>JAVTVJ010000026.1:4140474-4844606 GCA_034509425.1 Eopsaltria australis
TCACTTACAAATTTTGCAAGACATAATTACATTCCCTTTGTGAAGACAAGAAGAGTGTTTTAATGAAGCTGGCAAAAGAAATAAGAAATATCCTTTGTTGAAGGAAACCTCTATGGATAGAAAGGAATCAAATTTGGGACTCTTTGTGTTCTACAGCTGGAAAGTGTTTAGCCTATTTGAAGACTGACAAGTATTAGAGAAAAAGTACAAGTCAGATACATTCTAGAAGATGCCAGTTACTCAAAAGCAAGTTCAGCAAGTCTAGGTGAAAAAATTATATTCCTACACATTTAATTTCATAAATGCAAATGTTAAATGCAAACTCATGATGGCAGTATTGAACAGGCCAAACTTTCACTTGAAAGGTCTGACTAATGTAAATGACAATGGAATCTCCAATAAGATTTGGAATCCCTCAGCAAGAAAACTAAATGTTCACTTCATCAATAATCAGTTCACTTCTACTACTGAAAGTAGTGGTGTAAGTGGTGCTTAAAAGTAGGAAAGTAGTAAAAATTAAATAACATTGGAAATCATGATAATTAGAAGTCCAAAGAGTGACATTTATTCTTGGATCCTTTCAGGAGAGATCAAATGGGATGTTATCCACACTTAATTATTGCACTAAAATACACAGTAAATTTCAGTTCTGCAAGGTAGGTGGACATGGAACACTTCTCTGCATAAAATGTTTTGTGATCTGCCTTTTACTGATATTTCACCTTGTCTCTTATGTTTTCCATTCCACATCCTCATTATGATTTTGAGAGGTTGTGCTTTACTGTGGGGTCCCACCCCTGCTTCTCAATAGACAGTTGTCTTAGGTTACAATGGTATGTATTCTATCACCATCTTCGTGGGATGCTGGGGGCCGGGCGTGGCAGTGTTCCTGATGGCTGCAGAATGGTTTGCTAATGAGCCAGTCGTTGGGGCCGGATGGGCACTTCACTCACCCCAAACATTGCAGATAGTGGCTCATCATCCCATTGTGAGATGCCCCGCCCAGGGGGAGGAACCAATGTATCCTGATCCGCATATAAACTGAGATTTGAAGCACTATAGGCAGCTTTTCCAACGGGATTCCCAGAGGAAGACTAGACCCTTCTACACCACCACTGGACCTTCAGAGAACTACACCTTTCTCAGGATCACTGCTTCAACAGAACCGCATCTACCACTCCCAGAGGACTGCAGCCACCTTCTAAGTGGACTACTACCAACACCCTGACCAACAGAGTGTCAGGTTGTATTCTGACTCTGTCAGTGGTTTCTTTTTTTTTTTTTTTTTTTGTATTACTACATTTTTCCTATTAAATTGTAGTTCTGACTTTCAGCCTCTCACTGATTTGCTTTCAAACTACCACAACAGTTCTATGAAACTGCTCAAGATCTAGATTCAATTGTTCAACCAACTCCATTACTTTAAGAGGAGTTAACTTTCCTTTACACTGACCTTCACTTTCTACCAATCGTTTTAATGAAATTACAGTAATTTTAAATTAGGTCTTAAGTCAAATGTTCATTATTTCTCTAAAACTTATCTAAAGTATCTGCCACTAAATATTTCCTTTCACAGAAAAATTCTGAAGACAAGTTGCCATAAAAAGCTGAAAAGGAGCTAAGAAAAACCCAACAAAACAGCTGCCTTGTTTTATCATTTAGTCAAGTAACTGATGCTCCTATCTCATATGGAAACATACATGCATTTCACTGAGAAACTTGGATACAAAGTAAATTTATACTTGAAATACACTAAGCAATCTGCTCATTTAAAGAGGTTTCTGTGGCAACAAAATCTATCATTGTTGAACCACATTCATTTCTTAAGTAAGTCAAGTATATTGTTGGTAGTTCAGTAATGGTGGAAAAGGGACAGGAGTAATGTGAAATTGCAGCTGCACTGGGCCCAGATCACCCTATGTTGCTATGATTCATCTTCTCTATCAGCTTGGGTCACAACACAATACCAAAATCTTCATAATCTTCTTTACGCCCCCACAATAAATCAGTCTAGGGTTCAACCATACCCTAGAATTATGACAATTTTATAAAAGGAGCATTTAAGTCTGGCAAGAATGTTACTTGAAATGCTCCAGAAAAATAAAATAATAGAACTACTGTGTCAGCAAACAACAACAAATCTTCCCTAATTACAATAAATGTGGCTTTTCAGAAATATCATAACTTACAGAAAAAGTAGGAAAATGAAAATTTTTGTAAACAGATGCACATCATAGATGACAATAAGTACATCCTTTAGCACAGAAATAATAGATTTAAACACATTTATTTTGACTGCATTAAAGATTGAAAACTAGAGATAGCAATTTGACTTTATGACCAAATCATCTGTGGGCATACAGCCAACTGGAATTCAACTGAAAGAAAAGTATCTTATGTAACATTAAGTTGTGTCTCTCCAAATATCTTATGAATAGCCTAATTTGGGTAAAACCCAAATTTTTAGGTTTCTTTTTCTTTTTAAACAACTATCTATGTCTGGATTTCCCCTCCCCTGCTTCTCCCCCAACTTGCTGAATGAAAAGTATAGCTAAACCCCATATTTTAAAATAAAGATGTCAATTTACAACATTTGTCATAACATATTTAAAGGGAGAAAACCCTGGATTTTTAGAAAACCTCTGATACTTTTAATAGGAAAAGAATGGAATATATGTATGAGGGGCAAAAGGAACAGAAAATAATACAAAATGTTTTCACAGTATTTCTGCTTGATTTCTACTGATTTTGAAGAAAATACAAAGTAAATTGATGTGGTGAGATGTTAAGTTTTTTCAGGAGTACTGATCTCACTGGAAACAGGAGGCTTACAGTCACTGAGGAAGACTCTGGAATGATGATCCTTTCGGTCAGGTTAGCTCTGGTTTGCTAACCACAGAGACAAAAGGAATAAGCTAGTTTTGTGTTGGCCGACCATACATTACCTGCATAAAGCTTCACACTAATGGAATAGTGTGAATATTTTTCCACTTTCAAGTCTTATTAGACTAATATTTAAATGGAAGTATTTACTCCAGAATTTACCTAACAGACAGTTCTGCTTTATCAGACATAGCTATGAAAAAAGAGGGCATCTGCAGGGAGAACTGTACTCAGCATTGGTGAGGCCTCGCTTCAAGTACTGCATTCAGTTCTGGGCCACTCAGTTTAGAAAGGACAATGAGGTGCTGGAGTGTGTACAGAAAAAGGCAACAGGGCTTGTGTAAGGTCTAGGAAATATATCTTAGCAGGAATGGCTGAGGGAAGTGTTCTTGTTTAATCTTAAGAAGAGGGGGAACCTCATGGCTCTCTGCAAGTACCTGAAAGGAGGGTGTAGAGAGGTGGGGGCTGGTCTCTTCTGCCGTGCAGTGACAGGGCCAGAGGGAATTGTCTTAAGCTGAGATAGCGGAGATTCAGATTAGCTATTAGAATAAAAAAATTCACTGTTATTGTGATCAGGCATTGGAATATGTTGCCAAGGGAGGTGGTGGAGTCACCACTCCTGGAGATGTTTAAGAGGTGTCTGGATCTGGTGCTGGATGATCTGGTTTGGTGGTTTAGTGTTTGCAATGGTAGTGCTGAGTGAATGGTTGGATTGGATGATCTTGAATGTCTCTTCCAATCCTGATGATCCTATTCTAAGAAAATGTTGTCCTGGCATGGAAAGTAACATCTAGTTACTACTTAGAGAACAGAGAAAAAACTCTTAAAAATTTCAAACACACCACAAATGTAATGATTTTAATTATGGTACACATGTCTACCCAGATATCCTAAATATAGTCATTGTAAGCTTATTGCAGAAGACACTTAAAAGAACTAAATAAACTACAGAAATAATGGGGAAAAGATTTCCAGGACCAGTCAGCTGATTAATAAGGCCATGTTAAAGCCAATTAATTTTATAATCCTTAATAACTGGTTGAAGAGATCAAAACTAACAAACTTCCAATCACCACTTTACATCTTTATATGATTATTTCTAAACTACAGCTGCACTTTGGATAGATAAAGAGAAAAAAAAAAAACATGATACTTGTAGAAAAACCTACAAAATAAAGCAAGTCTTAAATACTCCTTAAAACAAGGGTGGAAGTGGGGAGGAAAAGCAAACAGTTTGAAAAAGGCATTGACAATCTATTTTCAACTCCCTGCTGGGTAATATGAGCATATCACCAATAGGTGTGGGACCTAAAATTGTTGAAAGTGAATAAAATTTGACCCACCATCTGTTTTTCTTAAAAACAGACAATTAGCGATTTAATTGACTTGGCACACCATACATTACAGTACATATGTCACACTAGATGAAGTGATTTGGTTTCTACAAAGTTGTAGAAAAGGTACCTTGAAGCTTTTAGATAATTCTTATTTCTTGGTTGTAATATTTTAGGGACATTTTTTTTATTTTGAGAAAAAAAGTATGCCCAGGGCTTAAGTTCTGTCATGTGCAGCTTTTAGTCTTTTTAAATGCAATGCTAAAGTAGGAAATAATGCACCATACCACTATGCCAAATGTTATTTATTACACTGTGTCTGTGCTTTCATTTTATGAAGCCTGCGGCTGGACTGTCAGATTACAGGTGTCCTTTAGGAACAAATAAAGTTAACAGTAGTAATTGCCATGTTAACTGAATACATAGTATCTTCCTACTGTCCAAGTATAAGACATTTTCCTAGTTTATAAATACACTAACACAATGTACATTTTGAGGATTATTTTTGATTCAATGTATCTATTTCTTACTATACATTTAAGTGGTAAAGAACATGGAAAAAATAATCAGTTTGAGGAGAAATAATATTAGCATAATACGCTTGAATAAACAAATTGCAACACAGTATCTTTAGATAGCCATAGTGCTCAATGGTTTCTATCATCAGATATGAAGTTATTTTTTAACTTAAATATGATCTACAAATGTCATGTAGAAAGCAACCATAACACTTATGATCTAGGATTTTTTTTATCCTTCTTACAGTTAGGCTTATTATAAGATTTATTATTGCAGCTATGTGCATAACCTACAGCTATTACATTCACATGTGTTTTAAGTAATTGAAAGACAGAAGTCTAAAAAATGCGTTCTTGTGTGTAATAAATAACAAATTGGTGACAGCCTCTTGGTCATTCCAGCAAGAAAGTGACTTTATTCAACAGCACACTTCATTTTTGTCACTCACAGTTAAGGCCATCACATTTTGTTTTCCCCCCAATTTAGCCAAAATTTTAAATTTAAAGCTCTTTTTATTTTGTTTTCTTCATTACTAGTGACAATGCTACTACCAAAATGTTTAACTTTTTATATAATCCACTGTTTTTCAGAAAATCAAGCACAATTTCTTCCCCTTTTTGAAATTTCTGGTTGTTAATGCAACCATTTTCTCTATTCACCTGTATGCATTTACTGTAAATCTGGTTTATAAAAACAGTAATTTCTTTAATTATAGTGACCTTTACCACTTGTCTGGCTTTTCCCTTATCCCTAACTAATCATATGTGAGAGACATTGATTACTTTTTTATCCACTCAGACTGAAGAAAGAATGCATTTAACATGATTTTTCTCAACAGAACAATTCAGACACCCATATATTTCACAATTTTTAATACATAGCTACATATTAAAAAATTATATGTAATCTATTGGTTAGCAACACATAGAGAATAGCCTGAAGAGAGCTCTGGATTCTCGAGACCTAGTCCAGAATGCATTTAAAGTTTATTTTTAGGAAAGTTATGTAGTGCTGTTCCTAATCCATTAACATTAAATGGCCACAAGGGTTGTAATTACCTGCCGTGGCAGGGTTTGGTGTTTGGCTGGGTTTGCCTTGGCCAGAGCTGCTTTTAACTGGTTTGGGCCAAAACAGCAGTTGTTTGGTAATGATGTGACCTACTATTTATCCTGTCTGAGCTTTTCTGCAGTCAGGTACAGTGAAGCTCTGACAAATGGGGGTACACACTCTGTAATATTCAACAGCCCTTCCTGGTTGTGGAAATGAAGGTGCAAGGTGGAGGGAGTGTATTCTGCAAATTCAAAATAGTAAATGGGAATCAAAAAAGAAGAAAAAACCCCAGCAACAGAAAACCCAAGCATAAAAATGCTGGCTCTTTGAAGAAGTATGTAAGGATAACTGCCTAAGGAGACCCAAAGGAGAAGGGGATCCCACTAGGATCATCATACTCTTCCAAGCACTGAATTCAGGATGCTGATAAATTGTAGTTCATTCCTCCTTACTGCCCTCTGCAAGTGGAAGGCAAATGCTAATGTTAGGGCACAAAAAACACTGGAAAGGTGAACTTAACTTCAGGGAAAAGGAGCAGATACTAGGAAGGTTATGTGTCATCTTATCTGTATTGTTAATAAGGTTCCACTGTGTTAATTAGACAATCTAATGCTATACTTAAAATGTCAATTAGACAAAGAAGAAATTCTTAGTTCTTTTTAAATTGTGTTCCCTTTTGCTTATGCTTCGATTGAATGTATCAGTCCACTGAAGTGCGAGTTGCTCTTGTATCCCTCCCTTTGGCTACGTCTGGATGACACAGCTCTCATCATGTTGGTTTCTTCAGACCACCTCTCTGAAATGCCTCCTCAAAGAGGAAGAATTTCAAACCCCACTATTTTAGGGACAAGGTGTGCAAAATTTCACCAAGCAAAAATTTTTGAAATTTCTTCTTTAAATTTGAAATTACATTTGTTTGTTTCCCTGACTATTTCTAAGAATTCTCTTGAGTTTTAAACATCATCAACAGATCCTCTAATTTGCATTATTATTATTAAATGCCTACTAAAATCACCTTCTAAAGCTGACTTGTGAACTCACTTGTTTCATGTCATCTAATTAATTTTAGCTGGTTAACTTCTGTATTTGTTCAGCAATTTACATTAATACCCAGAGAAAGCTGTCATAATATCTCTTTAATTACCGGTTAATTAAAATATTGGTCATGGCTACTATTTAGTAAAGTTCATTTTCTTTGCAAATGGGTCTATGGAACAATCCATACAGTTCAACTTAAAAGTCTTAAGTTACTAACAAAAGCAATAATCAAGATTTATTAGTTTAGAGACACATCCTCATATCTCTGCATTTTTCCAAGTAATTTAAAATACAGGTTTAATTTATATTATACCCTATGATTTCATATGTTTTTCCATATTTGTTAATAATTAAAAAAAAAAAACAAAAACCTCAAACTCACTACCATTTCCAGTTCCATTTAAAAAGAAAAAAAAACCTATAATCTGCAGAAATTGAAACTAAGACCTTAAATGTCTAACACTGAAGTTTCTTGAAACAATTTCAAATTTCCAAGACATGGTCATTTCAAATGCTTCTCTCCTAAGCCCTAGTTATAAGAAGTTCAAAACAGCATCCCAAGACTCAGTTTAGTTGAGAAGTCAGCTGTGGTCTTCTTTCATTAGCTGTCTCCAGCACCTGTCAGTCAGCATTAATAAAGTTTTCACAATAGAATTACAACTTCATTCAGTTTTACTTTCATGATGCAGTTGTATTTTCATGTAGGTAAAATAACTGAAATTGCACATACACGTTATTCTTCTAGATTATTCAACTGCAAAAACACGTCTGTGTGTGCAATTTTTTTCTATATTGAAAGGTGTTTCCACTTGAGGAACTTGAGTCTAATTTTTTTTCCCATGGTAAAGGAAAAATATAGAACTCTGGTTGTTATAAACCATAAAGGAACAGGTATTTTCCTGGTAGTCTCAATGTGACAAAACTAAACCAAACTGTCTCCAAGGGACACTGGATTGATATAAAATGTTTTTATTGTCAGAATTATGACAAGCAATTTCAAACAAGAAAAAATTACTTTATAGAGGAATGACATAAAACCAAAAGTGCAAGTTTATAATTCAAAATCCTATTTTTTTCCTGCTTAAAAAGAGCAAAAAAATTGTTTCCCAGATTATTTCCAGAATTACATAGTATATAAATGTTGCCAATTCTATTACAACTTGAGGTATTTCGTGATACCTAAAGTTAAAAAGATGAATAGAAGGAAGCTATCATGGAGAGCATAGGGAAGAAGATTTTTACCCCTATTACTTTTTCTTTCACTTGAATTTAGAGATTCTAGAAAATAAAATTAATTCTGAATATTCCCTGTATTTTAGAGTGAATGAGACCAAAGACTGCATCAGAAGCACTAATCTCCACAGCATGCAGTCTAGAAAACCATTACATTTGCCTAGTCATGTCACCTTGGAGCCTCCTAGGGTTTCTCTGCCACCCACTTTCTCAGGGGTTCAATCAGACTTCATGAATATTCCTGAAGTTACAAGGAATTTTATATCAGCTACTCTCATCTTGTGTTACTTCAGCTTAGCAATTCACTTTTTACGTGATTTGCAGGAGTTTCTATATGCAAAATATTTCAGCCTAGAGGACGGAGAGGAGAAAAGAAAAGGAGAGAAGAATGAGATGGAAAGGAAGAGGGAGGAGGAGTGGGAGAGAAGGGGAAAGTAAAAGAGAGAAGAGAGTGGCCCTGGCAAATGGATCTCTTCATGTAAATGGAAGAACTTTTCTACGATATCTGGAGAATCCACTAATTGCAAATGAGGAAAGATGTGGCCAGATATTAAAACACAGAAATTAAATAACAATAATGATGACAACAACAAGAACAAATGCATTTTGAGCTGTTGCTTAGACAAAATAAAGACTCAGTGTATAGATACCTTAGCACCACCTTGGAGCACTGACCAGTCAGTGCAGTATTTTGTTTTCTGATAAAATTGAATCATTCAGTATTTTGCACATGCTGCCAGTGGGTAAATAAAAACAACAAAAAGCTAAAACTAAAGGCAAAGATGGATGCTACTCCCTCTTTTTTATTAAAGAAAAATAATTAAAAGCCTAGATTTAGAATTCAAGATTGTCTATTTTTTGATGTGACAACACAGAAACAAAAACATCCTCTTGAGACTAGAGACTGGATTTTTGTCTTAGTTTTATGGAATGCAAATTCACACTATACATCGCTCTTTAATAACAGATATGCACCATGTGGATCAACAATGTGTTATTCTAGCATTTTTCATATGTCATGAAGTACTTTATGCATAGAAATCTGCATGCCATACAGGACAAAAAGAAAGGGGAAAGAAAAAAAAACATTGTTATGGATTTTTAATTGAAAAATGCAAATTTTTATTTCTATTCCACTTCTTACTTTAAATATAATGATGAAAGGGGATGTTCAACATATGTTTCAGATAACCAACATGAATTATCAGCATAAATAAGCCTTCTTTTAAGTTAAAACTCTCTTTGTATAGCCTTTCATATAATTTTCAATTAAAAAAATTAAAATAAAAAACCCCAGAACTATAAAAACATAAAAAAAGAACATCAAGCAGAAATTCACATAATGTCCTCAGTGACAAAGAAACTAGCTTTTAGTAAACTCTTGCTTCAGCACCAGAAAAATATGATGAAAAATTACCAAAAGGTTGGCAATAACACCAATTACTGTGAAAGTCCAGGCTCAACAGTTCAGAAAAAATAATTAATTAATTTAATTCAAGGTAATTTAATGATTAGTGCACTATCTGTGCACCATCTTTGGAAGTAAGCATCATCATATAGTAAGCTGACGTACTAGTTTTGCGTGGGGTAAGAACTAGTTTTCTTCCCAGAGGCTCATGGTGCTGCTTTGGATTAGCCATGAAAATAGCATCGATAAGACACTGATGTTTTTCCTATTGATGATCAGTGCTTGCACAGAATCTGGGCCTTTGCTGTTCCTCACCATCCTAACAGTGAAGAGGCTGGGGTAGCACAAGCAGGAGGGGACACAGCTGGGACAGCTGATCCCAACTGAGTCAAGGGATAGCCCACACCTTTTGATGTCATGCTCAGCAATGAGAGCTGGGAGAAGCAGGGAGACAGGGACTTTCAGAGTTTGCATTCCCAAGTAACCATTATGAATAATGTTGCCCTGCTTTCCTGGAAGTAGCTAAACATCTGCCAAATAATGGGAAATGGAAAATGAGTGCCTTGCTTTGTTTTGCTTGCATGTGCAGCTTTTGATTTACCTATTAAACTCTATCTCGGTCCATGAGTTTTCTTACTTTTTCCCTTTGGATTCTCTCCCCCACCCTGCTGCAAGGGGTGCAAGCATGTGGCTGTGTGGGATTTAGCTGCCTGCTGGGGTTACCTGCAACAGTCAGGCAAATCTAAAGCATTATGGCTTATAGGCATTTTCTCTGGAAATACGTTACAGAAAATGCCAACCAACAGCAAACTGAAATAAAAAGCTGGCAATAAATGCAAGATACACTCTAATACAAGATAAGTAATTAATAAAAGTTTCTCAGAACATGAAAATATATGATGAAAAGACCCACTGATGTAGTTTTTTTTTCTGGCATAATAGCACTCACAGAAATTAATTACTGACTTGGAGAAAAAAGAAGGGAAAAGAATATTCTCAGGGCATATGCTTGACAATATGGAAAACCCCGAAGTTCAAGTTAGAGAGGTGCAACACCTCAATCAGTTATGCTTATTCTTTTGAGCACTTCATCTTTGAGAAATCTCTATACATATACTCACTTTAATTCTGACTGTATTTTAAATATAATGCTGCCCTGCTTGCAGCTACCTGACATACTGAAATATATAAAACAAAAAAAACTAGCTTCACTCTTCATCCAAGCAAGATACATTTTTAGCCCTCTGCTCCGTGCAATGCCAACAGATGAAGAAATTAAGCAACTACTATGCCATGATGTTACTTCAGTAGACAAACAGACGGAAATCTTATTTCTGTCACCCTTTCACAGGCTGATACAGCAGGAAATGCATCTTAAGTGTTTTGAAAGCAGACATCTCCAGACACTGCCACACACAGACCTTCACCACTGCAAGAAAATTGATGCAGTGCAGTCAGGAGGGGAGCCTCCATCAACTCAAATTCAAGTATAGTAAAAGGAAACTAATCAGGCATGGCAAATTCTCAGTGTTGTAAAATGTGTGGAGAAAAGAGACAGGTTTGAAGTCAGGAATCACAGCCACTTGATGGAGAACACAAAAATGCAAATAATGAGGTAGATTCACTCAGAGATAAGAAAGATATTAAATAGGGACACAGAACTCTATATTCCTGCTACTTTTTAGAGCTCTTCAGGCCATGGTATCCTAACTGCTATTCTATCATGTTGGGCTTTTAAAGTCTACCCTTTGACCAGGAGAATCTTCCAAACGCATGAATTGCTTTACTATTTGTGTATTTATTTTTGCTTTCAGTTACTAAGTTCAAGAATGCTTGTAAGAAAATTCTAACTTAAACAAGCTGTTTTGAGTACATTTTTTACCCCCAAATCAAAGATAAATACTTAGTCTCTTGTAACATATATGCTTAATGTGTAAGACAACAAAAGTGATTGCAGTTAAATACACACTGGAATACTGCAGAGGACAAATGAGAGTAACAGCCATTTAGCCCAGTGTCCTGGTTTAAGCAGCAGCTAATACTTAGGGACATAGCAAAAGATGACCTTTCCACATGTAATGTATTTATATTGCCCAACAGACTAAGGTCAGAGCAGTGAAAATCCTTCCGCTTCTTTATGGATAACACTATCACAAAAGGTTGTGTTGCTAAATGCTTTTAATTAAATATTGTAAAGCAGAAAGAATGACCTACAATTTTATTGAGCAAAATTAAAAAGTCATGGGAGTCACCTTCAAATAAAAACTTGTCTGACCAGTTCTCCACTGACAAGAGGGGAATTGTAGAAAAAGATCATAAGTTATATGCTACAGTCCTTTTAGCCAAATAAAACAATTAAGTGGAATTATGAATATTAACTTGACTTGTTGAAGACAAATTACCTCATTTTTAAATGAACGTGAAGAATATAATATTAAACAGCACTAAAATGTAGAGAATAAGAATAGTTAAGATAAGAAGAGACCTCTGTAGATGGCATAGTCCAATCTGAGAACATCCAGTCCAATAGCCTAATCAGATTTAAAACTCACTATTCAAAAAGAAGCAATAAGCACCAGTAAATAAATATTTTGGGAATTAGAGAGGTGAAATGGAGAAAAAACATACAATTTCATTTTCTAAGAGCTTCCTTTTAGGCTGTTTTCACCAATTTGGGAAAGTTAGCAGAAAAGTGAAAATTTCTCAATATCAAAAATATACACTCTCCAGAAATTATTTTAAAAGCCATCCAAAAAACCCCACATTCAAATTCATTCTGATGCAACTGCTTTTAGAGACACAGCTTGCCATTAGTTTTAAATGACCTGAGACCAATATATTTACTTTGAAAGACTACAGAGTTACAACAAATACTGGTAAAAATTATTGAAAATCTAAATTCCAGTGGCTGCATAAAATGCTGTAATTTTTAATCCTTTATTACATGAAATTTTTAGGACCTTTTTTATAATGTCACCTGCATAGCTTTCTAAGTACTCAGAAATATCATTTAAGGCATTATGAAAGATCAAATCTGATGTAACATTGATTTATATTTGTCCCTATAAATTTTATTAAGTATATAATTTTGAATATTTAAAAATTACAAATTATATAGTAACATTTGACTATTTGTTGGATTAAAAGTATATTGGTGTTTGTTTAAACACACATGTACACAAACAAATTGCATGTAGTTTCTTGACTAAGGGTAGAAAATGGCTAGTAGAGCAGCAGTACTCTTTTTATTCAAACCAAAATGAAAAACTTTCATCCTGATAAACACAGGAAATTCCTTGTTTCAGCAGTATAAGAAGCATAACATTTTCTAATAATGAAAATGAACTATTGAAGATTGAAAAGTTAACCTGCTCAAAGAAATTAGTAATTAAAAGCTAATATTCTAATAACAACAACAAAACAAGCAAAAAGAACAACTAAAAAGCCAGCCAACCAAAAAAAAAAAAAACAAAAACCAACAACAACAAAAAAAACCCCAAACAAAACAACACAAACACACCACAAAACCTGTTCTAATGTCATGCATCCAAGTTTTTGAAGAACGTTGTTTCTAGGAACAACACATTATCATTTGTAAAAAGCCTTCTCCTAACCCCCGAAAACTACCAACAGCTCTAATGAAAAAAATAGGTACTTCATCAGAAAGAAGAACAAAAACTTTCAATTTGCCTAGCTGCCATAAAACAATAGCAGAAAACCTATGTAATTTTTCTGTACCCATGATTCTATGAAAATAACTTGGGTTGTGATTCAAAGTGAGGGTCGAAAAGCTTAAGAAATGTCCAATTTCTTAAGTTTATTTTAGTAGTTCAGGACAGAGATGCAAACACCAATTCTATTTTCAGAGATAGTGCCAAAGGACATCTGAAAAGTACAGAGATGTAAACCTGAGATGTAACAAGACTGTAGAAATTATAATTAAGCTTAAATTCAGCTGACACATGGATAAAAATGACATCCACAAAGCAGCACGGGTTTTTTAAAGCTAAGTTCTGTATTATAAATCTACCAATGCTTTCCAGCAAGATTAGCTGGAATAGAGATGAGAGAAATCCAGTTTAGGTATACTATTTTCAGTTCTAAAAGTGCATTTGACAAAGACCAATGGAAAGTTCTTACAGAGATTAGGAACTCTTTCATAAAATGACAAGCTTTTTCTGTATGTTTGTTTAAAATGCAGTTAATTGATGGTAAATGTAAATGGTCAGTTCTGCCTCAGGAGAGAAGTCACTAATGGACTTCTTCAGTATCTAATCCATTTCCCAGAATTGCGAAATGGGTAAGGCTGGAAGGGAACACAATGAGTCATCTGGTCCAACCTCCCTGATCAAACAGGGTCATCCCAGAGCACACTGCCCAGGAGAGTGTCCAGATGGTTCTTGAATATCTCCAGTGAGGGCGATTCCGCAAGCTCTGTGGGCAATCTGTTCCAGTGCATGGTCACTGCACATTAAAAAGTTCTTCCTCATGTTCAGGTAGAACTTCCTGTGCATCAGTTCCTGCCCATTGCCTCTTGTCCTGTTGCTTGATACCACCAAGAAGAGCCTGGGTCCATACTCTGACACCCTCCCTTCAGGTACTGATAGACATTGATGAGATCCCCTCTCCATGATCTCTTCTCAAGGCTGAACAGGCCCAGCTGCCTCAGTCTTTCCTCACAAGAGAGATGACCCAGTCCCTTAATCACCTTTTTTTTGCCCTCCATTGGATCCGCTCCAGAAGCTCCATGTCTCTTTTTCACTGAGGAGTCCAGAACTGGAGACAGCATTCTAGAATGTGCCTCACTAGGGCTGAGTGAAGTGGCAGGATCACCTCTGTAGATCTGCTGGCAAAGCTCTTCCTAATGCACCCTAGGACACCATTGACCTTCTTGGCCACCCAGGCACACTACTGGGCTCATGGATGGTTTGTTTTCCACCAGGACCCCCAGGTCCTTCTCCACAGGGCTGTTTCCCAGCAGGTCAGCCCCCAGCCTGTACTAGTCCATGGGGCTATTTCTCCCCAGGTGCAGGACCCTGTACTGTGCTTCGCTGAATTTCAAACAGTTCTTTGCCCATCTCTCCAACCTCTCAAGGTCCTTCTGAAGGCCTGCACAGCTCTCTGAGGTATTGGCCACCCCTCCCAGCTTTGTGCCATCAGTGAACTTCCTGAGGAGGTATCTGCCCCTTCATCCAAGTCATTGATGATTAAGTTAAACG
The DNA here is from genome assembly GCA_034509425.1 of Eopsaltria australis. Lineage (NCBI taxonomy): Eukaryota > Metazoa > Chordata > Aves > Passeriformes > Petroicidae > Eopsaltria > Eopsaltria australis. The sequence goes on from JAVTVJ010000026.1 coordinate 4,155,159, forward strand.
ATACTGGGCCCAGGATGGAACCGTGGGGAACACCATCAGTGAAAAACATTCAACTAGACTCTGTGTCAGTGATTATGATCCTCTGGGATCTACCATTCAACCAGTTCTCAATCCACCTCACTGCCCACTCATCCAGGCAACACTACCTGATTTTGTCTATCAGGATTTTGTGAGGGACAGCATCAAAAGCCTTGCTGAAGTCAAGGTAGACATTATCTACTGCCCTCCCCTCATTCATCCAGGTAGCTGTTTCATTGTAGAAGGCAATCTGTTTGGTCAAGCCTGATTTACCTTTAGCAAATCCACGCTGAATACTTCTAATCTAATACTTCTTGTCATCCATATGAATAGAGACAGCCTTCAGAATGACGTGCTCTATCACCTTTCCAGGGATTGAAGTGAGGGTGGCCAGCTGACTGGCCAATAGTCCCCTCTGTCCTCCTTCTTGCCCTTTTTGAAGACCAGGGTGAAATTAGGGTTTTTTTTCCAGTCTTCAGGCACCTCTCCTGATCACCTTGCAAAGATGGCTGTGAGTGACCTCACCATGGTGTCCAGAAGCTCTCTTGTGGATTTCTGGCAGAGCCCATGGACTTGTGGATGTCAAGTTTGCTTAGGGGCTGTCAACTCAATCTTCCTTCGCCAAGGAAAAATTTTCCTTCAAAGACTCCTTTACCCTGCTCTGTGTCAGAGAACCCTGAAGGCTGGTCATGTCAGTGAAGACTGATGCAAAGAAGGCATTTGACAACCCTGCTCTCTCTCCAGCCTCTGTTACCAGAGTCCCCCTTCATTTACTAATGGGCCCACATTATCCTTTTGTTTTTCTTCTGTTATTGATGTATTTTAAGAAGCCCTTCTTGTTGTCCTGGACATGCCTGGCCAGATTTAATTGCAGATGGGCCTTGGCCCTTCTGGTCTCATTTCTACTTACTGTGACAATCTCTCTATATTCATTCCATGAGGCTGCTTCCATCCCTGCTTTCGTCTCCTGTGTTTTTCCTGTTTATGCTTGAATAATGACAGGAGTTCTTTATTTATCCACGTACATCTCTTGTTCCCTCTGTCTGATTTCTTACTTGTTAGGATGCATTGCTCTTGTGCAGGGTTAGAAGAGATCCTTGGATATCAAGCAACTCTCTTGGACTCTATTTCCCCACGGTGCCTTTCTCTGTGGGATTCTTCCAAGAACATCCCCAAAAAGACTGAGATCATCTCTTCTGAGATCAATGGCTGTAATTTTACTTGTTGCCCTGCTTCGTCCTTACCCGATATTGAACTTCACAATCTCATGGTCACTACATTTGAGGCTGCCCCCAACCTTCACATCTCCAAAAAGGCCTTGTCAGTTCATTAGTATGAGGTTGAGCAGTACACCATTCCTTGTGAGGTTCTCAGTTCCTGTGTCAGAAAGTTGCCATCAATGCCTTCCAGGATCCTCCTGGACTGTTTGTGCTTTTCCATGCTGCTTGTCCAGCAGATGTCAGGGTAGTTAAAGTTATTGTTTGACAATATATTAGTAGATGGAAAACAAGGCAAGCAGTGAAATTACAAAGCTTGCTGATGATAGCTTACACAAAACAGAAATGAGGACAATCATCTGTGAAGAAATAAAGAAAGATCCTACAAAACTGAGTTAGCAGTAAAATGGAAGATTAAATATATTGTATTTTCTAGGGTAAAAAATGAAAAGGCATCAGATGAAGCTAGTACAACTACAGTGAACAAAAGAAATACTTCACTGAAATGTCCTTGCCATAAAATATTTAGAATACCAAAATTATATGTGGGTTTGAGAGAAAAAACAGACAAAATCATGGATGAAAAAATTCATCAAGTTTTACTTACTCTAAATACACTGGATTTAGGAAGCGTCTGTGCCACAAACTGTTAGGGAGCAAGAAAACATTTTGTAGAAGTATCACTATATAATTGCTTGTCTTTTTTCCCTATGTTGTACCCATTTAAATGAATCTTCATTATGCCTCTGTACAACTGTTCTCATATTCTTACAATCTAGGGATTATAAACAGGAAATTTTATGTTGAATGCGTCCTTCGAAAATTAGATTAAAAAATATTATTAACATATTTGATAACACTGACTGAGTAGGGTCAGAAAAAGTCAGTAGTGAGTTGTGGCCAGCACAGCAGGAAGAACACAAAAGTAAAATACAAAACCAATTACTATCTTGGCATTAAGTTATAAAGGGAAAGTACCCCAAGTTTCTGAAACAGATGCACTTTTGCTCAACATGTTCAAGAGATATCTGAAATAGAAATGATCTTGAATTATAGAACATGCAATAACTTTCAGCAGACATGGAATCAGTACAGAGAAATTTGTCCTGTATTAGTAAACTGTTGTTTAGTGGTGTTGCACAAAAGTTTTATGTTTTTTAAAATACAAAGCAGTATTTGCATTTAAGAATTTGAACTAATCATGAGACTTACATGGATTAAAATAATTTGCATGGATTTTCACCGTTAGTGTTAATCTCTGCATGTCCTTCTTTCTGCAAAATGAAGTTAGGATACACAAGGAATAGAATTGGGGGTAGAATCCAATTAAATAATTTATATGATCTTGTCTAGTTAATGCACCACAAAACACACAAAGAAAACAAGCACAGGATGGGAAACACAGAAGAGTGGATAGAAAGGAAACAGAAATCATCAGAACAGTGAAAATACTACAAGAAAATATACACCAAAACTTATAAAACTGAACGGTTCAGAAAGCAGAAGCGTGTCATAGATTTAATCACTGATTTTGACGTGCAGAAATCAGAAAAGCTTCACTTCCCTCATTCTCACAAAAGGGGGATTACATAGTATTTTAGTAAAGAAACACATCAACTGTCTTGTGAAACCCAAAACTACACAATGAAACTGTCCACAATCCCACTGAGGTTTAATTGTTTTTCTTTAATTAGCCAATAATAAGGACATGAAGAATTAAAGCTATATTTTTCTTGGTAGAAAGAACAGGAAGTCATATGTTTCATAGATAAACTACTTTCACAGTTTGTCAAAATGAGACCTTCCTGAAGTCTGTGTTACGGTAAATGTATCTTATTTAAAATTTATGTTTCTAGACATAGTTAGGGGACTAACAACGGATTAAACTATCTGCCTAATTCAGATAATTCAATATGCTGTCACCAATAGAAAAGCAATGGCTGTTGGGCAGTTAGTCATGGAAAAGTATCTCTGTGCCATCTGCGACAAAAAACCTCAGTTGTGTCTGAAACTCAGTGCTCACTGCTAGGAAAATAGGATGAAATGAGGATCGCGAACACCAGAAGGCTACCCCTGGCTGCACTAGTATCCCAAGCACTCAGGAACACAAGCCACAGTGCTTGAAGCAAGATGAACGTCATGCTTTAAGCAAAAAGAAATCTCCTGAAATACTGGATGTCAGAGTGTAAATCCCATATCCTAAAATTAGATCATCAGTGTGGAAAATTGAATAAGCAAGTCTACTTTGCTTAAAATTCACTTTTTACCTACACTGCTATCTAGGTTGGCATCTTAAATAATCCTCTTCTAAAACCTATCATTGCACTTCAGTCAATGTAACCTTCTTCAACATTATTTTCTTATGCAATTAGATTGGAGAATGTATGATGTATTAATAAACAGATTTTGTCCTAATAGGAGGCAGAACTATCAGGAGAACCTACTGATTTAAGATGTTTCAAAGAACAGAGAAAAATAAAACAGATACACTAAAAGAGAAAAATTTCCCTCAGATTTGGCCACAGCACACAAACTGAGGGTGTGATATCAGTACCTAACAGAACAAGGCTGCCCTGAGGTTAGTTTTCTCTGTTTCGGAAGACTCAGATCTGACCTAAACAGAAGTTCAGCTTTCCCACATGATGCTGATAGAGGATTGTTTTGCACTATGTTTACATTACTGATTTCATTCCCTACAGCAATTTTTCCTATTAATTCACACCATTACTATTTACATTACTCGTTAATCCCACATATTTTATCATACAGTTTATGTTGAAAAAGTGTATAAGGAATATCTTGTATTTAATCTTTTTAATCCAAAGTTACGAAGGAGACAAGTATATATGAAAGCTATTACACTCAAAATTCTCATATATTATTTTCCAAGATCTGTAATATTCTATTGCTAGATTATGGAAGTTTTTTGTGAATCCAAATAAATTCACAATTCTGCAAAATAATGTACCTGATGCTATCCAATTGCATCTTACAAATTACCTCAAAGGTGTGTAGTTGTAAATTTCATGATAAAAATTAAAACAAGGGCAGTGGGAATGATCAGAAGATTCAGTTCAAAAATCAAACTGCTGGATCCAATGTGAAATGCTAATGTAATTGTACCTTTCACATAAGCAGAAACCTACATGGCTTAAACATATAATAAATACATGTATAAATAAATAGAGTATCAGCCTCAGCTAGATGTCTAAGTGGATAGTGGAATTTGTGAGGTGGAAGAGGTCAAGTTAAAGTAATACATTGGATCTAGTCAAGAGATGAACAAGCAAGTCAAGCGTACATTCTCAAGAATTCATGAAATAACTTAAACTGAAATTTCCTTTGATCCTGACTTCTAGAAATCATCATTCTCTTAAGTATTTCTAAAAATTCTCAGAAAATGGAAAATTATTTGCAATTTTTTGATTCTAGTAAATAATTCAGTGTTGTGTCATAGCCCAGTCCTGAATGCACTTTTCTAATGCAAATACTCAGTTTACCTCATTGAACTGTCTCTCAACTTCCAATGCATAAATTTCAAAACTTAAATTTCAGAACATCTGTTAATCCAAAATACTACCCATTTATGTGCCTGTTTTCAGTGCCTACCATCCTTACTAGAAAGGACTTAAATGCAAAGTTTTAAAAACAATAGAAATAGTAACCCCTTCAAACCTTATTTGCCCTTGATATCCTTTCCATTTTATTTTATGACCACTGCCCAATTTCTGATATGTCTAATGAACACATCCTCTCAGGGATCAAAGTGAAGGCAACTTAGATAAAAAAATTATTCCATACTCTGAATTGGGGGTGAAGTGGTGGGGAATACTAGAAAATAAACCCAAATCAGAACAAAAAGAGAAAAATAAGGCAATCCCACCACCACAGAGCACCTACCCATTGAGAGCTTGCTGCATTCAAGTGCTATTTAGTGAACTAATGTAAAGTACCATTGTAGGGCAAGAGAGAAATAGATTCAATATCTAGGCATGCAATCATAAAGTTGATTATATGGAGATGCTGTTATGAATGTTCACCCTTTCTGTACCCTTCTACCTATTCATATTCAATTAATTTTATTCTTGCAGAACGATAGTGTCTAAGAATAAATGTAACTCATGAATAAAAGAAGACATAGTATATAAGAATAGACAATAATCCCCTGCCTTCTGCAAACTAAAATTGTTGCAAGTAAAATTTATTTTATCAGGAAAAAATCATGTAAATAAAAGAACCGACAACTTGAGCTCTGCAAGTTAGAGTTCAGATCTATAACTCATCCTTTTCCACTCAAATATGGTTCTAGTTTTGCTATATTATCAAATTCTTAAACTTGTTTATACTAATCATTCTCTTGCCCCTTTCAACAGCCTGAATGTGGAAATCCTATGCCTTAATGATTACTATGTAGCAAAGTACCAAGATCTATCTAAGTACTATCTCAGTCCACTAGATCTGAATATCAAGAGTGCACAAGTGCACTTGTACCACACCATTATGGAGCTTTACTTTATGCTATAGGAAAGTTATGGACAGAAAAAATAAAACAAACCAGCAAGTCACATTGTGCAGGATTATTTGCAATATGCTCATTCACTCCATCTGCCTATCCTCAGCAACACCAGCTCCATTTCTAACACATACAGTCACTGGTTTAACTTTTGCCTCTCCTCTCTCATTTTCTGATGAATAATCATACTTTCTATTACCTGGTTTGGGTGCTAGACAGAAACCATGCAATTAATAAAATTCTTGTTAGGAAGACATACATCTATGTTAAAATAATATAAAAATGACAAATATGACTAATTCTGTAATAATACAGAAATGCATCCACATGTACGTAAATGTTGTACTTCAGCTTTTTTTTGATTTTGCCGTTCATGCTCTAGAAAAACTGTATTTTCTTCCAGAAGTATCAAAAAGCAACAGATGGTTTATACAGTGCATTATGTACTTAAAGACCATAAAGAACAACATTATTAGGTTTTTCTTTGTCCAGGCTCAAAACTTAGCAGTAATTCAAATTCTTCACTTGCAGTGGTTTTTTTTAACATTGTGATAGGCATTAATTTTCAAAAAAATGTAGGGAGTATTCTTTTTTTTTACTCATCTTTAAATAATCACAGAACTATTTCATTTTAATAGTTGTCAATATTAAATAGCAGAAAATAAGAGTAAAGTTATATGCCAAAATTCAACTGTTGTAACAACACATCAAACAAAATGTGTGCAGTTTCATGCAACATAAGACCTTTAAGAGAACGTTTACTTTTCCTTTTTTTTTTTTTTTCAATTCAGCTTACATTTTCCTCTTTTAAAAACAGACAGAACTGGAAATACAACTCATCCAGTGATATAAAAGAAAAACATTTCATAATATTGGCCTAATTTTTGGTACACCATTACATTTCCTTCCAATGATGTATCGTTACCTTTGTAGTTAACCTTGAAACCAATTGAGCCCACACTTTCATCCGTTTGAAGGTGCAACCACATCTGATTGCTCATGCTCACAATTAAGTCTGGTACAAAGCTCCCAGTTAACCTATAGATAGAAAAAAAAATCTGTAAAGCCATTAAGCATAAAATAAGTAGATTTGTTTTCTTTTTGTAAGAAATCTAAATAATTATTATGCATTTTTTAATGTTTGCTTTTAAATTCATTGCAGTCAGCTCACACTAAATTAGTTATTTACTAGCTAGCCAGCTAAGACAGCTCTCACATTTCCAATGACTGGAAATTTGATAGTACCTTATAAACACATGGAACTACTGCTTATATTTTATTGAAATATTTCATCTCACTTTCAGTTGCTGCTCCAGAAAGACATGCAACTTCCCTAATGCTTAACCTTACCTGACAGTCCTGTGTCCATTACTCAGGCACATGAAAGCATATCAATGGCACTGGAAGCCCATAATGAGGCATTACAGCGATTCTTTGATTTTTCTGGTACGCCTTGCATGTTTAAAAGAAAGCTGTTGTTTTTAAGTAGCAACATTATTATGAAGGTCTGTGTGTTCCCTGCACTCTCTCACCTTCTCTCATCACCTCTTCTACAACAAAGGAAGAACAGCCTGACAAGACTCCGCTGTTTCTATTCCTTCATTAAGAAAACTAACAAATGTCAGAACTTTAAAACCGTCTACTGTTACAGGGTGCTGATTAATAGAGAGAACTGAACTTGATTTTCCTTTTTTTATTTTTTTTATTTTTAATATTGTTTGCAAAAATTTGCAAATCAGTGCGATGCTAAATGTTGATTCTATTTGCTGAATAAACAGCGTGATAGCAAAAAGGAAATGTTGTGAAAGCTGCAGTTTTATGCTATATTGCATTTTCTCCCCAAAATTTTGTCTCAAATTTAGTTATAGTTTATTACCTGAAACGAAATGTTGAAAAGCTTCCAGAAGTTTTTGATTCTTGTAAAGTGTATCACAAACATAATACCGTATAACAGTGAAAACTGTTCATTTTTTGAAGTTCTAACCATTCTTTAAAGCTAGGTGAAACTTAAAATGGACTATTCTAAATGTATTTTACAGTTAATTTTAGTTCTTCTCTCTTGTCTTTTTTAGCTTCCTGCTGTATTAAATAGTCTTCTGTGAGAAAAAACCATGTCTGTTTCCCACATCTGTGTTCACAGATGGAGCTACTAGAAAGACTCTTGCCAGAACTGAACAAGTAAATGGCTGGCCAAAATAACATATTAACTGCTCATTCCTGCACTAAGGGAAAGTGTTTTCAGTGAGTTCAGTCTTTGCCAAATTAGTAGATTAACAGGATGTTCCTGAGAAACAGCACTGATGTAATGGCTAACAGAGTTTTGTAATTGTCACTGGTGACTGTCAGTATGTATTTTGAATATTAAGGGCATTGAGAATATCAATCTCTCTGTTGTGTCAGACAGAATAATTCCTATTACAAACATCCATCAAAATGTTCAGCATTTCCATTTTCTGAAATTAATTATAAATACTTTTTTTAAATCCATAGTTTTAACAAGAAACACTTTCCAATTAAATAGTACAGGAGGAAAAATACCATTTGAAAATATATTTTTTTAAAAAATAAAGAAGAATAAATTAAAAGAACACAAAAATCACTTGTTGCTCTATTTTGTAAGTCCTTAGGGATCCCTGTAAAACATTTAGGAAGGGGCCACAGAAGATCCAGAAAAAACAATATTATATGAAGGAAGCTATTTAAGATAATAATGGATGTCTACAGTTGAGAATTATTCTTTCTGTCCTTCTGGGGGTTTATGTGGCTTCCTCTACCCTGGACTCAGTACCTAGATTCCTCTCCTGGAAGTACATGTTCCCTTTTAAGAGCTGAATAGTGAACACTGTCAGCAGTAGAAATGGAAGTATGTGATTATGATGTCTCCCTTTTTATTAAACAGCTTAACAGTTACAACGCTCAGCAGGGTGTATTCCACTTCTACAACTCCAGAACTACTCCTCCCACATACTAGTGCCATATATTCTCCCTCTGAGAGAGTACACTGAAGACTGGGTTTGACGATATTCAGAAGATTGTAAAACTCTCCATTTGCTGAAGATAACCTGTAGTATGAGATTGCACATGTGCACACCCAACACAGCCAGCATACTAAAAGATTGAGTTTCACCTTTTGTACACTGGATTTTCAAAAGGTGCATTACAGGAACCAGTGTCTAGATGGATATTGCATTAAAAGTCACTTGCAGCAATTGTCAGACCAAGCAGCTGAAAGCAAACTTCCAAACATCCTGAAAAAGTGCTGTGACTGATGCATGGAGGACAATTCACCTTTTTTTCCCTTCTTCCCCTCTATCCCTTGGTAATAACACTTAACACTGCTCCAGCTTTCATCTTAGTTCCATAGGAAAGCACTAAGAATACCCTCCTATTAGTCATCTTTTCAATCAGACTAAACAAATTATAGCAATCAGGTTTAAGTTCCCTTGGGTGCCAGGCTCACCAGGCTGGAGCACACTGTCACATTGCTGGGTGCCTGACTCAGAATTACAGGCACCCAGGGAAACTTAATGGCAAGTACTGAAAAGACTTTGGAGTTTAGCTACTTCTGTGATTAACATCAGCAGAATAGGAATAATCAGGACTGCAATTATCAATTTAGGAAGCATAATTCTATTGAAATGCCACTTAACTTCAGTTTTTGCTTCTGAACCTTCCTATCAAGCAGTGCCCAGCAAAACTAACAGATTAAACACTTGGATAGGTTTTCTGATTAACTTTGATAAATTGGAAGATAAATGATTTCACATTATTAACATGTAAACCAGACATATTTAAACCAATGTTCTTCTGCAATTTTCCAGGGGAAAGATAATTATTTTAAACTTTAAAATCCAAAAATTATATGATACAACAGCTTATTTATTTGCTATGCATCATATCTCAGACAAAGTCTGCATGGCTCACAGGAGAAAAGATTTACATGTTTTTTACAGTACTCAATTATCTTCCATCTTCCATGTAATTTTTTTTATGCATTTTAATCCTAATAATTTCACCATTGATGCTTCTGATCACAGAATAATGATTCTACTGGTAAACAAAGATAATATACTTGTGGCTTGTTATGTAATGTTACTTAATATTATACTCACATAAATTAATGGGGCATTTTTTTGCTTTTCCAGGATCTTCATAGCAATAATTCTTTAAAATTATTTACCTAGTTATTCACAGAACAGATTCTCTTATGTTAACACTTGACAATTCTAATTAACTTTTTTCATTAGAAAATTACTCAGGATTCTTTATATTTGTGACAATTTTAATAGTGTAATTCTATCATTCTCCCCAACCTAACATACATCATCAGAAATACTTTTATGAAATGCTAACATCTTCAATGAATACAACCTGGGCAGACTGTTCTACCACATTAGTCAAAATTTAAAATATTATTGCACTTTGCCTTAATGCATTACATAATTCAGTAATAATACTTTAGTTAAACTTTCATAAGAACTTATGAATTGGCACTTAATAAAGGTTCTTTCCACATGAGAGAATATTCCACACAGTTTAGGAACCTAAGAATAGCTGAAACTGAATTCTAGCACTATCAGCAATATTTTTTGAATGATTGATTCTGCCTAAAAAGTAGAAATTACAGTACTTCCACACTTCTCAAATTTATTAGTGGTAGCAATTAACTCACCTACAATCCACTAAGAGACTGTATTATCCTAAGGCAATTGCACCATAAATACCTGGCCAAATGCTGGTCATTTCATTGAAAATAATCCTAGAATCAGATATTTAGGTTGGAAAAAACCTTTAAGATAATCAAGAAAATGGTTAAACCAACACTGCCAAGTCCACAACTAAACCATGTCCTTAAACATCACATCTACACTTCTGAACACATCCAGGGATGGTGACTCCAACACCACCCTGGGCAGCCTCTTCCAATGCTTGATATTGGAACAATGTCCAACCCTTCTGACATTGGTCAGAAAAAAATGGCCAAAGAGAGTGCTTCCTCCCAATAAGTGAGAAGGGAGAGCTGGTGACAACATATATGAAGAAGGCTGAGGTACTTTGGTGAGTTCTTTGCCTCAGTCTTCCCTGGCTGTCAGGCTTCCCATTTCTCTCCAGTCCTCGATCCTCTACATTGGATTTGGGAGACAGAGGTCACTCGCACTGGAAGTAAAGAGCAGGTTCAAGACCACTTGATGAAACTGAAAATCACGAGTCTATGGGGCCTGATGACATGCATCCCAGGATCTGAAGGAAACTAGCTGATGTTGTTGCCAGGCCACTCTCCATCATTCGGAAAGCCATGGCAGTCACGTGGTTACAGGAAGGAGGGAAACATTGCTCCTGAGAAAAAGGAAGACCCAGGGAGCTCCAGACCCATGAGCTTCAATTCTGTGTTTACCCTCCAGCAGATTGACACTCCTGACAAATTTGGTGTTATCTGCAAACTGATTGCACTCCAACTCCTTGTCCAGACCATTGATATAGATATTAAATAAAAATAGAATAAAACAGAAAAGATAGAATGATTAAAAAACCAATTAAAAATAGAAGGTCAGATAAACTATCCTCTGGAGGATAAATCTAAAGGGGAATTCATCAGAAAAATCTGTAAATCTTAGGAAAAAATCTATGTTCTGTTCAAAGTTTTGCAATTAATGAGGCAAAATTAGGACAGAAAATGAGGCAAACATTGGGTTTAATATACTCAAATGAAACTAATTTCTGATAACATTCTTATGGTGAATAATGGAAATCTACAAAATAATACATTTCCAATAAATATATTGCATATTTATATCATTCTAAGGAATCCTAATTTTGTTATTCTTTTGTTTTATGAATATATTTTGTACTAAACTTGCATGACATTCTTATCTGTGTTTCACTTATTAACTCATTTGAACTAATGATAACATCAGGTACTTGCTGAAAGGTCAGTTTATTTAAAATTAACAGCTAAATATTATTTGGCCTTTAAAATTATTTTCTAAAAAGCAGATAATTCCTTACAGGCAAATTATGGCTTTTAAGTATGAGATTGCTTTTTTTAAAATAAATTTGACTCAGATTTGAAAGAGTAAATGCAATGTACTTTAAAAGACGTTCATTTCTCCTACATGATACTGATTTATTCAGGCTAGAACTGGAGTTACATAAAATGATGAATTATAAGCAAGGCCTAATTATAGTGTTCAGTGTTCTGCATACTTTCAAGTGACGGTGGAAAAAACAGAATCACTGACTTATAACATTGTCTTGAAAATTTTACAAACTAATAAAATTCTGAATTTGTCTCTTAAGACAGTTGTTAGTATTATTGCCACAAGCCAAGTATTTGAGAAATATGGATTTTGTAGTAAATTAATGACTGTTAAGAATATTATATATCTGTGTATTTGGGCTCATACATTCTAGAAAAATTTCTGTGAATGATAAAAATCTATTCAATACTCAATGTTGGTTTGCAATATGTGGTTTAGGTAACACCCTATTCAGATTTTCTCTGTAGTAATTTTCTTCACTATGTCAACTTGCTCTTTTGAGTTATCTATAAAAGTCAATACGCAAATTAAGGTCAATATGCTGTAGAACATCTTTTGCCATGTTAACCTTGCTAGGAGACTACAAAATTTCTGCACAAGATGTCCATATATCTATTTTCAACTATGTTCTTATACACTTTTAGTTTGAGAATACACAAAGGGAGCACAACAGTTCCTAAAATTTACATGTCTACAGAAGAGTGTCCACATCATGCTTTTCAAACTTCTGATTCGAGCTCATCTTTTTCTTTTGTTATGTCTGGGTCATCTCTTTTTCACTTTAGAACAGTAAACATATAAGAATATATTTAAACTGTCACCTTTAGTAATTTTAGAAGCTCAGTTAGTTTTTGTTCAGAATTACCTAATTCTAATAATTATTTAGTTTCATCAAAACACATTAATGACATTCTTCAATGCACTAAAAACTGTAAATGCAAAAGACTTACACTTGAAGTACAGTTTTAGGATCACCCACTTCTCCTCCATCACCAATTGTCAGTGTGTCATAGCCAATCTCCAGATCAAATTCTTCAAAATTTATCTGAATAACCTACAAAATAAAATAAGTAAATATATTTTAGAAATAAATAAATTTACTTGAGAGATGAGTCTGTAAATTAGGCTTTTCAGCAGTGTTAATAAAAGTGATCTTCCAGTTAATAATTGCACATAGGTTTAGCATATTTCACAATAAATTAGTGTAATTAACCCCACGGTTTTGGTTCATGAAATATGAATTATAATAACTTTTAGGTATCATCACTCTGCTGACCTCCTCAAAGCATCATGATTTCACTTATTTATGTAGTTGTTACCTTTTTATTACAGTTGTGGGTAATCACATTACGTTTTGATTACTATATACTCAAAGGGCAAGATAACTAATTGCATTTTGTGCAATACCACTGTCTTCAAATACCAACTAAATAATTGTACCTCACTGAGTAAACGCAGGGAAGGTGAAGAATATAATTTATTCCTGACATCTATAATCTGGCTCAAGTAGGATAAAGAGTCATCAAAGGTAAAAGTAATTTTCTTATTTCATGAACTTGAGTAAACTACAACTATCAGAAGTATGCCATTTTTAATATCCTGTAAATTAAATCGCTTAATCGTATATTTCTGCTGAAGGATAAAAATTTCAGTATCATAGAAAAGAATGCATTTTTTACTTAGAAAGAGAAAAGAAAAGAAAAGAAAAGAAAAGAAAAGAAAAGAAAAGAAAAGAAAAGAAAAGAAAAGAGAAAAGAAAAGAAAAGAAAAGAGAAAAGAAAAGAAAAGAGGCACATTGTTTCCACCCATGTATTAATCATGGTAACTATCTTTAGTTCCTCAAAATTTCGTATAGATAAAAATGACAGAATACTTATATATAGGAATTTTAATACTGTAATAAATCATCTTTTATTACACTTATAATTGAGAACGGAGAGCATTTGTGCTTAGAGATGTGGATGCCACTCTGATGGATCATTATCATGTCCTTGAAAGCTCGAATTCCTTTGTCACATTGCAGTTCTGGTAATTGAAGAAGGATATGTTTCCATGGGCAAAAGCCAGTACAGGCAAGTTGGAAAACTGACATACGTTGCATGGATTGCAATTTATTTCAAACGGAGGAGAAACACTTTCCTTTAGAGGTGTGAGTGGTGAAATAAGTGCACTGAAGAACAGCCAGTTTAGCATATTCACATATATAAACATGTGTGTGTACGTGTATATGTGTGTGGCATACCCCAGGGACTGCAGTCAAGTACAGAGAGTTAAGAGGGAAAGGACAGAAAGAAAGGACATGGAAAATTGTGTAGGCAAGCAGCTGATTTGCTCTAATTGAGTAAAGAGGAGAAAACCACACATAAATGTTCTTAATCTTCTTAGTTTAAAAAAATATTCTGTGTATTTTGTGCTGTTCTAGCCACAAAATTTATAACACTAGACATAAGAATTTAAACTGAAATCCATAACTACATTTAAGGCTGACACATATTTCATTCAGTACTTAAAAAACCAACCAACCTAAAACAAAAACAAAACCCCCCAAACCAGCCAACTAAAAAAGCTGTCATTTTTGGTCCACTTTTAAATTCTACGCAATTAGATGTGCTGTCACATCAGAACAGAACAGACTCCACAATAAAACATGGGCAAATAATGTTAGTATTGAATACAACTTGAAAGTATATTTCACTTATTAACAGTAAAATACATTTTGAAATAACATTGCAGCAAAACCACTAATACTATACTCATAATAATAAGAAAACTAATATAGTATAAAAATTGTATCACTAATTCATGATCAGAAATCTTTATCTTGTTTCCATTAAACACATGAAGAAATCTAGTCTCATTATCAGATATTTTTCGGTAATTGCAACGGAAATATTTTTTTTAACTAATGTCCCTTCAGATATTTTATATTAGTTGAGTACCACCAAATTGATACAAGGCATCTGTCTCTTTGCAATTGAAGTGCTTGTCTTTATAAATTGTGTAAGAAAGCTAAAACAGCTTTTCTTTAGCACAATCAACATTATTCCATGTGCTGAGTATTTCATCAGAGGAGAAGACAGAGGTTAAGGAAAATGTAAGTTCCAAGATACGGGGTTTTTTTAAAATTAGAAATGACAAAAAAAAAACAAAAGGGTTTCTTTATTTCACCACCAAAAAGTAAGATCTTTATCATTCTTTTTTAATAACGCTCACAAATGAAAAAGTAAGATAACTCCCTGAAAAGTATCTGTCTCATTAAGGAATATTGTGGAACATAAGAAAATAATAAAATTTGATTTTTTTGTTCAAAGCATAGGCTTCAGCTTCAATCTTTGATCTAGGCTTCAGCTTCAATCTTTCCACTTGTCTCTAGTCAATCTCTAAACTATTGATGATTCTGTTGCATTCTGGCTGCTCTGATATAATCCCTCACTTCTCTACAATCGGAAATTCTTTTCTGTGATAAAGAGAGCTTTTTTTTTAATTTTAATCAAAAGAGATGTATATTTAAAAAGTCTATAATTTGTTTTTTCTCCATTAATGTTTTTCAGAAAAGGATATTAATTATAAGATTTTTGTCTCACTCGTAACTCACCTAAAGCTGTGATAATGGGATAGGTATGACATCAAAAATTGTAGTTCTATAAAGCCACATGAGCATAGATTAGTCTACATTTGTCTTGTATCATATTCTGTGAAACAGGCACATTTTTAAGACAATAAGAAGCAATTATGTCATTAATAACTTAAAAAATATAAGAATATATAAAAAATAAAATATGTTACAGCAACTGGCTATAAAATATTTTTCAATATTAACATTTGATAATCTTATTCTTGTGAGTCTATTATTAGGATTTCTCCTTAGAAGTTCCTGATTCAACTGAAAATTAGAAAATGCTTAATCTTTGTGCAAAACTGACACTAGTAAATCAAAATCAGAAAAAACAGTCACCAAATAGAAGCATATTTTATGCATAGTAAAATGTAAAATATTATTCTTTGAGCCAGTAAATCATTTTGTTTATCATACATACCCAGTTGCTAATGGCTACTCCAAACATTCTATAGTATCAATGAAGTGTTTCATAACCAGGTCATTAAAAGGTAAACAAGCTGTATGTAACAGTTAATATACAACCCATTTCAAAATTAGGTTTAACATAACCTTACATGATTTACAGAACAAACTTCGGAATTGGTAAAGTAAACTTGCCATTTATTCAACAAATATGCTTGTCAGCTGATATTGAAGACATTTAGTTTTACAGGAATTTACACAAATGGAGCAAAAGCAACATACTGAAACAGCAGAGCTGTCAATATCCAACAGGAAACTAATTTACTACACATGTACTGTACAAGCCTTTAAGTGTTCCTACTGTTAAAATAAACTCTGTATACTTTTTGGAAATTCATCCTTTGACATACAAAGTACACACACAATGTACAATACAAAATGTACTTGAAATCCTTCTAAATATGCCAACAAGCAAGAAAATAAGAAATCCTAAGGCCATGTTTTCAGAGTCCTTGTTTTACAATGTCGGATTTAGTTTGATCACACTCAGTCAGTTGGACTTGCAGTGTTTACTATTTTGACTATTCCCTTTAAATTACTGAAAAGATGTTTTGATGATATCAGCATTTAAAGTTGATTGTGATGAAACCTTTCAAAATAAAAACTGAAATTTAGTTAAGATGAGTAAATAACTTAAAAATTTTTAATAAACTTTCCAAAAATTCTCTTCTTATCAGTTATCTAACAACGTCATTGTTCATTTTTCTGAAAAATCTCTAAATGGCAAACCAAAGTTGGGTGGCATCCTTGAATCATTTTAACATTAGAGTAAAACCTACTTTTTAGTCTGTTTTCATAAGAATAAACACTTCAGGGAAAACTGTGATGATTTATTACTATATTCTATGTATTTTTAAATCAGACTAGCCTTACCAACGTATACTATTAATCTGGTTAGTAGATGCATAGTAATCAGAAGTGCAGGGGCAAGTATTTTTTTTGATCTATATGTTCCAGTGAAGTCTTTTTTTCCAGTTTCCCAGAGCAAGCATTAATATAAGTGAAACAAAATCCATGGGTTTTATTGATGCATACAAACATTGATCATGCTGTAATGTATTTATGTATTTACTCCATTTGTCCACTACCCCCACAGTCTCTCAAAGCTGAAAAGAAAAAATAAGGGAGCACAAAATATTTCAAATGACAAGGTATAATATCAGGGATCAATATTATGAACAAAAATATTTCACTGGTGATAAGCCTGAGCTCTAAGATACTGCATAAAAGGATTATGTTATCAAAAGTTGGTTCTGGAAGGCAGAAGAAGAAAAGTTCAGAGATTTCCTCTCAGACAGTTTGCCACCAGTCTTGAGCTATCATTTCTCACATAGTGAGTCAACTAATGATATCAGATATGTATCTGTATGGCTGTAGACCTGAGAATATCTTAAAATTAGGCACTATAATAACGACTATATTTTTTTTTCTTTTAGAAAGAGATACTCAATAGTCCCTAGAAGTTTTGTGCCTTTATAGTAGCATTTGTGATAAATCCAGCATGTATCAGACTACTGCAATTGTACTGATATAAGCCAGTAATATCTTGAATTTTGTTTCAGAGGATATTATTAAATACATCCCTATACACTACTGTAAGGAAAAAGGAATCTTGTCTTTTCTCTTCCTCCACATACACACTATTTTAAAAAACTATTATAAAAAATAAACTACACTGACTTCTGCACTTTTTATTCCCTAAAAAGAAATTAAAAAGTAGCTAAATAGAAGGCAATAGTCTCCCTACACTCTGGTCTGCTCTTGCTATTTATAAACACAAAAGCAATGAGCAACTTTGAATGCCTGATTTAAACTGAAGTTATAAACCTAGAAACAAATAGTAATAAAAGGCAGTAACACTAATAAATATTATCTAGTCTCTACAGGGAAAAAAAAGTCCTATTTGAAAAATAACTTTCTGAAAATTATACTTATGTACTTTGGTCTCCTATTATTTTGTAAGAACTTTCTCAAAGGAGTCAATGGGAACAGATATCTAATTTCTAAAGAATTTCAGTAGGTGTGCCTTCTTTCTGTGCCTTGGAATTTATCCCTCAGAACACACTCCTTGGGCAAAACTCCAGCTCAGAAATAAAATGGGAAAATGTTTTATTGAATAGTTAATGACTACTTTGAGAACTTCCTACACCTTTTCAGAGAGAGCATGCTCAAAAGGATCTGTTCCAGACAAGATGTTTTCCAGACAATTGTTCAATATGGGTATCTAGTTCCTGATGAAATTAACTCCCTGAAGATTTTTCAAGGAAAGTACTGTTCCAGGTGAAGTATCCAACTTTTAAAAATTTCAAAACATACAAAGCAGAATGGTATGTAACCAAGGCAAGTATATGTTCTTCAGAACGGCTTCTAAAGGGGAAGAGTAAAGATATGAAACTGCACATACTTCTATATGCGCATCTGTTAGCCTGACTCTTCCAATGCAAATGTAACTCTAAAAATATTTTCAGATGTATAACAACATTTTCATTCCAAAAAATGGGACATTCTACCAGTAAAATAATGACGTTTCTAAAGGTGTTATGAATCTTTTCTCTTTACAAGAGTAGTTAAGCATTAAACTAAGATACAGCTTAAATGAGCTATATATTAGATAATATTAAAGAATAAATATTAATTAAAACATCTTTCCAAAAATGTAACATATCTAAGAATTGTGTAACATAACAATAGTTTAATTGGTTCTTTTACAGTTACATATTATATGAACAAAATCCAAAATGAAAAAAGTTAAATTGTAGAGCACATGTGTCCATTCAAATTTAATTAAATCCTTGAGTATTAAACAGGATGAGAAAAGTGGCAGGGGGGTAAAAAGGCAGATGAAAACTTGGAGATTCACAGAACATTAGAGAAATCAAAGCTGCAAGATAA
Source organism: Eopsaltria australis (assembly GCA_034509425.1). Taxonomy (NCBI): domain Eukaryota; kingdom Metazoa; phylum Chordata; class Aves; order Passeriformes; family Petroicidae; genus Eopsaltria; species Eopsaltria australis. The sequence goes on from JAVTVJ010000026.1 coordinate 4,173,918, forward strand.
ATGCTTATTATTATTACAGGGGATAAATGCTCACCAGTTGAAATGGATAGTCACTTTATTGTTGAGTCCCCTTCTTGGAAATAGGATTCATCATATTTAAGTGTAGACACCTACAGTGCAAACAACTCTATTTGATGCAGACTTCTTCAAAAACAGTGAAAGAACCTGCCTAGAATGTCATCTATTTCATCAAAAGGTAGATAATTTGCACTAGATCAACCACACCTTAGAAGTACCTATTTCTCTTGTCTGGAAACTGAGATTAGGCATATGTGGACATCTATGCTGAGGACAACTAAAATGTATTTAAATCACATAATTTTTTATATTATTATATTATATAACTTAGAATCCTTTACTTTGGAGAAACGATAGTTAAAAACAAATGGATAGTCCTCCCTTGTCCTGAGAACAAATACTTTAAATGAACAGCATAAAGGGATTATATTTTTATTTTTCATGTTATAGTTTTCTGTTTGTACAGAAGTATGACATATTTTGCTGACTTGCATACATAATAGGAGTTTCTCAGATTGATTATTCAGAGCAATACAGCATTCCACAGTACTTTCAGTATTTCCACAAAAGGAAATGAATGAGTGCAAATAAATCATTACGGAAACACATTGTCTTTTACTGAAGTTTCTGTTTATCATGTTCCCAAAAATAAAAACTGTTAGATAACTTTTACCTTGGGAGACAGAATATTAACCTCTAGGCAATTACTTCAGATTGGATTTTACATTTTTTTCTCATATTAAGTATCTCAATATTTGCAAATGCTGTCTCATTCTACTTATAAAAGTAAGTAGAATGAGACAGCTACTTATATAAGTAGTTGTACTTAATTTTAAGCTAATTTCACCTATTTTTATTAAGCTACTACAAAAGAAGTTAAAAATTTTGATCTAGACACTGAAGGAAACAGCTCATTAGTAACTAACGTGGTGTAGGAATAGTGTTTGTACCTAGAAGATAGCAAGAGAAGAAATGTTAGAACTTGAAAATTCTGGGGACCTCTCTAGTACCAGGACATTGGTTAATAGTCTACAAAATATCTATTTCTGCAGATATTATCTTGGAAAAACCTGTGCTATGAATGATCCAAACATACTAGCAACAAGAAGAAATCCACTTCACTGAAAAATATTCACAAGATACTAATTTTTCCACTTTTCACTGTTTACTCTAGCAAGGGAAAAGCTACCTAAAGACTCCTAATGATGCGTGGTTGCCTTTGTCACTTGAGGAAGTGAAACTAGGCAAGGAGAAGGAAACACATCCTGTTTGTATCTGAGTGTCCTCATATGCCCTCAGGATGGTTAATTGCTTTTGTGTTGAGGATGTCTGACTACTTCCCAGTAAGTAAATGATGTGCATTTACATCTGATGGTACAAGTTAATGAAATGCCGCTGTCTGATTGATCGGCTTTACCTCCACAATTTTCCGGAGAATCGCAGGTCCCTCCATCAAAATAATTGTGTTATCATGCATTTGATTATAGAAGAATAGTTTCAAAAGGAAAATATATTGAATCAATAATTTATTATAAGACTTAGGTATCATTTTATTTAAATTATTTATACTAGGTGTAGTTTTATTTAATATTACTGCTACCATGGAGCAGCTACTTCTGGAAAAAAATTCCTTGAAAATTAAGGACAAGAAAATCATCAGGAGTAGTCAGCATGGCTTTACCAAGGGGACATCATGCTTAACAAACTTTGATAGACCTCTATAATTAAATGACTTGCCTGGTAGCCAAGAGAAAAGCAGTGGATATTGTCTACCTGGGCTTCAGGTAGCCTTTGGCATTGTCAAGATATTAACAGACAAGCCACTGATGTGCGAGCTGAGCAGACAGAAAGGTAGATTGAAAACAGGATGAAAGTCTGGCTTGAGAGGATGGTTATCAGTGACACAAAGTCTAGTTAGAGGCCAATAACTCACGGTGTATCTCAGGGGTAAATATTGGGACAAGTCTTCTTTAACATCCTTATAGGTTATATGGATGATGGGGCAGAGTGGACCCTGTTTGCCACAATAGTGAGAAGGGATTAGTGGTCAATAGGCCAGAGGGTCATGCTGCCATGAAGAGGGACATCAACAGGCTGGAGAAATGGACCAGTAAGAACCACATGAAGCTCAACAATGGAAGTGCAAAGTCAAGTCTCTGGGCAGGAACTACCCCACACATCAGTACACAGTTGGGGTCATCCAGCTGGAAAGCTGCTTTGCAGAGTTGCAGAATTTTTTTTTTCCACTTTCACAGATATGGAGATGAAGATGCTCTAGATAGCCTGAAAGAAAGTATGACTGGTCAGGACCATTATGAAGAGATAGTAATAGGTACCAGCAGGAAAAAAATTGACTAATCTATAAAACCACAATGAAATAATCACACCCGCCTTTCCCTCACAAAACGAAGCTCAGTGTCAGAGTTTACAAAAAGAAAAGAATTATTATTCTCAAATAGCAAAATGATTGCAATCATAGGAAGGGACTGAGGACTTCAAATTAACTTGCCCCTGCTTTGGGTCTTCCTTTTAATAGTTACTCAGAAAGGATATCCTTGCATCCAGCATAGAAATCTTCCCTTTTTAATCCCACAGAGGGCAAGCCATCTGCTCCAAAAGAAAGCAGGGAGGTCACTAACAGATGTCAGTATAACCTGATGGGCAGCCACACATTCCAAAGGGATGGAAACACTGGAATTATACTGTGATTTAAGTCTCAGTGCAAACCTTCAGTTTGCACTCTGAATGTGTATTGGGTTTACAAGGCAAGGTTTTGGGAGCAGAGGTGCTGCAGGGTGAGGCAAAGATGCTGTTTTAGATTTGTTCTTATTTTACCTATTCTATTCAGATTTAATTGGCTGTTAATTTAATTAATTTCTCCAAGTTGAGTCTGCTTTGCATATGAGAGTAACTAGTGAGTGATCTCCCTGTCCTTATCTTCACCTGTGTGCTTTTTCTTCTTATTTTCTGCCCCTGTCCTGTTGAGGAGGGTGCATTACAGAGCAGCCTGGTGGGCATCTGGCAGCCAAGATTAACATGTCATAGAATGGTACCATGAGCCTTTGAAGGCGTCTCTTCATAGAAAACCAGGAAACTAAAATAACAAACTACAATCATCTCTATTTCCCAGTCTAGTACCACAAAAAAAAAGGTATCTATTGAGCAGAAGAATTTCCTGTAAAGATCACTTGCAAGAGCAATCAAGTGAACTCAACCACAGAGAAAAGTGATGAGTCTTTGTGCTGGAAAGTCATCAAACAAAAACGACTGAAACATCTCAAATGCTCACAATGTAAGCATTGGAAATTTCCTATCAATATCTTGTAGTCATATACATATACCTTTTTAAAACTTCTAGCTTGGGTGTGTATATTAATGATAAGTAAAAGTAAGAAAAAATATCTGCATTCAAAATTGGTGGGAGACGTAACTGAGACCAAATTTAGAAACTTATAGAAAGTCAAACAGAACTAAAACTCAAATTTAACATTTAATTTTACCTAAAATTTTATCAAAAGGTGGAGTTAATATCTGAAATACAGGCAACAGCTAGAATCTAATATTGCTAATGGCTCAAAGAGAAATAATTGCTTTTATTGCAGCTATTGCAAGAAGCACAATCTCACCCATTCCCTATGGGTAGCTCACATTTTCAGAGTGTGAAACATCACTCCTATAGCCACAGCTAAGGCAGGAAATAAAATTTACCATAATTAAGATAACAAATATGTCCTCCTTTCATAATGAATACCTATAGCAAAATTTCAGGATGGAATGACAAGTCACTTATCCCTCTACAACTGCACATACCTACTGACTCCAAATTCTCTTATTCAACAGTTTAGCCTGACCTCTCACAGCCAAGCCTGTAAATATCCTGTCACAAGAATGGCTGAATTATCTTCTATGCTCTTATTCTGCTGAGAGAATCTCCCCTCGGTCCACATATATCGCTAAGATTTTTTTAACTGTAGTATATATGTGGCTCAGATATTTTAATTGGATCAAAATGTACATGAACAATACGAAAGAATAGTGTAGCCAACACTACAAAGAAATTTATTGTGTTCTGAACAGAACCGAAATAAATTTACCCTTTCTACTTTCATGGAAGACAAAATTGCACTATCTACTATAGATAAATACAATAGCAGCCTTTTTAATCTGCATGGATGAAGAACACAATTATGGATAAAATACATAGTTTAGAGAGAGTTTAAGTATGCTCATACTTTTTAATCATTTCACTGTCTGTAACACCTGCAGTACAGCTTCACACAAGGCTTAGGAAAGGCCAAGTTTGAGACATTTGGTTGCAAAAGGAGGTGCAGTGTGGTTTGTTCCAACATGCCTGACCAAAAGAAACTTCATGAAATGAGTTTTGAATTCATGCTGAAGCACCATGCCTGCTTGAGATTTATACTGTTAACCTGATTAAATATGGATGGCAACTGGGTTTAGGCTTAACAGCAAGCTTAGGAAATGTTCCACTGACAGTTTTGACATGGTTAACAAAATAACACAGCTGTGGAAAATTAAATGTAAATACTCAGCACTTTGCTGATTTTTTTCTGTTTTCCTTATTTTTGGCTTGGCCTAAAAGCAAATATCCTCAGAAACTGAAAGATTCATTTTTTTCAGGAAGAAAACAGCAACTTAATGACATGAGGAAGGAGAAGAGGAAGAACGGAATGTAAAAACATATTAAAAAAAAGACTATTTTAATACAAACTGATTAAATGACAACCATATTTTATATTATTTCAATAACAGTTGCAAATTATTCCCTCAGTATAATTCTCCAGACTTGCAGAAAATGTCACGTGAGGAGTTTTCCAGATACTTTGAATTATTTAAACAGTTTCTTAGAAAGTAAAGGACTACAGCAATTGGAAACAGATGTTATGAATTTTCAGTAAGCTCTGCCCTTTCAACAAAATTCAATTATAGATTTCCTAACAGACAACTGACATCCACATAAAAACCCAACAAACCAAATGAACAAAAAAACTCCAAAAACTAAAAAATAATAGCAAACCCTTAAAGCCAAAATCAAATGTCAGCTATCTCCCAGCTCCCAAGAATGTCATTCTTGATTTCAAAATTACTTCAAAATTAAATAGCTAAAAGGATAAGAATATGAATGCTCTCAAACTTTCAAAAACTTATATTCTAAAGAATACATTTAAAAGAATGTATTTATGCAAGCAATAAGGAGACTTTTATGCTTGAAATACAGGCAAGATAAAATTTTGAATATGGTTGTGACAAACAAATGTTAACATACAGGTAAAATTTCTTTTTTTAAAATTCCTGTCATATAAAATTAACAGAACCGAGACCTAGTTTTCTGATCCATCTCAATTTAGCAGTTAGCTCATATATTTAATTTCTTCTTACAATTCTGAAAAAAACAAGCAGCTTGATTTTTTTTTTTTTAAAGGAACCCTTTTTGCTTATTTTTCTCCTTGATGCTTGGTGTTGAATGATATGTGGTGTGAATGTGGTTGAGATCTGTCAGAAAGTCTGTCATTCTAGCACTGACATTTTCCACAGTGTTTCTGTCACCGTGGATTAGAAAAAAATCAGCAAGTATAATTCATAAGGCTTGAACTCTGGTTAACTTTAGCCCTAATTAAGATTTCACTGGTATTTTAGCCTGGCATTAAATTTAAAATTCATCCTTTTGTAGGCCTTCCTTCTTTTTTTTATTTTTTTTTTAATTTTTTTTAATAAACAATGAAAGGGAAATAGGGTTTTTTTTAGGACAAAAGAAGTACACAAAAAGCACTGGGAAGGAGATTGGAATTAAAACTTGAAAATACAAAGTTTTACTACTCAAAATGTAAACATAAAATTATCCCATTACCTAATGTCAGAATAAATTACCAGCAACATATAGCATGGTCCTGAACGTAACTGATGAGTTTATGCTATATCCCACAAGATATTCAGGTATAATTTCCCATACTAGATGTGAAAGATGTAACGAAATGGAGCCCAAACTGGGAAATCCTTGTTCTTATTTCTATTCAGATATTCACAAGAACTTTTTCAAGAGACCCAAGGATTAATAATATGTGCATCACAGTTGAGGACAAGTAAAGAAGTTTAAATTTTGTTGCTTCTTCACAGTTCCACACAAAGGCATGATTTTCTTCAGTGTTCCTTCAGGTGGATCCCTGGAATTATAGCTTTGTTATTTTTGACCAACAAAGCTTCAGTTGATTCCAGAGTAGCCATGGATAAAAGTGGCAACAATCACTTCATTGGTACATATAAAACACTTTACAGAAACCATGTTAAGACAATCCAGAAATGAGAAAATTGTCCATGAATTTTCTCCATCATATACTGTTGGAGAAGCCTTACATGTGCAGGTACTGATCCTCACAGAATTTCAACCACTCCTCCCAAGAGGACAATAAAGCAAGGTACAAGCCATCAATGTTTAAAGAATAGGTTGGTGTGATACCATACAGGCAGCCATAGATATTTCACTGTTGCAAAGTTATGTATCAATTACCCGCATTTCTTTCTCCACTGAATCGCTATTCAGAGCTTTGTATATCACAGATTATAATTATTCTAATAATAATATTAATTAATGAAAAAATTATTTATCTTCTCTTAAACAGATCAATTCCAGAGAACAGGATCCCGATACAGGATTAAGAATGCAAAAAACATGCAATGAAAACATGCAAGAACAACGAAAATATGGGGATCTCACTGGTAACGTCAGATGTGTCAGTGCACCTTCATCAATGAGTTTTATTTTTGACTCCATCCACCTTCCTTTGACTCCACAACCTTCCTTTCACAAACAATTTTATTCTACTTTTCAGTGGTAACATCACTGTCATCTCTGGCCATGTTTGAGGTTTTTAATTATGGCCCTACTCCACTGTCAACAAGGCTTGGACATGAAAACTGTATCTGATTAACTGTATGAGGCAAGAGACCAACTATAATGCAGTACAAAGCTAAGTAGACAGATTATTGACTGGGGAAATATTTCTTTCATTTATAAAGTGCTGTTAGCAAACTTATTTCTGAAATCAGTTAGGGAGAAAATTAGCTAGATTCAGAGACCTGGATAAAGCCACTTACACTGGACTTAAAGAGCCTTTCAGGATCTTTCATCTACTGCATTCTCCCTTAAAAGACTCTTAGTTTCTGAGCTATTTTGCTGCAAACAATACAACAAGTAACAGCTTTGAAGTACCAGGATCACTAAGTCATCATGGTTCTCACAGTTGTGGTATAGAATATTGTAAATATTGTCATGTTATAATGAATACCATCACATTATTTATTGTAGTCATTGTAAATAACTCTTAATGACAAATCTTCAGTTATGTATCAATGAGACTTTTGAGTTCAAGGCATAAACCATCATTAAAATCCACATTCAACATACAATCTTCACTCAGAACAACAAAAAAAACCCCACTAAACTAAGCAGAAGAAAAAAGTTTCCTACACCAAATCCAAAAGTAACATTATCACAACACAGAACAAAAGGACAAATTACAAAAAATCCACCCCTGGACCCTTCACTACAATTATGATACAAATTCTTCATTAACATTCTACTTCATAACATGGTTTAATACTTGCTTTGCCCATTATTTCTCCCAATTAGTATGCTTTCTAGCAGTCATACAAGGCCAGCAGTATTGTGTTCAGAACAGCAAGGGAATGTTAGCATGAATCAAAACTAAACACATAAAACTAAACTGATGATATAAGTAAAGACTTTATATATGCAAGTTCCTCAATATATCATAAAAAGAAGTTGATCTAACTCGTAAAAAGATCTCATTTTCATTTAACCTCAACAAGTTAATGTTCTAATCAGTGCTAGACACCTTTTCTGAAAACTAGAAACACCTGAATGTTGTTCCAGATAACATTATAAAGCTTTTATCTATTCCTCAGTTTAAAAACTCCGTAATTCCTGTGTATCTGCATTTCATTGCAATATCAAAGAGTTATAATTGTTCCAACCAATACCATGCAAAGAACAGTATTTTCTGGGTAATGCAGAAGCTATTACAATATAGCTCCTAGCACTACAATCTGCCCATGATCAATCTATCTCAGAGTATTGTAATTTCAGTGGTTGTCAGGGTTTGGACCTCGTCTTTTTGGTTTTTTTTCCTTTCTTCCATGGGTGCTAGGGAACTAATGACTGGGTACTTAAGAGAACAAAAGTGTGTGGCCAGGGGTTTTCTCCTTGACAGGGTGGGGCAAATTTGTCTAAGGAAGCAGGGATAATGCAAGATTTTGGGACTGGAAAAAAGCAAGGGGGGGGGGGGGGGGTAGGGAAGGGCTGACTCTCTCGCTCGGGACCCTCAGACCGGAATGGTTGGAGCTGCTGTTTTGCTGAACCCAGAGCCATGGAGAAGCCAGCACAGAGCTGCCGGTGTGTCTGCTGTGACTTTTCCGCCTACCCCACTGGGAGCCAAGCTGCCACCAGCCCACCTCTCCCCCGCTCCTCTGGCACAGCTCAGAGCTTTTGCTACGCTGTAACTGTGCTCCCTCTGCCCACTGAGACCTCCTGCTCTCCCAGCTCGCTGTGTCCGAGGCTCCTGGTGCCGCACCAACACCAGCTGCCCCCGAGGGTCTGTGGAACAAAGGCTCTCCTCCATCCCTCCGTGCCTCGGGCAGCCGCCATTGCCGTGTGCTACCTGAGCTCACGCCGGAGCGCCCCCTGCAGGCACCGGGGAATCACCACACCCAGAGCGCCCCCTGCAGGCTGTGACTGGAACTGCACCAGAGGGAAAAGGTGCCTGAAGCCGAGCAGGCTGCCACTGGGTTTCTGGTTCTGTTTGTTGGTTAACGTTATAGTTTCTGTTATTTGTTATCCTTTGTTTTAGATATTAGTAAAGAACTGTTATTCCTATTCTGATATCTTTGCCTGAGAGCCCCTTGATTTCAAATTTATAATAATTCAGAGGGAGAGGGGTTACAGTTTTCCATTCCAAGGGAGGCTCCTGCCTTCCTTAGCAGACACCTGTCCTTCAAACCAAGACAGTGGTGTATTACAGAAGTTCAGAAACAGTGTCCAACTTACACTTTGAAATAAAATTACTTGCTTAGGCTAAGATTATTTCTTTGCCTTCTTATTACTGGTATAATGCTAATGTACCACCAACAAACAGGTATTCCTGGCCATGGCCTTATCTAAAATTTAATATTTAATTTTAAATAAGTGATCTGTTTTTAATTATTGTTTTCACGCTATATATTCAGAGTATTTAAATATATGAGGACAGATAAATATGCAAGGTGTGGTAATTTAACTTTGACTGGCTATCAGGTGCTCACCAAATCACTCCATCACTATCCCTCAGCAACACAGAATGAAAAAACTGGACAAAAAAGCCTGTGAGTCAAGATAAAGACAGGGAGATTGCTCACTAATTGCTGTCATGAGCCAAACACTTAAGCACATTTTATTTGAACTACAGGAGGCATGATCTCTGACTAAAGAGAAGGCAAATTTTATTTTCATTAGAATTGGAACTTTTATATACAGAATAACTTGTTCTTTCAAGTGTTTTGAGAGAAAGCAAAACAGCTGCACCTGCCCAGTACAAGCAAAATATGGAGTTACTGGAAAGAGTGAAGAGGCACTAAGAAGATTAGGGGTTGCAACTTCTTTAGTATAAGGTTGAGAAAGCCGGGCTTGCTTACCCTAAAGAAGAAGAGGACCACTGAATATCAACATCTATAAACTCCTGATGGGAGGATGTAACAAAGGTGAAACCAAACTTGTTTCAGTGGTTCCCAGTGACAGGACTAGAGGCAATGGCCACAGACTAAAACACAAGAGGTTCTTTCTGAACATCAGGAAACAGTTTTTCCCTGTGGGGGTGACTGAGCACTAGCTGTGGCTGCCCAGAGAGGTTATGGAGTCACCATCTGCTGAGATATTCAGGACTGACTGGGCAGCTACCTCAAGGTGGCTCTGCTTGAGCAGTAGAGTTCAACTGCAGAATTTCCAGAGGTTCGTTCCAACCTCAATCATTCTGTAACTCTGTCAACCACACTGACAACCAGAGACAAAGCATTTGTTCAATTAATTTTCTCTGTTCTTTAAATGCAGCAACTGGAAATTTGTAAGGAAAATAATACTGAGGAATAATGTTTTTGAATATTCCCATAAAAATATTTTTAGTATAAATGAAGGTCTGAGGTTTTGAAGCTAACACTGTGTAACCATCTTGTAAACTGGCAGGGAGGGAGGAGGAAGGCAGCATTAAGACAAGAATACCACCAGTGGAGTATAATCCTTAACAATCTCTAAGTCATCAAGATCTTAAACCTGCAGTCACCTGTGACTTGCCAGTAAATATGAACCAGTTTGTGAGCTTAAGGTTTTGCTTCTACCGATGGCAGAATACCTAAAATCTTATTTGGCTTTTCTTTGTTATGTAGACATGCCCTTGGTGCATTTAAGAAAGGAAACCATTTTATGTGAAATATGGCCATATGGGTCTTAAATTCATTCAACCACCCACTGGAGATTTTCAGGCCATTTAGAGAACTTGTGCAAAGTGTAGTAGCTGTGTTTCATTTCCTCAAATAATATGATACTAAATTCTCTCAGCTGGAAGATTTGACAAAACTTTCAGAAATTCAGAAACTTTCAGATGTGTATACAGATTTCATCTTGGTCACAAGTAGTTTTTAATTAAAGAAATAAAAATATGGAAATTCTTTGGGGTGAGAAATGGATCTTAACTATCACTTTTGAACTTTTTTTCTATCTGTGGAACAGAGACTGAATAATTTTTCAAGGACTCTTGACACTTTTTTTATGACCTATAAATTGGTTAAATTTGATTAGCAGTCCTCAGAACAAGGATCAAACAAACAAACAACCTCCCCCCAAACACATTTATAATCTTCATTATCAAATTCTACTCAGTTGTATAAATATCCTTTTTTCTTCTACCAAAAGGGAACATAAGAATGGCTTCCACACAGGGCTTGGTAAAATTATAGTGAGAAATACACCAGTGTAGCTATATGGTTTTTGAAATTTTGAAAATAGTCAGGTTTTCACTGAGTCCTCTGATGAACTCAGGTGCAAAGGAGCGGGCCTTATAGTCCTGTCTGATCAGTTAATGGAGTGTGATGCAGACGGCACTATAAAACAGAAATTAGAGGTAGAATATACCCCTGTACCAGCAAACACAGATGTTGATAGTCTTTTATAAAAGATTCCTGAGCTGCACAGCTAATTCATGTTTTATTACATCTAAACAAGTCCATTACACTCAGTTCACAGAAAATTGTACACCTGGAAATGGAATATTGCCATTGCTGCCAGGTGTCTAGTTCTTGAAATTAAAGACAACTGGTGTCATAACTTAGCTTTATTGCTCTACTTTGACTCATCTGACATTATCAGAACTCTCTGTACTTTTGCTTTAAAGTGTAAGTATAAAGTATATGGGATTTTAATACAGTGGCTCAGACAATGGAATAAACATCTTCAGAACAGTTCCTCATTAAGAGAAAGCGAATTCAAGAACTTCAGTGATTTCTCACACAGTCAAAGGCCAAACATGATATAAACAGTCTTATACACAAAGTAGCTCTTCTACTTATGACACAATACTAGTGGGCCCATGAAATTGCCTCATACCATTGGATAGTTGCTTCTGGGAATTAATTAAAATATGACATAAAAACATGATAGCATCTACTTGGCATACAAAAAGCAAAACAATCTTAGGGAAAACAAGAGATTTTAACATCTGTCCATACTCATCTGGTATCAGACATTTCTTAACAATGTCTGAAATGCACCTAGCACAAAACCTGAACTGTAGAGACAAATCATAGTAGTGAAAAATGTTATAGTCTCTGTGTGCTTTTGTTTGGCTGGTTTAGGGTTGGAGGGAGGTGGGAGGGCTGGTTTCTTTCGCTTTTTTTTAAAGAAAAGGAAGAATATTAAACTTACCTTATTAGTATTGATAGCTGTGATGACCCACACACATTGAGCATTGCTGTCATACTGAAATGGAAAATTGGGTGATGTGAAAGTGCCTCCAGGCCCCTGAAGATTAGATCCACAAGTTTTGACTGCAAAAAGAAAGTTCATCTTTTAATTCACACAGCAAATACATGTCGCAGATTCATAAATTGGTTTCTAACTTACTCTAATCAAGATGTGAAGAATTAAAATACCATTGAACAAAAAAAGGACCACTTCTTACTAGAGAATAGAACATTCATGTTTAGTTATTCTGACAAAATAAAAGAACTACTCTTTGTAGTTCTCTTGTGTCTAAGCTTATAATCTTAAAATAGTTTAAAGTATTTGGAGCAAAACCAGTAACTACAGGAAGAGAAACTGCCCTATTTATTTTCTAAATTCTTCAAGGACTAACTTATGCCACCTTCACTAATGTCTTGAAAGACAAATTTAAATAGTAGAAAAAAAGAGATCACTTTTATCACTGCGCATATGTGCTTTTTTTGTGCATATGTGATGGTGTATGGCATGTCAGCATTTTTTCCTCCTATAACCCCTATACCACCCATTGAACCAATGGCCAAAGCACTGAAATGTTTAAAGGAAGCTATTAAAAGTTAGACTAACACAAAGCAGTGTTATCTATTTCTAAAGACTACAAAGGGTATTTATTTTCAAATCAAAGTCTGTATGGTTATTTACAACAGCATGTCAAGTAAAAAACAAACATATTTATGTAGCTTGCATCTCTATCACAAATAATACAAAGAATATAAACTGTGTCCTCTGTGCTTTCAAATGACACTCTTAAGGCACTAAATTCCTGGTGTGTTGAAGCCAGTAACACTTTTATTGTTTCTTCCTTGATATTCAGACCTTTGCTGAATGCTCTACTGGTTAACTTTTCCTGTGTGAAGACGTAAAACTGACAAACAACCTCGAGTAAACATGAGCGTATCCTATTTCTCCAGTGATTACTATGACACCACATAAACTGCAAAAGGTAAAGAACTATTTGTTCCACTGTATTCTGACAGACCATCTTGCATAATTGAATAAAAAAATTGACACTTAGACATGTGAAATAATCCTGGAGTTTCATTGCACTTTCACAAAGCATGTTTATTTGATCAATACTGAACACAGGAAGATTCAGCTGCTGCTGGATGTTCCTTCCCTCACATTAGCCTCTAGAAAGAGGCTAATTTTGCACCACCCTCAGAGAAACAATACTATGGTGATGAGTCTGTTCAAAGTCACACCAGAAGCCTGGAAACAAGTAGAAGGTAGAGAGGTGAAAGGAAGGCTTCTCATTTAGGATCAGTAGCTGAAGACAATAGGATCATGAGTGAGACTAATACCAAGCATGGCTTTTTGTCTGTATATTTAGTAAGAAATTGTATGACTCCTTGCAGCTTGTATCTGTGTGTGGAAGGCAAGTCAGGAAGTGGGAAACAGTGAGTGTTCTAGACAATTTGCTGCTCCATCTGAACATGTGAGTCCATCCTTTGGGGCAGAGTTGGGATGTAAAGCACAGCTCCTTTGCCTGTGTGCTGTGGAAGAATTATGAGCACTGTTTGCTGCTATTTATTGGTGTGGCCACACAGTGAAAGTCTCAATGAATAATGTCATTCATTGCACTATAGAATGACATAAAGGGAACCATGCCATGCTATAGTGCAATGAAATCTAAGTGTTTGACCCCCAATGTCTATCATTCGTACTGATTGAAATATTCCTAACAGACACTTGCTTTCAGTTTGAAATCTAGAATAAAAAAAGGTTGTAGGTAGGACAATTTCTGTGTATTTGTGCACACTAATATTTTCATTATATATATTGATATCTGATATGTACCTACACACTAATACTTTTATTCCTTGATTCAGGTAGTCACCATACTACTTGCCATTGTATTAGGTCATCAAATATATTCAGCAAAATTCCTTTGTGCTTTTCTTCTTTTTTTGAATTTTTTGCCCTTTATCCATTTGCTCAGGGTCAAAACTAGGTGTTGAGTTACTTCTCTACTACTTATCTATTATAAATTCCAAAATTTCTTATCCGTTTATAAAATGTGTAATGAAGAAGCTTTATGAACTACTGATTTTATATTAAATCACTGGCATTTTGATATCCATCTTGATAAGTCCTAAAACTTAGCATGTGATAGGTTTTCATCAGCTCCTTATGAAGCAAAATTCATAATGTAAGTTGTCCACTTAAACAAGCATACCAAAAAACAAAGTTCATGTTAAACAAAACAGCACAGGTGAATTCTTTTTAACCAAGAAAATGGGGACATTAGGATTAAAATTTCAGGTACTTACAAAAAATTTAATAAGATTGGCTATCAAACACTGGATAGATGCTAAATGGAAAAGTCACTGTGAGAGTAAGAATTTCTGTTTACCTTTACACACAGGTCTATGATCACTCCAGGCAGCAAAAACTTCAGCTATCCTCTGACAGGTGATACTTTTGGAACCTTGTAGCACATAATCTTCATCACAGGAGAACTGTACTGTTGCTCCCAAGCTAAAATCAAACAATGACATAAAAAGAAGCATTTTTAAACAAATGGATAGCAGTCCATTTTTTCCATTCCTTTAGATATGTTTTGACAAACAGTACAAACATGTAATCCAGAAATTTCTGCTCTCAATAGTAAAAGGCTGAAGGCTGTGTACTAGCCTGACAGTGCACAATGTTCAGCCCTCTCTGAGCCTACTTTGGCTGGAACTGGTTTACCTTTTTTAACAGTCATTTGGAGGTCATGTGACTATTTTCTGACCTAACTTCATACTTCTATATAGTAGAAATTTGACAAACCTAGACATCATGTAACTAAAAGTAGTTATTTATGTTAATTGAAACTAGGAAAGAATGTGAAAGCGATATAAGGAATCACCTAAAAAAAGTCAAAAGGCCAACTACAAGACTAAAAAAAGAAATCCCTATTGTAAACATTTTATTCCTCCCAGTGAAGACCTCAGGATACAAATAATTTGCTGTAAATATCTTCCACCCCTGATTCTTCTTGAGGAAATCAGGTGCTTTTGACTTTAGAACTGGGGGGGCATTGGAAGGGGGAGCACAATACCAGAGAAAAGGGCTAGATATTAATAACATTTCTTGTTTTTAAAAAGTAGTATTATTAAGATAGTATATCATTAATATGACTATCTTATATTAATTTGGATTATTGTAAAAATGCTAGTAATAACATTGTTGTATATTTTGATTAGTAGGTTAATATTTTAATTAAGCTTGCAGTGAAGCCTTAACTTCATAGAAGTGTCTCTGTACTCTTGTCACTAACAAGATTCTGAATGTAACATTTACTAGATAATGAAAGCTACAAGGATTTGCTCATATAACTAGCATATGTTTCTCAAATTAATGGAAGAAAATAAAAGATTTCTAAAACCTATCTCTAGGTGTTTAGCTGTGATTATTTATGAAGTTATAATGATGACTTGAAAAGGGTTTGTATTTTTTCATATGAAGCTGACATCTGATGCTGGAAACAGAGCAGGACAAAACAATAAATAAGTTCAGAAAAAATTTTGGTTTTCTTTTAGGCTGTTTGATAAGTTTTTCTGAGAGGAGGGGGAAGAGGGAAAATGGGGGTCCAGTTTGAAAAAGTTGAATAAATCAATACATAAATGTATATTCTTGAGATAATTCTTTTCCTTTAATATCATTATGATTTCAAATCCTGATTACAGCTGAAGATAGCCAATACATCAGGCCTTTCTCTGACATCAGTATCTTACACTTCAAAATTTCAGCCTGCTGTTTTTAAAGGCTTGCCTGTCACAGCTGTAAAGTGTAAAATGTTTTATACATTCACATGACTTACAAGATCTTGGCTGCACTGTGAATGCAGTTCTCTGGGTATTTTAAGATTAAATGTTCAGTAACTGCCCAAGAGTTTGTTATAGCAGCCTTCCTGTATAACATTATTTATCTGACCCTCCTCACATGGATGACATTTTCCTGTCTTTGATACATTACGTACTTGTAAAAAAATTGGTTTGTAAATCTCTCTAAGCAAAGTGTCAATATTTACTTGGCTGGGATCTTCAAATCTGGGTTTGATCCCACAAGGTATGACACACATTTTTGCCAAAACACATACCAAAATTAATTTTTCTTTGAAGGGTTTGGCTTGCAAAGAACAAGGCCTGTTTTTTTTTCCTTATAGATGGCCATTTTAGTGCTGCAATTCTTCAGTTCACAAAGGCAGAGAGAAAATGAAAAGGCTAAGCACACATTTCAGAGAATAACTTTCGTTAGGTAATCTATTCAAATGCATCTATGATGAAAAAAGCTACTAAAGAAGATTGATACTTATCAGAATGATAATTAAATTAAAGTTAGAAATGTTAGATTTTTGAAAAGGAATAGTGTCAGCACAAAACAGCTGATGAAATCTGGGAAGTACCTGGGCCTTACAGAGGCATAGATAGTAAGAAATAAGGACATGAAAGATGATAGTCACCTGAACAGACATCTCAGAAAAGGAGGATTTGATAGTGGATAACAGCTGTATAAACTCTTCCAAAACAGTTCCTGTTCGTGTCAGAATGTTTGTGAAAGAATGGGATAAAGAATAGCTGCAGAATCCACCAAAAAAGAAAGGGAGATACAAAAGTGAAAAGCAGAAAAAAATAAAAAAGTAAGCATAATGTAAAGGCCCTTGCAATGTAAGGATAAAAGGTGACTGAGGAAAAAGAGCCACCAGGCAGATCCTAGAGTTGGAGGATATTTCAGAACTGTGAAACACAAAGATTATCACTAATGTAAAAAATTATGCACAACTGCTAGAGGGGACTATATGGTTAGGAAAGTTCAAAAGGTAGCAATTAGGAAGACAAGAATTTCTTTCTCAAGATTAGATTTTCATAATTATCTGCTTCAGAAAGTCATGTTGAGAAAATCTGAGTGTCTTTATTATTAGAGAAAAAAAAAAGGAACACTTGAAGAAAAATAACATGGAAATATATTTCCTTTAACTAATCATGGACTGATTTAAAGAGGAAATGCTGAGCAGGAAGTACACCATTTACAAATAAAATTAAACCCCTAGTAAAAAAAATCAAAAAACTAACTGGCAAAAATCCCAGAGGTCTGAATGATTATAAAAATTGTACAAGTATGATAATTATTTCTGTTACCTATAGAAGTATAAATAACACTCACATTATGAAGTCCACTTTACTTGTCCAAATACATTTTGATATTAAACTAATATTTAACATTATATAACTATAAGCATATGACTGGACTCAAAAAAAAGTGAGACTGGATAATTTATGAAATCTGTGACATATATGCTGTGTGAGTGAGACCTACTAAGGGCAATTAGATAAGCAGATGATAAAGTACCAGTCTAAGAAGGAAAATGGAAGAGTAGGAAATCAGTTCCTACAGAAGATCAACTTAAAAAAAGACAGTAATAGAGAGCTTGTCAAGAAAATGTTAAGAAAATGTGTCCCTCGGGAACTTAAAAGCATTGTCAAGATTACCATTTTTTAATATTTTGCTGCCATTATCTATCTATACACTGTTAAAAATGGAAATTCTTTCAATTCTTTCCAATTTTTCTAGTATCAGAGAATCATAGAATATTCTGAATTCAAAGGTACACACAAGGATCATGGAGTCCAACTCTTAAGTGAATGGCCCATACAGTGATTGAAGGAGAGATCCTTCTTGTTTCTGATGATGATACTTTTTTTACCAATACATTTAATCTGTGACCTAGAAGAATTCAGTTTGAAATTAATCTTTCTCTAAAAAGAGTTTAATAACTTGAACACAAAAGGGTAAAGTGTCACTTCCTTCCATTGGAGGGTGCATGAGGCACATGAGGTGAATATGATGAGTATTCAAAAAGGACATGCAAATTACCAGGAAATAATTATTAGCTCTAAGACAAAATGAAAAAAAGAGAGGCCAACGGTGTGATGAGGGTTTGTGTGGTGTGGTGTCATAGTAGCAATTTCAGTAGGGTTTTAAGTTTTTATCTTTTAGTTTCTTTTTCTTTCACAGACTCCCAAATGATTTAGGGATTATATTATAGGACACAGAGAGATCCTTGATAGGATAAAATTGATGACATCTATTACATATCCAGAGGTACTGTAGGAGGACATGTGAGAGATCTGATCTCAGCCTTCTGGTATGTCAGAGAACTAAAAATTGTGGAGTGAGAAAATCAGATCATGGAAGCTGGTTTTAGGGGAAACTCTGAACTGTGGGCAGTTATTATTTTAGAGAAAACTGGCAGAGTAGTCCAAAAACAGATTGTGGGAACAAATGACCGAAAATAGTGTGGAAAAATAAGGACAGTTTGCTTTCTTGACTTATATTTGATCCAAGCTGCTTACCAGATGAAGCCCCCTAAAAGTGTGAGTAGACTACTTCTGCTTTGTAAATCTCAAGAGAACTGAAGCATGATATGGCTATGAAGCCGTTCATTGTTTTATACAATATAGACATACATCACCAAAAAAAAGGAAAAATCTCAAGGATAGTATGAAAACCTCAAAAAATTTCAGAAGGAGAATACATTCATAAAAAAATTCAATCAATGGCCATTTAATTCAGTATGTTAACACCAAAAGTAATGAAAAGTTATGCTCATAGAAAATCTTTAGAATACAGGAACCATTTATAGTTCATACTCTGGACAGTTATGATTATTGAACTATCTGAATTGAATCTACTAATTTAGTAGTGCCTGGGTGACTAAATTAGACTTTTTGAATGAGACCCTAGCTAAAACTAAGACTGGTAAGGCACATTGGTAAGCAAAAGAGCTTCTTTGGGTATATTAGTCACAAAACGAAGTTCCTATACAATGTGGATGAAGCAATCTCATGGTGCTGAAATCCAATATGGAAAAGGCAGAAGCACTAAATGCCTTTTCTGTATCAATTTCTACAGCAGATGTGCTCCTGGGCATCTGCATGTACCAACATGATTTGTGAAGAATAGGGATAGCCAGTACTGGGAAACAACAGGTAAAAGGAGGCAGGTGTATTCAAGGGCAGCTAGCCATATAAATTTCACCAAAGGCTGCTGAAAAATCTGACTGAGTCTGTGCAAGGTGAGTATCATCTATGAAAAACTAGGATGAGATGTTTCTACTGATTGTACAAAGGCTAACATCACACAAACTTTGAAAAGGGCAAGGAGATTCCAGGAACCTTACATGAATCTCTGGAAAGAACATGGCTCTAGTAAAGCATGAACTGGAAATCAAGAACATGTACATAAATTTACCAGAGCTAAATTATATTTGATCAACTTGATTGTCTTCTATGACAAAATGACTGGCTCCATGGCCCAGTGGTAGGTGTAACAGTGCTGTGTAATAGTGCTCAACACGAGCAAGGGTTCTGAGAGCAGCTTTTACAGCAGTATGTTTTGAGAGCTGACAAAATATGCACTGAATAGATATATATTCAAAATCGGCCTGGCAGCTGTGCTTAAAGAGTAGGAATCTTTCTCTTCATATTTAGCTGGTGGACAGTAATAATCTGAGCATTAAAAAAATCAGTATGAGGTCTGATGCTGTTTAATATTTTCATCCTCAGCCTTGATGGGGAGGCAGAATTTATGAATCCACATATTTATGGATCAAACTAAAGTAGGAAAAGTAGCTGACACACTGAAGAGTGGACCTTCAATGCAGACACCTGACAAAGTCCAGCACTGGGCAAACAGAAACCTCATGAAACTCAACAAGTAGAGGCACAATGTTCTGCACCATTGATCACTAGCATGTTCTCACCCTGAATAAAATAAACTATACACTTAACAATACTAGAAGTGGTGGCAGCACATCGAGTGAAATTGTTACACAGCTGGTGAAGTGTATCTGCAATATTAAGCCCAATGTTTTGCCTCCCACTTCAGGAGCGATTGGTAAAAACTCAAGAGTTTGGAGATTAGTCAGAGGCTTAAAGTACATGACCTACAGTAAAAAGTTAAGGCAGCTAAGCTTGATTAGCCTGACAAAGAAAAAGCTAAGGTACTATCTAATACCAGACCATAACTCTTTCAGGAGCCATTGCAAAGATAATGAAGCCAAACTTTTCTAAATGTGCCAGATAATATACAAGGGATGGTTTGGAAGATTCAGATTTTACTTTACAAGAAATTCCCTTCAATAAAGCAAGGCAGAGCTGGAATAGCAGACTCAAACTCTTGTGAAATCTTCAATCTTGGGAGTTTTCAGGATTGGCTATACGAAGACACAGCTGACCTGACTAGTCCTGCTTTGGGCAGGAGGATGGACTGGAGGCCCTCTGAAGGACCCTTCCAAGCAATATTTCTATGACTCACATAAACTGCTCAGTATGTCCGGAATTAATGCAAAGCTTTTGCATATGCACATAATGTGCTAAAGCAGTTCATAACTCCAAAAATGAATGCTTGACCTGAGTTGCTCTGTAACTTTACCTGCAAATTTCTGTTTCTAATAGGACAAAAGATGATTGCCATCAGGTTTGCATTTTCATTAAAAAACCCAAACTTTAGATATATTTTATTAGGAAAAATGTATGAATAAGTATTAAATAAGGAAGTTAGAAAACACATTGACAAAATTTTAATTTTGTATCTGTTTCTAAAGTTTTCATCATTTGCCTCAAATTTGGAATTCCTCTTTAAACAACAGAAACTAAAAAGTAAAGAGTCTAAAGTGAACTACAGAACATCTAAAGGATGAGAAAGAGCAAGCTTTCAAGATTATGAAGAGTGAATAAATTTTTTTAACCTAGCAATTTTCTACACACTACTGATCCATAATTTTTTATGTGCAAGCTACATATAGGTTCTGCTGTTGTACCTTTGAGTCACAGTATGAGAACTGAGCTAAGTCACAGAACATCCATAGGAACATTTTCATACATCAGTTTATACATTACTTGGAAATATTACTGCAAAATGCTAGGATTCCATGATATTATGTTTGAGTATCTAAATCTTCCAAACTTCTGATCAGGAAAAATCCTTGCTGTGTGCTGAAAAAACTAAACTGATGTCTAAATTTCAGTTTCAGAGGATTTCCTGACACTATGGAGGTAATTGGTAATTCACCTTAAAAAAAAAAAGTGTCATATTTTCTCACAAAGCTTGTACTATCAGACACTTGACCTTGACAAAGGAACCACTCAACTGTTAAAAAGTAGCCTCACATCTCACACTGCAAATCAAGTTTTGTTAATTTTTCAGGATGTTTGGCTTCAAGTTTCTGAGTCTAGAAGCTCACCTTGCATATCTGCAGAGAAGGATAGGTGATTCAGAGAAGATGTAAGGAAAGTCAAGTGTGAAACCTCAAGTCAATCTAGTCAATTAATGCTGAAATTCATTCTTCCAAAGAAAATAACTATAAATTAATTTATATTATAAAATGAAAGAAGATATTATCATTAGTTATTTTGCAAGTCAATCCATTGGTAAAATAAACTTTCCTTATCATAAACATCATATTTTTCTTTCTGTCAGTAGAACATGTATTTTTAAGACTACACGAGCATTTTTGTCCAACAGTATTCACTGCTTTGTTGCGATACAAGTTTGATCAGAATCTCATCTTTAACTCCTAGTGGGACCATGTTACAGATATAGAGGGATAGAGATGGGCTCATTCATTCATATCATCAAGACAGAACTTTGAGATGGTGGTGGAAGAACGTGGTTGCCTCATAATAAAACACCTGTTCAAGGATAATTCAGTCTGGATATGCTTATTCCACTAGAAACAAAGTAAAATAGAAACAATACCAAGTGAAAACTTTTTATCTATTGCATCTTATATTTTTACATTATGGCATTGATTCTAAAACTGGACACATGGAAAAGATGCTTATTTTACTGCATGACAAGTAAAGTAAAATTGTAAATTCCACCAGAATAACCACTAGTGTGTCTAAAATTTTAAGAAACTCCCAGGGAAGGGAAGTTTTCTATCTGAAATAGAATGTTTTTCTCAGTACAGGAAAAGCTGGCAGCTATAAATAAGTCTTCCTGACTTTATTTCAACATGCAAAACCTTTTATGCTTAGATAGGCATCTAGCATCAGAAACAATGCATTTAATACTCCAAAATACAACTATGGGGAATTTTTATGTTAGAAAAAATATCCAAAAGGGTAAACATGGAATAACAGGCTCCAAATAATGTCATGGACTGCTCCAGTTTGTCTTAGAGCTTGAATTACAGATTTTGTAAGTCTGTGTAAGAACCATGTAAGAGGAAATTAATGTGCTGAGAGCAGGTAGCATTTGTAATCAGAACAGAAGTAAAACTGCAATACAATGCTTCCAAACCAACACCTTCACATTTGAAGAAAGCTAAGGAGATGTGACAAGAGCATGCTCTTCTCTAAAATATATTAAATTGTACAGGAATTAAATTTTGATTGATCTTTAGAGATAGAACTAAACCCTTCTTCAAAATACTGTGTTTTCAAATGAAGGCATTGTAATTGGAATTGTCACTTTTTTTTCAAAAAGGAAAAAAAGAGGCAAGCTTAAAGTAAAGCTATTTCCTTCATTACAGAGAGAGTGACTTCAAGAAGGGAAAGGTGAAATTGTGCTATTTTCCTATCTGCCAGGTACAAGGTACCCTGGAAAAGATTTTCCGTAGTACTAGATTTTTTTTTTTTTTTACTAAATGTAAATGTCTTACTTATTTATTTAAAAGAATTTGTAACATTCTTACTTTGGAAGCTTATGAATCAATTGAACAATCATTATCATAACGGCAAGAATTGAAACCAGGTTAACTTAAAAAAGAATTTTATTAAGCCTGCTGAAAATTATTATTCTGCTTTTGTTCCCTGTAAGACCTTTATCAATGTATGAAGTGTTCAACTTGAGCTAAATGTACGTTTTAATAAGGTGCACCAGTGCTATTCTTTACAAGTATAAATCCAGACAGACAATTTGGGGATTTTTTTTAAGAGAAAAAAATATCACCGAGATTAGTGAGAAATTAGGGAAAAGAAACACTGAAAAATTTATTGACTCTGGGACTTATATATTATTGTTCATAAATTGAATACCTTCTCCTTTCATTTTCTCATAAATGCATTTGAAATAGGAAAGCCTGATACATCATCCCAGTGTACAGTGAAAAATAATGCTAACTGAAATCCAAACATTTTGGTCTAAAAGGAAAGATGAGGGCATCATCATCATCATATCTTTTTTGAGGTACTGCCCTCATGTAAGTTTAACTAGAATAAGCTTTGCAAGTAGGTCTTTTCATGATCACCTGCAGTGATAACACTAGGAAAGAACTGGCAGGTTGTCTGTCAAATGCTGTTGCTCTCAAGCCATATTTCTGAAGTTAAAATACAAAACACCAGCCAAAGTAATAATTCTAGAAAATACGATAGTTAAATACAGCTTTTTAAAATTTCTCTGAAAATACCAACTTTTTTTTGCCAGCTAACATTAGAAATTACATTTTTATAAAGTTAGTTATAAAGCTTTCTCTGATGCACGTTGAGCTTTTGTTCTTCTCAAAACTAGAGAAGTAGGGAGACTATTATGACTAATTGAGAAATTATAACTGCTGGCTAGCGTATTTACGTAGGATGTAATTTTCAATTCTGTTTTCTGCTTGATTACAAGGAGAAAAGACAAAACATACACACACAAAAGTACAAGAAGTTATGTGAAAAAAATAAAGTATCATAATTTTGTAAAATCTTTGTACATCCACATTACTCTAAGAGTTATCTTCAAGTGCTTAGAAGTGTGCTGTGTGATATGTACAAGACAAAATATATAGAAAACAAATCTGAATGTAATAAAACCAATTAATTTTAAAATTATCACCCTTCTATTTCCTTCTTTTTTCTTTCATCATTAAGGTGTTTTGAAGAATTTTGTAAACATAATGTGAAATTATTGTATATACAAACAAAAACATGGTTTTAAATTTTTTTTATACAGTCTGAAGTGTCTTTATATGTCAAATAATATGCATGTTAACCCTTTTAAATAAATGTTCAACAATTGAAAAGGAGAAAATCAGAAACTCAGAAAAGAGATTAAAATTAATCCAAAACATTCTTAAAAATTCATTATATATGTCTCTGCGCATCAACCACTGGTGATACTGGAATTAGGAGTCATGTTCACCGAGAAAAAAACACAGAATATTTTGAAAAAGTATTGAAGGCCTTTTTTAACTCACAAGATTGGGAATTTGAAAGACAGCTGTGAATATAGGAGGATACATAATAATTAATAAAAAGAATAATCTTCATTAAGAGTGCTAAGCCAATGTGAGGACTACTAGGGAAATATGTCTGCATGTATCAAACTTCTGGGTTTCTGAAAAACATGTGGTAGGAAATGTAATTTCTCTGTTAGAGTCCAGTGGATACTTCTGTAATTTTTGAAATTTCTTCTCTGGGGTTTTATTGTTCTTCTTGCGATATATTCAGTTTTGCTTTGATCTTTGCAAAAATCTCCAGTACAACATGTATGCTTAATATTTATAAACCAAACACAGTATTTACATGAAAAAAATAACATAAACTTACCTTCAATCTTGTTTTTGTTAGATTTTCAAAGATATATGATCTCTTCTAAGTAATATTTTATCTTTTTTCGTACTAAGTACATGCTAAATTACATTACATAATTTTATATATAATTCTAGTGCACTTTTTACTAAGAAGGTCAGTTTTAAAAAAGTACTCAGCAACAGTAATATATTTTCAACATATTAATTTTCCAAGTTCAGTATTAGAGAAATGATACAATGGTAGAATTTATGTTTTACCTAAAATCTGAGCCTATCCGTTTTCCATTTTCTGGTTCTCCAGGATCTGGACACAAATTGGACGCCTGTTTAATACCTCCCTCATTTACTGGAAAAAAAAAAAGAAAAAAACAACAACAAAATAAAATAAATTTAAAAAAAAGATAACAAAGTTTTTAGAAAGTACAGAGGTAAGCAATTAACAAATACAAGAGTATATTCTTTTCATTTTAGGTCTTTTAAAACTAATTTTCTACAGAATGTGATCACCCATATAAAGTCCAGTGTCAATACATTATTTTTTCCTCCTTATAATGAACAAAGCCTGTATTTTCTGATTTTTTTTCCAAAAAAATAACACAAGTTTATCAGATACATTAATCAGCTATTTTGTTTGCTTACATTATTATTGAATCCATATGGAAATGTTATTATTATTTCTTTAGAAACATTAACATTTAAAGGAGTGTTCATCAGGTTTAGGCCTGTAAGATTTTATTCTGAACATACGCTAATAAATGTCATCTCCACTAAGAGCTGACCTTTTCTCCTTGAATTGTAATAAAACTTGAATGTATAAGCTCCTGCTGAGAGAACTGTCCTTAATCAGTATTGAAAATGTGTATACACCCAAAATATGGTGATCTGAAGGTAAACTCAAAATGCCAGTTTGATTTGCATTAATTTATTTTACAATAAACTAAAATGGATCTTCAGAGAGAAACTTCCTGTGAGCCATTCTCTGTAATTTTCCAGAAATGTGTGTGTAACAATCTAACCATATCTCAGCATATTCAACCACTTATTCACAAAACCAGAAAATTAGCAAAGGACATTAGTCTGCTACTACTTGATAAATTCATGGCTTGACAGAAAAGTATTTAAAAAAAAAAGAAAAAGAAAGTTGACATGAAGCCAAGTAATTTGTATTAAGCAGAAAAATATTTTAACCTTTACTCATCTTTGTTACTGATAAACCCGACCAATGGATTTGCATTATTAGAATTTTACTTCTCTTTAAGGAAAAGCATTGCATATAATTATGGTAACCACACTAATGGTTTAAAAAAATGTAGATTCTAACTATACCTTTAAAGGGTGTTCATTAACTTTCAGCTTTTAATGAAGAGGAATATAATTCAGAATCCTTGGGGGTTTCTCTTGAAATTTGTCTTCTTACATACACAAAAAGGGAAGAATTGGTTTGGTACCCCTGAGGAAGCCAAAGACCAAATGCAAATCCTGTACAGGCTTAAACAGAAAACACCTCAACCTGGCACATTGCTCAAAAAACCTATCAAGCTCAGTGCTTGTCAGCTGGAACCACAGTATTTACTCTCCTCTGCCCCAAGACACCTGTAACATGTCAAAGATTGCTCTAAAACACACCAACGCAATCTCTGTTCATCTGGATTTCTATGTTCAGGGGATTTTTGGGCCAGGAGGAGTCTTCCTCCTGGTTTCAGTCTTCTCCTCCTCCAATAGATGTCCATGTGATGAAAGCACACTAGCTACAGAAACCCATGTTCATGATAGTGTTGAAATATATGTATTTCTCTAACCACTACAATTCCATAGACTGCATTTAGCAAGGCCATCTGGTTGGATAAGCATCTAGAATTAACTCTCTCTTTGAAATCCCTGGGTGCTTCATTGTGAGACATGAGAAACTCAAAATCATCAAAAGTAGCCTGCATATGCATGGAAGACATTGAAACTTTTCTGACATTAAATACATATTAAAACTATAGTTAAAAAATTATTCATGATGTCTGATAATAATATGATAGAAATGTTAAGGGTGCCATTTGGCCATGCATTACATATCAATGCACTCAAAGAAATTTTTACTGTAAAAAATAAAAAGTGTTTATACAATATTATTTCTATTTATTATGGTTCACGTTTTAATATTTCAAATAATTATTTTATTTTTGTACAGTATGTTTTTCCATAAACAGCTCATAGAGCAACTATTCATATAAAAAGAATATTCTACTGGATTGCAAGACACAAGAACTATTTCACACTTCGATTTCTACCAGAAATGGAAGCTTGAAAATCCTATTGGTTTTCAACACCTTCTGTATAAAGTTCATTTCTAGAAATACTCTACAGAATAAAATTTTAAATGATAATATATGAACTATCAATATTCACAAGCAAAAATATAAAGGGTTATGCTAAAGAAAATCAATGAAGTAATTAATTTTTTAAAAATTAAGACATATACCGCAGTAAAAATACAGAGGAAAGTGTTATAGGTAGATATTGATTTCTGATTTGATCCCAATTCCAAAATGTATTTACACAATCTTAAAGCCATTCTGATTTCTGTTAAGTACCTAGTGAAAAATAATTTCACAGGATTTTTGATGCTACTTGATGCTACTTTTATCAGACATAATGCCTGGCTTTTCAGTCAACAGCCCTATGTAATCCCACTGATATCTGTCTATACATTTTTGTTTTACACCCCCAATGCTCATATGACAATAAACAATTAAAGGTTTTCTTGTAGTAAATTAAATGCATCTAGGGAAAGCATTTTTTCATGGTCTGGTCATGAAACTGGTATCAAGAACGTCTAGAGTTCTAATCCAGATTGAGTTAGATCTGCCAATTAATTCATT
This sequence comes from Eopsaltria australis, assembly GCA_034509425.1. NCBI lineage: Eukaryota > Metazoa > Chordata > Aves > Passeriformes > Petroicidae > Eopsaltria > Eopsaltria australis. The sequence continues at coordinate 4,201,369 of JAVTVJ010000026.1, forward strand.
TGTAACTGTCAACACTTTAAACTGAAGCTGATGCATAGTTGTTTCAAAGTACATCATCATCATATCAAATACCTTCTGGCTTTACTCTGTGCAAATCACCTGTGCATTAGTATTGACTGTTATACAACTAATACACTAAAAAAAAGATGTAAAATAATGAAAGGACATACAGATGAGAATGCTAGGTGAAAATTTCTAAATACACTGCTAATACAAAGCATAATGTAAAATAGATATTCACTTATCCTTACTTTCACTAACAGCTGAATGTTGGTCACTGTTTTTTTTAAAGGACCCTATCTGTCATCGTAATGCAATGACATTAGACCCAGCTGAGGCCACACTGAGAAAATTATCTTATCAACAGCCAAATACATAAGCTTCTTATGAAATACTATCTCTTCAACATTCTCAGCTACCAAAGTGACTGGAGAACCAAATGCTAGATTACAATATAAAACCTTAGTTACCTATTTATGACAAGATTATGATCACTAAAGGTATAAATCAGCAAGATTTTCACCTTCACTTATTATTGATTTATATATGTAATCTATTCTGCATACTCAATTACAAAAATGATAAGTTTCCAGCCTCACATAGAATATCATAACATATGAAATAATCTAAAGACCTTCAAAATACATTGAGAAATTTCATCACTAATTTCATAACAATCAGCATTGGATGTCAGGAGTATCTGGTACTTCATTATAAATATGGAATTCCTATTATATATAGTAGAAAGTGAAATGATTAGTGCTAAATAAATAATCTCTTTATCATCCATTGTATTATTATTTGTAACTACAGAATCACAGGTGGGCCATCAGACAGAGACCTCAGTGATGCACTTTATAGACACTACTGTAATTATCTTGCTGTTACTTCTTCTGCAAAATCAGACTGTTTTCCATTCACCCAATAATTATAAAAAGAATATTTGGTTTTAAGTATCTTGATACAAAGTTTTCAAATAAAACAGAAATGTCTTACAGAACTATTTAGGTGATGCAGTTTACATAGAAGTTGAATATGGCAATGACATTACAAAAATTGAACAGAAGTGTGTTTTGCTTTATTTTTCTGACTTGGTGAATGCTAAAGGGCCATGCTGCTTGGAGACATCTTTCTCTAAAAAAAAAGAAATCACATCTAATACCTTGACAGTTTAAAATCTAACAATAAAAATTAAAATGTATGCTAACGTGTCCTGCTAAGTTCTGGAAACTGAATCCATCACCGATACTTTAAACAAATAATTAGTGCAAACATGTCCAACCTAGGGAGCTTCAAAAGCAAGTCCTTTCAGTCCTGTGAAGAATAACAAAATGTAGTATAATCCAACATATGCCAAACATTTAACCCATTTTGTTTACTTCTAAATATTTAAAATGTGGTTCTATTCCAAAAAGCCCTCCATAAAAATGGCACATTCTTTTTCAAAAGTATGCTTTTAATCTATTTAGAGACAAACCTATTTAATTTGGGCTAGAAAGTTGCCTGACTTCTCCTTACAATTTAATCAGGACTTGGTCCACTGAGATGTCAAGCACTTTCAGTTTCTAATTTCTTTAACTAAAATAGAAGTCGCCGAGCATCTGCAGAATTTTAAAAGTTACACCTAGTTAATCAGTTAAAATGTCAAACTTAATGAATTAAAAAAAAAATCATAAAGTGACCTCATGTGGTTGTGCACTTGTAAATGAGGATATGCTTTAGTTTGCACAACATTCGATGCTATTAATATTCAATTAAAAAAACTGATCTCCTACTTACAGCTAAATTTACAGTGACAGCTAGGAGGTTGAATATTGGTTTCCTTGCAAATACTGTACATTTATTGTGAAAGTACTGACAAAATAACATGTCCTTCTACAATGCCAGGTGTATAGAAAGGCTGTCTTTAGAGTAGAACCATACTTAAAAAAATCACCATGCAGACTGGAGAAACCAGTTCTATTATCAGAATACATAAATAATTACACACAAACAACACACCACAAACTTCACTCTTGCACTAGAAAAAAAGTAACAAAAAAGGAGTACACTCACAGATAGAAAACTTGTTGCTGTTGTCTTTCCCTGGAAACAATTTAAATCCTCTAGATTTAAAATCTATGGCCTTTTTCACTAGTTAAAAAACAAAAACAAAAACATGTATCAGGTAATACATTCTAAAATATTTCATTTGACAAATTTTATCATGGAAGTATATAAAAATTAGAGTTCTGGCTGCCTCACAAGTTCAGATTTTGTACCTTTGGTGTGAAACAATTTACAAAAATAAATATTGAGACCAATTTGCATACCTGACAAAGGAAAGAAGTGGTATATGCAACTTAATTTTTCTCCTGCATAACCAATTAAAAAAATATGGCCAAAAGTGTTTATTTCCATGCACCACATAATTGCGTAAAATACTGTCACACATTTATGGAACTTGGAAACTCAAAAGAATTATAAATATGTTTGCTCTAAAATAGCTGTTTCTTCTGTGTTGAGGAAAAAAAAAATAAGAAAAAAGGCATTTGAATGTAGAAAATAAAATACAGTCTGCTGTTCTGCTGTTAGTTCTGCAGCTTGTCTTCTTTCTAACTTGAAAACTGTTATTTGCAAAATGTGATATGGAAGGTAACTGTCTCCCACCTCTCCCCTAAGCCCACAGCTCAACTGTTTGTCTAAAAGCCCTTCTTGTGGTCTGGCTTTGTGATACAGACAGTTAATCCAGGCAAACCTTGTGGCCTCAACAGATCTTTGAAAGAAAACAACTAATAAAAAGAGAATAAACGTGAAACTTAACAGATATAAAAAATGTAAGCAAGAATAAGCAAACACACTATAAGAAACTTTCCTTTTCAGTAATTAAACTAAGTGCCTCATCTCTAATATGCTTGGCCTGTGAGCAGTGAATTATACATTAAAATGGACCTTAAAAATTTTTAAATTTTAAATATAAGTTGACTTTAGGTACAATACACTTAAGTGGTTTTATAGCCACTATATATTTTTTAAAAACTATAAGGAAGAAGATGTTTTATGTCGGCTACAAGCAAGTACTGCTGATGAAGACAGTTACCTGAACTTAACATAAGAAGATACACTGTATATAATCAAAGAATTTTTCATACCCATTAGTTCTTACAGAAAATCAATGGATATTCAAAGAACCTTTACATTAGGTATAAATACCACAGTAGCAAAATATTATTGATATCTTTTTATAAATAAAAGTATCATTACTAAGCAAAAGAACAGAACTAGATTCAGAAGAAAGAGCGTACTTCTAAGAAAGATAATTTATAGGATAGACACAGGAAGTGTTAATAAATATTTTTACACTTCTGATTGAAGAGACCATATTTTTTTTATAAATATGGGGACACTATTATTTCAAAAGGCAAAATGTAGATTTCCTTGTGTGTTATTATAATGTAACGTATAAACATTGATAATGGTTCTGGGAAATACAATTTTTGCAGAAGTGAAACATATATGTTACCACAAAGTACTAAACTGGGGTTTTTTTACCCTTAATAGGAGAAGCCCCTCCCCCATCTCCAAATTAATTGAAGTCCATAAACAATTCTATCCTCAGTGGAAATAATAGACCCAAGAACTCTACCTTCATACAGCAGAACAATACTGGAATAACAATAATGCTCTCTTGTCATTGTCTGAGCTTTCTAAAATGTTATTTCTATGTAAGTAGGAATGTTGGACAATAGCTCTAACCCTCTCAGCTTTCTTTGAGGATCAGTCTAAAATAACTCCCCATGAATCAGAAGATAGGCTTAGTTATTCTCCCAGCACCTAAGCAAAATGGGACTGGTCTTGAATATACGATCTCAGGTGCTGGAATGGGTTTCAATGTCCGCATTAGAGACATGTTTGTCCTTTATTTTCAGAAGCCATCAAAACAACACACTGAAAAAAGGAAGACTGTCCTGTATTCTTTTTTCATTTCCTTCTACTCCTTCTGAAACACCTGAATGACACATCCCTAGTTTATGTACACAAGAAGAGTTCACAAGATCTAAGATGGAACTGAAAATAGTTAAGAGTGTCTTGGTGACCACAGTGAAATCAGTCAAAGATTTTTTTTATCATTTGCATCACTTCCCAAGACTATTAAATACCACTAGGAAAGCAAGCAATTCCAGTTCTCTAAAGCACCTTTAAAAGAGAAGAATTTTACTCTTAACTAGGGTTTGTATGTTGGTTTATTGAACACTAGTTTCTGAATACACTGTGAAGGAGTAGTTATAGAAATTTATATGGCAAACATAGCAATACTAAACTACGTGTCAGACTGCAAATGCATGAGCATACATAAAAACAACCCCACCATCACAAAAAAATCCCCTACTCAATAAATAGATTATTCTATACTTGGCAAAATAAGCATTATTTTTCATGTCAAACACATGATGGTAAGTAATGAAAATGTATTTCATTTTACAGAAGTTTCAGAGGATGGATTCATGACAGCAAACTCTTTAGTTGTACACATCTAAGCCCATCCACAAAGAAAAACAGACTTTAAGAGATCAGTTCATCTGGTCTTAAGATACCTACTTTAGCAACAGATGAGTTTATATGCCCTTTTCTCTCAAGAGTTCAGATGTAACAATTCAACAAATATTTAAATAAGGTCAGACTAGTATGTTCTCATATTTTTGAACAACCAAGAGCTAAGAAAATAGATTACACCAAGGAAGTAGGATACTCCTGTGGAGACATACCAATATAATAGAAAGATAGTGATAAGGCCAAAGTATATTTTAAAAATAATCTAAATTTATAAAAACCTATATGACATAACCATATTTCCAGTGTTATAATGCGAGGAGGGGTTTAATTTTTTTTAATGCTACTTTAAATATATGTGGCTTCTAGGTAGGTTTTAAATTTATAGATAAAGACAGCAGGTTTGTTTATTTGTATGGTTTATTTTTGGAGGGAAAGGAATACTGGTACACATCTCCTATCTGAATAAATCTCTGATAATCCTGAATCTATTTTTGATCACGTGACTGCATGAAACATAAAGAGTAGCATCATAAATCTGTGAAACCAAATCAGAGATTATGTCAAAATCCTGAAAATAATTTAGGCATCCACCTTGGGATTTCTGTTCAACATTGCTCATGCTTTTTTAGTAGTTCAAGTCACTTTAATATAAATACAAAATCATTATTATTATAGAATTATGGAATGGTTTGGGTTGGAAAGGATCATCTAGTGCCAAGTTCCCTGCTGTGGGCAGGGACATCTTCCAATAAAACACCTGGCAGAAAGCCCCATCCAGCTTGGCCTTGAATACTTCCAGGAATGGAGCATCCACAGCTTCTCTGGGCAGCCTGTTCAAGTACCTCACCACCCTCATGATAAAGAACTTCTTAATATCTAATCTAAACCTATCCTCCGTGACCTTAAAGCCATCCCCCCTTGTCCTATCACTACATGGCCGAGTAAAAAGTCCCTCTATAGATCTATTGTAGGTCCTCTTCAGGTAATTGAAGGTGCTTCAATATCTCCACCTTTCTCTCCCTCTTTCTCTGCAACTTTTTCTAAGGTTAAAAGGCCCAATATTTTCTACGCAGGAAGAAAATGGAACTGAATGCATTGTTAAGGAGGGAAGGATATGAACAGTCCCAGTAATAAAGGAAGTCCAGGTAAGAACTTTTGCATTAGAGATGTGTGAGCTAATATTCAGTCAATAGACAAACCAGAGACATGTACACTTCTCAAGAAGTGAATTTAAAGTGAAATGTGTTCAGAACTATTTTCTTGAAGTTTTTGACCAAAATTGTCTCCCATGTAAGATAATGAAGATCTTAACACTCACAGGCAAAATTTTAGGCACACATAAAGATTAAAATATTGTCCTTTTCTTTAATAAAAAGGCTGTGTAATTAGGTATATTTGTACAAATTAATATTAGCACGTATGCAATATATGCAGACTTGCTACATACATCCTCTTGTAAGAGACGACTAAGTCTGATGATTCCAGCATTTTATACTTCAGGATAGGTACTGCATTAAAAAAGGGCCTCAAGTAAACAAATTTTAATCATAGATATCAGAAGAAAACCCACTTAGATGTAAAATTTGAGTAACAACCTAAAGTACAGCGAGCTCTCAAACACTAGAAACAAAATTCATTTTGAATGACGATTGTTCAGTTGACACAGTTCCAGCTTCACTGAAAAAGTGCATCCTGAGGGCCAAATGAGAAAAAAAATTTCAAGAAGGAAAATTTGCTTCTACAATATGGAAGCATCAGGGTATACAGCCATGTGAAGGATATTTATTTAAAACACAGTCAAACCACAAATTCACATCTTCGGTTTGGTTATGCAGCAGCATTTATGTAAAGGAAGTGTCGATCTGGTCATGTCTATATTTTGTAAATTTTCAAATCAAATATAAACAATATTTAAAATGTTGAGGACTGAAACACCACTGTTTTATGCAAAGCAGGCACTCAGGTTGCATTACCCAAGTAACTATACAGAACAATGGAAGCAGCCCTTGTCTTCTCCAGAGCTACTCTTATTTTATACTCACTATCACTCAGCTAACAGAGATGGAGAACAATAGGATAACATGAAAGCCATTGTATGTACAGCCCTACTTAAATTACATCTGCAAAAATATAATACTATGGGAAAACAAGTTGTCTGACAAATGAAGAGGAATTAAATCATCAACTGCTTTCTAAAGTGACAGAAAAAATTTTTTGGAATATAGTGTAGAACGGATTTTGACTTGTGCAGAACCAGTAATTCACTGTTTATTTAAAATCTCCAATATGGGATGATGGCAGATTTTACTCACAACAATGCTATTTCTAGTGACAGAAACAAGAGTATTATACACTTTGAATTTTGAGTACTGGCTGCGAATGTGCAGATATGCCAAATACATTATGCATGATACTTCCAGTTCATCTTTGGCATATGCCTAATTCATTGTATTTCTGATAGAAGTACATCCACTGCCTGAATGCATAGAACTTACTACTCACATAAAGGTCAGTTACCTTTTTTTTTTTTTTTTTGCATTCACATCATATTCACCTCACATGTAATGCAACTAATTATCCAGAATTTTCAAATTCTAACAACCCAAGTGTTAAATATCCAGGTATCTTAGAGATCACCACTTCAAGGGATTGCACAAATGAGGAGGGCATGGGAGGGAAGAGACAGAAACTTATTTAATTTTTATGTGATGGCATTTCAGGCTTCAGAAATTTACATTACAAATCTCTAAGCCTAGTGATTACCCAAATAAACTTCACTGTAACCCAACACACCAACTAATGTAGCACTATCTTCCTGAACCTTTCTGCACCTTGAAAATCAGCATTAGAGAACATGAATTTTCATCACTTTTTGTAGTACAGTGTGAACTGCATAGGTTAACAATTTCTTAAATATGAAGAGCCATACAGAAGATGAACAGACTACAAAGTGGTGAAACATCCACTTTTCATACTAATAAATTTTTCACTTTTTTACATGAGTTGATCTTAGTTTTTCATTTACTCCCCATCCCCTCCACCCATTTCCCCACATCCCTCCCCCCTTTAAAGTACCCTGGTCAAATCAAATTGTATAGAAGACTGATACTTCAAATTACTGCAACTACTGTATTACTACACTGAATTATTTTACTACTAATTAAAAATGATCAAAATTACAGTTTTTCTACTATATTCTACATTATATGTATATAAAATTTCTCTAATTTGGAAAAAATAATTATTTAAAAGGAAGTATGTTCAATATGTGCATTTTAATATTAACTTATACATCACTACTGATAATTTTTTAATATTCTAACTAAAATACATCTGATTTATACCCCAAATTTGTGGTCAAAAGAAGAAAACCTGAAATACCAAGGGAAAGTAATTATACAAACATCAGGCAGGTATCAATTATAGAAGTAAACACTGGTAGTAGTATGAAAAACAATTAAGAACTGCAGGAACTGTGAAAAACTTGAATAGGACAAACAAGTTCTGAGAAGAAAATTGACAGGGAAGTATAAAAGGCAATAATTCAATTAAAACATTAACAAAACTAATTTATTAAAATCAGCATGACTTGTTTTCTTTTTCTCTTTCTTCCTTCTAATCACTCCAGACTTGATTGTTGGATGAAAAATTATCTCCTTTCCTCCTTCCAAGTGGGAAGATATCAAGAAGTTTAGAACATTATTATGACTTTTTATGTCATAAAAATCTTGCCATTAACAAACTATCCATTATAGAGTTCATCCACCAAAAAGAACATATCTATGTGATTTGTTACATGTATTAAATGGGTATTTCCAAAAATATTAAGAAATATTTAACAAATGTAATTTAGTGATTAAGTGTTTGAGTGCTAGATTACTTTTATGTTATGGTTATTTCTTGAAACTGAAAATTTTCTAAGAACAGAACTTCTTATATACAAATCTTATATACAAATAATCTTAGAAATCTTATTGTCAAATATATTTATTTTCTTCAGACTCCCATCTTTATAGTTCTGGGTTTCACTAACAAAAACAGTGAAACAAAAAATGCCTGAGGATATATGCATATTGACTACCTACTACACTTAAAAATATTTAACAGCTCTTCAAAAAAACCTCCCCATCCTTACTCCTCCTTTCTTCTTCCTGCTTTTAAGTAAACCTCAAAAAAAAATAGGATATGTGAATACATATTTTCTAACAAATCCTTAGAAGTTTTATGTTGAATAATCCCAAAGTAATGATCTGTCATACACTTTTATCATAGTCTTTCAAAAAAAAGACAAAAAATCAAGATAAATCATTTTCTTTTAACATCCTTTTGTTCTCAAAAGTTTAATTAGCATATGATTTAATTTCCTGTAACAAATCTTAAAATCTTCTTGCCTTCTGCCATCATAAATTCTCCTGTAAGACAGGATGAAAAAGAAATGCTGGTCTAATAGGGAACATGCAATAGCAAGATTTTTTTTTCTCCCTGATTTATTTTTTCCTGGCCATTACTAAGATATTACATAAAGCCAGATATCAAAAAGCATAAGGCAAGTACTCTTAAAGAAGAAAGGGAAAAAGACAATGAAATTATAAAGGCTTACAAGAAAGTAATAAAAAACATAGAGAAAGATAGAGGAGGGAGGTATCAGTAAATAAGATTTTGTAAAAAAATTATTAAACAAAACTATCAAAGCATATATATTTCCTCAAACTGAGAATATATAGTTAAAAACTCACAAATGTTTAGTGACATTCCTGCTCTTCAAGAAGAGAAATTTGGAGTCATGAAATTTTCTGGAATCCAGAGTTCTCTGGAAATTATTTTCCTAAGGAAAGCACTGAGACACTTGTGAATTGCTAGATGATGACTAGAGTCATCCATTGAAACTTCCTGGCACTATTTGAGCCTGAGTCTGCTACGCATTTTTTTTTCCTCAACCACTGTATCTCTTTTTCAGACTGTTTATTTTTTCTAAATTTAATTTATGACTTACGATCTGTACTAGAAGCCTTTTTCATTGTTTGCACCTGCTTCTCATTTGTTTCTCAGGGGCATTTAACTACAATTTACGTGTATTTCCATATTAAAATGAACACTGAGAATAGAGTAGAGTAGAGTAGAGTAGAGTAGAGTAGAGTAGAATAGAAACAATAGGATGGTTGGAAGGGACCAACAACAATCAATAGTCAACTGTGTGACCACTTCAGGGCTGACAAAAATTTAGGTAATATTATTAAGCACCCTGTACAAATGCCTTTTAGCATTTGGCCATATGTCTCTTAACATATCTTCAGACAGTGAAAGTATGCTATATAGGCCCTCACAAGAAAATGTTCTATAATATCTCTCATGATGTATGCATATACACAAATAAAAATTCTAAGGCCTTAATAAGTATGTAGCTGATATAAACTATAGAACAACTCAATAGGACTAACAGCATTACTAAGCTCTGAATTGACTGTATGAAACACATAGTAGGGAAAAAAAGTCAGATTATCCTCTATTACTTTAGTAATGATGAAGCCAACAATTCTTAATTATTTAAACAGGAAAAAAACAGGTGAAAATGCCATGTATCTATCATGTATCTATTATGTTTAATTGTCTTCTTTTTTTTTTTTTTGACATCTGAAAAATACAGATCATACTAGAAACTGTGATTGTAGTATCAAAAAGAATTTCTACTAAAAATCTCAGCATTTGAAGTTTCTAAGTTTAACTGAATGAAAGGGGTTAGGTATCTCCCTTTTTCCCCCTTCTGATTGGAGGAGATAAACTTTCCTGAATTTAGCCACTTGGTTTCATTAGAACAAAGGACCCAAAAGGTGCTTGTGCTTCACTACCAGCTATCCTATCTAAATATATTTTTCATTAGCCTATCAAAGTGCATCTTGAAAGTAAGCTTTTCATCCTTCATCTACTCCCTTCCTTCTACAAGAAGATTTCATTGTTGCAATAACAAGAACTCTTCTTGCTCATCTCCCTAATAAAAATATTTAAATCTTATGTACTAACTTGTCCTTTTTTAAGTTCCCTACATACTGACATTCACTTCAAAATTTATGCTTTCATCCTGTCTTACATTTTATTTTGTAAGGTGGGATGATCAGGAATATGTAACACCATTATACTACCTTTATTTATCTGATTCAGCCTGAATTCTTGTTGATGAAGAAACTATAATCATGTACATTATTTCTCAAGAGATCTCACTACTGCTTTATAAAATAATTCTTGCACTTCCCTACCTTTAAGGGAAGTATTTGACCAAATGCACCTAGATTTCTTTTTCCAGCTAATAAGCTTAGAGAAAATATTAATCAATCAGCCTTTGACACAATTTAAGTTATTGTTGAGGTCCAGGTAGTATATAAAGTACAGTAATTTACACCTAACAATTGAATTTTGGGTACATATAAACCCAAGCCATTTACAGAGTTCTCTCTATAGATCCTGTTTGTGCATAAACTTAAAAAAAATGTTTACAAAACAAGAGTATTGTTATTGTCTACTCATTCTGAAACACCTTATTCACAGAACAATCCCATAGAAGCCAACAGTACCACTCTTTTTCTGCAGTTAAGATTTTGCATCAATAGTATTATATCATAAAACTGCACTATTTGAGTCTTACTCCAATACTCTCAAAAAATCCTACAGTTAGGTCTATATGTACAATAAACCTTTACAATTTTAAATATTCACACATACATATAGCAAGTTTTAGTAATTATATTTAGTATACTAAGTTTTGTCTTCTCAGTTATGAATTAATTTGCATAATTTGGGAGTGTAATTCTTAAACTGCAATCTAGAGGACAGCAAAATTACATTTCCAAAGTAAAAACTAAGTTTTAATAGCTATTAGAGAAATATTTTAAAAAGAAATTAATATAAAACTCTAAAGTAGATCTAATATAATTCCATAGTTATTTATTATGCAGAGTTTTTAAACTTCTGTGCATAATACATTGTTAAAGAGAGGTTAAAATACTTCAATAATGACCTACAGGAAACTCTGGAACATCCCTTAAAATAAAAATTCAATTAACAACTATCTCACATTCAGAAAAATTCCTTCAGAATATCTCTGTCTTTTTAATAGGAAATATTTTATGCAAAAAGTTATAGGTTATTTATTGAAGGTCATTTGATATGTTTTAATGGCAGTTAGCAAATATTGGCATTTGCTGAGTAAAAATGGTAAATTTTTACTCAGTATAGGAATATCCCTTTAACAGCATGCACGCATGTAACAGACACAAAAAAAAGTAAAGTTTTTGTATAATGAATGTGAGCAAAATCAAGACTTTCAATGTTACATGAGGGAATAAAATGCACACACAGGGTGTGGGCTTTCTTCTCCACTAAGATCTATGCATGTCTCATTTCACTTGTATGTGGGTTGTCAAATATTTTGGTACCTGTAATACTATTTTAATATGTGAAAAATTAGCACCATAACATTATTTTAGCATTATCTTGGTGTCTAAATTATTCTCCTTTTTTTTATAATATAATTTTAGCACTTTAATATGATAAAATTATTTAGAAGTATGTGTTGTACCTATATCTTGTATTAAAGATTAGGTCAGAGAAGAAAGGAACACTGAGAAAACAGTGGAGAGGACACTGCAGTGTAACGATTCCAAAGAGGAAATGGGAAAAAACTGTATGTGTATCACAATTACTGCCATATTTAACTGCCAAAGTAGTACATTCTTACGTCTTTAAATTAGAAGATATTATTACAGATCCTCATATGCTCCCTCATAACTGAAAATAAGCCTGTTTTTTTTTTAATTTGACGCTCTGAAGTGAGTGCATAGCCACACAATCAGTACAAACCAAACTGCTGATTAATTTATACCAGTCAATAACCAGAAAATACTTCAGATCTCCACTGATATTAATACAAATGACATAGAAAGATCTATTTAATGATCTCTATTTAATTTGTAAACCAAGGACAGTCTATTTTTCAGTTATTCTATTTAATTCTATATTTTTAAATTCTGAAGAAGTGCAGCTCTCCTGTTTCAAAAGGTGCTAATAAATGAAGCTACAATAACTTATATTAGGTGACTATCCAGTAAGACAACAGATTCCAAATAAAACTGTCTTTACAAAATATCAATCATATAATGAGACTTCTACAAATTGCTTGTGCTATAAAAGGTGCTTCTCAACAATATATTTGTGTTTCTAAATTTTTCACGTACAATTGACTAACATGAAGCACATAATAAAAATTCAAAATGTAAAATAAATGGCATTCAACAACATTAGTCTGCAAAATTAAGCTGATCCTTTTCTGAAATTGTGCATGCTTAAAAACACACCACAAGCAATTTTTTTTCTGAATATCTGCTGGTTAAATTAAGACAATCCAGCATTACTTTTCGGCAGCTTCATGTTTCAGATATCAACATTTGTTTTTTAACACAGCAAACAATGCTAGTTTTATACTCCAAATGTTGTTCATTACTAATACTTTAGCATGCAGATTAGATCATTTCAATATAGAAATATATAAAATCTTTCGCTTTAACACGTTAATATTTGCTGAATTTCTTAGTGTTCTAAATGTTGTTTTGATCATTCATTTTGTGTTTGATAGAATGAAAATGTACAGATGTTTTAAAAACCAAAATTTTGCAGAAGATTTAAACAGAAGAGACATGAATGCAACTGCATCACCTACTAGTTTAGAAAAGCAGCTATTTAAAAAATACATTTTTAATGCTAAGGTCAATTATATCTAATCATATATGCAGAATAGATTAATATTCTAATCTCAATTCTCTAAATTTTCATCAGATGTCTCTTACACTAGGCTTTATTTTGAAATATAATGATGCAAGCTATAAAGTCGTATCAAAAGAAAATTCCTTGTATGCACATTTTGTCTTTTTATAAGCCAAATAAATTTAAATAACCAAGACAAATTATTACTAATTTCATTTTTCCATCTGACTGCCCTACTGAAATTTAGATTTAATCCCTTTCCCATTTGGTTCAATTACATTTCCTAAATGGATACCTGGACTTTCATTTTTAATTTATACAAAATATTTTTTCATAACTACATGGGCACAAGTAAAGTAATATCCAATACCTCTATGAGTAACAACTGCAAGTTCTTTAGTTCTTTCTATCTGTTCAGCATTTCTTGGTCGTCTTCTTGTGCTTTGTAAATTTGCTTGATGAAGAGAGAGTGTTTCCTTGCAAGTGGCCGACTCCAGAACTGATTTTCTTATATTCACAGCTTGTACTCGTTGTTCTCCAGCAGATTGTCTGCAGGTGGTCACTGCACTGGATACAGCAACATCAGCAGATGTGCTAGCAACAGTAATGGCACCAGCAGTGGCTGCAATGTGCTCCTCTAACTCACCAGTGGAGGCAGTTTTGATGAAAGGAGAAGAACCTGTGGGACACACAGTAGTACTGGATGCTAACTTTTTCTTTTGAATTGTGTTTTCTTGATCAGTCTAAAAGATTAAATTTCCCTCTGTTTAACATAGTAAAGACAACTGACATGAAAAGAGGAAAGTCAATAGGCTTTATTTAAAAAAATGAAGCAATGAGAACATTGTTTAATGCTAGTGAACATTTTGTTATAATAGTGATAATACATGTTAAGTTTTAAACGTCCTCAAAACTTAAAATTTTTACTAGTCATAATGACAACATGTAACTTCCACCCCTCCTCATTCAGTCCTGAAATCAGCATGGTTAGAGAGCAAAATGTACAGCTGTACCATTAATAGGGCCCCTACACTTAGAGAAGAAGTAACCATCCTATCAAGGAGTGAGAGGGCAGCATTATATAGTAACCTAAGTAACAGAAAAAGCTGTCATACTCCAGCTGCTAATAAGGCTGCCAGATATGCTCATTATTTTCATCAAAGCTTGACAGGGCTCTAGCCCCTTTAGACTTGACACTAGGCCAAGTGTAGATGGATAATAAAAGGTACACATTTAAACAAAACTTGTCAGCATTATTATTGATACTTAAAATTGTAAAAAGGCTTTATATATAATTCTTTTTTTGCTCTCTCATTTCTGTAAAAGGCCAGATTATTTTACTAAAAACCCTCACACACAAAATGTTTGATAAGCTAAAAAATTGTCCATGCCCTACTTCTGAAACATTGTTAGCACTTTTAAGTTCTCTAGTATTTAAAATACATAGCCAATTTCTCAATATTTTATGAACATTTTCACCCTTCCCCATCTGCCACATTTGGCTGCAAATGTTTGGAAGCCAAGTCTCTCACCTGTGAGCATTTAGAACATCTTAACACAGTAGAAACTCCATCTTGACTGGAACGAATAAATGACTGGGCAATGCATAACAAAATTCACCATAAAAAATAGCAAAAAACAAAGCTGATGTAGCAAAAACTGTACTATGTTTTACTAGTAGCTTTAAAACATGGCCTTTTTATTCCATCATAATTATTAGGGGCCCTTGAATAGTCATTCAAGCAATAATATTCCACACTTCTCTTTTTTTTTCGTTCTGAGCTCTCCTCTCATACTTTGAGACTTGTCTTTTAAATTTAGTGGATGATGTCAGGTTGGAAAGCAGCAATAGTTTTCAGACTTTTAGAAAAAACTGTCCACTAGAAAATGGAAATAAGACTCCCAGAGGAGCTAAGCATTATATAGAATATTTAAGGCACAAGGTATACCAGCTCTTTTGACAGAATACTCAAGTGTTCTGTATAAAATAATGGAAGAGATCCTCATATCAAGAACACTCGGTCCTGCTAATAGAGTCTTTTTTTTTCCTGGAGAAATTTTAGGCTAAAAATAGTTTATTTTATCTTACTATAAAAATACTAAGATAAGAGGATATGTCAACTTTATAAAGACAACAAATGAAGCTGATGTGGATACATATTATTTTTGCTATCTGACATTTAATGTCTTAACATCTGTTGTATAGTACAGCACTTCTAAACCATAGTGGTGGTTTCCCCTGCAAAGCTAAAAAACCTTAGAAGCACCATGCAAGGCTCCAAACCAAAAACTACTTGCTGTCCTATGACGGCAGTGGTATAAGTAACTAAAATAGATCTAGACATGTTTTATTCTTTATTTCAAAATAAAAGAAGAAAATTGTCACAACAATGCATAATATCAAAAGTCTGGACTACTTACGATTCAGTATACAATAAATTTTGACAGATTGGTATCAAGTTTAAAACACAGAAAATACAAATGCATGGCCAAGAAATATTTTGGAACAGAAAAATGTTGTTTAAAACAAAGAAAACTTAATGTATGTTACATAACCACTGCTATTAAAACAAAATCTATGTGAACATATCTTTATCATGCATGCAAATATACAAGAACGGGCATTCACCTGCTTCCAATATCAAGGTCAAAGCAAAACTATATTCAAAATCTCCATCAAATGGCATGGTCTATCCTATTGATTTAAATAGCACAGCACTTTAAATGAGAACAACTTAAAATAAAGTTCATCTCAAAAGAAAAAAAGCAAGAAAAATTAAACCTATTTAAGGCTACAAAGCTTACACACTGAAAAGTACTGCTTTGATACAGAGGCAATTTTCAAACAGGACATCTAACTTGTTCAGTTTCCACATCCATTTACACTGAAGAACTCATGCAGAAGATCAGTAAAGTTAAACAATATGGCTTGATTTACATGGAGGATTTTGGGAGAAAATAAATGTTATGTATAAACAATCTTGTAAGTATCAGCTACCACATAGAATAGATGCATCACTGTTTCCATAAATATTGTGTGTAATCTGCAAAAGTATGAATTTTGGTGTCTTTATTTTTTGAAAACAGTCTTAGAACAATTAAAACATCTTTTTTGAATGGGCATTTTAACATGCTGTCTACTTCAGTCTTCTGCAATAACATCTGACATTTCAGTTTGTCAAAGAGATTATTTTAAAAATTATACTTTTCTATGTGATAAAGAAATGCTCCTATATTATTTTACTTTAATACTCTAGTGAAAAAAATAGGAAAAAAAGGAAAGAAAACCTTCTAATAATAAACGGCACAAGAAGGAAGAAAAGAAGACTGATCTCTGCTTTTTGGGAAAGGTTTAACCAAAATTTTACAGTCAACTGAAGTCAACTCAGAGGCAGAGCATCACTTTGAATTCACAATCAACCACTGAGAAGATGTGAAGCTTGAGGAACTGCCAGGCTGAATCATATGAGGAAGCAGTAAGGACATGGGGTTAAGAAAGTGTAATTGTTGTTTAGGGCATGGGTTCACAAAGAAAGAGAACCTGACCAACCCACATTAAAACAGTCTGAGACCTATTAGACTGGACCAGCATTTCTCTAAGCAAGTCTCTGTGGAAGGAGAACAAATCAGTAAAGTCAGTAAAACTGAGGACCTTTCATGTGTCAAATTAGCCTGCTTACCCAAGGAGAGATTCGAAGCAGTATTTACACATAAAAACTTGTAGCTATGTAGAAGTGAAAAAAGATCAAGGTGATGATCTACAGAGAAATTCAGTTCAGAAAACTAGTCTTAACAAGACACCACTCAAAAGTGTTGCAACTGTTAAAACTTAGGATAATGCAAACATATGGGAGACCCATAAGCCTTTCTATTTATATAGGAGTGGAAGTTGTTCTTGATTCCAGGATCATTTTTAGTAAAGAAAAAAGGCAAGAGCCTTTGACATTTGCCTGAAACAAAGCTCCAAAAATAGATTATGAATCTGTGCTAGATGCACACACTTTGCATATGCAATATGCTACAAGTATACACAGGGTTCCTGTTGTAAACATGATACCAAAGGAAATTTACCCCTGATAAATTCATAGTGGAAGTTCAATTAACAATTAATCTAATGGCTGAACTTTTTAGGAGTAATTCCTGAGGGAATAATCTAGGGAGATCTTAAAGACCTTTGCCCACTCTGAGAAGCATTCACCAGAAACAAAAAAAAAAGGCAGAAAATGGTATCTAACAGAATGAAAACGCTTGTTGAAAATGATATTTTTATTTTTTCGTTTTAGAGGACTCTGACTTGGGAAAGTTTTCCTGTAAGTTGTCCCCTCTGCTCCTGGTTGAAAAAGTCCAGCTTGCTCAGCCTTCCCTCACAGGATAAGTGCTCCAGCTCCCAACCATCTTGGCGACCCTCCAGTGAATTTGCTTCAGTAAAAACTCATCTTCTCTGTCATGAAGACCAAATCTTGAGGCACTATTCCAGTCACAGAAGTATTGAGACAAGGACCAAAATTCTTCCCTTTAAATCTACTGACCATATTCATATTAATATAACTCAGGATGCTGTTGGCCTTCTTTCTTTCCAGGGCACACTGCTGTCATGCTCAGCTTGCTGTCTGCCACAACACACAGGCTCTATTCAGCAGAGCAGTTTGCTGTCACACAGTCCCATTGCCAGATCTTCCTACTCAGCTACAGGACTTTACACTGATCCTTGCTGAGTTTCATAGGATTCCTGTTGGCTCATTCCTCCAACTCATCTGTGTGTCTACAGCAGCCCTGACCTCAGCTGTACTGACTGTTGGCCCTTGATTATAATGACTGACATTTTGGTGTCACCTGCAAATCCAATGAGACTGCTCTCTGTCATTGATTGAAGCTCATTGATAAACACATTGAAGAGAACTTGTACCAGAACAGATGCTTGTAGTGCTCCACTTGTTACTGGACTCTAGATAGAAAGTCTGGCCCATTTATGACTATTTTCTAAATTTAATTTTTTTTAACTTCAGTGGTGGAAGAACAGATAAAAACATGCAAATTGTCCATAAGACCAAATGGGATGTAAGGCTACCATCCAATAGCTATTCTAATTCATTAGAATTTGTTTTGCTGATTAATTCCTAAACCATGTTGAGTTCAAAATGTGAAAGCAAATAGGAATACTCACTGTATTATTTATTCAGGATGAATAAAGGTACAGGACTTTATTAATTCTTGTGACACCTATGATCCAGCCACAGACTTCCCAAACAAGGATAAAGGTGCTCAATGCAGATGACCCTAAAAGGGACTCAGACTACAGGATGGTGTTAATGAGGTGGCTGACATGAGGTCAGCCTGGGACTTTTCCTGTGTATCTTATTAGCAAGAAGCCAGTCTATCATTTTGCAATGGGTAACTGAGAAAGAAGTGTAAACAGTCTTAAGAAAAAAAATAAATTAATAACTTATTAAAGAGAAAAAGAGTTAAAATTATAAATAGAATTTTTAAAAAGAGTAATAACTATATTCCATCTTCATTTATCTTTCAGATGTTCAAGGACTTTTAGTCAAGACTTATTTAGCTTCCTTTACTAAAACCTTCCTATACTTAAATAATTTTGGAGTGACCCCATGCATCCTATTAAGAAGATGCTTTTTTTTTCTATTTTAATTAACTGTTCTCTTTGATGTTCTCTGTCATTAAATATGTGATGCTCGCAATAAATTTCCAGTAAAGTTGGAAACCTAATTAGAAGAATATATTCTCAATCTGTTAAAGGGATTTTCAAGTTTGTGAGATACAGCTGCTTATTTGACTCTTTTAACATATGTAATTTCACACATATTATATTAAAAAATAGTGCTTTTTATTCTTCATAAATTTCTAGTATCTTTACCTGTCCTTAGGATCAAATTGTAACAGAAAATAAAGGAAACAGTTACGTAAACATAGATTTTGGAACATAAAACCAGTATTAATGGCTGCCATAAAATATTATTCTGACAAAATCTATTTTCAACTCCCCTATTCAGAAAATAAATAAAACTGTGGTTTTAAAGAAATACAATAAAACTGTGGTTGTAAAGAAATACATGACTGAAAAAGATAGGGTTCAAAACAAATTTCTAGACTTTAGTTCAAACAGGCAATGATCCCTGGACTTAAACAAATAGCAAAATCTCCAAAAGCTGTCAAGCCAGAAGTTTAAAAATGTCCTTTTGGTTCCTTTTGTTTTCATTTTGTCCACATTTGTGACAGCTGATTCAGAATTTCATTTTTATTTCCTTTTGGTTCCAGAATTTACCTCTTTGCATTACTACATTCTCTTAAGATTTTTTTAAAACTTGTCTTTTTATCGCTCTCTTTTGTCAACCTCCTTATTGTTATCTCTTTCTTCTCTTTTTCTCTATTTCTTATGTAAAGTTTTAAATTTAAATCAATTGCTGCAGTAAGACATATACCAAAACAGTCTGAAAGGCACAATTAAGCATCAACCAAAATTTTCAGTGATGCAGGAGCTATGTCATACTTCAGTATACACAAATGCATGTCTTTATGAAGTTCCATATGCCTCTCTCAGTGAACCGAAGATCACCTTACATTTTTTAAGTAGATACTGAAAGTATGGTAAATTTATGGATCTTACTTTAATCAAACTGATTACATTTGAAAATCTGAAAATTCAGACAAAATGTCAAACGTGTCTAACATCTTTAATTTCCTTTCTACTAAAATCAGGACACAGACAGACAGCTACCAATTTTTTTACATATATATCTGTCCAAATAATAGATTTTTATTGCAGCAATATATGTTTGTTTAGTAGAAAAAAAAATTACCAACATAGGCACATATGGATAATGTTTTTTGAGTTGGGTTACTTAAGTGAGAAAGTACTTTTTGAAAGGCCTGTTACTTATAAGAAAAAGAAAAAAACAAAACCAAAACTTAACATGAATGGATGTTAGTAAATGAGAAAGCAGTGATTTGAAATACAAAATAATTATTTTCATATAGTCATACTTTGCTTTCTTTTCAAAAGAGATATGCATCAATGTAACATAGATCTGTATAATTAAACGTAATTATACAAAAAATTCCCAAACAATACAATTTAAAAATTCTTCAAGACTCTCAAAAATATTATAGGAATCTATGAAATGAACAATATAATGCTAGGAATGGAAATTATTCACATCTATTGGCCTTAAAAAGAGTACCTTTATGGTATTTGTCAAGTAAAAAGCCTTGTGAGTCTTGTCTTACATATTTATTTTCCTTCCTAATTTAGTTTTGTGAATCATAGTGCAAGAATGCTATTTCCCTTTTTAAGGATAGGATAACATCAAATAAGCAAATTTGAAAGAATAATTACTGTACAGACTATGTTCTTTAAAACGTATATAGCAACCATTTAACAAAAAGATAAATTTAAAATTTAAAGGTTCTGACTTCTAATTCTGTTTCTTGTGCCACTGTGGATACGCCATCATATTCTGGTGCTCTCACTTCTTTCCAAAAAAGTTAAATTCTCACTTTTCCTTTTAATATTAATATTAGTTGCCTAATATCTGTTCTGTGTTATAAGCAAGCAAAGTGGCATTTATAAATCAAGTATAGTTTCAGATAGAGCAACACTTGCTGAAGCTTGAACTATATATTAATATGACTTTGACGCTCCTTTTTTTTTACAATTTTCAGTGAAGTTCAGATACGTGGGAAAATAATGAATCTTAATTCCAGTAATAATCTCTTTCACTTTTTCTTAATATCGAAAATCTTTGTACAATTGCTATTGAGTGTCTAACTAATATTTGCTCTGAACAGGCTAAATGCCCAAATTTTCTATTCTAAATCCAGTTTTAGGCATCAAGAAGCTATTTGACTTAAATTTATTACTAAAGATTGCTAAACTAATTTAAGATAATAAATTATCCAATAGAGTAATCTTCACTACAGGGAAGATTATTTTAATATCTAATATATTTATTATATTTTAAAAATTATTATATGTTTTTAAACAGATTAGTACTTGTTAGGAATGATGTAAAGTTCTCAGAAAGTTTGCTCATTTACTTGGCAAATGGTAAAGATGAGGTTGCAGAAAAGGCATCTTGAATACAAATCTTAATACTTAAGCATATCTTTTTCATTGTTTACCTTACCTATGTCACCCAAACAGAGACTGCAGCCTAGTAAGTACAATTTTGTCATTAGTAATACAAGGCCACAGAATTTATGTTGACACCATGTAGGCTTGCCTTGGCCTGAGTTTGTTTTCACTATTTTTGATAATTCATAAGTGTCAAGTATGTATTTCTTGAGCTGACGGCATTTCAGGAATGTTGTGCTCTGATAATACTGCATACAATAATGATCTGATAAAGTTACACAGGCCTTGCATAGCAAGCAACATACTTAGTGAGGCTGAGGGAGTCTAATGTGCAACTTCCAGATTTTAGTAAAGAACAATGAGAAAGAAGCAGACTATGCTAAGAAAATATACAAAAAATGAATAATTGAACTCCAAGGCTGAATAGGAAGCTCACTTCTTCATGTCCAGAAGCGTCAAACTCCTTCTAACAGATCCTTGGATGCTCTCAATTCATTGTAATCCCCACACAAGAGCACAGAGAAAAGGGTAAAAATAAGACAGAAGAAATACGGGGGAGAGTAGAAAGGCAGTTCTTAACTTTTACAGGTGGGTTATTATTATTGATGCTTTTCTATATTAGATAATGCAGACTATCAGACTATTAAAACATTAATTAGAATAATAATAAGTTTTGTTCCCCTTGGCTGCAACAAGATTCTCTGGCTAACATTATATTACATAAGTGCATTACAACACAACTAACTTTTGGTCTGAAGTTTTTTATACCAAACATACACTATTATTCTATGTATCCTACACCACTACTCCAATGACTGTCAGGACTCTGAGGGCTCCAATGGGCCTAACCAGGACTGCCCAGCCTGGGGGCTGAAGCCGTGAGTCCCTGCCCCAGTGATGCCACGGTAGTGCTTGTCCCCTTCTTCCCCCATTCCTGCTCTACCAAGTCATGGGGCAAATGTCCCTGCCTAGCCTTGTCCTCTTTTCCATGGAGATGCCCAATGCCCAGGCTTTGGTCTGCCTCCAGATGTGCCCAAAGCCTGCTCTGCTCCCTGGCTGGGGGTAGGGGGAGTAGCACTGGCTGAAAAGCCCTGCACTGCCAGCCTCAACCCTGGTCCCCAAGCTCGCCTGCCTTCAGAGAGCTGTTGGCCTGTGCTTGTCTCTTATTCACTGTGAAAAATACAATACATTAAATCAATACAAATCAATGCATTGAATTTAAGAAGTGTTATTTTTTCCCTTAGTTCCCACTCAGAATAAATAAAGTTAATCTCTAAGCAGAATAAATCTTAATTATAAAGCAAAGCAAAGTAAAGTTGAATGATTTATAAATGAAACTGTACTGTCTTTTATGTTTTAGTTTTATCTAAAAGGTCAGGACAGGCTAAAAAATAATACTTTTAAAGAAAAGTCAGGTCCTAAGTGAGATGAAAACAATTCTCTGACAAAGAAAAAAGGTTTCTTCAGTATAAAAACTGATTCAAAATCCACTTAGAGTTTACAGAGATAAAGCTATTCCTGCAGAACATTGTGTGCTGTCAGGATCAAGTGGGCAGTAAGTGAACTTTTAAGCTATGAAGTGGCATCCAGTGCAAAACAAGAGCTTTGCCTGAGGAAAATCTTCCCTGTGAGAGGACCCCAGATATCCATTAGACAACAATTTCAAGATGTCCTAAGGCAAATGCTTATACACTAAAATTTCAAAATCATTTTAAGAAGAATTATATATGCATTGCCTTAGTGAGTATTTCAGGCAATTTTGCACTGCAATACAATGATAACAATGATAGTGCTCTTGTTCAATAACCAAAATGGTTCCTAATATCCAAAATAGCTCAGTTACTGTAAGTATCTTTCCTCACCTTCACGTTGCACAGAGAAATGCTCACAGACACTTCTACATGGAAATGTACAGGAAAAAATATATTGGCATGTCTAAAAACATGGCAATTTGACACTGTCTTACATAATATCCTAGTGGATAAATTCAGGAAATGTGTGTTAAATGAATGGGTGGTGCAATGGATCAAGAACAGACTGAATGGCAGAGCTCAGAGGGTCATGATCAGCAGAGTAGAATCCAGTTGGAGGCCTGTACTCAGTGGTGATCCCCAGGGATCAGTACTGGGTCCAGTCTTTTTCAACTTGTTTGCCTGGATGAAGGGATTGAATGCACCCTCAGCAAGTCTGCCAATACGAAACTGGTGGGGAGTGACAGATACACCTGAAGGCTGTGCTGCCATTCAACAGGAAAAGTGTGATCAGCAGATTGAGAGAGGGGATCCTCCCCCTCCACTCAGCCCTAGTGCACCTACATCTGGAGTGTTGTGTCCAGTCCTGGGCTTCTCAGTACAAGAAAGACAAGGAGCTACTGAAGAGGGTGCAGTGGAGGGCAAAAAAGGTGATGAGGGGTCTGGAACATTTCTCTTATGAGGAGAGACTGCAGGAGCTAAAGCTGTTTAGTTTAGAGAAGACTGAGAGGGAATCTCATCAATACATATAAACATCTCAAAGGTGGGTGTCAAGAAGACAGTGCCAGACTCTTTTCGGTGGTGCCCAGTGACAGAACAGGGGCCAATGGCCATAAACTTAAACACAAGAAGTTGAGGCTGGAAGAGCACTGGAACAGGCTGCCCAAGGTGGTCGTGGAGTGTCCCTCTCTGGAGACACGCAAGACCCACCTGGACGTGCGCCTGTGTAAACCTGATCTAAGACCCTGCTTTGGCAGAAGAGTTGGACTGGATGATCTCCAGAGATCCCTTCCAACCTTAATCATTCTGTGATCCTGTCATCAACACAGTGACTAATGGAGAGATGTACTATGTCCCTGAAGAAACTTCCTTGGGGCAGGGTGGCTTCAAATTTTGAGACAGCTAGTTGCTCACCATATCTGAACATTTCAGACTTCATCAGAATGGCTGAGGTAGAAAGGCATCTTAGAATTTTGCCACTTTCAGAACTGTCAGCAGTTTTACAGTCATTGCTTGGTATTTACTTTGCCTAAATGAAATAGTATGACCACCTCTACAGAGGCAAGTGTTTCTGAGAGATTCTACAGAGTTCCAAAGCAACTTCTTTCAAATGTGAGAAAAAGTTGCTGGATAGCAGCAAATGAGAGTTTTCATCAGTAACTTTGTTCCTCCAGGAACTAATGAGTAAAAAAATCCCAACAACAAATAAATAACCACCAAAAAAACCTCTCACATGACATTAATTCTAGAAAAAGTGAGTACAAAGTTGAGTACAAAAAGAGACATTTTGCCTCTGTACAAAGACATGGGATACTTAAATATTAATTACACAGTCAAAAACGACCGTGATAGCCTCCACAAGCAGTATAAGGACGAATATATGAAATTCAAGAACCATCTGGACACAATCCTCTGCAATGTGCTCTAGGAGGATCCTGCTCGTGCAGTGACTTGGGACAGATGACTCCACTGTGATCCCTTCCAACATTACAAGGCCAAGCTGGGTGGGGCTCTGAGTAACCTGGTGTCCCTGTCCATGGCAGGGGTTTGGAACAAGATGAGCTTTAAGTTCCCTTCAAACCCAAACCATTCTATGACTTCATGATTCTATGATATCCATTTTATGATTCTGTAAATTTCTTTAAGATTGGTTAATTTTCACAATTTCCCACCAGGGTCATTGGGAATTTGAATGATTCTTGGCTTAAGTACTACTGATTGGTTTCCTCCAAGCATCAAAAGAGTATGCTTAAATGGCTTCAACAAACAGAAGGTCAATTTATTATAATTGAAAATTCTTTCCAAACTATACTATTTTTGTCACTAATTTGATTAAATTATGTAGGTTTGAGAACTTTCTAGGAAATAATACTATTTAAACATGTAAGCCTTATGCATCTTTCATGAAAAGTCAAACTACCCAACACAATGTTGTACACAAATGAAGAATCCTTTCTTCTTATATCTCCAATTACAAATCTGTGTACGTTACACTAATACACTAGACATATATATTAGGAATTAAAAGGTATGGCTTTTAATCCCAAGTTTACTATTAACTGAGAAATAAAAGTAGTCTCAGGTGAAGAAAAATAGAAAAAGCAGCAGTTTGTTTTACTTTCACAAAGTCAATATCCCTCTTCCCTTTCGAATTTGAGTCATCCTGCTCTAATTTGAATATGTCCTTCAAGTCAAGGATTCTCTCTGTAAATATTTTTATATATCATTGTGTACCAAGGCAGTACTATGAACTAAACCAGCATTATCTAAGCAATTCTGCCAGCTTTGTGAAAAGTGGAAGGGTGTTACCTAGTTTCCAGCTGCCTTGGATTAGGGCTCAAAAGACCTGGTGCCCTATTCCACTGATAAATTACTGGTAATTTTGGGTAAGTCACTATGAAGTATGTGCCTTAATTCTGTCATCCAAAAGAGATCTAATAAATATTTCCAATATTCCTGTGATTCATAATTTAATGGCCTGTGTATTTCCCCTCCTCTCACAGATATATTTACTTTCCAAGCTGCAGGGTCCTACACAGATCAATCACTTTTCAATCAGAAACTTACCCACGTTTGATATCTTTGTTTTCTCTGAACTTTCTTCAACTTTGCCACATGCTTTGGAAATGCAGAGAGGCCAGAGGAACAACTCAAGGTGAAGGCTGATTTATACAGCAGCATGTTTTCTGTTCTGTCCTCTAGTCTTTCCCTAATATTTAGGTTAAAAACCACTAAGGTGTGCTTTTTTAAGCATTGTAAGTATGGATCTGAGTACCCTGGAGTGCTCTTAGTAAACTGACTAAATTAGAGCATAAGAGCTTGCTAATATTTCTGACAATAGTAATGATCAACAGATCTCATAATTTTATTTCTGAACTTTTTTGCCTCAGTCTTCACTGGCAAATCCTCTTCCCACACCTCTTGAGTGGATGGGCTTCAAGACAGGGACTCGAAGACCAAAGTCCATTACACTGTCAGAGAAGTTCAGGTCCATGACCACCTGAACATACAAAAGTCTATGGGACCTGATGAGCTGTGTCCCAGAGTCCTGAGAGAATTTGCTGATGTAGCTGCCAAGCCACTGTCCATGATACTTGAAAAGTCATGGCAGCCAGGCAAAGTCCCAGATGACTGGAAAACGATGTTTAAATAGGGTAGAAAGGAGGATCCTGGGAACTACCAACTTGCCAGCATCACCTCTGTGCCTGGGAAAACGATGGAACAGAATCCTCCCAGAAGCTGTGCTAAGGCACATGGAGGACAGGGAGGTGATTCAGAACAGTAGCGCAGCTTCACCAAGGGCAAATCCTCTCTAATCAACCTAGTGGCCTTCTATGATGGACCAAATACATCAAACAACAAAGGCCCATACATGTCATTTTATGTTTTTCTATGTTCTATGCTATTCTATGTTTGTTCTGATATTTTTCAGATAGTCTTAGAAGGTATGACCACTATGGTTCTCAGGGGACTTTTACTGTTTTCTTTAAAATATGGATGGTACTGAAATTTCACATAATGAAGAACTAAAGAAATTACATAACTGAGAACCTCTTTGGTACTATTTAGTGATTTCGCACATTAACAAATTCAATAGAATAATATGCACTAGTGTGCAAGGTTTATTGCCTCTGATGCATTTAAGTGAAAACACTTTGTTGAACAGAGATGAATGTTTAATAATTTCCTGGTGCTTGTAAATGGGGAAAAAAAATAATTCTTTCAGCTTTCTCATACTGCTACTGATCAGAACACAAATAAAGCAGCAAATGTTTTAATGTATAAAGAGATCCATTGACTGGAACTAAAGCAGAGAAAGTGTAACTGGGAATTAGACACGTAGTTCTGAAAACTTCATTTCTGACTTGAAATGGCATTCAATAAAAGATTAACTTTTCATTAAATAGACTTGACTCCTTATTTACTGTGGGATACTTTGCAAAAGGCACTTTTACGTGTCAAATTACATAATCTTAGACTTAATTCTGAAGAGTAATACCAAATGTCCTCAACCTTATCTCTACTGGGAATGAGTAAAAACTGTACACCTCATTTAACACTAAGAAATAACTTCTGACATAATACCTTGCACGGGTCACTTCTATATTCATATTCCAAAGCAGAATTTCGGATTTACTTTTTCTGTTGGAGAAAGAATAACTTCCCTATCTTTAGGCAGGAGGTTATCCAGCATATTATTCAGTTTCATGCATATGGCGTAAATTATGTAAAATTATGTAAATTTGGTAAATGTAAAATTCCCTCCTAGAACTAAAAAAATATGTTGAAAATGCTGAGTGAGGGAAGGGGGAGTAAATCTTCCAGCAGAAATAAATCCAATGCATCTGATGTCACTGACACTATTAATTTTAGCATTTAAAATCTACTTTCTAAAGTTAGACCATATCAGGTTTGTTTTCTTTAATGTACAGTAAACATTATAATGGACAAAACTATTAATAAACTAACATGAATGGCTTCTTGCATTCAAAATTTATTAATAATTAATAATAAACAATTCTAACAGCAGAAAAATATAAATATTTTAATAAAAGAGCCCAAGCATGTTAGGAGAACATTTGCATGTCAACAATTTTCCAAGAGGAAACAAAATGTTCCAACATTTAATCTCATTACTAAATATTCTGAATGTAAACAAGTGTTTTATTCCAGGTTTTTCTTCCAATTGTATTATCATCCTGACATGAACAGACTGTCAGTGCACTATATTACAGTTTGGAGACTATGAAATATAGAGTTGTATAGGTTAATGTATTAATGTTTTGACCTCATCAAAATGGAGTATTTTTAAGGTCCTATACACTCTAGAGTTTATGTACTATTAATAGAAGTTTTCAACTGCCATAGAAAATTTAGTTTTCCTAGTTAAGTTTCCTTGAATTTTAGTGGATTTCCTTAGATGAAATATTTTAATAGATGCGTTAAATACATATTTATATGCATATATATGCAGATATTATTGAGGTAAAAATCCAAATATAAATATTACATACATTTATATATATATTTAAAATATTTTTTCAGATATTGATATAGGTGTATATATATGTATATAAACATGTGTGTATATATATATATATATATGTGTGTGTGTGTATATATATGTGTATAAATGCATATATATCTAAATAGGATCACTAAAACCACACTGAGGTTTAAATAATTCTTTTCCCTTCCAGAAACCAGGATTATTCATATAACCTATGGATTTATTGTTTTAATATAACATTTACCTAGTTTTTTCAGTTGTTTGAAATCTTGTATTTGATTTCAATTTAAAAATTCCTGAGCTTTCAACCAAAGTGACCCAAGTAAAGAAAATGCTTTCTAAGCATTACCTAAATTGAAATAAAGGGTAATTCAGTACTTTTTTTCTGCAGAGGAGTTGGAATAACTTATTTTAATACTTGTCAGTAGTACATAAAATATAATTTTTTTTAAACAACAAAGAGAAGTATGTATAATTGTAAATGAAACAGAAATATATTAAAATTGTTGAATGCTCCTAAATTATCAGGGTTTTTTCTTTATGGTAAATATGAAATTAAGAAGATGCATCCATTAAATCTTTAAAAATGGAAAGGACAACTCTACTGAATCACTTCACTCTTCTTCCAGAAGTAAATTACAATCTATCAAATGAAACATTAGCACGGACTATCATGTTTTAATATTTAACATTAGTTGTATTGACTTTTTTAAATGAAATATGATCTTACTTGAAGTAAAAAATTTTGAATTAAAATGCAAAGTTAGATCTCTGTGGATCTGTACCAATAGCAGTGTTATTAAAACTGATCATTAGGAGAATTCTAAAAATAAGTTTTTTAAATCTGGCGAGGGTCAATAAAATGCAACATTTTTTCTCCTCTACAACTTGACTACAACAAAGTCAATGTCATTCTGTGCACTGGAGTTGTGTGGGTGTATAGTTGCGCATAAAAGACATCTCAGGGGTGCAAAGGTAAAAAATAATCTGTTTAGGAAATGTATCTCAATACATTTGATGAAGATGAGATGAAGTTGAGCTGAAAGAGTATGAAAATCCACTAAAAATATTTACTTATGTGACAATGTATGCAATTTAAGCTTTTGTTATGCCTGGAGGTTAAAAAAAAAAAAAGTATTTCTGAGAAGCTCTAGTAATTTCAGTCTATGAAGAGAGGATTCCTTTCTCCTCCATCTATTGCAAAATCAGGTAGCCATCTGGGCTGTTTTGACAAAAGTTCAAGGTCTTAAAAGTCACAGATTCACAATTCTGATATCTAAGTATCTGTCTTTTAAAAAAAATGTAAATATCTGTCATCTGTCAAATATATTATCAACAAAAGCAGCAAATTATTTGCACTGGCCTAAGCAGAAGATACAGCCCTTGTCAAAGTAGCAGACTTCTACAAATGTGACTCAAGTGGTGCAGTACCTTTCTTTCTCCTAGAGAATCCCAAGCCCTTGAATGTTCTGGTATTAAAAAACCATTTCAGTAAGTGAGTAGTAAATGCAAACTGAGATTAAGCACCTACATCAGTGTGTCTGTAGGTGCACTAGGCATACAAAAGACTACAGTAAATGCAAATCTAGTCATTGTAGTCCGTGGAATGTAGTGTTTCAATTAATTTTAAAGTACACATCTAAGACAGGATGTAACAGGTGCCTATATGCTGTTTCTTCCTTCCTGTCTTCCAGTTTCTATGCCAGAATAGCATGGTGTCCTGGTTCTTGCCAGGATAGAGTGAATTTTCTTCCTAGTTGCTGTTGTAGTGCATGTTTTGGATTTAGATGAGAATAACATACTGATGTTTCAGTTCTTCCTGAGCAGTGCTCACCATGAGTCAAGAACTTCTCAGCTTCTCATGCTGCTCTGCCAGCAAGGAGGCTGAGGGTACACAAGAAGCTGAAAAGGAACACAGCTGGGAGAGCTGATCCAAACTGGACAAAGGAATATTCCATACCACATCATGCTGAACAGGGGATGAAGGAACTTGTCTGTGAGGTGGCAACTGCTGCTCAGGAAATGGAAAGAAATTGGTTAGCAGGTGGTGAGTTGCTTTGCTCATCACTGGCTTTGTATATTCTTTCATCATTATTACTACTTTCCTATCCTTTTCTATCCTGTTGAATTGCCTTTATCTCAGTCCATGAGTTTCACCTTTTTTCTGACTCTCTCCACTGTCTTGCTGGGAACAAACATCTGCTTAGTGTTTAGGTGTCTGACATGCTGGACACACCATGTGTTCTCCTGTAAGTTCTAGATTGCCAACACCATGCAAATATCACTTCTACTCTAGAGTACTTCTACCCAACAACATGTGGTCAGCTGAATCACTCTGCAACCCACACTGGCAGGATTAGACAGGTATGGGGAAGGCTCAGTTACCCATCCGTAATCTGAGTTGGAGGAATTTTGTAACTTCATAACGTGTCTTGGTAACATCTTGGTTTGTCTGCCCAAAGAGCTTCTGCACTTCTGCCACTGCCACAGAAACGGATTGGGTATCTTAGGCGGTTTCAGTGGTGCATCAGTGCACAATATATACAGGTACAGGGCTTCACAGCTCTCCAGATTTAGTGGGCATGGAGATACCTATAGGTGTCTAAACAAAAATCTTATCTATGTCTATTACAACTGCTAATCTTTCAGCAGTAGTACAGTGCACTGTTTGTTGCAACAGCTTTTGAGATAAGGAATGAATGACAAAATCTGGTTAAATTGCCTAATGTTGTGAAAAAAGTGATAAAGACAGTTTTCCCCTTCTGGCAACTCCAGCCACGATGTTGTAAGGCAGCTTAGTACTATTGCTTTTCACCTGATTGGCAATTGCTTTATATTCTTTTTGAAAGCAAAACCAAGAAAAAAATTTAAGAAAAGCTAACTCCATTAATAATTTATCAATGAAGATACATTTCTATTCATAAACAAAATGACAAAGAAAAAGAAAGTAACAATAGAAAATCAAGCAGAGCAAGAAGAAACTTTTCAACATTTTTTCTTCGTATTTCATCCCACATTCAAGGTGCTCATATTTATCCAACCTCAGCTCCATATAGCTGGCTGTCAAGTATGAAGGAGAGTAACCATTTGCATGCTTTTAAATATGGACAGAACAGCTAAATTTTATTCTATTCTGAAATACTCATGGATACATTTCATAGCTTCATTTGCATTTTCCTATGAGCAAAGATTCTTAATGGACAGGCAATGTGTTTGTGCATTCAGTTTACATATTTGATACTATTTTGCTCAAAGTGGAAGCATGAGTTTGCACATGGCTTAAACATAGATAAACAAACAGGAAGGAAACAAAATCAGTTAAGAAATGGATTTCACAAGTGAAATTAATAACAATTGCAGGGCCACTGTTGGAACCTTCCAGAGGGAAGGACGAAGGTAGAGAGTCAGAGGAAAAGGATGCTGGATCTAAAAAGATAGCAAAGTTATAGATGCTTAATGTCTAAGCATCAGAAAATGAAGTTTGGTTTGGTGTTTTTTTTTTTTTTTCCTGAAAGCCTTCTCTGAATCTGGGTATGCTTGATATAAAGAGGATTGAAGTTTGTGTATGCCAGTCAGTAAGACCAGATGCTGTGAAGCTAATTTAATTCCTTCTGTCCACTTAGATAATACAATGGATTCATACATAAATGATAGAGTGCAAAAAGTAACCAAAAGAAAGCAGCAACCAAAAGGCACTGCAAATGGAAGAAGTAAAAAAGCACAACTAATTTTAGAAACAGCAAAAGAGGATTACCAGTGCCAAGAAACAGTGTAGCAGCTGCTTCAAGAAGATCCAAAGAAGCTTTTGTTCTACTTCAGCCAACAGTTTGTGACTCAAAGGGAGTTTTAACAAAGCAACATGAAGAGAAAACATCAAGACAAGGAACTCTCAGTGAATAGAAAGAAGTGCTGAAACACAGATAACCAGACAAGCAAGAATAAGTGAGTTGTGACATCACATTCTCCTCAAATTGAAATTTGATTCTCCTCAAATTGAAATTTCTTATTGAAATTTCTCATTTAATCACATTGGTTATTGCTTACCAATGTCTTTTAAATATTGTATAAATGAATACCTTTCATTAATAAGATTGCCTATTAAAAGAAAGCAATACAGATAACTCAAGAGTATGTATTTTGATAAAGCTGAGAGTTTCCTACAGTTTCATGTATCTCATCAGATTTCTTTTTTTTTTCAGTACAACTCTATTTAAAAAAATTTTAAAGGCCCTAAAGACCTGTGCCTGTTTGCAAGGTGTCCTGGGTGGCCAAGGAGCTGTCAATCTTAGAAGTGACTCATGCTGCAGGAAGTAATACAACTTCCTTCCTGAGAGAGAGAGCCAATAACCAGGTAGTTTTAAGTATTGATATGTAGGTAAACCAATTAAAAGTTGTTCTG
Source organism: Eopsaltria australis (assembly GCA_034509425.1). Lineage (NCBI taxonomy): Eukaryota > Metazoa > Chordata > Aves > Passeriformes > Petroicidae > Eopsaltria > Eopsaltria australis. The sequence goes on from JAVTVJ010000026.1 coordinate 4,234,125, forward strand.
CCGTCAAGGAAAAAAATCATATATAAGCAGAGGACCTCTGAGCCTCTGCCTCTTTAGCCTGCTGCTGTTCAGAGAGAAGCAGCTCCCTGCTCTCTCCCCGGTAAGGCTGGGCCTTCTTTCCCCGCCCCCCGAGGGAGCAGGGACGGGAGAAGGGAGGTTTAGAGCAGCAGTACAACTGCAGCTGGGCGTGAAGGAGGAGCTGGCCTGGGCTCTCTACAAATGCAGTTTATCTGGGCCAATATGCCAGCTACAGTGGGCAGTGTCAGGCCCTCCTGCTCTGAGCCAGATTCACAGAGCAAGGCTACCGAGACTCTGAGAGCTTCTGCCATCCAGCTCAGACCTGTTCAAACAGCCCGGAAAAGACGACGTGATCGTCACACTGCTGGAGAGAGAGAGAGAGAGAGAGAGAGAGAGAGAGAGAGAGAGATTAACTCTGTGTCTGGACTAAACTTCCAGACACCCATCCTTCCCTGCACAGAGAGAGGAACGAGTGAGGACATCTACATAAATGCAGCATAGAGACTTTACAGGCAGTGAGGAAAGCAGAACTGATACTTAGAGGGAGGAGCATGAGAAGTGCTTCGAGAGTGAAGCTGAAAATACTTTTGTACAACCAGGGTTGGGACTGAGCTAATAAATTCCCTGTAATATATGAAGAAATAATCCACAGGGGGGATGTGATGTTCTAATTGCAGCCAGTAAACCAAAACACCTAGGTAAAAACCAAGTAGGTGTTGAAGTAAGTGCAGCCTGATGAAAAACTTGGACAAAGAGAAAAGGCTGTGATCCAGAACCCTGGTCCCGGGGAATGCCAGAGAACTTGTGTTGTCAGGAGAACCTGTGTTGCTCAACACAGAAGAAGGGATTTTCTTTGTTGCTGCAATAGAACTGTTCATCCTTAAAAAGGTACCCCATGGACTGGTCATGACCCACTGTAGTGGCTGTGGGAAGGCTACTGATGTGGGAGGGATCCACCACCAGCAGATCTTTCCTCCCAGGTGAGGCAAAAGACCCATAAAAAGAACTATTTTCTTACAGAGAATCCATGGTATAAGCAAAAGAGACTTCTCTCCCGAAATGAACTGAGACAAGGACTATTTCAGAAGTGGTAAACTGACTGGAAGTCAAAGTGTTGTCTTTTTGTGTGTTGTCAGGGACAAAGAAATGGAGAGGTGGGGGGAGAAGGGGTGGTCTGAAGGTTTTGTTCTGGTTCTTCTTGCTTTTTTCTTCTTTGTCTTACGTTTATTAATAAACTTCCCTTATATTCTTAAAGTTTAAACCTGCTTTGCCTATTCCTAATCCTTATCTCACAACAAAATCAGGTAAATTTTGGTAAGTATGCTGGCATTTGGCCAGAAACTTGAATAGGCAAACTGAAACCACTACACAAGACTTTAAACAGAAAATTAGGAAAATATGTTTAATTACATTGAAAGTGTGTTTACAAAAAATTACGTAATGCCCTAGGTTTCCTATTTTTTTGTTGCTGTGGATTTTCTTTCCATAGGCAACTATATTTTGACTTTGCAGTGCATCGCTTTTAGTCTTGTTTTCAAATGTCTAGGCCACAACAGCTTTAGGTATTATGCTGAAGCTCAGCCATGTGAGGCTGCCTTATGAAAAATAATCTTAAAAAACAGTTTTCATAAACTTAAGAGAACAGAAGGGAATGAGACTGTAATTAGTATAAATGCCAGGGATTTAGTAGCAGAGGGGCGTAGGGCTGAACATACCACCTCTCCCTTCAGCAGGCATTGAGCTGTCCCATACTGGTCACAACTGGCCACATCTGGCTCCACAATGGACCCATCACAGGACACAACTGAGTCCACAGTAGGATTTGTGACATCTCTATGAAGATGTATTTAAGATAAGGCAATAAGCACTGAGGGAAAAGAACAAGGTCAGAGCATGTGTGCTCCATTCCAGAGTCATAGATTCCAGTCCATGGATAACCCACACTGGAGCAGGTTCTTCCCCTGAGACACTATGGCACATGGCCAATGCACATCAAGGCAGAAGAAATGAGTAAGAGGGAAGAAATGGCAGAAGAAAAGAGTGAGAAATGAGGAATAGCAGAAATTAACTCCCACACTTTGATCTGAATTATCCTGCACTGGTTATCACATCACCAAAGGGACAAAGGGTAATCTGTGGTGGAATAGAGAAAGGGGAAGTGTTTGGAATGAAATTAAGCTTTCAGAAAAGGACAGTAAGGGTGTTTTTCATAATTGCTTTACTATTTGCCTTTGTTTTACAACATCCAAAACAGTCATTAAATGTTTTATAATAAGGCCATTTTCTCCAGGACAGTAGTTGAGGAATGATTTTCCACATCTACATTTCAACCATGAAACTTTTCACTCTTGCTCTTCCTATTTTCTGCCCTGTTGTACTCTGAGGATGGAGTGAGTGAGTGGAGGTGAGAGGGCTTCGTTGCTACTTAGTGTTAAACCATGACGCAAATGCATTAACAAAATATGCACCAGTGCAAACAAAATCAGTAAAACACAGGAGTGATGAGCTGAAAAGGGTACTGAAGTGCCACACAGTGACGGACTAAAATTAGATAGTGTTCTGAAGTTCAGAATTTGAAGCCCAGGTCCTTCAAAATATGTGACAATAGGCTAAAGAAAATTAAACTAGAGGAAGTATGAAGAAATTAGTAATTCTATTTATAGTGGTACTATGTAGCAAATATTATGTTTCAGGAAGGGAACTCAGAAGTCAATCTACATTAATTATGCAGGGAAAGGACTGAAGTTTTAACAGTTATTATTGTGTAGCACTCTGATAATACAAGCTATTGAAATAATTAACTGATTCCTTCTCAAAAGTAATGCAGAAATAGACTCTTGAAGAGAAAAACAAGCACTTTTACTACATGGCTTTTTGCAATACTTTTAAAATTTTTATTCGTTATCTGGTTTTCAGAAAACTCATGTCAGAACATCACTGAAATTAAAGTTTGAAAATTTTCTTTACGAAAAGGCTTAAAGTTATCTCTAACTGAAAAATCTAAGGTTACAGTTTTCAAAAAACTGAAATATTTCGTGCTATACATTCTATGTTTATTTTCTAAATGGAGGAAAGTTTTTAAATATATCCCATCCTTAGAAGAATTCATGGCAGAGTTTGAGCAACCTGGTCTAGTAGAAGTTTCCCTGCTCGTGGTACAGGGGTTGGAACTAGATGATCTTCAAGGTCTGTTCCAACCTAAACCATTCCATGATTCTATGATATTTATTTAATTTCCTCATACTCTGTGCTTTAGTCTATCATTAACCTACAAGAAACTACTCATCCCCTATTATCTGATCATGTGTTTTTCAATTTTCTGCTATCAAGGTTAATTTTTATTGATCATATAGGCTTGAGTATGCACATTTTACTCGTTTACATGCTGAATTTTTTTACTGCCTACATTTATTTAAGAGTTGTGAAAGAAATTTTCTTCATTTTAAGTATGGTGGGCTGCCGCAGAATTTGACAGCTTAGTATTTAGTCCATTTTAACATACATTCAGCAGTATACCATTAAAAATTAAATGAGAAACCAAAATAATAAAAACAATTATTTAATCACTACATTCTTAGTAAAGAGAAGTAGAAAACACACAGCATATTCAAATCTCCCACACCTACCAGCTCACAAGTTTTATCTGTCTTGCATAAAACACATTTTTGAAAACAAACATAAGGCCATTCTCTTTCATTAGCTATTACCTCACATTTTTGGCAGGAATGCATGTATGCACACCATGAGATATGGTTTGTTCTTTTCTCACTAGTTGAAAAGAAACAGCTCAACACTCCAAACCACTTCACTTAAACCACCAAAATAATTATGACATGTTTTCTCAGTTGTAGGGTAGATTCAATAGAGAGAATTCCTACTTTCTATCTTTTCACAATCCCATAAGCTAGCAACTTCCTAATAAAGAGTGTGTTTTAACTTATGTGGTATGAAAGATATCATGCAAAAAATGAGTCAGTGCTTTTCATAAACCATTACAGCAGCCCTGAAGCTACATTAAGAAAGTTTCTTTCATATAAATTCATTCAGAATACACATTCCATATCATCTATGAACTCGGGAAGTCCAAATAAAGATATGCAATACCTGCTGAAAATAGTAATTAATTTTTGCTGTTCTTGTATAGAATATGCTACCTGAGACAATCACACAGAATTGTAAAATTTGCTATTATCAAAGATCAAATCAAAAACATTAGTCATAGGCTTTGGTTAATTGCAATTTTTGCGTTACTACAGTAATTTTACCAGATTCTGCAAAACTTTACATAAGTTTACATAATCTCTTCCTATGCTAGATTTTCTGTAAGAAACTATAAAACAAATTCCTGAACTAATTATCGAAAGGAATGCCATGATTCATTTTTTTCATCAGATAAATGGAAAGAGCACAAAACCACAAAAAGTGGTGACTGTTCCCTGAAGATCCATTGATACACTGTGGATATTGAAAAATATTATTTACAGTATTACCATACACTACTGATATTCAGTTTTTCATTAGCACTTCATCATTAGAATGACCTTATTTAACAGTGACATGCCCAAAATTATGCTTCAGATGCTTTCACTCTTACTCAAAATAAATGCTTTTTCATAAAAACAGTGGGTAAGAATCTTTCTGGTTAATTAAAGCTTTAATAATGCAAAACATTTCAAAACATAGTAAAATGTAATAGTGATTTAATGTTTCTTTAATAAACAGAAACTTACTCACTGCTTTACAAATGTGTCTTATACAATGAGTCAATTCCATAATTTAATGATAAAGACATTATTTCTGTTACTGTTCCACAGTATTTTTCAGAATATTAGGACCATTATAAAAGCTAAAAACTTGCACAGTTTAAAGTAAAGCAGATGTCTCCTGTAATATTTTTTGGTAACTGTATTTAGATACACTAGATAATACACTGCCCACATTCTAACATACTCTGATACAGCAGGTTGCAAAACAAACTTTACTTTTTTGAGGGTTTGTTTTTTAAAGTGGCTCTTCCCGTTTCCTACAACTTCAGGCACTGCTTTTTCTAACAAATACAGCCACAATTAAAATTTATTTCTTTAAATGTACCTTGATAGTGAGCACTAAATCCACGGTACCGGTGATTGCTGTCTGTTACAAAGTGTAGTCTGAGCCAGTTTTTGTTGCTTATAACTGGAGGAGGTATATTCATTCCAGAAAGCCTGAATTAAAAATAAATAAATAAAGAATATTAATAAAATAATTCAAAATTATCAGGAAAACTTTTATATTCAAACTAGCATTCATTGACATGCCCTCTGTGGGACTTTTTATTTATTGGTTAGTAGCATTTTAACAAGCATGAACGGACAAAATTGTACACTATGCCCAATCAAGTCATGGGATACAAATCACTGCTAAGCCAGCAACTACACAACTGTGTTGTTGGCCAGGCACAGCACTGTAAAGAGGGAAGTACATGGCACTCAGGCTAGGAAGAATTAGTGTCTACACAGGTCAGGTAATGGGGTAGACAGAATATTGCTCTGGACACCAGGGAAAGGTTTGTACCTTGTGACTTTCACATTCAAAGTATGGAAGAAGACAGGTTAGGTTATACAAACCATTATCTAAATTGATAAAACAGACATCTACTTTTCAAGAGTAAGAAATTTTCTATATTCAGGATATAAAGAAAAAAGAAATATTCCATCACTTGAGTGAATTTGAAAATTAGCTATTACATGTACAAGAAGAGTAGGGAATTCTAGTGGATTGACCCCAGCTAGCAGTGAAACACCACAAAGCTGCTCCCTTCCCTGCTCCAAACAACAGTAAGGGGAGAGAACAGGAAGAGCAAAAGCAAGAAAGACTCTTCAAAAGACAGTTTAACAAGTGAAGAGTTGAGAAAAAAGGAAGTCATACAAAAGGAATCATTCACCATATTCTACAAATAGATCAATCAAAATGGTCTCCAGTGATTAGCAGCCCTCTCTCAGCCCCTCTAATTTTTTTATTGCTGACCATGAAGTTATATGGTATTAAATATCCTTTTGGTCAATTTGAGTCTGCTGTTTAGTTTTTTTCCCCTTCCTGCCTATGCCTGGTCTGCTCACTAAGGGGACAGAGGAAGGGGGAAAGAAAGCCTTGATGCTGTGCAAGCATGGTTCAGAAGCAGCCAATACATTGGTGTGCTATCAATTCTGATTTAGTCACAAATCCAAACCTTATGGGCTTCTATGAAAAAAATTTACTATGAGTCATTAGACCCAGTGTACAAAATTACCAGGATTTTTGAATTGTTTTGGTTTTCTGTTTGTTTTTTAGCATCAGGATATTGCTCCAATTATAGTAGTCTTTCATCGTGGCTGGCTCATTAGGAAAGTCTGGATTGAAATACTTTTTTGGGGGGGGTTTTGTTTTGCTATTTTATTTTTAAATGAGATGTCATGTTATAAAGAAAGTGAAAAAATTTTAGATAGAAAATTCTTCCATCAAGCCAGTAATTCACGACAAATTTCTGACCAAAACCAGAAAAATAACTCACATCTTCAGAATGTCATCTTACTTACCTATGCCCTTCCATTTAGTAATAAACAGAACTCTTCCCATAGTTAAAATAAAATACTAGCCAATAAGTATGCCATTTTATGTTCAGACATGAAAGATTCCTATTTTATTTTGAGAAAAACTCTATTTATAATAAATCAAGTAATTCTGAAGTGATTTTTTAAAAGTGGAATAAAACCCCAAATATTTTTTATTTATTTTAGATAAATAAACTGTAAGTTTGTATAGGTACTATTCTGTGAGGAAGACTTATGAAATAATAAGAGTTTAGAGGTAGTGTTCTTTTCATCTTTTCCCACCCACTCTACCTCAAAACAAAACATTTTTAAGAAAACTTTCCAAATTTCTGAAATTGTACTAGCACCTTTGTTCCCTCAGGCACTGATATGAATGACAAAAGGCCTGACTGACACCACAGGTGATTAAAACTCCTTCACATACTCTCAAAACAGTGTTTTTATACTGTGGAAACACATGAGCTCATCCAGTTCATTTCAGTTGAACAACACATGGAATCTAAGTTTTTTAAGCTTATGAAATTGACTTCAAATTCTAGATCCAAGAAATCCAGATGCTGAAATTCAACAAAAAACCCAAGTGAACAAACAAACAAAAAAATAGTGCTATTAGATTGAAACAGGATGTGGTGAATGCACATTGTTCTGTACCAATAAAGTCAGAACTGTGCTAGAATATGCATAAAGTGTAAGAGGAAGCAGCCTAAACCTTTCAATTAGAAAACATCAAATATTTCTGCACTTTTATTGTGAATTTTAGAATGAAACACACTTTGTAACAGCCATAAAATGGCTTTAGTTGCTACAAATTTCCTGTTTCAAGTGTAACTATACTTTGATTTGACGCTTGTTTTTTGGAAGGCAGAGGTTTAGGTATCCTTTTTGGTACACCTATTTCTCTCTATACTAATATTACCTAATGATGCAAGAGGAAATCGTTGTTTTATTTAAATTCTCACTCTATAAATAATTGGTAGGCAATATAGAGATAGTGGCAACAACCTTTCACTGCTTGCATATTTTAAAAGAAACCTATTACTGGAAGAGGTCTTACTAAACAATTGAAATAAAATAAGGCTGTAAAACACATTCCCTACCGTGTATTTTGACTCATATATATTCTGCCTATAAGAAGGTTTCTCTTTAATAATCACAAAATCATGCAAAAAATAAATTGCAAGTTTATTGTCCAAGGCATGAGAAAATATACCCAAGATATTTAAATATGTTCACATTAAAAGACTAATTTTTTTTTCTAAAATAGCTAAAAATCTAGTTTACCTATCAAATTGGGTATTTATTAATACATCTATCCCTACATCTATGCTGACCTCTAATTAAATTCACAGTTCCTACTAACTGATTTTTATAGTTCATGGGTTCTACGGGATTCTTCCCAGAAAGTAGATCTGCAAACTGACAAAATTGATTCTGTTGATACAACTGCCCCTTTTCCATGTCAGTTTATCTTCTCATCCAATTATAAAGCTGTTCACCATTACAATAATGCATTGGCAGCCTAACCTACATCTGTGTCAGCTACTATTCCAAGCATAGTTATGCTGCATCATCTACAATATTTTCCTAAAATTCAAAGTAAAACACCATATCTTCCATAAAGGAAACACAGCTGTCTCATGTTCTTTTATAATTCAAAAGATGTAGCTCCCTCTCAAGCTGCACAGAATCCTGCATAGTAAATTTCAGTCAACAGAGAGGCTACCCTTCTGCAGCTGTCTTTCATAAACTCTTAGAAATGTTCATGGAGAATCTTAGCTGTGAACCAGAGATTTAAAGTATCTTACCACTATGTGTAGTCAACCTCACTGACTGTTATCTATTGCAAAATGTATTTGAAAAAAGAAGCATTTACTGAAATGATGCACACTTGTTGCTAAAAAAGGGATTAGCAGAAGTGCAAGACTGTGCATGTAGATATGCCAGTGAAGGTCCGTCCCATCCATGCATTTAATTTGTGTGTAAACCACAGTTTATAGAAGAAATAAGGGACTAACATTTTTGAGAATCAAAATTTCATTCTTCTTGCACTTCATTACAACAACATGCCTCCATTCCCTTCCTTTATGTACAATTTAGGTAGCAATTAAAAAAATAAAACACCTGCTTTAGGCTAGGTCTGTTCTAGTAAAGTCAATTAATATTTTATTTGCCCTCAAAATTCTTACACATAATCCCCACCTTATGTCACAAAGTAAAATTCAGGGTTGATGTGTTTTTTTTAATAGCATAGTGCACAGTCCTTTATTTCTTCTAGAGAAGGAACAATATACATTTACTGTAACATTTGAAATGTACGGTGTCAGCTATAATCTTGACAAGTAATTTCAACAGTCTTGTTAATGTACCAAACTAGCCTTAATTTCTAAAAATCATTTAAAACTACAGTTCTTACAATTGTCAATATACTGATTACTATGATGTAATGCAGGCCTTAATTTAGGTGTTCAATATGTCCAAAACTATTCTAAAGAGAAAAAAGTTTTATTTCTAAAAAAATACCGCAAAGTTTTCCCAAAACTTTTAAATTAAGCATATAGCTTCTACATTTCCTCATATGCCAGGAGATTCACAGAAATGGAATTAATAAAAAAAATTATTGAGGTTGATAGCACTCTTAGAAACAGTGCTGAAACCCATTCTAATTCTACCAAAGCCTTGGGCTAACAAAGACTTACATCTAAGCATGGCTAAGTGCATACATAGATCTCATTACTCATACATATGCACTACAAAATCCTAAGTGCTTGTTTTGATGCAAATTGCAGCTGTGTGGATTCTTTCTTATTGGTATTATTTGCATGTTGAAATAAAACTTCTGTATAAAAAGCTTTGATTTAAAAAGGGCAAATTATCACACATTTTGATAGGGCCTATACAAATTTGTATCTGTTGTACTGGGGCTTAATACTTACACAGCATAATGCACTACAAAAGAGAGTAGCCACTCATCCCTTGCAAGGAAAGGAAAGACATACCTAACAGAAGTGTACCTGATCAATGACCGATCTGGTTTGGTTAAATTTTGCTTAAATTAGGCAATACTTGTATTAAATACAAATTTGAAGTCTCAACCAATTACAGCTTATTGTATCTCCTATACTTGTATACAACATATACTCATGAGCAAAGATTTCTGGAATCCTTTTCTTTGTTCTTCATGACTGCCTTGATCCCATAAAGCAACATCTCATGCAGCGTGCTTCATAATAAACATCTTTTGCAAAGGATCCACCCCAGAATGCTGATTTAAGGGCACAAGATTAAAACTCAAGTCTCTCATTTAATAAATCCGGATCCACTTAGAAACAACCAGTTGCACACTAGAGGAGCAAAGCTGATGCCAACTCAATATTTAATACATTACTTGATTTGAAAGATCCTGAAGGATTTAATGATTAAGTTAACATATCCCTCCTGTTCCATCAATCCAGTTTGCATGATGTTTACATTGAAGTTCAGACACTAACCTAAATTAATTCTTTGATCAAGCACTGAAAGAGTAAGTATTTGGTAGAACTAGGCATATCAATATTTTTTATCTTTAAAATTTCACTGATGAGTTTAATGGGTCTTAATGGCAGTCATTATAGATGTGAGTGTCTGTTGCATGACAGCTTTGGTTACTGGCCTTTTTTTTTCCTGGAAATGTTCTATCCAAATTATATTAAATCATTTCAGAGCAAGGACATTGCTCTGACCTATATTGTCAAAAAGCAAAAAAAAGCTCCACCAACTTGTTACATTTCTTAGAAAATCTATTGCTGTCTAAACTGAGAACTCAGGATTTAAGTTTTTTTGAAGATATAACATAAATATTAAATGTTAGCAGGCATTTTCAGTTATCGTGGGATAACAACAAAGGTCAACAAAATGGATAACTGCCTGTAAATTTTGCTTCTGTGAAGTATTTCCAGTATAAAGTAAGTATTTTAACAGCTGTGGTTTCCCTAGAATTTTAATTATATCTTACATTTTTGCAGTATTAACATGTATAATGTTGGTATATCTGTATCACAGAAAAAGACTAAATGAGGCAGAACCTATCTCTGTGACAGAACTTTTATGAAAGTTGAATTTTTCATTTAATTGTATGTGTGAAACTTAAACTGTGGGATGCATCAGGGCTGCCTTAGGTGTGCAGTCAGTATACTCAAGTCATGAATTCCCTGGATGATTCAGGAATTGTCCATGTTGTGAGACAAGAGACTGGCTTCAGAAAATAAATTAATTTGAAAGATAATTACAATATCAAAGTAAGTCCCAGATAGGACTTCAAATGATGAAAACAAGAAATAACACAGGAAGAGGAAGATTAATTTGAAAATAAAACAAGCACATAAATAAAGAAAACAAAAGAAGATGATTGAGTTATTCTACTACATTACCATAGTTCGATGCTCAGTTATAAGGAAGGACTGACACATCATTCCAATGAGAAATTAAATGGTCATAATTCAGTCTTTAAAAAAGAAAGAAGTCTCTTCCTAAAGCAAGTTCCTTCTCAATGGTAAATATTAATTAGAGTAGTAAAGCAAAAATGCCCAAAAGAAGGCAGTCTAAAATCTAACACTACTAGCAGTTTGAGGATAATATATAACTCAAGTTTTAAGTGGTTATGAAGTTAGTAAAATACCTGATTCCTATGGTGAGTCCCTGTAATACTTCTGGCAGGACTGAGCATTTTATGTATCTGAGAATGAGGGCACTCACAAGTTTGATATTATATTGTTGTTTCCACATCTCAGAACTGCAGCCAAATGAATGACAAAAAGCTGGTTTTTATTTTTAGAACAGTAAATTACGACTCTTCAAATTTAGACTCATGAGCTATTTAGAACTAAACTAAGGGTTTAGGTTGAAATTTCACTGCAATCACTTATTTCTGATTTATAAAACAAAACAAAAAAGAAAATAAAAACTTCAATAAGCAAGTATTTGGGAAGAGGAGGGAAAAAGGTTCTGCCTTATTTAACCTTGAAAAAAAACCTTTTCCTGTAAAGTACTTCAATAATCTATTGATTAGAGTTATTCATCTAGATGGATAAAAATAATTCACCCTTTGACTCTTTTTGTCAAGTACATTATGATGTCTGAAAGAACAAAAAAAAAGGTCTTTGTTTTAAAAATGTCAGTGTTGAATTATATGAGAGCTTTGTCTTGCAAAGGCAACGCTGGAAAAAGTTCAATTTTGGAGTAAAGTTACTGTCATATAAAACAACTCTATGAGAAGCCTGTGTATGATCATTAAGGACTGAATAAAGCTCCAAGTGATGATTAATGAAAGTTTATAGTACTGTGGATATGAAATACTGAGAAGTGCCAAGATTAGGAAATACTTTTTAAATTCAGAAGTTGATTGCACTGTATAAAGCCAGATGTTCCTATGTCAATGTTTTTCAGTTAATCTCTTGAATTGACAGGATAATAAAGTATGAGGAAAGGAGCCTTCTAAACACACAACTGTTAGCTCATGATACATATAATTCTGTCTTTGTGACATGGGAAAATAACACTGATGGACAGTGGTGTGTCCTGATTGCCTGCAGGCCTAGTACAAGCTGCTGATTTTCATATAGATGTCAGGGTCTAAGAAGGAGTCATTTTTCATAAATGTGATGCAAATACCTTATGTACAAAGTGACCTTGCACTTACAACTCAGTTTCTCTGAGCAGATCATAGAAATAACGTGAATGCACATTGACTTCACCTGGGCTGCTCATGGTGAGTAACACACGGGTCTTTCTACCACACAAGCTGTGTCAAGTTGCACACAGAGCTCCTGGGTGTAATTGGTGAGACGAAGCTCAGGGCAGTCAACAAAGAGCAGAGGCAGATGAGTCTGGGTGCTCCACTGAGAAGATACAGGCCCACCTGGTGCAGGCTGTGCAGTTTAGACCTCCCACAAAGGCACTGATCCTGCTGGTTTTAGATAAGATATTAAGAAGATATGTTTTACAGTCAGGATGGTGAGGCACTGGACCATGTTGCCAGAAGCTGTGGATACCCCGTCCTTGGGAGTGTTCATGGCCACATTGGATGAGGCTCCAAGTGACCTGTCCAGTGGACAGTGTCCATGCCCACAGCCGAAAGGTTGGAACTAGATCACCTTTAGGGTCCTTCCAACCCACACCGTTCTATGATTCTAAGACCACAGAGATCATAATGATACAACTCTCCTTCCTCAGTCTTGAATCATCCTTGGGCTATCTGATGCTTCCTAAACAGAATCTTTTTCTCTTTTTCTCTCATTGGCTCCCAGCCTTCTCAAGACCCAATTAACATAGAAACCCAATATGTGTTGCACAGTAACTGCTTAGGTTTTCAAACCTTTGGCATACATGACAGTCACTAGACCAGCAGACAAAGACAGGATAAAAATAGCTCAGGTCAAGACACTTCAGGGGACTCCTAAGAGAATCCAGCTGTCAGATCAATACACAGACATACAAGGACTCTGGCCACTTCCCAGAAATAAGGCAAAAGTCGTATTTACTGAGTTATCAGTTATCATCAGTATGGACAGATTCACACTGAATAAACTTGGAGGCACTAGAAATAGGAAGCAAAGAGTACTTCTCCATGAAGCTAATTCTCCTTTAACTTCTTTCCATAATCCTCAGTATTTCATGTAACTAAAGTAGTTAAAATGAAAACCTCATATAGGTATGCAGTAGCCAAACTGTTAAAAGACTCTAATTGTATTTTCTGTAGTGCATGAAGGGAAATTGACATGCAGCTCTGGATGGAGATAATTTTGCTGCAGAGTGGGAGTAATTTGGCTTGTATTTTAAACTTTAAGAACCCCATGGGTCTTATATGAAAAAGTAGTTCTAGACTTTGAGTTTTCCTGAGTATCTGCCACTCTAGTCACTCATATTTAGATATTACATCAAAATGCAAATATATTTTAAAAGAGTTGTTCCTTAACATTAGAATAAAAATCCAAAATGCTGTCATTCTAAGTCTGAGTCAGTTATGTTATTTCGTCTTTTAAGGGTGATAATAAGACAGTCCTGAAATGTCATTAAAGAACAACTCATCAATACAAAGTAAGAGGATAAACACTGAACAGCTCAATTCAAACTACAGGTGATCTCTTTCTGAGACTTCACTTCTTCCTCTTTCTTCCCTTTGAAAATGTGTGAAGGTAGATACTGAAATGTGCCAGAAATAGGCTCATTTACTGCATAATTTAAATATAATTGTAGTCAAGGAATTCATGCAGATTACTCACAGAACCATTCACCTTAGTTTCTACCTTCTATGGAAGGTGGATTAATGTTTTGTTCAGTTATATACTGTGCAAGAACTTTCTTCTATTTATCCAACACTGTGTCTCCTTCTAATTCTACTGGATTTATCACATTAGAAATTGATTTTTTAAAATTTATTACATTTATTTGTAGTAACTTTTCCTCTTCTTCAATATATCTGTAAGATAATAAATTTCTTACTTAATAATTTTATACAACTTTCATTTCAAAATGCTTGACAAATACCAAGAAACTGTACCATTCATAATAATAATAATAATAATAATAATAATAATAATAATAGTAATTCCAACACATAGACAATATTTTGTTTTCCACCATAAAAATCTACGAAAAAATCAGAAACTGCCTGGGCTGTAAGAAAACTCTCAGACTAGCCCTGCCTGGGGATTCTATTAAGCCTCTGCCTTTGACCTGGGAACCCCATTCCATCTCAGCCTAAGACTGCTCCAGTTCTGTCCTTGGTCTTGTCTGTTTGACTGGGCTCCTGGAGGGATCCTGGAAGTGGTTTATCACTTATCACACTGAAGGCTGTTAATTGACTCTAGGTCCCTGGCTGTGACCCCTGTGTTCAGCCTCTGGAGGACTGCATATCATAGGTGAGGAAATAGGAAATGTGGCCTGTGTAGAGTCCCCCCTTGGCTCCCAGTTGTCCCTGCCTTACTTCTATTATTCCTAGATAGAAATAGACTTCAAATCTCCCAGTTAAACTGGTCTAATCATTAAAGCTGCTTTCTATGACAATTTATGTCCTTTAAAAAACACTATGATTTTACTGTTGTCCTGTGTACTTGATCATACTTCTTTTTACTGTATTTGTAACATTCATATTCAAATGTCCTCTGACTGCATTTAGGGAAACATTTCTCACTTCTTTTGCATGCAGAAATTTTAAGATTTTATGATAAAATTAAATGGGGATATTGTACACCTCCATCACTTTTACTTCATAGAAACATGAGCAACAAAATGCCTTTAAAACTAAGGACCAAAGATTTGAAATTATCTGAGTAATAAGGTGCAGGATAACTCACATTTAGCCCTATTAGATAAGAATTAAAAAGAGAGAAGGGGATTGGGCAAGTAGTATCAGCATGTATGCAGAACACCTCATTTTGAGAGAAATTACTTTTACACTATACAAGATTTTAGACTCTAATTCCTAGTTTGATAGTTCCTAATAAAAAAAACCTCCAAAGTGAACAATTAAGAATACATGATCTGTTTCTATGTATATGACTAGGTGAGATTTAGTAATCTAAATTGATTTCCTTTGGGCACCTTGTCAAAGGAGGCCCTTGTAACAGAAAGTGTGAAACTTGGAGGATTGTATTGGGTTTTAGTGGCAAGGTTTTGGTAGCAGTGGCTACAGAGGTGGCTTCTGTGAGAACTGCTAGGAGCTGGCCCTGTGTCCATCAGAACACATTCTAGTTGGCTGCATGATGGATCTACTGTGTGCCAAGGACCAGCCCACCAGTGATAGTGGTAACACCTCCAGGATAACATACCTAGAAGAGGGAAAAACTGCTGCACAACCACAGCTGGAAGAGAGGAGTGAGAATATGCGAGCAAAACAGCTCTGCAAACACCAAGGTACTGAAGCAGTGAGAGCTGATGCCCTGGGTGTTGGAAATTTCCCCTGCAGCTTGTGTGGAGACAATGGGGAGGCAAGCTGTCCTCAGAAAAGCAGTGTAAAGCACGCTGAAGATCACTTTCTTTAACCTAACAAAGACATGCGAATACCAGCAGCTGAAGTCAATGATAAACACATACAAAGTGCATTTTTGTATTTTTCCCCTATTTTTGCAACAATGGTGAGTAACCATCACAGCAGGTTTAAACAAAACGAAACAAAACAAAACAAAACAAAAAAAAAGGAAGGAAGAGCTGGGTATTTTATCACTCAGGACTTTTAAGAGAAGAGTGGTTATTTTATTTTATTAAGCTTAGCACAGAAAAGCGAATGAAATGAGCAAACCTCTAATTTACAGGAGGGGAACTAGATTATCCACCAGTTTTTTCTGGCACTAAACCCTGTGTCTGTGAAACACATATTGAATCTTAAAAATTAGAAGAATTGCTTTCCTCATTCAAAAACAATGCCTTTATTACTGACCCCTGAGACTAGTAACTGAAATTATCTTCTCTATTCTTTACTGAGAACCAACAATCTCTTCTATTCTGTATATATCCTGTAGATTACGGGCATATCTAGACATATCTCTGAGGTATTCAAGTTAGCACCAAGCACCCCATTAAATCTGAGTTCTGGACATCACACATCTGCTTTACAGTTTGAACCACTGGAGAGCACACAATGTGGATATCAGATACCAAATGAATGAGTGCAACAGTGCTTGCCCTTTGTGCCAATAACTAACTTGCTGGAGTTAAAACACTTTTGTGTTTCAAACTGAAAAAACATTCAGAGATATTCATGCACTCAAAAACATGAATAATTGCATGGGCAAGGATTCCTACTTTTAGAGCTCTACTGCTTCCAATTCTAGACCTAGGTTGCTGTGACACTGAACTGAACCCTGTAGATAAATATGAACTGACGTGTGTGTAAAGAAGTCTGGGCCAAACTCTACTGACTTACAAGAGATCATGTTGAAAAGGATTCACCAAACGGTAGTATTGATATACTGTTGATTATTGAGTTTACATATGCTAAGATATCCAGAAAAAAAACAAGGACATAGTTTTTCAGTGTGTTTAATATCTTTTAGAAAAACAAATATTATACAAAGAATTTAAAAAATCAACTTTTGTGTCAAATCTTATGGAAAATGAGATATGGAAATTTTGTTTCTTAATTTGAAACATAAGCAAGTATAAGCGTAAAAACTGTTTATGTCAATTCTTAATATACAGGTGTGTGTAAAATCACAGTTTATGTAATTTATTTTTTTCTGAAACTAAATGCTGCTCTCAGAGGTAAGAATACACTCTGGGATACTTCATGGGTCTGAATGCTATCCACCTGCTGTTTCCAGTAAATGAGCCAGTGAACAAGCCACGACACAGCATTTTTACCTCTCCATGATTTGACACCATGTATCCAAATGAGAATTTTTTATTTAACTTTTCCAAAAAAAGACATCACACTCTCCATTAATAGAGGCTGTACCGAAGATTTAAGAGCAATAAATGTCTAAAACTAGGATACAAGAAATTATGAAATAAGAAGAATGTATATTATAGAAGAATGTATGTTATAAAATCCCATAGTCTACTTTTAATCGTGGATAATTAATATTATTTTTAAAAAGGGGATTGATAATTGGAAATACTTCAAATTGATTTTGCTAAATCAATCTGTGTTACTTGAAAAATTCCTTGAATTCAAACATCTTCAATTTAAAGTTGAAAGAGACCTAAAAAACATTTTAAATAAATGTTTGTTCCTTAGAAAGCAAAAAGTTTTCATTGTCATATAAGCAAATATAATTTGTTCTTAATCATTACATCTTTGCTTCTCTCTCTGCCACAAAAAATGAACCAATTAGACCTGCTTAATAATGTTAGCCTGTAAATGTAACACAAAATATTTATTATAATATTTATTTTTAATAAAATTAATGGAATTGCTTGATATATTGGCTAATACACATGAAATGTTTGCTAGAGAAAAAAACCAAAGTTTAGAAAATTTACCAATATTCTATGGTTTTAGAATGAATATCTTATACTCTAGGAAATTCTGGTACCCTAGTTGAACAGACAGCTCATTATGCAGATTTTCCAGACTGGAGCACATTTTAAGTAAACATCCCTTAGAATAATGATTTTTCTTTAGCACATAAAAAAAATATTGCTGCAAAAATTGAAGTTGCCAAAAGAAACCTTTGTTCATGATATTTGAGTGGAAAGTGATATATTCTAAATTATGCAGTAGAAAGACAACAATATCAGTTTTAATATATCTTCTATCAGAGTCTATTATCTATTAAATTCTTATGTGATGTTATTGCTGATATTATGGCAATGAGATAATGTTATCTGAGCACCCTGAGCGACTCTCCTCAAAAATATGAGTTGAAAAGTTTGCAAATACTCAGCTCTAATAACCAATAAAAGACAGTAGGTCACTAATTCACATGCTATCAATTAAGACTGACCTTTAAGGTATTGACTTATAAGAATGTAATTATTATAAAGTTAACCAGACATGGGCAAGTGAAAGCAAGCTTAGGCTCCACAGCTGTGCAAGTCTACTTTAGTCCCAACCCTTAATACTCATCCCTAGCATGACACACCAAACAAATGTTGGGCCTAGTGAGCTACAACTCTACCTGATGATTTAAGATTACTTCAAATGGTTTTATTTAAATTTATTTTATCAAGATCTACTAGGAAATACCTCATTAATAAATGTAAAAAATTTGTCTTAACTGCTAATCCAGTTTTAAAGGCTGTATAAATATCAAATATCATTTACATTTGTAAATGAACATCAATGCACAATTTTCTTCAGCTAAGTAAGAATTCAGTCCTTTCCAGCATCTTTATTAACCCTACCTGCAACTTATGAAGGTTGTGTGCCTGCATCAATGCAGGGCATTTAGTATAACAAAAATTTACTTTTGCACACATCAAAGTATATGCACACAAGGACACACTGTTCAATAATTTTTCTTATGAATATTTATTTGTATTGTGTTTTCTTGATGTATTTAATCAGTATTAGTCCTCTGACTGGGTATTTATTCCTTATTTGATATTTACTCCAATGCCTTCTTTATTTAGTCTACAGCATTTTGTACTTCTCTGAAGTAAATTTCACATGTTCAAGTTCATTTTGATTTATCAGCATTTTGAAGTATATTACTGTCCTTTAAAAAGCCTGTAACCCTCTACGGTTCGATGTCATTATTGATATTTATGTATAATTCTTTCACTATCTCAGATATTGCAAAAATATTTAACATTACCAGGCCTAAATCTAATTCATTTCAGATGCAACACAAGGTGACTTACAGAGACTAACCAGTAACTATTCTTTGTGTGCCTTTTCCCAATTAAGTGCACCACATATTTACAGATGACACTGAATCTTTTTTTGCTAGTTTGTAATAAAAAATTGGTTAGTAAAAAGAATTAAATCTTTTCATTCAGTAATTTTTCATCACTTACTCCATTATTTTTACAAGGTTCAGAGCCAACTGTCTCTATTACAACTTCCCAGGTGTCCCTGTCCTTTGCCCTCTGTTATTTTCTTTTCACTGAGGAAGCAATTTTGCTTGTTTTCTCTTTACTTGTAATGTAGTTACAAACTCTCTCCATCATTGTCTTTTATATCCTTTGGTAATTGTAATTCAGCAGCTGTGATAGCCTTTCTTACTGTATTCTCAAAACTTCTTAGTATTTTATGCTTTTATTTATTAGTCATGTGGCTCTTTCTCACCTTTTGCAATATTTCTTTCTGCTCTGTATATCTTTATGACTGCACTAGGAGCTTTAAAGGTCTCTTATTATGATTTATTTCTTTCTTTTGAAATAGGATAGTCTGTTATTATGTACTTGATAGATTCACTTCCACTTACTGCCAGATCTCCTGTGCATTATATTAACCCCTTCTTTTTTGAAGTTGCTTTGATACGTTTTTTAATGTCTGATGTCCTTCTCCTTAGTATTGATGTCCATTTACCCATAAACAGTAATAAAATTCCATTCAAACTGCCTTTATCCTTCATATTTTTTAACAAATACTTTTTTTTGCATGAAAAAGAATCAAAAATCTTAGTATGCCTATATAATGCCATTCTGCTCTTTCAACCGATTTCCAGATAAATTAAATCCTCCTTTTCATCAAATAGTTTTTTACATTTATCTATTTTTCAGTTTTTCAGAATACAAAGAATGCTTTGCTCTTCTACTTCAACATTCGATGTTGGCAGCACTAGTCTTTTCCTTCCCTATTATTTAATTGAGATATATTAAAATATAATACCAATTTTTATTTTTGCTTAGTTCAATGCAAGCAAATATACATACCTGATAATTTATACAGTACCTTCCTTTTTGTGTATTTGATTTGGTATCAAAAAAATACCAATTATTTAGTTGGCTGGATACTGTTCTCCCCAACATCTTACTCTGAGCTCTCAGGTTTAGTCACAGACTTCAGTTCACGGTGTTTGTCCCTAAATTTTTTTTTTTTGAAAACACATATATACATTCTCTTGAATGACCCAGCTGGTTGTATCAAATGGTTTTCAATCTGAGCTCCACAACAGATACTCCTGCCATGAATTCTGAGCCACTAGAGTTTAAATCTATGTCCTATGTTTCCAGGTGAACCCAAAGGAAAATCAGAGACCAGTAATACAGGATATGTTGCAAAGTAATCTGAACTCCACTGTGTCAACTGAATTAGGCTACTGAAACCATCAGGTTCATTTTTTACCCTTTTCCTGCATCAGTAGCAAGCTTTGCACAAACTAAGAGGAAAATAGATCAGGCCTTTATTTAATTCAAGTTGCATCACTTTTAAACAGCAACATGTACTTGAAATTACAAGTTTAGCAATTTAAGCTTTATTTCTATGGAATTTTTTTGGAACAGAATAATAAAATGTGCTGCTCCGTTTCACAGTTTTGGGGAACCTGTGTTCAAAATCACCAAAACCAGACAGAATGGCAACATTTCTGTAACACCCCAATTTATGTCTATATATGCCTGATGCACAGACTACATTAATAAAAATAATCTCCAGCACATCTAGCAAAGCTCTAGCTTCATAGTGAAATTTTTAGTATAAACTTAACTTTCAGCTACCTAGTTTAAATCAATAACAGTTGGTGGAAGGTCTTTCTGGTAGATTCATTTGTAATCCAAAGCTAAATGAAAAAATAATACTCTAAGGACTGTTAGCCTTTGCTTCTGTCATAACCATCTCTCTCTCACAGGAGCTGAACTCTGCTTTAAATTGCATTCAAAGCTGTAACACTTCCTTAATTCCACCTTATTACAGAATTCCCCTTTTGTAATTTACTCTCTGGAAAACACGTGCCTCAAAAACAACCAAAACTCAAACAACCAAAGATGCGTGCATTTTGTGATTGAATCTCAGATTCTATAAGTCATACAGGATTGGAAAGTCTAGTTAAAAAGTTGGAAGCTTCAGTTCAGAATTGTTTTGATTCTTTTTCTTGAAAGACATAGTGTCAGTTACTAAACAGAAAATAAGCCTTATTCAAACAGTCCTTCACCTTACCCTTAACTTCCCTTAGGACACTCAGGACAGTACATTCTTGCTCAGAAAAAAGAGATGATGGTTTAAGTTTGTTCTCTGACATAAAAAATAATGGGGAAAATAATTTCTGCAGCAGTGTAATATATCCACATGGAAGATGTCAAAAGCTGTGTTATATGCTTCAGGAAGAAAGAGTGTGTACTATGCAGTTGGTAATTTTTCTGCAGATTCAAAGACACTTCTGGATATGGAAAAGGCTGATGGAGAGTTGTGAAGCTGCAGACAATTATGGTCTTTTACAGAAATATTCAAAAAGTCTACTTAGCAAAGAAAGAAGAATCAAGATATATCTTCATTAATAAGCTTTCTAGTAGAGGATAAAAAAAGTAGTTGACTATGAAAAAGCCTCACAAAACAAGCAAATAAAACTGCCGTTGAAAGCATAGTTTACATCTTATCATTCATTCTGTTTAAACATTAGATAATGTCAGCTGAGATCGCTTAATCAGGGAATCATCAAGATTGTAAGAGACCTTTAAGATCATCAAGTCCAATCATCAACCCAGCACTACCACTCTAATCCCTAAACCACTAAATAATACCACCCCATGCGAGATCAGACACCTGTTGAACACAAACTGGGATGGTGACTCCACCACCTCACTGGACAACCTATTCCAATGCATGCCCACCCTAACAGTGAAATTTTGCATGATCTACTGTATGCAGAAGAAATAAACATACAATAAATTTACATGACTGGTTTATTTTTATTTTTTGCTGACTGTCAGGTCATGGCCAGAAAGTTGTGGATTGTCACGAGTCGCCTCCATATTGGATGGCATGTAATCATAGAAATTTGTTCTGACACTAGTTTGACATTGTGTTGATCCTTAATATAATGGAATAGCATTAGCAGATCCAAAGGATGCGTAATTGTTTGTTTTACAATTGTTGGTTCATTTTACAAGTGAATTTGCACCCTACATATCCTAATGTGATAGTCATAGGCAAAACAGATGGACAATCACAAAAAAAAGCATCAGTTTGTGAAGTTCTGATAAGTCTGTAGGGCCCATATAAATAATGTTTTATTTTGTTATAATTTATTAATGAATGAAAAAGATTTCATTCATGTATCCAAAATATTATACTTTTAGCTGTTGTAGCCTGAGACATAAAAGATGGAATTACGAATGCATGCAGTTTACCCAATGTACAAAACATACTAGAAGCTTTAATTCAGAATCTGGAAATGAGAGTGATTGGGATTATCTCTTCAGGGATCACTGTTCTCCCACAACATGTCACTTACTTTGCTGAATAAAGTAAACATGGCAAGGACTCAGAACATATGAGAAAAAAATGTGAAGTTTTAATTACTCTGCAATGACAGATAAAACAATTATGTGTTTTGCAATAGTTCTTTGGGCTTTGGCTTGATTGTGATGTTTTTTCCCTGCCTTGTTTTGAGATTTATGCTATCCTAATACACTTCCCTCCACGATACAGCTCACGCAGCATAAAACTTACAAGTTCAGCCACTGATGTCTCAGTCAAGACAAGAGCAATGTCTCCCTCCCTACCTACTCCAACAATTGCCATCCTGAGACTACAGTGAATGACCACATCAAAACAAGCACAGTACTCTGCTGGAGTAAGCACACTGAAAGTGCTCCCTGTTCAATCATCAAGCCATCCTCCCACCTCTATTGAATTCCCCAAATCTGCAGTAAGAGACTTCCGATTTTCTTTGTTACTTTTGGTTTTTTTTTATTACACTTCTTAAGTATTCATTAGCAAAATCTCCCTGGTCTAGACTATTGTTTACCTGGTTTCTACAAAGCAGAGTTACAAATAAGCCACCCTGGAAGCACTCTGGGCTGTGTCATCAAAGGAGGATTAAAGTGACCCATGGAAGCACAAAAGCACTAGTCAGTAAATCTTCGTCTAAGACGGGTGGTGGGAAAACCAGAGTACTGTTCTTGCATATAAAGATTCAAGAGAACTGTTTTTCAATTTGTTTCTGAGTGTTGATAAGACTTTGTGAAATAATGTAATCCTATCTCTATTGAGAATAATATATGTATAAAGCCCATCCAATGCATAACTGCTCATTTGATAACTGCTGGTGAATATCTGCTTGACTCCAGATGAGAATAACTTCATGCATATTAAAAAGTACTATCAGAGTAATAAAAACATGCAACTTCAGAAAACACTTACAAATGTTTCCTTTTGCAGTATTCCTGAACATAGGAAAGGTAAGAAATTAGGAGCAGCTTCAGAAAAGTTTCCTCAAAAGAAGTGCATTTAACCACCTTTTGCAACAGCAACAACGAAATACTATCTTCCTGACATTGTGAAAATTAATCAAAATAAAATATTTCATACCATCACAAGAACACATTAAATTAAGGATACAGGATAAAAAAAGATAAAGGAAATCAAATAACTCTGGGAAGTCTCTGCACATACTGTAAAAGGGAAAAAAGTAGATCTTTGCATGGGTACTGTTATTCAATATACAAGAACCTGAGAAGACATCAGATCAGGTTTTATTTTGACAATAAAATTGTTCTATTCCTTGAAGAAACAATATTCCACTCCCTATGTGCCTCGCTATTGTCTCTCTTTTGTTTCCTGCTCACTAACACAGTTTTTTACTCATATCACTTCCTGGTTGCAGTTCCTTTGTGACTTGGTAAATGCCTGAGCCAACACAAGGTAGGGAATGAGTCCAAAATAAAAGTGGGAACATGTTTTGGTTTTGGTTTTTTTTTCAAAAGCGGCATCACAGTGGCCATGTAAAGTGTACATTTGTACCACAATGAGCCAAGAGGATTCTGTGGCTGCATCTCGATCCCTGCCTGATGCAAGTACAGGATGGAATTTAACAGATCGTTTTCTCACTGAGGCTTGACTCCATTATATAGTTATAAATCACACTTGCCAGATAAGCTTTAGTGTTTAGTATTCTAGAGAAAGACAGAATAAATCGTGTCCCTGGTCATGTACATATCCCTGTGAGATGAATGGGATAACTTGAGCCTGAGGAAGGAAGATTTTAAACTCATGAGCTAGGACTGGCCGTATCAGCCAACCTGCTCAGGAGAAAAGTCATACCATTGCCTATCCATAAGGAAGAAAGAGAACACAGGAGATGTTTGGACCTCAAACAGATATTTGGTAATTATAAATTCTTATGTGTTGATTCTGACTGCAAATAGTGATTTCTAAATTAGGAAAAAATGGAAAAGCGTTTCCTCTCATGAGGACTGTTGGGAAATTGAGAAGATTGTTCCAATTCCATCTTTGGATAAAGGCCTGAGCAACCTTGCCTCACCTGAGAGCTGAGTCTGCTTTCATCAGTAGATTGGACAAGTCAGCTCCTGAGTTCCCTTCCATGTTGAACTATCCTGCTCATAAGGTTTTGTTATTCTGTCTTGTGTTTCCTTACAATCTGGTTATGTGCACACATATGTAACATACTGAATTTCAGGATTAAACTCTGGATTTACACCTTTGATTGATTTATATTTCCATGGGTATGACAATTTCTTGAAGTCACATTCTCCTTTTATTAAGCACTGAATCTAAATGACACAAAGTAATAAGAAGCAGAGGATTCAAGGTCTCTATTCTTAAGTGACAAATTTTCATCATGTAATTCATGTTTATATGTGTCTATTCTACCTGCAAAGTTTGAGCACATTTGTGACTGCACTTTGAACTACAGCCTGAGAAATGAATACAGAAAACCCTATTAAAACAGGGTACTCACTATGGAAGGTCCTTATATTTCTTCAGAAACATACAAGAACAAACATAAGAGAAGCCTCTGCCTCTACTGTTAAACATGTGATTTGATATCTTATTCCTCTCTTAGATTCAAATCTTTCTCATGTTTCAGTAAGAATTTTGAGAGTACCAGATGTAAAGCCAGCTTCAAAGTCCTTTTCAGATGATGATTGCCAGATAGAATCACACTATGAAAATCATGTCATTAACCTCCAGTCACTGTAACAAATTCCCTTCCTAACAGTATAATTGTGCCTGAACCCTACATATTACAGAATGCATTGTGCTTCTTGGAGAGTTCCAAATGACCTCATGGAAATGCCACAGGTGAAATGCTGAATCACCAAGAAAAAATTAAATCACAGAAGCAAACAGTAAAGGACTGAAATACCTGGTTTCTATGGAAAGCTTTCGCTTCCAAGAAAACAAAAAACTTCGTCTTTGTTCTCAGTCCTTCAGAAAAAGATAAAAATGATAACACACAATGGACAGATTATCAAAGGCTCAAAACAGATAATATTTTTAGCATTGGTATTGCTCCTATTCCTGATTTTGTGCTCTCACTGTTCCACAGCTAAGCATTATCTCTGTGACCTTCTATTCCCTTTTTAGAAGGAGAGAGGGATTTAGGCACTCCAAAACTTGGCTGCTTTTTGCAGTGACTTTTTTTTTTGCAATTAAATCTAATTAATTAATTAAAAATTAATTCTATCCACTATCAGTAAAAAAATACTGTGTTAATTACAGGAGCTTTTTATGACTACACTTTGTTCTCTCTATTAATTGAATAAATTTTTCTACCTATTTGGCTACAACCACTACATTCTTCTGAAAGCATTTTTCCTATGATAAGCAGAACCAATTTTGCTACTGTTCTTTAAATTTAAATTCAACTGTTACCAGATTACAAACTTTCTCATCTGGGGCTTTTAACATTCTTATTAAAATCATATTACTGATAAATATTACTTTCCTGAGTCCTTCTTCTGAGCATTAAACACAGATTTAAAAACTCTGTGTTAGTGAGAAAACAGTAATTGTATCTAAAGCAGTGTCCTCATTACTGAAAAAGAGACCGTTATACTTGTCACTTTCTAATTTGAAGTGATTTTTCAAGAAAATAAATGCTGGGCCTGAAGTGGGATTTTTTTCCTCCTATTTTAATCTCTTCTTATGAGAACTTCTGCTTCTTGCCTTTTCTGTTTTGCTTTTTTTTCTTCAAGATGTTATTATTTAATTGGCACTTGTACTATTGAGGCATAATTTTGTGTGCCTGTGCTGCCACATTTACGTCAGGCAGAGATTTTCCTCTGTAGCCTTAGATATGAGCATTATTTAATCAAGTACATGGACTGAAAATAAATCTAACCTGTTCAGGCACTGGATAAATAAAATAAACACTTTGTTAAAAAGATCTAATTGAGAACTTGTTTTATTAATGCATGTGTCTGTTGAAGGTTAATTATCAGAACAGTACACTTAATTTTTAAATGCCTCCTAAAGGCTAATTTTTATTGCAACCAAACTGGAAATAAAAGTTACGATGTAGATATCTAGCATGGATAACTTCACTTTACTCATTAAAAAACCATCAGCCCAAGATAATACCCTTTTCTATAACAGATATTATCTGCCTGCTTACCCACATTTTAATTACCACTAGTTAGTATTTTCTTCACTAATATTTCTTACAGGTTCTGTTTATCATTTTGTTCCTTCATAGTACTAGGAAAATGGGATTAAGAGTCAGGAAATGGTAATTAACAACAAATAGCTAAATAACCTTTCTTTGTTCAAAGGCTGGACTCCTGCTCAAGCATGAGGACATCCACAGCCTGCAGGTGGATCTCTGTTCCACCATGACCCAACATGGGGGCAGCAGCCTCACCATGGGCTGCAGCTGGGACTGCAGTGGAATCCTTGCTGTGGTGCCTGAAGTACATCTTCCCCCTCCTAATACACAAACCCTGGTCTGGGGAGTTGTTTCCCTCATTTCTCTTTCCAGCTGCAGCTGCAGTGCCATTGTGAAGCTCTTTTCCCTTTTCTTAGAGACATCATCCCAGTGGTGCTACCACCATGGCTGCTGGGCTCAGCCTTGGCCAGTGGTGGCTCCATGGTGGCCAGCAACACCTCTGATGAACATGGGAGAGGCTTCTCACAGAAGCCACCATTGCAGCCACCTGCTACCAAAACCTTTTCACACAAACTCAATACTGTTCCCTGGTTAAGGGTAGGCCCAAATTGATAAAAAGTAATTAGTTACTTGGAATAAATTCTGATTTAGAAACCCAAACAAAGACCCACATTTTTGTGTTCTTTTTCTTTCTCATCCATACCATCTGTAAGGAAGTCTTTAGCTAACAGCTGTCTTGAAAAAGGTCACTGTAAAAAAAAAACAGTTTAAAATATCTCATATAAAACCTCTTGAAACAACAGAATGGAGTTTTGCACATCTTAGTTAAGTGAAAGATTTTTTCTAAAAATTCTAATTTTGCTCTTCACAGAATATTTAAAATTAATTCTAAAGGAGTGTTTCTACTGGGGAACAAATGCACAAAATCTCAGTTGCAAAGGAAAAATTACTTTTGTTAGCCATTGTTCTCTAACATCTTTCTATTTTAATGCAATTAAGATGATGCACAAAATATGCTATATCAAACAATGAAATATTTAAATATATGTCAGAAAAATAAATTGTGTATGGTTTAAACAACATACATTTCATTCAGTGTATATCACTGTACAATTTATCTATGTATGAAAAAAATTTGGCTAAAATCACAAACATATGCTCTGGACAAGACCAATTTATTATGGAAAATTCCGCATCTTCCTTACATTTTAGGAAAATATATTAGGAAATACTTTCAAATACCCACGTAACAGTAAGAAGTTAGGTGAATTATTTTATTTAAAAAAAAGTAATTACATTAAATTTCAATTTATCTTTGATAACAAAGTCCCTAGGTGCCTTACTACTTTGTATGACCATGACAGTGGTAGGTAGAATATTAGAACACTAAAAAATATTTTTTTTAGAAGTGCACTCTTACCCAGAGAGAACAGAGTGAAAGTTTTTGGGCTTTTTGTTTTATCATGCTATAATCTAAGTACATTTTACCTGCAAGATTTGAGACACTACTACACCCTTAAAACACCTTCTCATTAAGGCACATTTTCATGTTAACAATAAAAAATTTGCGTAATGTGTTCCCTGTGAAGAAAATGTGATCTTTATTCAGACTACAGCATTAATTCTCTGAATAAAGGTGCTCTAAGCATATACGTTATGACAACCATTATTTTCTAGTATTTTCCAGTCTATCCATCAAAAATATATTGATTAATTCAAAACTAATCACCATTTCAGGTTCAGTTAAGTTAAGGTCTTTGCTGGATTTTGGTTTTGTTTTGGCCTTTTTTGCTTGTATGTTTACTTGGGTTTTCTTCTGTCTTAACCAAGCTCTCCAAATATGGAAGAACAGCTGTCAACTTGCTTTGCAGCAACAGCCAAGTTAAGATGGTAACGGGAAACAGAATACACAGAGGTAATGTCTTTTCCTGGGACAGTGTGAAACATACACTGTCCATCCTCAACTGCTCTTATCTGGAGAGTGCCCTCAGCACATGGTTCATAGACTGTTTTAGAAAGGAGGTTCCACCACTTTGTCTTTACTATTTAACCAGTGTCATAATAATCGCCTTAACATTTCAGGCTAGAGGACATACTGAAATCCAGGTTACCCATGTCAAACCAGCCTAGAGAATCATTCCAGTTCTCTGCCCTGTGATTATTAAATATTCATTAAAAGTGACCAACAATAAACTAAGTTTAATATTCCAACAGAGCTATCCTAAAAAAAAGCATTAGAAAACTCTTATATGTTCAGATATTCTCAAACTATTTAACTGTGAACTTCCTTATGCCAGATAGCCCATAATGGCATTGCCACTTCTTCCACCAATGCCTAAACCCCCAACTTTCCCTTTAGATAAAAAGGAACATTTCACTAGATCTTATTTACTTTCAGGGTTTTGTTTTGCTGAAAAAGATAGGGAAAATAATTTCCTCAAAGTAATAATTTTCCTTCAGTTTCACTTCCAAAATTTAAGAAATGCCATAATTCATCTCAAACTGGCAAGCATTAGAATAAGCAATGAGACAAGAAGAACCTTGAAAGGCATCTACGCAATTTTTTACTGCTATTTAAATGAAAATGGCCTATCAAGATTTTCTCAAGAGAAAAGACTGGCATATCTAAAATATTAGACCTGACTAGAAAACTACAGAAAGTTAGCACTTTGTAAAGAATTCCTGGTCTTGTCTCATGGGTAACCCCAGCCTATCTACTTGATGCATAATCTGGCTCTTTATTTCAGTTAGAAACAAAAACTAGGGATATTTTCTTACACAACAGAGGTGCAGAAGAAAAGTTTGAGGTTTTTTTTATAAACCAATAGGTGTAATAGTCATTTTAAGCACCAAAGTTTCTAAGCAATTATTTTATAATAATACTTATTATCCATATCAACCAGTAAGTTTTTAGTAATTTTGAAAATTACGTAATTTTTTTTTTCCAGAATGAAAGATAAAGAGCCTGGGTTTAGTTTTAGATTAGCTATATTCTAAGGGCATGTATAATATTGCCACTCTAAATCTAGTTAACAAATTGTTGTTAATTAAGCTTTTGAAATTTGTTTTTCCCAACATATGGGGGATACTTTTCCATAATTGAACACATCAGTCCAATTTAGGGAATATAAATGACAAGCTAAAACAAGAATATGCTCTCAGTCTGCTTCTCTACATGAGCAATTATTAAATTTGCATTGTAAATTTTTATGTTTTGTAAACATATAATGGGAATTTCCATCTATAAAGTAATCTTAATATATCATTTAATACAGCCTTGTATTTGTAGAAAAAGAAATGAAATCATTGTTTGAAGCTCATGAATGAGTGAATAAAATACATTCAAGAAAAATCAAATGCACGTTTAGCTATTTAAGTGATTCATAATGTCTGTATGTCATTGGTGTTACTTCACTAATTATTATAAATTATTATTTAAAATTTATTTTAGCTGACAGCTAGTTCAAAAGATTTCAGTTTAAGAGCTTGAAAAACTCAATGGCAATTAAGTAATATTCTAATGCAGGTAATTAACTGTGTAGGTGGCAGTATAAATTAACTCAAATTATAAAACACTGTTTGCTAAAGCTTAGGCTTACAGATTTCTATTACAGCCTGAAGCGGTAAAAATATATTACCTATAAGCAACACTTACAGAAACCAAGTCTGATGCTTTTAAAACAATATAATAATCTAATTTTAGATCTTTCCTTATTATAAATTCAAAACCATTTTATTTGGTCTATGTTATATTTGAAGGGGGTTTATACTGATATGAAGACTCTACTGACCTTACTGTATCTAGCAAACCACTTGTATCACCTGTCTGTCATACAGAACCTCCATAAAGCTTTATGAGGCTGTTAAGAGATCAAGATTTTACTGGAGACCATAACTGTGATTTATGGGTTTGTATACAACTTCTTTTCTGTGAAGCAACAGCATATTTGTCCAAAAAAACAAACACAAGGATTTGTCATATTGACATGTTTCTTGAGTAGTGTGATGCTGTGTTACCATAAAACTTTCAAAGACCAGAAAGCCACAGAATGTATAATTTATTTTTTCTATTTAACTGAATTTGATCTTGAAAGGGATTATTTACTATTTTATTTCTTGTACTTGTTTTACAACATCTACATAACGCATCTACACTGAGATCAAGAATTGCGGAAGTCAGACTAGCAAAAATATTGTTACTACTGCTAAGTCAACAAACAGTCAGAAACTCTCCTTAAAGGTGCTGTATTTGGAGTAAAAGCAGAGCCAAAAAGTACTGTGACTACTCAACTCAGGGTGTTTTGTCTCACAGATCAGGATGGAAAATTCTAGGTAAGTGTATCTCTGTACAGAAACTCCTCCAGGGACAACTCATGGCCAACAGGTGTGGCCAATGCCAATTCCCCCTGGCTCTGTGCTGAAAGGTCTGCATGCCATTCACTTTCTGACATTATGAAGCTCTCTGAAGGCTTCACCAATCCTTACCAGTACAACAGTCCATTCCATTCTGTTTATAAATATATGTATTTTTAATACAGTAATGGTTAAATGGTTAGACACATAGACAATGAGGCAAATGAGTCTACAGTGCCCTTCATCTTGATGCTACATCTCAGGAATATATTTTAAAACCATTTTACAGCTGCAACTGGAATATCAACATTATGCCATGGTCACAATTATTACTGTGATGGGTTTTTTTTTTTAACAAGACTACATATTCACAAAAGGAAAAGTAACAAAAAGTTGTGTTTTTACATTTCATCATTTTTTTCTTTTTTATCACATTCAAATTGCAATATTTGACTTACCCTATTGTAGGTGGTTCAGAACCTTCTATTTCCAAATAATCATATTTTTCTTCCATTTGGAAATCTGTAAATATGAGTGAGATAGTATCACCAGGCTCTGCCACAATTGTCCATGTGCAATCTGCATTATTATGATATTCATTAGGAAAGTTGGGGCTCGAGATGATTCCACTTGATCCTCGCATAGTTCCTCCACAAGCATCCTCAGCTGTCAAAAAAAACCAAATTCAAATCACCCCTTAAAAATGTATATTTTCTTGCTGAGAATAGAAATTCATTACTGTTTAGGTTTACAATTGCTTAAGACTTTTTAACATGTTTGACTTGGAATGCTGCTCCAATATTAAGCTGTTAAAAAGGTAATTGCTTCAAATTTCAATTACTTAAGGATTATTATACTTGTGCCAGCACATATTTTTTTAATCTACTATTTATTAGTAATTATAAATCTGGATTAACATTGTTTCAGTCACTTTACAGTAGCATGCAAAAATGTCACTATTTCGTCTTTTGCTTAAACCAAAAATGTTTTCATTAATCAAGTTGAATTTAATCCCTATCATATACAGCCTTACACTTTATGTGCAGCAGTTACCTTGTACTCAGAAAAGAAGCATGAGAATCTTACCCATTATATACTAATTGTATTGTCATATTTTATTATAGTAGCTAGTCATTAGGTTTATTCTTGAGAAATCATTCTCTCATTTTCAAACAGCTGATCAGTTTTCAAACCAAAACCATTAATGAGTGATTTCTTAATGTCAGACACAAGATGCTTTCACAATTAAGATGTTTACATCAGAGTAATAAGTTTTAATAGATCAAATATTTACAATTTTACCATACAAATACACTTTTCAAGTCATATCAGTAACTGTGAAACTATTTGACCAATTATCACAATGATTTTTATTTTTTTGACAGTGACTCTGAAATCAAAAATACTCTATTTTTTAGCATGTGATCTTATGCTGAATAAACCTGGCAAACATTAGTATTCACAAAATCAGTTCTAAAAGAACTTATTCTATGAAGAAACAATTCTCAAATGACTGCTATTATGTATCTTCTTTATTAATAGTATATATATATATACCTAGTAACTCAAAAATTATTTTTGAGGATCTTATGTTAAAATAATTTCTGAACTAATAAAATTGACTGGAAATTTAGTGCTTTTGCTTTCAAAAATGGAAATACCTTTCAAATAAATTGAATGGAAATACCATATTGCATACTTGTTCAGTTTATTACCCAAATGTTTGAAGCATATTTGAAAAGCAATTCTTGTTTCTGCTCAATTAGAGTGCTAACATGAATAAAACTTGCCCGAGAGTCTGAAAACCCAGTCAATACTGATGAAAAATTAATCGTAAGGATAGAAAAAAAAACTTTAAGGAGTACAGGATCATAGAACAAAAAGTTTAAAGAATTCTGACACACATGATGGCTCACTTCTAATAGAAAGAAATAATTCATTACTCTTTATTACAGCAGTTTAGAAGTTTAAAATATTGGGTTCTGTCTCTTAAAAATTCTGCTAAATTATGCCATGGCCAGATTAAAAAAAAAACAAAACAAAACAAAAACATGTCTTAAATTTAATCTTATTAATTAGCCAGAGCACTTTGAATCCACTAAATCTATTAAAACTGGGAAACCTCATCATGTCACAGGTTCTGGTCCTATACTGTGAAAAAAAATAATATATATATAAAAATCATAATACAATGTTTTCATGCATTATGGACATTCAGAAAAATAATTTTAAATTGCTAGTTAACAGTAACAAACTGTCCTACTGTATTGCAGAACCCATGTTTTGCTTTTCACAAATGAATTACAGAGAAACATATCTCAGTTCCTAGAAATATAACAAACTGTATACTAACAGTGTTGCTATAGTCTATCAAAGCTTAAAAAATTAGTCTGGAAGTACCTAAAAATATAAACAATGCCAATGAGTGTGCCATTTATTCTGAGCCACAGCTGTTTAGAGATTTTGCTACTATCAGCAAAATGGCCCAAACAAATCATCATGGTTTTTATTCTGATTCACGTAGCAAATTTACTACAAATACCATTTATATTATCCACATTTAAGTGTTGCTTATATCACCAAAAGCACACTGCTTATCATCTTAGTGTATTGCAAGCATTAGAACAATAAATAACAGAAATTCTGTACTGAATCTTATTTTCCTCCACCTACAATATAATTTGCTTTGTTCAAGTCTTGCAATCAGATCCCCATAGGTAAAAGCTCCCATCTGGGAGAAGACTGAAAAACATTATGCCCATGCAAATGTTTGGTGCCTTAAGTTGTGAAGACAGTGTTAAAAAAGATTTAATCTTCAAGTAAATTGACAAACACTGTTGACAGGAGTTCTACCACTAACTTCATAGTGCACAAGACCCTGACAAATAAAAGAGAATGCAGTAATTGTATCTTGTGCAATCTGCTTTTAGCACCTCTATTTCTATCACAATTGAAGCAGCGAGCAGCATAATTTCTTATATGCCAGCTATAAAATGTTGCAAATGAAAGAATAACTAGTGCGGGAACATTTAGGAAGAGTAACAGTGGCTGATCTTCATCAATGTGCAACAAGCCCAGTAAGGAGATGTGAACAAGGAAGAGAGTAAAGATAAGTTTTGTTGTGAATTTGGTACAGATCTATCATAATCTCTTTCCCTGCCTTTCTGTAACTTTCTGAATTACCTCTAACAAACTACCAAGGCCTGAGTCCTCAAAGACATTTAAGTGCCTACCCCCTTTTCCCATGGGAAAAGGCAAGCCCATTCATGTGATTCTCTTTGCTCAAGGACCATGGTATACTTGGCAACTAAAGCTGTAGGATGGGGAAACCCAGTGTGGGCCTCTTAGGGGAAAAATAATTGGTGGTGCAAGTTTTATGTTGCAGGGGGCAGAACAGTAGGAATGGCATGAACCAATGAAGAGTGGATTTTGTGAAGAGCAAGGACAGTGTGGCAGTGACCTGAGTCTGTCTGGTATTGATGCCCAATCATCAAGTGTGCTGCTTCTCCTGTCATAGGCACACACCCTTATGAATGGATCCCAAATCATGGCCTGTTTTTGAACATCTGGAGGGGTGGATGAAGTCTGTGAAATGGGGAAACAATATCTGTCTGTGAAAGGATGGAAGATAGTTAATGAGAATGTATTTATCTGTTGGTTATCAAGAGGGTTTAAAGATGTAGTTTAGGTTGTATGTGTATGTGCTGCATGTTCCCAGACCCAATAGACACTACAATCACTGCAATCAAAATGTAGAAGCTAAAGAGTGTTTAAGCACCTAAATACGCTGAAAGAATTGTGTGCATCCCCGTCTTTTTAATTTCCAGTTATCAAATATGAAGAAAAACATTCATAGAAATTGTAAGAAGACAGCACTTCAGTTAAGACTTGATAGAATCTAGAATCTGACATTGTTCAATTACGAATACATAGAAAATACTGATATTTTTTAAAAACCTACTTTTAAAATCCATACTCCATACTTTCAAATTAAATTGATTTGGTCATGTACTGGGAAATTTTATCCAATAACCATCTTGCAAATGTGATATAAAGGCATTAATGCAAAAAATACACTTACTGCCAAGATGTCATTTTTCCTAACATATTTCTCTGATCTTAACCATATGCTGAAAGGGGAAGATTTTTTAAAGTGATATGCAAGAGGGGACTTGGCATTAAAAAGCTTTTCAAGGTATTATGAATTCAAATTAAGATCTCAGTTTGAATATGCATAAGGACTCTTGTGCAGAGGGAGTATCACTGATATTATGATGAGTGATGACTATGAAAGTAATGTTTTGGGGAGTTGGTGCTTTTTTTTCTTTTTGTGGGCATAGATGGTTTCTATTTATGCTCATAGATACTGGTAGTTTTCCTCTCTCTTATTTTTTTTTTCCTTTTACAACCTTATGAATAAATGCCCATTAAAAAAAAGTGATGCATGTACATAGTCAAATAATCTCCAATGAAATCAGATTTAATAAAATTTTATCTTTTATTTTCTTCCTGGTTTGCTGTTCACTGTTCATTTTTCATAATAAATTTTGAAAATGTATTTCTTTAGTAATGTCTTATTTAATTTTCTGCTTATTCTTGTATTTTTCAGTGATATTCACAATAATGTTTCATAAATATTGAACCGTAAATTTCAATAAAATGGATGATCAAAGACAGGCAATGTCATCAGTGATTTATAAGACATGCAAATTTGTGGATTTCATTGAGAATTCAATGAGATTGCATGGTAGATCAAGTTCTAATCTGGTACACAATGTATCGCATCATCTTATCTGTCTAGATATTTATAGCAAAGTAAACAGTTAAATTTTCTGCACATCCTATACTGCTTTCACAAAAAAACCCCCAGCTTCGATTTAGTTTCTTATTCTGTTTCTTCATTGACTGTGCTACAGCAAGCAGCAGCTTAGAAACTATACAGGTTGAAGTGAAAAGCACCTTAAAATATTAAACTCACTTTTAAAGTCTGTAGTATTATAGTCTGATTATGAAACTCGCAAATAAGCACAGTAATATATTATATAGGCATAAAAAAATATTTAGGAAGCTCCACAGGCAATACCAGTTCCCTCTGCTTCCTCCTTTGCACAAACAACACTTCCTCCTTTTGTTTTCTGCCCACTTTTCTTGGAGAGTCTGTATATGGCTATTGCAGAACTCCAGCAGTGCCAACTGTTTTGCTCTGGCTCTGTGATTTTAATAATGTCATCAACCTCTGATGACATGTGAAGTTACAATTCTTGGGCTTCCTGTGCCACAGTTGCTTGCATTCAGGTACTTGAGAGCTGTTTCTGGTCACTCCACTTTGTCAAAAAGAGTGTGAGAAAATGCCTCATCAGCCTGTTCTGTATGTACTCTGCTTGACCCTCTGCTCCCCAATAAACCTTCAAGCTTTGGTAACCAACTGCAGAAACTTGGTTTAAAGACCTTCTTCTCTTTAGGTTATCAAGTTTGCTTCTGTTCTGTGAAAATCACGTGGTGGTAGAGTCAGGAAGAAGGCTGAATTCTAACCAGAGCACCCAGTGCCATCTGACAGACACTGCCTACAGGGAGAAAGAGTTAGCACTTCCTTTGGGATCAGTTTCCATCTCTGAGTTTGCAGGACCTTCTCAGGAGAAGAGTGTAGCAGGCAAGATGTGAAAGCCACCAAGAAAAAACTTGCACAAATGAAGACTGTACTGGGTTAGTGTGACAAGGTTTTGGTATCAGGGCTGCAGGAGTGGCCTCTGTGAGAAGTCATGGGCTGTCCTCTGGAACCTGTTCCAGGATGCTCCAAGATGGAGCTCCACCACTGGCTAAAGCTGAGGATATCAACAATATTGGTGGTGCCTCTGTGATAACATATTTATAAGAAGAGGGAAAAATGCTGTGCAGCAGCATAAAGAGGGAAAGAGACAGACAGGGAGAGGGAGGTGTAAGGAAAATTAGAGATGCAAACTTGAAGACAACAAGACCAGTGAAGAAGATGGAGAAGGTACTATAGGCTACAGGTGCAGAAGTTCCCCTGCAGCTGGTGAAGAAGACCATGGTGATGCAGGTTATGTCCTGGGAGCCTATGTTTGTCTGGAGAGGCTGTAGAACTTACAGCCTTGAAAATTTTTGAAAGTGAGCTGCTCGAGATCCACAGAAAATTGCCTTTAAAATCAGACTTGAGAGGTGTGTTGGATTTGATAACCTCCTGTGGTCCCAAAACAAGTTCTCCTATCATACCTAGGGTAGCTTAGAGATAGAAAAGAAAAAATAACATCCAAGCAAATTGAAAAACAAAAACAGTGAAGAACTTGTATGAATTTACTTACTATTTATTAAATTTCCCGGCACATAATCTAGTAGAACACCTAGAGCAAGATCAGGGGAAAAAACGAATACTTCCTGTGTTTTGTTTTAAACTCTCTTGATTAAAAGTTGTGACTTTTTTTCTCAGAACAGGTGCACTGTTTTAAGTTTTGCACCATTCAATGGTGAAAGGATTGCAATGCATACATCTTCAGTTATTTTTATCTTAGCTTTAAAAATGTTGGAATGAGACCACTTCAGTGTCTAAACCATCTAGCAAGATCTCATACTAATTTTCCATATTACATTCAGTATAGGACTTTAGAGGCTTAAGAAGCTTCCATAACTTTCATTGTCTAGTCCTTTGAACCTTCTGGCCTAATGACAACTGGGTTACAAGGAGCATGCAGCTTAAAATAACTTACTTTTATGAACTGAAGAAAAATGCAAATGTTCATCAAAATTTCTTCCTAGAATGTGCAATTCCATATGCTCATTTTTGTAAAACCACTAAATAACAGGGTGTATTCTTACCCAGCACTGCAAAACAAGAAGCACAATTTCCGTGGCATATTTGTGATCTCTTTACTCCTGCAATGTTACATTTCTGCAAGAGTTTGTGTTTTATTGCAGCACAAAATGCCCCAATGATGACAAAATGTTTTCAAGATTTCAGAGTCAAGATTTCTGTAGTTGCTTAATTATGCAGAGACCTTAAAATTCAGCACTCCTGAATGTGAACTGTGACTATTGCTTCACCAGAAGAGAGGAGCAGGACTTAACCTCTTCTGTAGAAATTTTCTCAGCCAATTTATGACTGCTTTGGCAGCTCTATTACCTTATTTGCCAAAATTTATCAAACTTAATTTAAGTCTGCCTGCATTTGAAAAGTTCACAGAGATGTTCAAATTTGGAAAACTAAAATCAGAACTGGAAAGAAAAGATTTTTACACCACAGAAGCATTTAGAAATAGGAGTTTCAGTGTTCTGCTTG
This sequence comes from Eopsaltria australis, assembly GCA_034509425.1. Classification (NCBI taxonomy): domain Eukaryota; kingdom Metazoa; phylum Chordata; class Aves; order Passeriformes; family Petroicidae; genus Eopsaltria; species Eopsaltria australis. Next base: position 4,272,287 of record JAVTVJ010000026.1, read on the forward strand.
AGTGATGAACAAAGTTTTTCAAGTAGAAGTTGAATATATCTCCTTCACTTTAGCCAGTAACACTCTCATAGACAAACTGATAAAGGATGGGGTAGATGACGAGTCTGTGATGTGCGCTGAAAAGCGACTGAAGAGCTGGGAGGTGAAATGCATGAAGGGTGGTGAAATGCAAGAAGAAGCATAAAGTCCAGACAGAGACCAGTTCCCTTGCACCTGGAGTACTGTGTCCAGTGGTTGCTACCCAGTATGAGAGACATGGACAGAGAGAGTCTCACCAAGAGTCACAAATTATTTAGGGACTGGAGCTGCAGACATATCTGGGAATCTGAGAGAGTGCATATTCAGTCTGGGGTAGAGAAGGTTCATGGGAAATCATCACTGCTCATAAATACTTGACATGGAACCAAAGAAGATGGAAACTGGCTCTTCTCAATGGTACCAAGAGAAACAAGGAGAAAATTTGGCACAAATTGAAATAGAAGCAATACAGTTCAAACATTTTTTCCCTCTGTAAGGCTGATTGAAGATTCAAACAGGTTGTTCAGGGAGGCTGTGGAGTCTCTATCCTGCAGCTACTCAAAACTCAGCTAGACATGGCTCTAATCACTCCACTCCAGGGGGCCTTGCTTTGAGTGGGGGGACTTGAATTAGATTATATTCAGAGGTGCCTTCCAGCCTCAGATACTGTCTGTTTCTATGATTCTGGGAATATTGTGCCCTCTCCTAGGTCAAGAACTGAGTTCAGTGCAGACTGTGGAAAGCCATGAAAACCAGGATACTGTAAACACAAGCTTTGAGACTAGCCACAGGTCAACAACTGTCAGAACAATACCAGAAAACAGTGGAAAGGTGTATAACGGGGGTCGTTGGGGACTGATCTGATTTCCTACAAAGACCCTTGTCTGTAAATATCTGCTGGAAATGTTTAATACAGCCATACAAAATCACATACAAGGAAAGTGCCCACAGTGGAACTGCTGTGTGTTGAAGCCCAGCCACTGCACAAACACCAGCACTGACAGTGGCTGGAATGAGCATTGACTTCTGCAGATGTAACCAACATCCACTCTGGAGTGGTGATCAGAGTGTACATCAGTGTGAGTAAGGTAAAAGCTTTATCCTGACATATCTATTTCCTCTGATCTACTTAAAAGATAGAGCTCTGACCTGTACATTTTTTGATGTTCTTTTGCCCTATGACAAATTTCACAGTGAATGCATACATATAGACATACAAATATACTCAGGTTTTTTATATCTTTTGTACTTTCAACATTAATCAAAATGGTTATACATAACAGCTCTTTTAAAAAACATTGCCTTTAGAGCCATTGAGGAATACAATATACATCCTTCTTATTTCATGCATCATTGAGTCAGCAGGTAGTCATGGCATCTTCAGAGCCATTCTGGTTTATGATAGAAATCCAAAGTATTAAAGATGTGTGCCAGAAATCATTGTAGATTTTTCCTGGAAAATCACAATGCATATCTAATAGTCAACCTAAAATCTCAGGTTGGTGTCCATTTTACAGATTTAAAAAGCGTTTGGATCATGGTCCAAGTGTTCATCTTTAATTTTCATTAGCTTGCTATTGAAAATTAAAGCTATTAGACTGCTATTGAAAATTTCAAAGATTCAATTGCCATGACTTAAACATATGCCAAAACTTGTAATAACGACCTTGTAAAAAAAGCAATGAAAGCAGAACTGAGCTAATCCTAAATAAAAAATAACATACAACTTTCTAGTGCTGTTTTCAAATAAGGATGTTGTAATATGTTTATTGATATTAAGAGTCACATCACTCTGTATGACTACACCTGTTACAGACACTTCCCAAAATGAAGTGAACTCAGAGCTGAGTTGAAGAGCAGGTATTTAGAGAGGCAGCTATCTCACCAATAAAACTCTGAGGTCCCTGATGACAGGCCTTGTAATAGACCACCTTGCTGAAATCAGAATTCTGAATTCTGTAAAAACTTCTCTTTATTGCCATATTCATCCTTTATTCCCCTATTAACCCTCTAGCAGGATATAGAATCAAGTAATTGTTTAGGTTGGAAGGAGCCTTAATCATGATCTGGTTGCAGTCCCTCTACCACTGGCAGGGACACCTTCAAAATACAAGACACGGAACTATTTTGTTTTATAAATTCTTGTAAAGTACACTCTATCTTATTAAGTTTAAAACCTTTTCAGGGTATTAAAAAAGGTGAATACATATTGTGGCTGTCAAACTGTTCTCCTGATAAAGGCAATTAAAATCAGTATCCAGATATTATTTGTGATAAATATTTATTGGTAGTATGTTGAAAATTAAATATGATATTACAATGAAATCATGCTATCAAAGTGCCTGAACGAAATAAATATCAAAAGGGAACCAGTATGGGCATCTTATCTCAATATAACCAACTTCATGCTCTGACTCCTGTAGCTTGAGCTGTGGTCTATTATGTGCATAAATTAAAGTGTATTAATCAGGATATAATTAATAATTGCTTACCTTGACCCCCAAAATAAATGCACTGAAACAGTGTTGCCAATGTAACAGCATAACCAATAGCACCTAAGTATTTTTGTGATGTTGTATCGCCACAGAGAGGCACAATACACAAGGGGTTTTGAGAAGTATGTGAGTGATTCACCAAAGGGACACGGATGTTTGTAGCTGCTCATAGGCGACACCCATGTAAAAAACTTGCAAGGTTTAAGATAAGCACCAGTAACTACGAACTACTTTTCTGCCCATTATATGAGAATGCCTTTCAAGGATATGTTTTCAAGACCCAACACCCTGGTAACTGCTTGTGGACGTATTTATATATATTCATTTGTAACACTTCTCATTCAATATTTGGTAGATCACGCTGTTTTTGAAGATGGTGCAATGGTATGTGTACTGATGGATATATTTCCAATTCCATCTGGACCAATGACAATACATTAAGATTTACTAAAGCAATATTTTTACTCAGTAAAGGAAAGTATTTAGAGACACATGAGGAAAAAACCTGAGTTCAGCAGACTAAATTTTTATCTAAAGAATTTTAAAAGATTAATTCTAAAATGAATTGGGTCTTAATGTCATGCTGACACGATGCAAACACCATTTATGTGTCTGACACCTTCAGTGAAGGAGCAGCAAAGAAAATAAACAAGAAAATACAAATTGACTGAGGAACCTCATACAATTAATTGGCTGCCAAAGTATTTGCATCAAGTGATAATTCTCAAAGCACACAATGTAATAATACAGTAATAAAATGCATAACATGCTATTTTCATGATGATGGCGGTGTAACACTTAGAATCAAAGAAAAACACATTCCTTACATTATAGCATAGACTACCTGAAAGTTAAATAATTCAACACCAGCATAAATTATTGTCATATAAATTAAACATTGTGCTTAGGAGAACACAGTACATACGATTACTTGTATAGCAAAATGCAAAAGAAGCCCCGAACTACACTGTTGAAACTTGATGCTGAAGTGACTATAAAATCACTAAAAAATTCAGTTTGTCTTCTTCCTTCTCCAGCACCTCTTGAATCTATAGCTGAGCTTTTAGCAAATTTAGCAGTAGTGACACATTCTGAAAAACACTGCTAAAATTTTCATGAAAATAGGTAACTGGATAGATGTAAACTACTAATCCCATTGCAGAATTCTCACACTGGAGAGCAAATGCAATCATACTATTAGACAATGAAAATTCACAGAAGGGAAAGCAGTAGAAAGTCAATATTTTTATTACACCCAACCACCACAGAAAATAAAGACTTTCACCTTGTTTTTTTCTTTCTTTGCTTGTTTTTGTAGGACTAGATAAGAGTCTGAATATAGCTAGGTAATTTTTCTTACTTTAGATTTTAAATGCTGAAAAAAACCTTGATATTTATTAATTTGTTTTTTTGTATATTCTAAACCAGAGTTGTTTCTACAACTGCATCTACAATAACCTCAGCTAAATGAGGATCAATCATAGAATCATTGAGTGGTTGGGTTTGAAGAGATCTTAAAGATAATCTAGTTCCAGCCCCCCTGCCATGGGCATGGACACCTTCACTAGACCAGGTTACTCAGGGCCCCATCCAACCTGGGCTTGAACATCTTCAGGGGTGGGACATCCACAACTTCTCTGGGCAACCTGTACCAGTGCCCCACCACCCTGACAGTAAAGAATTTCTTCCTAATCTCATCTAAGCCTACTCTCCTTCAGCTTAATGCCATCCCCTATTTTCCTACCACTACACTGCCTTGTGGAAAGTCTCTCTCTAACTTTGTTTTAGTAATCTCCTTCTAGGTAGTGAGGACCTGCAAAAATTACTACTGTTTTTGAAGCCATGCTCTATTTGCTTCCTACTCTATTCTCTAATGCAGAATTTCCCTATACTTCTGCAGAAATTATTAAAAATTAAGATCAGAAAGTTACACTTTTAAAATATTAAAACTTATAAAAAATCAAAAGTATAATTCTCAGCCTGTGGTATACCATTTCTAAACTATGACTCAAGTAAATTACCTCAAAAATAATATCACAAGACCATAGATACCTATAGGAGGTCACTTCATTATAGTGTTTGTATAAATATATATTTATGTACTTTATTAATAAATGTTTTTATAGTGTATATAAATAATATGCTCAGTATTAATATCTTAATGAATATTATTTGAAGTACACATATGAAAATGTATAAGATTATTGTTAGATTTTTTAGCAAATATATAATATTCATTCAAAATACAGCAGATTTATGAAGTTTATCTTTTTGGATTTTTTCTTTAGTTTCTTTTTGAGAAAATGCTATGCTATCATGAATGAATTTTTCCTTTGCCTCTTTGATGCAATTAGATTATTTACCATTCAGTCTGTTAATTTGTGCTCAAGTTAATGTTCATGTTTTTTCTTCCTGACACAGTAAAAATCTTTATCTCAATTCAGCAAAGGTAAATGTACCATTTTTGGCAGAACACAGTAGAGTGATTATTAATAAATGAAGAGCAGCAGCCTTTCATATGATCATATGTTGTTTGACAAGGAAAGAAAAAAGGGAAAATAAAATACAGACTAGTTCATATTCAAAAGTTTCATTGTTTTTTTCTCATACAGATTCGTATGCAGTCAAAGAAACATACAATTTTTTGTTGCCCTGGAAATGTTTGTTTCTAGTTGTATATATTTATATCCTTTTGTACACCCTCTCCATTCCCCCATCTTTGACCTTCTCATTTGGTTCTTTAACAATACCCTATAATCACTGTATTTTTCTTGCTTATTATTTTATCTTCTGTCCCATCTTTGAATTGTGGTGATTTTTTTTTTCCGTAACAGTTTCAAAATTGCCTGTACCATTTCTCAGAATCTTTTTGTCTGGTGTGTCTTTCCTTCTCTCATACTTCTTATTCATAGTCTGGTACTTTGAGATAGGTTTTTCCAGAAATTTCTTTCACTTTGAATTTGCAGGATCCACTTAACATATGGAACTGGAAATCTCACCAAACTTTTCAAATACATACTCGCTAGACTCCTAGATTTGAGCTAGTCACCTTAGGCTCTTTCATAATAGTTTATGAGAAACAGACACTTTTGCAGTACATCATATTAAAAGTCCAGTATGAGTAGAGGGTCTGAATGACAAGGTTTTAGAACAAGGTGGGCTACAGGGGTGGCTTCTGTGAGAGGCTGCTGGAAGCTTTCCCCATATCTGACAGAGCCAATGTCTGCTGGCCCCAAGGCGGACCCACGGCTGGCCAAGGATGACCCCATCAGTGACAGTGATAGCTCCTTTTGGATAATATATTCAAAAAAGGCATAAAAGCTACAGTTTTAGCTGGAGAGAGGTATGAGACCATGAGAGAAACAGTCCTGAATACACCAAGGTCAGTGGAAAAGGAGGGAGAAAATTTGCTTCAGACACCACAGCAGAGCTTCCCGTGGTGAAGACCATGGTCAGACAGGTTGAACCTCACGGATGTCCACGATGGAGCAGATATTCACCTGCAGCCTCTGGAGAACCTCCTACTGGAGCAGGTGAATACACCTGAAGGAAACTTGGCCCCATGGGAACCCTGTATTGAAGCGGGCTCCTGGCAGAACCTGTGGCCCCATAGAGAGAGGAGCACACATTGGAGGAGACTTGCTGTTAGGACTTGTGAGCCCATGAAATATCCCACACTGCAGTAGTCTGTGCCTTAAGGTCTGCACTGCGTGGAAGAGACCTGTGGTGGGTGGAGCAGTTCATGAAGAACTGCAGCCCATGTGAATGACTCAGTCTGGAGAAGTTTTTTGAGGACTCTCTCCCATGGGAGGGACCTCACCCTGGAGCAGAGGAAGAGTCTAAGGAATCCTGCCCATTAGGAGAAAAGAATGGCAGAGACAATGTGTGATGAATTGGCATTGACCCCCATTCTGTGTAATCCTTGCACTGTTTTGGTGGAGGAGGTAGAGAAAATAATGAGTAAAGTTAGGCCCAAGAAGAACAAACAGGTAGGGGGAAAGTGTTTTAATATTTGATTTTTTTTCTCATTATCCTACTCAGATTTCATTGATAATAAACTAATTTCCCCAAGCTGAGTCTGGTTTGCCAGTGACAGCAACCCTGAGTGATCTCTCCCTGTTCTTAGGTGGATCCATAAGCTTTTTGTTAGATTTCCTCTCACCTGCCCAGCTGAGAACGGGGAGTGGTAGAGCAGCTTGGTGAGCACCTGGCATCGAGGAAAGACAAAGGCATTTGGGACTGAGTCAAGTAGAACATTGCCACAGTGATTTGGCAGCTGGAGCACATGATTAGAGGAGAAGCTGAAAAAAATGGGTGTGTTCATGTTGGAGAAAAGATTTATGGGGTACCTTACCGTTGTCTTCAACTACCTAATGGGAAGGTACTGAAAACATGAATCCAGTTTCTTCTAAAAGGTAAATAGCAAAAGGACAAGAGAGAATGAACATAAACTGAAACATGTGAAATTCAGATTCAATGTAAGGAAAAAGAAATTTTCCATGATTGAGGTCAGACACTGGAACAGGGGCCCAGAGACAGTCTCTAGAGACAGTATCTCCATCTTTGAATATACTGAAAGTAAACATTGACCCAAGCAAATCACTGTAGTTGATCTTGCTGTGGACAGATGGCCTCCTGAGGCCCCTTCCAACCTACATGATATCACAAATCTATTATTTCTTTTAGCAGAGAACATAAGATGGACTGTAAGTGTTTTATTCTCTGTTGTGGTCTTAAAAATATAGAAATGTAGCGAACATGTAGACTTCTGTATTGAAGATACTTGGAGAAATCCCTGTCATCCTGTCTGTTCCATATCCAGCTAAACACCATTCTGCTTTGTAACGTCACTTAAGTTGATAGTACAGGGGGCTGTTTAACTCTTTGGTCATGTAGCAGTATTCCTAAATAGTAAAAATTTTGAGAACTGCCGTAAAATGAATTAAAAATGTTATGTGGTTTTAATGTTAATTAGTCATACAATATGAAAACGAATTATCATGAGAAGAAAGGGACATTTGAGAAATGTAAAAAAACCCAAACCAGCCTAACTTAAGTTCTATTTTTCAAAAGTCCCAGAACAGAACATGATGCTTCTATTAGTAAGATAACACAGCTTCATTTCCATTACAAAGACAGATTTAACAATGTATTTACTGCTGTTCCGTTGAATGAATCTTTCCCTAAAATGTTTTCTCAGCTAATCGTTATATTTTTGCAAGTATGATTTCTCTGCAGTTGTCAACAAACTTCTCAATTGCATACACAGTTCAGAGCCCAGCAGGAATGTTTAAATGCAAACATTTCAGTCCAAGAAGGAAATCCCACACTCTGAATGTCAGTATTCTTTAAGAACTATGGAAATTTAGGTATGGAGTAAGCAAGTTAATAGGCTGATTTAGGTCACATGCCCATACCACATTCTTCATGCTTTTCCTTTTTTCTTTTTTCTTAAAGCTGCTAGAAAAAAATAATCGTGACAGAAAAATAGCAGTCTAGGTTGCATTTCTCATTCACTCTCAGGAAACGAGTCATATCCTCTTAATGTAAAACTGCCTAAAATTGGGACAGCAGCTCAAGATCCAAAGAATTTCAGAGCTTATTATAGAAAGGAATATATTCCATTTAATGAGGGGATTAAATCCTTTCATTTATTGCACAATTTGAAATGAAATGCTTATGCACAACACAAACTACCTAAAAAAGAAGAAAGGGGGCAAACCAGAGAAAGGACTTTTTGGAGTCTTTAATAGTGTTCTTGTTTCCATGGAAACCCTGCCAGTGTGCTGGATAGAATCCTCTAGGGGACTGGTGATCACATAGTGCTTCCTAATTGTTTAGCAACAACTTCTTTTATTTTTCAAGTACATATCGTCACTTAATACCACACGTATATTGCCAAAGGACACAGGATAAATTTCATGAAAAGAAGAACAATATAACATGAAACTACCCTACACAGAAGGACAAGATAATGATTTTGGTTAAGTTACTCAAACTCTACTATTTCACATGTTAAATTTATATAAATATATTTAAATATATTAAAAAATAAGAAATTAAATAATATAGATAGAAAGATATTCAATTTTTAAGAAGCAATAGAATATAAAATATTTCAAGTGACCCTATAAAAAACTTCCTAAATCTATTCAAACTGAATTGCACCCAGCCATCTGAAACATTTGATATCAAGACAATCTATGCTAACTCTGCTGCAGCTTTTTTTTTAAATAGAACCTCAGTGAGAATACTCTCATTTGTCTATCTGAATAGTTAGTAGAAGAAATAAACTGCATATACACATATGCATGTACAAAATTTTAGATTTGCTTCCTGTATGAAAAACACTGCATTATACACACTGAACCTAAAATTGCTGTCAGTGGATCTGAGTCCTGAAACACAGCATATACCAACTCTCCAGGCACTTACAAATAGATGTCTGAGACCTATGCCTTAGACAGGGCTGTCCTGATTTTTTCTTTCTTTATTCATTTATTTCTTTCTTTGGGGTAGCCTGTGCATCAATCTTCTTCTTAGATAGACTTTTATACTTGTCCTCATTAGCCAGCTCTGCAAAACAGTCTTGATGTGCTCCACATTTTCAGATTCTGCATAAGGCTTCAGTTTCATAGGCCTACTTTGCTTGTTAAATATTTGTTCACATTAAATACTGTCAATTGTTTTCAGAGTTTCTAATCTATAGTTACAAAATAAATTTCACTGAGGTTTGCAGCCTCTGGGCAGGGGCTGTTAGGAGACCTTGAATTATGTGTTGACTGTTTACATACCTGCTAGAAGTGTCTGTGACTCAGTTCATTTATCTTCATTTGCTATTTGGGTTTGCTTTAGATTTTGGTACGAAGATGAAATGATAGTTTAACAACATGTAATCTTTGGAGATTGTGGCGGTGGTTCAGGCCCCCAAATCCCCTTTTTTCCACCCCCCTTCTCCTAGGAGGCTCTGGAAGGTCACCCCTGGGGTGGAGCTTGTAGTAGTATGCCCCAGAAGGGGGCTGGGTCTCCTAGGGGTTGGCTGCCCTTTCCCCATTTGTCCTGCCACCTGCCCATCTCCTGTCCGTCATCCTTGGTATCTAGATTGTTCTCTGTTATTCGGTTGATGATTGGTTTGTACCCCTGCCTGTATTCCGTTCTCCTCCCCTTTCCCTTCCCGGTTGGTCCTTGTTCCCTTGTCCCTCCCTTGTTCCTCCCCCTAGCCTGTATGTGATTGTTTTGTGTTCCCCAGTAAAAGTCTGGTGCTACGGGAGCTCCGGGTCTTTAGATCCCGGATGCCCAGAGTACTATGTACCTCAGATACAGTGTCTTTATTATTCCGGGGCTAAAGATCCCTCCCGAGAGACTCCGGCTCTAATCGGAAGCAGTGTCTACCCTGCAGGGAGGCACAGCCTGCGGCAAGGGACGTAAAGGGCCCGACGACAGTGAACCTGGGCCTGCATAGGTCAGGGACACTCGTTCGTAGCTGCCGCTAGGTTGGTGCCCAAAACCCTGGTGGGCAGCTGTCCGGCTCTCGCCAGCGGCGACGCTACAGGAGATAGCTAGGACAAATGTTATAATTAGACATGAACTGTTTCTCATCGGCACTCTCTAAATAGATAGATGACAGGGAATGAAACAAATGCATTTTTGTCCCAGAATTCTCTGTTCTTTTCTAAATGTACAAGTTATATGACAGACATCATTAACTTCATGAAGTTTGTTTATTTGTAGGATCTTAATGCTTATATTTATATATTCACTTTTTACATATTTTTCTATAAATTTGTGCAGGATTTATTCACTAACTGAAAGCTTTTACTGAGCAGAGATATCTGATCAGTGTCCAGAAATAAATTTGTTCTCTTAACATACTAGAGTTGCTGATAAATTTCAAGGTATTCTTTAAGTGTATCTAAATATTGATGGCAAAGCTTTTTGCTAGTAGCTTCAATTTGGACCATAGATCTTTCAGATTGTTACACAAATGACTGTTCAAAAATTAAGAAAAAAGTTGCATCTTCAGAAAGATTGGAAGAGTGCAGTACTGAGGATGATGGAAGAGGGAGCTGTTAATGTAATTATTTGTACACATTTAGAAAATCTCTTAATTGGACTTTCTATGTACTACCCTAGCCAAAAAATGGCTGAAATGCAGCAGAAGGTACTAAGCCTGCCAGCTCCTGTGCTGACATTGTGCAGATTATACATTAATTTATTCTTGGACTAGAGGGCTACAAAATCACTGTTGTCTGTAAACCATTTCCAGAGTGCTGGCACAAAGCAGATAATATGCAGCACTGGAATTTATGTCTGAGAGGAAATTATTTGGCTAATAGCAAGATCATTATAACATCCTTGTTCAAAATGGCAGGTAGTCTTACAAATAGCAGGGTAGACATGAGACACAAATAAATATAATCCAAAGTTAATTGAAATTAGAATGGTTGTAAGGCTACACCGAACAGCACAAAACAAGCAGAATTAACATGCAGTGTCAGACTTAGCACTTCATGACACATGACACATTTGTCTGGCTCTTCTATGCCCATATGAACCTTTGCTCAAGCTATTTATCTAAGGTTCTAGGTGGTGAGCAGAGGTAGTATTTATAGTGCTGAAACAAGGCATGTAGACAGCAAGATGCTATCACAGACTGAAGAAGATACTGCAAAACCAGATTACCCTGTAGTTTTTCCAGTGAACAGAGCCAGGGAAAGCTGTAAAAAAATTTCCCTCACTGACCAAACTTAGAAATTATATCTGGAATCTTATGAATTAGATTACTGCTTTTGAAGAAATATTGTTTGCAAAGCAATATTAGCTTATGGTAATTAAAGCAATTTTCATGCATTCCTTCTGGATACCTCCAGAGTCGAGAGACAGAAACTTGGTAGAATGAATGCTTGAAAACTACACTTCTGAAAGACAGGTTTGTGTGCAGATGCATATCATCCTGGATTCACATAAACTTTTCCAGAATCACCTTAGGAGTTCTGTAGAAGGTAGGATGGAAAAAGGTACCATGGATCCAACATACAAAATTAATATAGATTTGAACTAAAAGTAAAGTCAGGTGGTGGGCTTCCTAGATAAAATCTTTGCTTACCAAAATAAAGTGTATATTACACTTCCCAGTAGCACAGTATCTCTGTTGTAGCATAATCCTTTGAATCCCTTCATCTTGCCCACTTCCTGGCTTTTTTTTTTTTGCCTCTTGCCATCACCATTTAGTTCACTGGAACTTGGGGAAGTGGCTGGAAAAGTTCCTGGTGGAAAAGGACCTGGGAGCATTGGCTGGACAGTTACTGAACATGAACTAGCAGTGAGTCCAGGTGGCCAGAAATGTCAATGACATTCTGGCCTGTGTTAGCAATTCTGTGGTCTGCAGAACCAGAGCAGTGATTGTACCTCTGCACTCAGCCCTGGTGAGGCCACACCTTGAACCGTGTGTTAAGTTCTGAGCCTCTCACTACAATAAAGATATTGAGGGACTGGAGTGTGTCCAGAGAAGGGCGGTGGAGCTGGTGAAGGGGCTGGAGCACAAGTCTGGAGCAGCTGAGAGAGCTGGGGATGTTTAGCCTGGAGCAAAGGACGCTCAAGGGAGACCTTATCACTCTTCACAGTTGCCTGAAAGGAAGTTGTAGTGAGGTGGCTGTTGGTCTCTTCTCCCAGGTAACAAGAGATAAGACGAGGAAATTGTCTCAAGTTGCACCAGAGGAGGTATAGATGGACTATAAGGAAAAATTTCTTCACATGAGCAGTTATCAACCTTTGGAATAAGCTTCCTAGGGAGGTGGTAGAGGGGCACAGACAGCAAGGCTATACAATACCTAGGTAGTGATAGAAATTTCTTTCAGGATAGGTCAGAAGGATAAATCTCTGTTCCAAATACTGTGTCAATGCATTGAGGCAAAGAAAATATTTTGAGTAATCTCTCCTTACCCTCTCTACACATCTATGTTACATGGAAATTTCACATTACCCTGTTTTTAACTGGTAGGTAACTGGAGGTTTTTACATAATGTCGTGGTCGCTTATGTACTATTTAAAATATGTTTGGTAAATAATGATGCAGAAAGAATTAACAGTCAAAACTAAAGGCAATAAGCAGGAATTTGGCATGGCAAGAACATTAATATTCCCTTACATAGCTATATTATTGCTTTAAGGAGAGTCACAATTCAGAGGAAAAGTCAGATATAATGTTGGCACATGCTAAAAGTGTTTTTAACAGTAACAGAACACTGAAAGACCAACTAAACATAACTTAGTAAGCAGCATAGTCAGTGGATAGCCTGACTAATATGGAAAACTCCAAACTCCCAGAAAACGTTCATGTGCTTCAGTAATGATCCAAAATATGGCAGTTATAATCTAGAATTCCATTAATATATTTTTACAATGTAAATTCATTAAACATCACTAAACTAATCATATTTTTTATTATTTTAGAAATTAGATTAAAAATTTTCATTGAGTGTTTAAAGTTTTTAATATCACCTTCCTTTAAAAAGATCCAAAAAGTCCACAGAGATGTAGAAAGATTTGGTTAAAAATGCATTCCTGCTATGGTTCTTAGACTGTAAGACATATGAAACCTATTCCCTAATTTCTTCTTAGCTTTTTAATGCTATTAGAACAGATACTAAACTCAATGTTTGTCCAAGGAAACTACTTGCATAGTTAAACTTAGTGGAAATCTAAATTAATACACTTACCCACTACATTGTTTAAATGTAATATGGTAGTTTAATTTACAAATACAAGTAAGTAGGGGTCTAGGGGAAAATTCTTACTGAGGAATAGAAATAAGTTGCTTACAAATGTCTTAAGCATCTGTACTTATAGGAAATTACAAATTGATAGGTTCACCAAAGAAAAACCTTTGAAAACTATCATAAACTTTTCAGAGTATAGAAAATCTCAATCTTAGATGCAGTTACTTTATTCTTTATACACAAAATGAATGGTTAAATTGTCATCCTAAAATGTTTAAAATTCAGTCCAAGAAGCATGAAGTATACTCTGGTTTCTTTGATAACTGCAGTTCTTAAAATAGCAGTGGGGAATCACTATGTATTTGAAAAGAAACACCTGGTTTACCAATGCTTTTTGGACATGCAGAAAAATGTGTCGCTACTGGGAATGAAATGGAGAAAGAGAATGTAAAAATCATTAAGATGGTGGGTGGTTTTTCTCTACTTTATTAATGAACTGAGTATATCGTGTGCAAACAGCTGCATCAATAAATGAATTTGGGAGGAACTTCTTTTTGGTTTAAATTTAAGAGAATTATCCCTAGCACAGAGAAGAAAATGCCTTTTAATTGGTACCTACAGAAGTAAAAAGAACAGTATTGTAGTAATCAGGTTGTGTCCCACATATTTAATTAAAATACCTAATTCATTATATCTTTCATCTGATAATTATAAGGCCATTAGAAAGCAAAATGAATCTGCCTTACTGTGTCAACTATACATGACTGAAATATCCAGCCACTCTCTCAGACAGCTCCAGATGAAATAGGATCAAAAGGGGAGGACCTTGTTCTACTGATTTATGATTGTCAGAAGGAAAAACAAGTGAAAGAAACCATGAACATGTATATGATATGTTGAATTTATATTTTGTTTTCTGATTATAGTTGAATACATTTCTATTTATTTAAAAGAAAGGAAATCAACAAAAAACTTCCCAAGACTGTGATAAAATGTTAAACTTGTAATTACATGAAAAATAGTTCCCAAAAGTGTCATCAAGCTGTGCCTGAGTGTGAGACATATAAGGCTGCCTTTAATTTAAGGCAAGAGTTTACAGACTCAGAAAGCAAGTCATAAATTTGCAAAATGGGAGATCAAAAGTCCCTTTTAAGAAAGTCTCTTTAGATAGAAGAAATTTTCCTACAGACACACATATAGCTGTTACAGATACTTGTTTTTCTTACACAATTCAAGCTTACTTGAGCAGCTACAGTTCCTCCAAAAGAGGATAATGGAGTCACCATGCACCCAGACATAACAGAATAGCTGGACCTACTGTGGCTGCCTGGAACATTTAGAAAGAGCAAATCATTGGCAAGTCACTTTGCTGACTTAGCTGTGTTTAAAATGCAGCTTTGCAGTTAGACAAGGAAGATGACAGCACCCTGGAGTTATTAATCTTATACTATGACTAATGCATAAGTGCATGCTATCTGGAAAGAACTGACTTCCCTGTCAGGGAATTAGGAAAGAGAAAAACTCTCTCTATTGTACTTTGAGAATACAGAGACCCAGCTATTGGTTATTGTGCTGTCCATTCTTTTGCATTCTCCCTTCAATGAAGGAGTGTTCTTAATCCATTTGCTGCACCATTTATGGGTGATAAACCCTAGCTCAGTGAATATGTGTCATTTTAATTTGATTTACTCAGGTGATGGAAACCTAGTGTTTGTTAATGATTATAAAATTTGACTTCAGTCTTTGGTATTCCTAGTGGCAATAGAAACAGAACACTTTATAAATACTTGGTGTATGGATAATATGCACAAGATTTTTCTATAAATGACAGAAACCCTTTGAGCTTTTATCTCCAATTAAAATAAAATTCCTGAACGTTTGCTTATGAAGTTACAATCATTATTGTTACTAATAAACCGCTGCTTTTTTTATCATGTTCAGATACACAAATGTAGAAAATAATTTTCATTATTCTTTCATTTTGACATGAAGCAACTACTACCTCAGCATTTTCACTTGGTGTCCAAAAATTCAGGAGAAATAAATCTCGAAATATTGCTTTTTCAGTATTTGTATTAAATGAAATAAGAGTAAATGAAGAATTTAACTACAGCATTTTTCCTATAGATGCATGCACTTTGCTTTTTACTTCCGATAGTTAGAAAATTGGAATTTGACACCACATTTTTGGCCAGCCTTGAGATTTATAGATTGCAGTAAATAAACACTATATTATTCTGGGACTTCGGCCAAATTTGTCAACTGAAGCTCTTTAACTTGTGCCTTGCCACAAGTGCTTCATTCCATGGACAATACAGAAGGATAAAAGCCTTGCCTATCTACCTGGAATTCAACTATTAATATTTTGAAAAAAAAAACCCAAACAAACCCAACCAACCAATCAATCAACAAGAAAACTAAAACCAAAGTGGCACAAGAATTAAAATAACCCTCACAGATTAACTGGGTGAACAACTGGAACATCCAGAGACCGGAAAGAGCATGCTGTAACTGTGAACTGTGATCCATGAAGCACAAAAATTCTTAGCTAGTCTTTGCTAATTGGGGGCCAATGCTTCAAAAGAAAGCATGGATAAATTAAAAACAATCAAGAGGAAATTAGCAAACATTACTAGTGGTCTCATGAGTTGTGAAGTAAGACAGCCGTAGTATTATAGTAGTTAAAAACTAAGTATGTAAAAGGAAGTTGCAAAGAGGAAGAAAAGAATTGGTTTCTAGTGTGCATAGCTGCAAAAGCATGTATGGGTGTGGGGGTGAAGATATGTTTAAATTTTAGCAGGAAAAATGCATGTAGAGTAAATTTAAAAAGTTATTTCTAATAATATTAAATACAAAATATAGAAACCCACTGCCTTCAGAAAATGGGAAGGTTTTAAAAAGCTATCTGGACAATTACCTAGTGAGAATAAATCTTGCGGTGGAATACAGGTATGGATTCTTTAAAATCCTCTGAAATCT
This sequence comes from Eopsaltria australis, assembly GCA_034509425.1. Lineage (NCBI taxonomy): Eukaryota > Metazoa > Chordata > Aves > Passeriformes > Petroicidae > Eopsaltria > Eopsaltria australis. The sequence continues at coordinate 4,288,497 of JAVTVJ010000026.1, forward strand.
TTACAGCTTTCATCCCGCCATACTGCCTTTTCAACAAGTAACAGGAAGGTTAAAGTGTATGAGAACTAAAGACTTCCTTGAGATCTTTAAAGCCTACTTCACACATTCCCTCACTCTTATCCACCAGTGTGTAACAGATTGACAATATGCGTTCCTTGATTGTTCTAGTGTTCTCTGATCCTGATCCACAAACCCCTCCACTTTGTCTTCTGAGAAGTTTGCATACATCCTTTGTTACACTCCAGCCATGTGAGCTGTCCTACTATCTCTGTTACTCCAACAATGTCACTTTTCTGTGACTTCTGCTTGTGTTCTAGGCTTGAGACAGGTATCCTTTCACCTTGCTTTATCATTTCTGATGTCACCCATGTGCCCATCATTCTGCATCCTTTGTTTTTGATCCCTGTCCACTGCTACCTGACTTAAATATGGGTTGAAGTGTCTTATTTCCCATGGATCTTAGTTTAAAGTTGTTTTCTTTTCAACTGGATTATATAAGTATTGATACTGAAAAAGATTTCTGTTTTCCTCATGGTTCACTAAAGAAGACAAAACTGGGAACTAGCATGCTTCAAAAACAAAGAGTATTTCTTTTTCACTGTTAGTTACACAGTTTTTAAAAGTTCGAAGATGCATACAAAAATTTTAAATATACATACTTACAATTATATCAGAAAAAAAGTGAAATATGGGGATCTGTCTCTTCTGTCATGTCTTAAGAGGAAGTGGTGTCAAGTTGTTCCAGGGGAGGCTCAGAGTAGATATTAGGAAGAAAAAATTGCTGAAAGAGAAGCTAGGCATTTGGACAAATTCCCAGGGAGGTGATGGAGTCACCATCTCAGGAAGTGTTCAAGAGGTGTCTCAATATGGCACCTGGGGATATGGTTTAGGGGTAGCTATGGTGGTGTTTGGCTGATGGTTGGACTAGATAATCCTGAAAGTCTCTTCCAACCTTGATGATGCTGTGATTCTGTGAATTATATACTGTTTCTATATCATATAAAATCTTGAAAATGAAAGACAAGAGGGAACTGTGACATGGAGACAATGGATGCATAGCTGCACACCAGGAAGTTTCTTTCTCTGAACTCAGCCAATGTTAAAGAGTATTTGGATTCGGAAGGTTAAACTGATTAAAGAACTAGTGGTCCTAAATTCTCACAGTTAAGGTTTTTGATGTCCTGTCAGTTTTTCTTAAAAGAATCCAGAATTAACTTTATGATGCAGTACAGCAGAGAGTTTTTACCCAGGAACTGCTTTGTGCAGCTGAGATAAATTCACGTCCTCTGTTTGACTGAAATGCAAAATAAATTTTATGTGCTACATTTGTGCAGATCTACCATCAAAGGTTTCATCCTGAACAAAACTCAGAAGGCCATCATACAAGATGAATGAATTAACAAAACAGACTGTTTACCTATATGTTCATTACAGTCAGTTTTGTGAGAAATTAAATATTTCCTGATGGAATCTTTCATACACATGCAGCAAAGCATGCTACAATTTCATTGCATTTACATGTCCCTCCAGAGTAAAACAAAATTAAGACAAATTGGTTTTAGTCTCTGAAGTTGCAGAGCTCAATTGAAAGATGAATACATTTTGTGAAATTCCAAATTTATTTTAGTAACATAACTGAATCATCTTCAGACTCCTTCATCACAATACAATTGTAAATACTGTAACTTAAAAGCAAGCTACAGTTTTGAAAACCATCTCATCAGACACCAACAGTTATGTCTTAATATTTAAAAAAAACAGCAACACTTCGCTAATTATGAGAACAAGAATAATTAATGCTTAAGATGAAGATATATATTCCATAGGTGAATCAGTCTTTAAGCCAAGAAAGATGCAGTCTTAGACTGATGTAGTCTTGAAGAATGCTAAAATGGCATGCTAGAATTCCAGCAATGAAATATTTGACCTGCAAAGAAAACACTATTGGCAATTAGTTATTCTCCTGAAGAAATATTTGATGGGCTTTAAATATCCCTCAAAAAATTAATTTACTATGACTTCTGTCTTCCAGATGTAATTGCAACTGAGTTTTAAATCAGGGTTTGCAAAGTGATACCAAAATACTGAACAATATTTTCACAATTCCATTTATAGTGAGTTAAATTTTAATTTTAGGCAGAAACTGAAAGATTTTGAAAGGTTTATCAAGTCATAATTTCAATAATGTGAGAAAAATATATCAGTCTGTTTAGAAGCCCATGGCAGCCAAAGCTTTTTAGATTAAGCAGCTTAGTAAATTGAGTTAATGAACCTGGGATTTACCAGTAATTACTTTCTAAGTATCTCAAATTATTTTACAAATATTATTTCTGCTAATTGATAACTACAAAGGATTTATCCAAGAATACCACATAGAAAATGAACCTTAGAAGAACAGGAAGATGTTAAAGGGAAACAATTACCTTGCAAAAACAGAATTTACTAACCCACACTGCAGTTAAGTTAGTTATACACTTAACATCCATCATCTTAGAATAGTCTTTAGGTGTTCCTAACAAATAGAGAAAATAGTGTTAAATCAGAAAGATTTATATGATGCCTGAAGAATTTTTTGCTTTTCTTCTAAATACTTCTTACACTGTTCCCTATATTCACAAGTATTAGCATGCATACTTGTGATGCTTTAGGTGATAGTTTAGCCTGGTTTCATGGTGTTTAGCAGGCCGATAGACTAAACACCCCTGAAACCGCGTAGAGTTAGAAGACCAAACACCCTGTTTTCGTGGGCCCTCAAGGTCTCCTAGTAGGACAGATTTTGTAAACTAGAAGTTAGCCCACCCAGGCCCCTTATTGGGCCCTCCTGGTAGATATGCTAATGTGTAGAGTCTTTAATTGTGTACTCGACTGGGGGGACGGGGCTTTTGCGACGCATTCTACCTGGACGGCAGAAGCCATTGAACGGGATCCTATTAAAATACCGAGGTAAACAACCCCCAACCCTCTAACCGTGTCTGAGCCCTTATTTCCTAAGACCAGAAAAAGGCATCAATATGTGAAAGATTGTGTCTTTGTTGTATTTGACAATTCTAGCATTGTGCTTCTTTGATAAACATATGCTAAAACAATATTTTACTTTTCCAGGTTCCTTCTTCCCATTCACTCATCCTGATCATTCAGAGTAATCTTCACCCCTTTCAGTTTCAGGCATTATTCTCACTGTTATGTTGTTCTCAGTGAAAATTTGGCAACATAATTTCAATAGCATATGTTAATATTAAGAATTAGCAAGTTTTATTTTGTTCAGTATTGGGTTAGATTTCTTGAATTTAAAATCTGGTCTTTCTCTTCTCCTCTTCATTGCCTTTATGACTCGTGATAACAATCTTTTATAATTAAATTTTTTCTTATTGGTACTTTTTCTGTGAAAAGTAGCAAGATAATATATTGCTATGTCTGTCTTTTCCTTACTTTGGTGTCAACTGCAACTTTTTCCAAATGTTCTCTTCCTGGGATAGTATATATACTTCTTTTCTTCTTTAATCAGAATTTAATTTATTTAAAATCAGTTCATTTCTGCTTCTTTCCCTAGTCCTCTGTATGCTGTTTGGAGATGCAATATAAGAGGCCTGTTTTCCAAATTAACATGGTTACTGCACTGATGAGTTTAAATTACTTTGGTGCATGTACCTTTTCATTCTGGACTACATCATACCACCTGAGGATTACTCCACCGCTAATATAGGTTTTTACTGGATCTTGGGACAACTCCCTTAACTACTGATAGGAATTACTGAAATCTCATAAAGATGTGCAAAGCCAAACTATGTAAACCAAATAGAAGTACGATGCTGATGTTCTGATTAATATTCTGATGTAGATGTATATATTTTTAAAGGACAAGTAAGGCAAATATTTTAAGATATTCAAAGCTTTGGAAATGTAAATCCTGATAAAAAATGAAGCTAATAAAAAAAATACTTTCTGTTAGAAAAGTTTCCATAGTTAGCTTGCTTTCTGAAAATTTGGAATTTTTTTTCAGGTATCATCACTACTACAGCAGCACATCATTGCATGGCATAAATTTTCACATGGGAGCAGTTCTCCATCCACCCTAAGAACTTTGTTATTTGACCACCATTGTCATAAATGAAGAAGCACAGGTTCTAGACATTAATTGATTGTATTAAACCCAATTGGAACTCTTGTGAATAATGTTGCTTGCTTAAGAAGCATGTACAGTGTTAGATCATTATTACTGCTGGCATATTTTCAGTGAGTTCCATTTAACAGACACTGTATCTATTAATAATGCTAATATTGTTTTTATTATTAATATAGTAAAACTAGTATATTTTAGCATTGGTGTTAGGAATATATTATAATTCTAATATGGTAAACATTTCTATTTCTGTACTAATTTCCTGATTTACAACACATCAATAATGACTTAAAATAGCTTCACATAATTCAGCAAAGTTTCGTCACTATTTACAGTGATAACAAATTGATGGTTCTGGTCACACATTAGAATTCTCATGAGGATTTGCTATTTTTCAGGCTCAGGTATATTTTTTTCACATAAGCAGACTATACTTGTTTTTATGTTAAATGTTCCTGATAGTGAGTACCAGGTACTGTCCTGAGAATAACACTAATGTAATGAGAAAATACAAATGTGGTAGGGTACAGTAGTGAGCAATATCAATGCTTTTCATAAATGGAAAAGTTTGATTTGATTATTGGTATAAAAAAAATGCATATTTTAAAAATGGTTTAAATAAAGAACACACCAAGTTCTTTTATTAGAAAAATTCAAAGCAACAAAAGGTATTAGATATTTCTTTATTCAAAATGTAATTCTGGATATTATTTTGCAGATCTTCTCTGCCCTGCATGAAAGCACACAGCATAGTACTTGAAAACACCTAACCATTATTCTACTATTTCAATAAAATAGTAGCTCTTTTTTATAATTTCCTTCCCCCAAAGAATCTTAATGATTATCTCTAATTGTAGAGAACAGCATTGCCATTTGTAGACCATTGATATTTTTTTAAATACCAACCATAAGAGTGTTAGCCAGTCTAAGCCATGGATTGGTTATGTCCCAAAAAGGATCTGCAGAACAAGCTCTGAAAAATTGCTCATATATAATTGCTTATATAAATACATCATTCTAGAAAATATTTTTTTTGTTTTATTTTCAATTTTCTCAAATAACCCAACACGTCTCTTATCCGGACTCAGGCAGCTATACTGGGGCTTTTCCCAAGAATAACTGTTTGTATATAAGAACTAGCTTCAGGCAAAAAACTGCTCATTCTCTGTGAGATGTAATTTATTCCTGCTTTTAAGTTAGTGCACTCTATTTTCCTCTGTGTATATTGTCAGTTCCAGTAGTTAATGCACTACATGGCATCAAGTGCAGCACTTTGACTTTATATCCTGCTTTGTTCTTTCCACAGCCTACAAAGACCAGTTTATAACAAAGATGCAAAGGCAGTTATCTTATTCTACTGCTTATATTACTAGGTTCTATTTGACATGATTTCAAAAAATCATAAATTTGTCTGCAACCAAATGTATGTCTATGAAATGCTTACACTGCTATATGATTATTTCTTGGTGGTTATGTGAAGTTTAATTCTAATCGTTTTCTCTTCAATACTACATGCTATTCTATGCCATATATAAATATATACAAACCTTAAAGAAAAATGTATTGGAAGGTCCACAAGACACTTTAATTGAATTTGAAGCTACTCTCTGCTGTATCTGATCTAAAACTTACCTCATGGAGCTGAAATATGTATAGTCATGTATCTGTGTACTTACACAATTATACCAGTGACTTGCAATTAACAAATTTTTCAGTCCAGTGGGTTCTGCATAGAGGAAATGGCAAAATATTTAAATAGTGAGCTGCATATTCTAATTCAAATTTGACACCTGCTAGATCACTTCTAAAAAGAAGAGCTTAGAAGTATCTCAATTCAATTCATTTGGAATAAATCCAGTGAAGAAGAAGAAATTAAGTATACATCTATACAGATAGGTAAAAAGAAAGATATCTTTACAAGTACATACATACTTATGTATTGCAGAAGAATTACAGAATTCCCAGTCTTGGGATTTAGTATGAACCTCTTCCACCTTTTACCTGTCATGACAATATATGCTAGAAATAACTCAATGTCCTCTCAGATAAATAGTCAAAAAAGCAGGAATGCATTTTTTCAGTGGAAAAAAAATGAAGCTAGTCAGTGGGTTGTGCACTTCTCTGATCAAAATATATGTTCATTTAGACAAGTAGAAAAACAAAGTCCTTGAAAATACAAACAGAACTTTTATATTGACAGATATTTTGAAGCTGTATGTACCGGCAATGGTGAAAATATTTTAATAGAACATCTAGGAATACAAATACAACTGTATTCTACACTTGAAATTTCTGAATTCTATAAAACCACAAATTTTAGAATGGAGATTCTTGCAACACCCATTTTAGCATGGAGTAAGAAATTTTTAAAAAACATAAAAGTCAAAATACTTCCTTGATTATGAAAGTGTCTGATACTTATAACCTTTATAGAATGAAAATATTATATATAAATGTAACATTATTTAGTACCATCAGTAAATTTTTTCTAGCCTGCTGCATTATGGAGAAACTACGAGTGGCAACATTATCTCAGGAATAGGTGATATAATTAAGTTTCTGTCACATTTCACAATTATAAACAACCTTATCAAAATTAATTTGTCAGGGGAGAAGGCTTTATTTAAAAACTAGTCATGGACTGTGCACAGTATAATTCAAAGAATCACGGAACCGGTAAGGTTGGAAGGGAACACAGTGGGTGATCTAGTCCAACCTCCCTGCTCAAGCAGGGTCAGCTTGAGCACATGGCACAGGATTGCATCCACCAGGACCCCCAGGTCCTTCTCCACAGAGCTGCTTTCCAGATCAGCTCCAAGCCTGTACTGGTCCATGGGGTTACTCTTCCCCAGGTGCAGGACTCTGCACCTGCCTTTGTTGAATTTCAAACGGTTCTTCTCTGTTCATCTCTCCAGCCTGTCAGGGTCTTTCTGAAGGTCTCACAGCACTCAGGTATCAGCCACTCCCAACTTTATGTAATCAGTGAACCTGCTGAGGTGGCATCTGCCCTTCATTGTTGAATAAGTTAAACAATACTGGGCCCAGAATGGAACTTTTGGGGACTGCTGGCAACAAGATTCCAAGGGACACCACTAGTGGCAAGACTCCAACTAGACCCCATGCCACTGATTACAATCCTGCTATTCAGCCAGGTTTTAATCAACCTCTGTCCACTCCTCCAGTCAACACTTCCTGATTTTGTCTAAGAGGATTTTGTGAGAAACAGTGTTGACAGCCTTGCTGAAGGCAAGGTAGACAATATCCATTAATCTCTCCTCATTGATCCAGGTAGGTGTTTCATTGCAGAAGGCAATCTGTTTGGTCAAGCCTAATTAACCTTTAGTGAATCCGTGCTAAATACTTCTGATTGCCTTCTTGTCATCTATATGGATGCAGACAGCCTCCAGAATGAGGTTCTCCATCACCTTTCCAGGGATTGAAGTGAGGCTGACTGGCCAATAGTTCCCTGTGTCCTCCTTCTTGCCCTTTTTGAAGACCAGGGGGAGATTTGTTTTTTTCCGGTCGCCAGACATCTCTTCTGATCACCACAACCTTGCAAAAGGTTGACCTTGACCTTGCTACAGTATCCAGAAGCTCTCTCAGGACTTGTGGATGCATCCTGCCAGAGCCCATGGACTTGTGGATGTCAAGTTTGCTTAGGTGCTGTCTAACTCAATCTTTCTTCACCAAGTTAAAAATTTTCCTTCCAAGTCTCCTTTACCCTGGTCTGTGTCAGAGAACTCTGAGGGTTGGTCAGTGAAGATTGATGCAAAGAAAACATTTGGTAATCCTGCCTTCTCTGCCTCCCCTGTTTAAAGGGTCCCCCCTCCATTTACTAAGGGGCCAACGTTATCGTTTTGTTTTTCTTCTGTTATTGATGCATTTTAAGAAGTCCTTCGTATCCTTGACATTCTTGCCAGATTTAATTGCAGATGGGCTTTGGCCTTCCTGGTCTCATTTCTACTTACTGTGACAATCTCTTTGTATTCATTCCATGTGGATTGATGCTGCTTCTAACTGCTGTGTATTTCCTGCTTATGCTTCAGTAATGACAGGAGTTCTCTGTTCATCCATGCAGGTCTCTCTCCCCCTTTGCCTGATTTCTTGCTCATTGGTAAGTGTCATTATTGGTGCAAGTCATCTTTGGGTAACAACTAACTCTCTTAGACCCCCTCTTCCCTGCAGGGCCAGTTTCCATGGGGTTCTTCCTAGAACATCCTTGAATCAAATAACATCGGCTCTCCTGAAGTCCATGGTACTTGCTGCCCTGCTTCCTCCATTCCTGATAGGTAGCTCCACATTTTCATGGTCACTGCAGCCAAGACTGCCCCCAACCTTCACATCTCCAAAAAGGAGATGATATTAATGTAAGGTCAAGCAGCTCACCATTTCTTGTGGGATCCTCCACTAGCTGTGACACGAAATTGTCATCAGTGTTTTCAAAGGAATCCCCTAGACTATTTGTGCTTTGCTGTGTTGCTTCTCCAGAAGTTGGCAGGTTAGATGAAGTCCCTCACAAGAATCCATGCCTGTGACTTTGAGGCTGCTTCAAGCTGACTGGAGAAAGCCTCATCCTCCTCCTCCACCTGATCAGGCAGCCTGGAGTAAGCACCCTCAGCAGTGTCACCTTTACTAATCTCTTTGATCTGAGCCCATAAACTCTCAACTCGCTTGTCATCCACCCCAAGGCAAACACATTTCAAGTGTTGTCTCATAAAGAGAGCAACTCCACCATGTAATTGACCGCAAAAAATAAATACAATTTAGATTTCTTAAAATTAGGATCTTTTTTCTGCTTCTAATAAATCTAATAACGTAACAATATTTAAATGAATACCAAAACATGCAGGTGAAAAACCTTGTGCATTCAAACAATGTTCAGTCAGAAAGACGATATGAAATAAAGCAATCATCAGATATGTCTGCTGATTTTTCAATAAAATCCTATGAAGACAGGTAAAGGAGTAAGAAACTATTTGAGAAATAACTCTTTTCTTCATGAATAAAATTCGACCCAAAAATATATAACTTTAAAAAATGACAATATTGGTACAATTTAACAAATTAAAAATTAAAGCATTTAGTAGGGTGTCCTGTATATCTGCTAGTGACAATACAAAACACTGTTGTTTCCAATAAAATTCCCCATTTTGAGACCTAAATCCATAATAATCACATTGCTAAAGCACATGCATGACCTCTTTCTCTTCATTCAAAGTGAAGGCAATGTAAAAGAAATTATCTAAAACAATAAGAAAAAACCCCTCATCTGTATTTGTTCTGAATGACAGGAGGCAGATGAGAATGATATTTACACACAGATGATCTACAGATGTCTACCATCTTAAGTCTGCTGACTTCTAAGTGTGCCTCAATTTCAGTTTTTTTCTGAAAAGTAAAAACAAACAAGCAAACAACCAACCCTCAAATTAATATTGAATAAAATATACTTTTTTTCTGTTCTTGGAGTTTTTCTTTTTCTGTCAGGATCCTCTGTGTTTGATGTAATGACCATTGTACGGAACAATAAGACATTTATCACAGGAAATCTTTAAGAATGAGTGTTTAATCAAAGAGTCTCCATGGCAAACAGTGAGAAAGAGATAAGAAGCTCATTAGTTCATAATCACCTTTAGCAACCTTTTGCAGAATTCTGTGTTGGATAATTGTCTTAGGCAAAATTAGAAGAGATTCATTTGAATGGCATCACAAGGGTCCATTTTATATGTAAAGTTAAATTTTTCTGATGTAAAACATTGACTGATAGAAAATAATTGGTGTTTTTCTTTTATTGGACATGGTCCAAAAATACCGTAACAGCAATTTGTGCATTAAGGCTTTAAGCCATTAGGTTAAGACTTAAATGAAGAATCTGTCACATTCTTAGGTTGTTTCAGCAATTTGTAACCACCACCATTAAAACATGTACCTCAGCTGTTTGGTGTTGGTTGGGTTTTTTTTGTTTGATTTTTTGGGTTTTTTAAATTATTTTTTTGTATTTGTTCATCAAGCTTTTAGCCCTTAAATTCCTTACTGCTATTGATTAAAGAATTGTCTTCTCAAAAAAAGAGTTTTCCTTCTGCATGAGTTGTCTTGATCCGCTTTCACATACACTGAAAAGTTTGAGTTCCTTCAGTCTCTAGACAAAATTACAATTTTGAAACCTAACGGAACTTTCCCCCCCTTTCTGAATCCTTTCCAATTTGTTAACTTTATTTTGCCTTAAGAAATGACACTGTTCAGATAATGACCGCTATAATTATGAGTTTTAAAAAATGGTTTTCATATTCTCATGTAGTAGTCTTCTTCTTACACACTAGTAATATTTAACCACAGGGCTACTTTGGGACTTCATCATACCAGTTCAAATTTACACAGTATATTTTCATCTCCCCTTGGAGCAAAACCAAAATATATCCAAGGATCTCCTTAAAAATGTTGCATCAAAAATAAGACTGTGTAACTCATTCAAGAATAAAAATATTTACGCCTTTCATTTCAAAATTGGCAGATTAAGAATTTGAGCAATGGTCTGCAATGAAGCCCATTAGACTTCTATTTTGTTACAAATTTAAGTCTTTTGCAAGTTAACATATTCTCATCATATCTTTTGCATTCTCATTTCCAGGAACAAAATTTGGAAATATGCCTTGGTTTTCAATCTCCCTAATTATTAGCTAACATTTTTCTGGGAAGTAGGAGTGGAAGATTCAGAAGTTACAAATATTTTTACTGGAAAACAGTATTATTAAAAATAAGTTTGTAATTTTTTTCACTATTGTGGATAAACATATTAAATAGCTTTAAGCCAGGAATAGGAAACAATGACACACTTTTCTCACACATAGTTAATTTTTTGCAGTGCTGGTTAACCATGTTTTAACCAATCTGTACTTATTAGAATGGTAATTTCATTTGGAATGTTTTCATAGACTCTGCAATACTTCATCAATGTTTTTAGACACACTTAAATACAAAGGTTGCATTTTGTAAAATTAACATGTGAACCTAGGAACTGGTCCCAAGGTTACCTGACATGCTGTCATTGGTTCTGTATAGTAGTGATAGTGCCTTGATTTTATCAGCCTAACCTCCGTTTGTTGCTCTGCAAACATTATTTCTCTGTAACAATAGTTCTCAGAAAATAAAAATTACCTGTAATACAGGGTTCCCTACTACTTCTGTATTTCTAATATGAGCAAGAGAAAAGGATTTGACCTAAAATATTTGTTAGAATGTAAGGGGTATCCTGTATGGAAATCTTAAGATAATCAAACCTGACTGCCAATGAGGTAAGACCCTGTAACTCAGTTGTTTTGGCAATTTCATATTGCTGTTTGCTCTATAGCCAAGTTACTGCCAGACAAGAAGTCAGTTCTTAGGAAGCACTAACAGATCCCAAACCTACATTCCCATAGTTGCAAGTGTGTTGTACACAGATATTTAGATTCTACTTATTACTAGGTTTCTAGTACTTATTACATAACATATATTTAAAAATAAATGATGATTATAATTTTAGTACAATATTGATCTCAAAATTAGTAGGTATATATGCTGAGATACATCATATGTGTGAGCAAGAGATCAAAATATTCAAGAGGGGTTCTTTAATCATAGCTTAAAACTTAATTAATAATACAGAGATTAAAAATTGTTAATACTAATGTATATATTCAAGAACATTACTGCAGGATTTCTCTTACCTCTACAGATAGGAACAGGGAAGTCCCACGAGGCTGTGTTGACAGAGTTGGCTATGCAAGTAAGCTGTGGGTGTCCATCCAAAATATATCCAGTTACACAGCTGTATCGGATTTTGTCACCAACATCGAATCTTGTACCATACAAAATACCCTTTGGTGGAACTCCTGGATTGCCACAGGAACTACTCTGTAATTCTGGAAAAGATACGTATTTATGACTTAAAATGTTTTTATACTTAAAATTTATGACTTAAGAATACAGAACACATAAATTAAGGCAGCTTTGGACAAATAGTGTGTTTTCATGGATATTATACAAAATGAAAATCCATTGCTGACTTAGTGTAAATAAAGCTGTTGTATTGGTTGGTGTTGATAACAGAGCAGTGTTTTGGCTACTGCCAAGCTGTGCTGTCCCTGTGACATTCCTTCCCCCACTGAAGGAGACATAAATTAAGGCAGCTTTGGACAAATAGTGTGTTTTCATGGATATTATACAACTTTCCCCACTGTAATAAAACTGCCTTTACTCACCCTGATAGTCTTTTTCAATATTATCCTCTCCCCTCTCCCAGCAGGAGGGGGAGTGATAGAGTGACTGAGTGGGCACCTGGCCCCTGGCCAGGGTCAACCCACAACATGTATTTAACATTTGCTTAAATACGCACATATCCAAAGGTAGATGAAAATAAGCATGAGGTTTTCCTTAAGCTCCAGCTATTGATGTTTTAATGTAATTTTCTTTGGTAAATTGATACAAAAAATCATTACATAAGAACAGGAAACAAAGCAACTTGATATATTTCTTTCTTTCAAGTTATACAAATGCAAAACTATAAACAAAATAGTAATACAAACATGAAATAACATCAGATTCAAATTGAAAAAAATTTGGAAGAAAAAATAAAATTAACCAAGACAAGAGAAAATGTTAACAAGCATAAGCCTGAGCATGATCAGGAAGCTGTTTAATGATTTAATAGGTTTTAGATAATGAGAAAAATGGATGAGATACTGCAGGCAACTGATTTCTGAGCAGAGGATTAGTTAATTTAATCATGTGAAATACCACACGTCTGGTAATTTCTACTATAATACAGAGCTTTAAACCACTGAGAATCCAAAATGACTCATGGCTGCTCCTAGTCTGATCTCTGAGGGCATTAATTAGAGTTCAGTTTTAGTAGTTGGTACTCACACTTTTGACTGGTGCTTCAACATCATAAATAGCTTGATTACAACATTTTCAGTCATTTACTACCAAAGTCCTTTAGTTAATGGACATTAAAACATAGATTTTGTGCAAGTGTGAACAAAAGATGTTTCATATCTCATCCTGAGCTCTTCAAAGCTTATACCAAGTATACTTATCTGCCCAATGCCAACCAGGAAGAGGCAAATCAGGTAAACCTGTATTTGGATTTGTACCAAATTCCCCTAATCTAAAAAGTAAGGAAAATGATGGAAGAAGAGAGGGGTATGTAGGTATTGTTTTAATTTCTTTTCCTGAATTCCATGTGACTAAATCATTCTTCAATGTGATGTGCTCATGTAGCCCTGATGTGCTCATGAGTGTGTGCACAGCATATCTAAGCTGTTATAGTTTTCAATTAAGGAAAAAAATATGTAAATGCTTATTAAAACAACCAGTATGTCTCCCAACATTCATTACATCCTCAAACTTCAATGGCCAAAACTACCAAGAACTAGGATATACTACTAGATTTCTGATACCAGTCATGAAACAAAACTGTGTAACAGTTATTAAAATGCAGAATCCACTATAATCATAAATATATTCTCTATATGTCCATATATATACACACACTATATTAAGTATATACTAACAATGAGTTCATTTGCGAGACTTGATGTACCAATCATGTTTTGATGTGAATGTGATAAATATACATTAGTTGCTGATGGCATTGCTGCTATTTCCTCCTTTCTCTTACACAATAAACTGTGGGTTTGGATTTGACTTCCATTACCTTGCACAATGACACAACACAGGAGTAAGAAAGTAACCTATCTCATCTTGGTCACTTCAAGGCTCACCTAAAGAAACTGATATTCTTACCACTGCTTTATTGAAGTGTTCTGCGCTGAAACAGCATTCCCCTGCCCTCAAATCTGCTTGCAAGCTCTACAAAGAAGGCAATGCTACACCTACTCCTGCATATTTGTGCAAAATAATTTAAATCCTCTAAAGTTTTCAAGGCAATTCAATTCATTATTTATCATCACAGCATTTCAAAATGAAGGTACGAATATCATGCTGTGGATTTTGGTTATCAAATGAATCATTTTAACTTGAAAACTCTGTCTGTACACCGTGTTTTCATTTTCAACTTCTCCAAGATGAAGTCTTTCAGAAACATGTATCTCTTAGGGCTTTGTAAAAAGGTCGCAGAAAGTTTCCCCATACTTTGAAATAAAAAATATAAAGATTAAAAATGTCTTTAACTATCACTGCCTGAAATTGCTTCCTTTACTTTTACTGCTGTCTCACCAAGAAGTACCCACAGAAGGCAATTTATTCTTGTGAAATTACATTATATTTTAAAGCACTAATTAAAAATCACCCTCCTTCTAAAATAAAACTAATTTTCCAGTTGCAATACTATATGACTCATCTAAAAGGAATACTTGGCATTTTTCATTAACTTTTTAACTTTATGAAAGTGGCCTGGGAGTATGTTACTACTTCTAACCCTTCAAGCCATTTTGTTCTTGATTCTAGATAAGAAAGTAGAAAAAATAAATTGTACACTTTTAACTATATTAATTTATTCTGTGAGTATTATTCTGAACATTTCAAGTGCCTTATTGGGGGAGGAGAGGGAGATAATTTATGAAGTAACTGCATTTGTCTTCTTTGATAGGTAGTATCTATTTTCAAACTGAATGTAACACTGTACTACCAACTCCCTGACGTTTAAAGCTGTAGATTGTTACCCCACAATTGTCATCTGTCAGGGAACGCAGGAATTGCCAAACTAGATTGTAATTTATATTTGACTCTGCACAAATTCTTGACTTCAATGACATTCTGATAATCACTAATGTTATGAAGGGTGGAAAAGTATTTCCTTTTAAATTTATCGTCTTGTAGTTTGGTTGAACTTCTCCTTGTTCATGTACTCTGAAAATAAGAATAATTGAATTTTTTACAACTTCCCACTTTTTTCATTTTTATGTATTATTTCTCATCTCCTTTTCAAAGCAAGCTGCCCCAATTGTTTCAATCTCTCTCCAAGCAGGAATTTTCTTTGTCCTAGATTTAATCTTGTAAACAAGGTATGTATGAACATAATTCTCCTCTTTTTTTTTTACTTAATGTTAAAACATGTAGCTTAAAATGTGCTTCAATGCTGTTCAATAACTTTCTATTGAATTACTTCTTATTCATGTCAATGTAGATTCTGTTAAAAAGCTGTGGGTAAAATGTGTCTGGGAGAGCTCTGCTTAGAAGGAGTAGATACACTCCTTTAAAGACTTTAATTAGCAGAAATTCAGCTACTTATAGATACTAACTAATAAGATATTCAAATTAAATAGCATTAAATATAGCTTATTTCTGGTTTTTTTTCAAAAAACAAGGTTAACAGAAAGACTCTCTTTGTCAGTATTCACTCAAGGAGAAACAAATCAGAACCAGGTATGGAAATTTCAAATTTACTTGCTTTTTATTCAGATTTTAAGTCAGGTGGGGGGGGGGGGGGGGTGTTCTGTTATGATATTTATGAAATCAAGAGTAGCACTACCCTCCCGAAAATGTTTAAACATGAAATTTATAATTTCATGTCTAAATATCCAAAACAAGTATTTTCACATATTCCAGTAATAAAGACATTTTTCATAGTGTTGCATTCCATTAAGCTTAATTATGAATGCTAATGTGTGCACTATTCACACACTATTTTATTATAAATTTTGGAATATAAAAAAATTTTCTTTTTTAAAGGATTGATCCATATATTTTCATCGTTTTTGTTTGCAGCTATTGCAAACATTGCAAAAATGATCCCATTTTTCCCGAAATAAAGTCAGAAATACTGTCAATACATACATATTAATGAGTACTCACTTATTGAAAGACCTGTGTAATATCCCAATACAGGCTAATACTTGTTTCATGGAGTACTTTTGAAATTAAATACTCCTGGTATCCCTAAACTCCCAGGTTGGATATCTCTGCCTATTACTGCATGGTACCAGTCCTAGACTGCTTGTTCACCTGTGTCTACTACTCCAAACAGCAATTCCTCTGCCATGCAAACATTAATATGAATATGTTACTCTAGGGACCACGGCAGTTGTCATTAGGGACAGGACGTGGTGTCCTGGAAATAGTAGAATATGGGTTTACATGGATATCCCTTGGAAAAGGGATATGTACTTTGACTTACTGATAAGCAAGAATGCTTTGCTATTGAAGACTCAAGGCTGATTTCAGAAGTGCTGCATGTAGTATGTGTGTGGCTACAGGGAGAGCTATACATTCTAAAGGTCCCAAATATTAAGACAGGTGATGTCTCTGTAAAAAGAAGTAGCCTGAAATACCATTGTCCAAAATTATTCTATATTGGATCTTGTATTAGTTTATCTGTTCGTAGCTTTCCAAAGGTTTTATAAACTAAACAAGTAACTTAGATATATTGCTTCTAACTCATAATATTTTACTTTTTTTCTCAAAACATATTTTGCTTACTTTCTATGCTGTCCTCATTCACATTGCTCTGAATATATGAGTCAGCATGGTCTAGATTTAATTCTAATAGAGACTAGAAAATTAACTGATGAGTATAGGAATACTGTTGTCTTTCTACACACATATTGAAATATACACATACATGCATGTTCCACTTGAGATTATAGAGTGGAGGAAACCACAAGGAAAATTTGGAGTAGGCAATATAAGTGCAGTGAAGGAAAAAGATTAAAAACTTAATGTCAAAATGTCAATTTAACTGCACAAAAATGTGGGATTCATAAAGTAAAGACACATTATAAATGAATGCTTTGAAAAATCTATCCTAAGCAGCACAGATATATTAAAACAGTTACTGAATTTAAAAAATTTCCTCCCCCAAATCCAGGTCTCTCCTTTGTAGAAGTTCAACAACAAAAGTGGTTATCCCTTGATTCCAACAAATCTGTCACCTTAAGATGCAAATGCAGAATGAAGAATCACTACTCTGAAATTCAGTTTTGTTTACAACAGTGACAGAAACTGTTTGTCTAACAATCTAAATTTTTCTGACATTTTTCTTTTAATTTCTGCATTTTTTGTGGATCAGTCAAAAGACACTGTCATATTCTGGTGCCTAAGTATAAATAGGCAAGCAATAGAAAGTGTGAGAAGTTTTTGGGGTTTTTTTCCCCACAGGAAAAGAATCCTGTTCTAATTGTTCTTTCTTGATAAATATATATGCAATAGCATCCTCACAGAAGGTCTCTACTGTTCAGTAAAGATAATACACCTAATTACATTGCAGTTTCCTTCATTTTTTAATGAATGACATACTTTTGCTTTTTTATTCCTTTTGAGATTATTTTCATGTCAAAAAATGACAGAGGACCTTGTCTTGAGGGAACTTTAAATGTAGATTTTTTGCACTGACTTTGATTTTGTTTCTAAGTACACTTAAACAATCACTGGATTTGTCTTCCTTGCCAGTAAGACAAGAATGTTTCTATTTATAGCATAAAGTCATGTGCTATTTTAATAAGAACAAACTTGTTTCAGCATTAAGTTAGAACTGCATTAACATAATTCTTCTACAAGCAAGGGAACTGCAAGAAGTACAGGGAAAAAAGCTCCAGGATCAGTGAAGGAAACAAGGGATAATTACAATATATAACACTGATACAGTGAATATGACAAATGTAGTACAATAAATGGTCCAGGGTTTGCAGTGTATTCCCTTCACGTGTAATACAGGGTTCAAGACATCTGTTCAAATCAGCTGCAGATGCAGAGCAGCATTAGAGAGCTGAAGGGCCGTGCAAAAAAATAATGGCAGTCACTAATTTAACCACAGGGCAGCATAACCTGGAACCAAGTGAAACCAACAGAAAGATGACAACGTGCTTCAGTAGATATGGCTAAATCTGATATTTCCATCAGACACTTCTGAAGTGCTACCTGAAGGGAATGACAAGCAGGCAAACACCAGATAGTTAGCAAATCTATACAGTTAGCAGCACCAGCCGCACTTACTTCTCTTTACCAAATTTCATTTGAACAGAGCTTTAGCTGCAGAAAATTCCTGCACAGCTGCTGAGAGTAACAATCATACCCTGAGTATGGCTGGAAGATAAATACACATAGTGCATGGACTGAGGAAGACAATTGGGAACTACATGAAGTTTTGGCCTGGGTGCAGGGTTGCAAGTATCACAGAGATTGCTGCATCCACGCTGTTATGAAACTATTCAACCAAATCAGTATAATTTGAAGCCTGAGATACTGTATCTGCCACGTGTGATGGTTGTTCAGCTTCTCAGGTGGAGGAAGTCCAGACAGATGCACCCTGACGGACATGCAAATGCTGTGTAGATATGCCAGTGTGTGTGTGTCAAAATGGGATTGCTCTGTTTAGGCTGCAGTGTTTTCTGAGTACTTTTTTAATATGACTGTATTCTGGAGTCAGCTGGGAAGAGGTTGTTGAAATTATCTAGAAAAGATTATTTCAGAACCCAGGACAATCTAAAGTAAAAAATAATCCTAACATTTATACCATATTGATAATCCTTCTGTTATATGCATTTCTTACTGTGTCTTTTAGAGTTATATAAAATAATTTAATTTTCAGTTTC
The DNA here is from genome assembly GCA_034509425.1 of Eopsaltria australis. Taxonomy (NCBI): domain Eukaryota; kingdom Metazoa; phylum Chordata; class Aves; order Passeriformes; family Petroicidae; genus Eopsaltria; species Eopsaltria australis. Next base: position 4,307,148 of record JAVTVJ010000026.1, read on the forward strand.
TGAAATATTATGACAACAACTGTCTCATTGTATTAACTCTTTTCATTCCACTTTAGCCTCAATGCCTCATCTGATTTTATCTTATGCTAGGTAATATAAATGTTCTTACCTGAAGCATTTACAGTAACCAAATATGTAAAACTGAATTTAGAAAAAATCAGTTTAGTCACTGAAGGAGTATGTCATAGCACAAACAAGTTGTGTGGTATTATATAGACAGCATCTCCAACAAATTTTACAAATAATAATAGATATGTCAAATAAATGTCAGTAGTTTTATGTCTTTGATATACTAATATATCTAGTGTGCTACTGAAATTAGGGTTCCATTTTTTGTAACACCTTTGTTCCACGCTGTAACAAAAATACTAGGAAGATGCATAGCTTTTAAATTCAGAGTGATAGAAGTTCTGAAATTAGAGAGCAGAATAAAATAGCACATTTAATGTAAAAATACTGGAACTTCTAAAGAAAAAAAGAAGAAATATAAGACAAGTTTTGATGAGCACTGATAGGCATTGCTATTTAATGCATTGACTCTTCAGCTGTTGCAAAAGATAATCTGAAGGATTTATTATTTAAATTATTATAAATTAGAGACTGTCTAGCCTTAAAAAATGTAACTTCTCTCCTGTTGGCCAAGGTCATCTGAACTGACCAGTGTGTAGTCTGAGGATACAACCACATGACTAATCAATCATGCTTCATGTCTGACTTATGAGCCAAGGCTTCCCTGCTACAGGCCTTCTTCACAAGTTGTGTCATAACACGAAGGCAGAACTCTTGGTATGTCAAACTTTTCCACCATTTTTTTTTTTTTCCCAAAGAAAGGAAAAAAAAACAACAAGCCCAGAAAGCTATTTCTACTACTGTGAATCACTTAGAGCATAAGATGTGGATATGGGATGTCATAGACATGTTGTTGGACACTGGCATAAAAGGGCACAAAGAAAACCAGTTTTCTTCTGAAGGGGACTTTGACACATCAGAACTGGGCACTAGGTGGCACCTGAAACATTCAGAGCTATTGTATGACCTGGCAGAGAAACAAGCATCTGTATATATATATTTCTTTTTCTATATCTCTCGAATGTTTCAATTTTTCATATCTATTCCATATACTTTGTGTATATATGCTTATGTGTAGAATTACTATTAGGAGACACTGTAGTGCCCTATTAGAAGTCCAAACATTTGAGGCAATTGTTTCACTTCATTGGCTGCGTGCTTCTTTTGCTCAAAGACCTTGTTTTCTCTTACAGTGAAATTTCAGTCTGGCTTCCACCATTACAGCTGGTATGAAAAACAAGTAACAACATTGGTTACGGGAGACGGTGACAAATTTAGATCTATGTTCCTGTGCTTATGTTCTAAATGTTTCTGTTTTAGCCATTTTGAGAAAAGAAAGATGGCCTTAGTTCTGTAAGTTCGTTTTCATTTAGAAAGTCTTAGGGTTTAGAATTCTCCTTTAGAAGATTGAATCATTGCTCTCTCCAAAATCGCTATCAGTTATTTTTGCAGCATACGATACAAGAAATTATTTTGAATAGAATTAATAGAATTAATAGATAGAATTAATGCCCTTATTGTATTTGATAGCAAAAGGTCATAATCAGCTTTCTGGGATGTCATGAGGACATTCCCGTACTCTTCAGTGTTCTTTTTTATATTCCATACTGCATCTCAGCTGGTGGGTTAAGAATTCTGTTCAGTAGGTAGGATACATGGTGTTGGGCAGTGCCTTTGTTGAGCCAACACTAGATGAATTTTCTGAATGTTCTTATTTTTACAAGAAATCCTCTTTTTAGAAGATACAAACTCTTTATCCTTTAATGTCTCAAGGTCTCAGAACATCAACTGAAATTTAAAAGCCTTATTTCAAGCTTCCATTTAAAGTATTTTTGTGAATGATTCATGGTGCACCAGCGTATCTTTCAGACTATATATGGCTGTCATAGAGTTTATTCAGTTAGACATGTTTTATTACATTGTATATCTGTCATTAATATTTATTCATACTCTGAAGAATGCAAATTTGTGGTAACGTAGAAAAATTGTGAGCTAAAAATTTTTCATTCTAAAATGCAACGTCTTACTGTTTATCAAAATATTTTTTATCAAAATACTGAAATAAAATCTCCATTCTTGATTAGGATGGAATTGTAAACCATTTTGCTTACATCAGATTGTATCAAAGATTATGCATTCAGAATATAGCTAAAAACAGTGTTGATACATTAAGGAAGAGAAAATTTATGCTTAAAAGTGTACAACTAATGGTAGTAAAATTCCTTTATTTTGCTCATTTTTCTAAGTGTTTATGATACAACTCAGAAATACATCAAAAATCCTTGCATAATAAAGTGCTATACTCTGGATCATTTTTCTAAACACAATCTTACATTCAAGGTCTGAAGCAGATGGCTACCTAATGAAGTCCTATTTACTAGAAAAGGTCTCTCTGGTTAATGTGCATCTCATGTATAATGCACATTTTCCATTAAAAATGTCCAGATAAGAGGACATTTAAAAATACTAGATCAAGGATATATGCATAGTTCTGCTTTGAATGGTTCTTACCCTGATAATTTCACAGGGTTAAAATACATTATGGCTTATTGACTCAATTTCATAGGGTGAAATAATAGAATACTACTGATCTTGTCCAAATTACTTACATGATGATTCATTAACAAAGAAAGACAGTGTCATCAAATTAATGGATAGTAATGTGAATAAACATCTGCCACAGGCCACTCTTCAAGACCAAACACAAAACCTTTGAATAACTTATATTCCATAAAAGTTTTGTTTTATTAATCAGTGCCTGGATGTGCACCCACAATACTGCACCTTCTAAAGCAGTCATCTTTCCCTGTGGGAGAAAAGGCACATTATACTGCAAACAGGAAAAATTTAAATCTGCTTTTCCTACCTATTCCAAATTTCCTTTACGCTTTTAGTAAGAATATCCAGATGTCCTTCACTTGAGAATCAGTCAACTGTAATTGTTATTTTATTTCAGCATTATGCTATAATTTTCCTATTGCAAGAATGAACATTAGAATCATAGAATCATAGAATGATTTGGCTGAACATTAGAGATCATTGAGTTCCAACACTCCTAACATGGGGAGGGACACCTTCCAGTAGACCAGGTTTCTCAAAACCCCATTTGACCCAGCCCTGAACTCTGCCAAGGTTGGGTGATCCATAACTTCTCTGGGTAACCTGTTTCAGAGTCTCACCACCCTCACAGTGAAGAATTTCTTCCTCATGTTGGTGTTCAGCATTCTATTATCACCTTTGTACATGGACTTGTGCAGTTCTTAGAGAACATCTCTCAAGTCTCAAAATTTGTGTGCTTTGCCTTATGCTGGAGGCAAGTTCCCAAGTTCCCTGGCACATTTGGAAAAACATTTTCAGAATTCTGAAGCATGGGAGAACGAAAGTAGTGTATTGTTTGATGAAACATGATTTTGTTATGCAGAAATGATTTCAAATGTCTGAAGAAAGAAAGAACTTTCAAGCTGATTGATGTACCAACATTCTTCCATAAGCAAATATTGCTTGGCATAGCAGGCACAGATTTATATAAGCTTTGTGCATCTTGAGGAAAAGTGGTTAATCAACACTTTTTTCTGTTTTTAATAGTGAAAAAGTAAATAACATATCAATGTGAATGATTCAGTAAACTATTGATTCTAGGCTATGAACTATTATGGGTATGATGTTTTTCCCCAGACATTTTAATATCAGAAAGTGCTCTTTGCAGTTTCTAGTCTGAGTCTTGTAGGATCAGAGATCAAACAACTTGCTTTGCTTTTCCTGCTTTAAAATAACTGGTTTGAGACTTAAGAAGTAAAAAGCATTTAATCTTATTTTAGAGATGCAATGATGGAGAGCAAATGCCAAGTAATTCATGTGATGTAAACATGTAAACTTTCTTCAAAGTCTCCTTTTGTAGCTAATACAAGCTAGAATTAACATAGGCAGCCTTCATATTGGCAGCCAGAATAACAACTGATTTTTATTCCTATCCCTTCATGTTACCTTCTTTGGGTCATTCCTCTCTTGACTAATTTGTTATTGGATTGAGTAGAAGTGGTCATAATTTGAGAGCAGAGAAAGGATTATCATTAAAATAACTCAAGATTTGCATTAACTTCACATTAAACATCTGTGTAGGCCACCATTTCCCTGGCTATCTCTACATGTCAGGGTAATACTGAAACAGCTGTGACAGTCATGTCTCTGAACTTACTGGTATTTCTGTATTGAAAAATGGCTTGAACAACACCCTGTCACCTTCTACTTTTAAATACTTTCAATACTCTCTGCTTTTATTGAGAAAAAGAAAAATGTTCTGGGAAAAGCCTGCTGCAGTACAGCACAAATCACTGTTTGACAGAGCTTATGAAGTGTTCGTTGTGGTGCTAACTCACTGAAAGATCATAGATCTTATCGAGATCTTTGCAAAACTTCTTTAAAGAGTGACAGATTGGTGTGTTAGAAGAGCTAAACAGCGTCAAAGAAATATATGTTATACAAGTAGGCTGTTAACACAGTGTGAAATGGTAGGGAATACGCAGAAATCTGTCCTCTGGTCTGTATCTGACATGTTCAGTCATGTGATATAGAGTTCTACAGTAATGTATAAGGAGGAAAAACCTTGCAAGTGTCAATTGACAGACAAATATCCCCTATTTTCAGGTTAATTTTCTGGTTTTTTTGGACAGACACTATCAAACTGAGGAATATTTCAGGTTTTTCCTCCTTTTTCCCCTGCAAAATAAAGGTGAAAAGTAAAATGAGGAGAAAAATCCATTTTTAATTTTTTTTTCTACAAGTTTAGAAAGATGCGTTTTCATTCAGGGAAAAAGTCTGTTTTTATCAGTCACATTTGTAGCAACTGAAACACTTTTGCAATTAACATTGACTTGGTTATCAGATGTTATCTGAATTAATGTATTGGCCAAATGTAAACAGAAGGCTGTAAGGAAAACTTAAAAAAAATAAAGGATTGAGTCAGGAGCAAGGAAATTTACAGATGTCCAGACTTCTTATATGTGTCTCAGCACCTTAAATGCTCAGTCCAACATTCTACTGTAATAAGTTTGGCTGTGAACTTTCTGGATGTTAGTGATGTCTGGGGATAGCATCTTGAAATTTTGAGAAACATTTATTCTTATCAATTGATCGAATATTTACTAAAAGACATATGACACTACATAGACAGGACTACGGTGTTGATGTGATTTCTGGAGTATCTACCTTATTTCAAGGAAAATCAAACAAGGCTTCATTAGAACATATTTTCCTTCCACTACATATAGGTTATATTAAGAAAATTGAGTTGTTAACACTTATTATATAACCTGAAACTTTTGATTATACTTTTGTGTCTCTCTTTTTTTTTCCTGGTAGTTTATTCCATTTTAAATCTCTCACTTCTTTAATTTAATGCTCTGCCTTCTCTTACATTAGCAACTTTTGCAAAAAGATACTGGGAATATGCTGAGACCTAAGCAAAAATATATAATCTCAACTGCAATGTGTATGTGTTTTTCTGCTTTCCTATGTTATATTTACAAGAGGATTCCTATGTTATTATTTACAAGAGGATTTAAGTATAAATTCTACAGTTATGATAGAATTTATTACTGTTGTAGCCAACAGTGCTGTTTTAAAAAGGTAACAATACCTAATATAATCAGATATATAAACTGGACATAAATTCTAGGTTAGCATGTCAAATTTATACTGTGATCCTCCCTCCTCCACAGTTTTAAAGAGCACTTTTTTAAAAAAGTTGAAAGCTTCACTGATAACTCTGGTACATTAGTTCTGTAACATCAAAAAATTAGATTGAGAGTAAAGAATAAAAAAATCTTATTTGTTTATAATTTTATTTGCTTTTGTGAAATAAAAGATATTTGGAAACAAAGTGATTTAATAAAATCAGGAATTACAAACTTTCCTTAGCAGCTGTTTCATTGCATTACTACATTTTTCACCAAAACTACAATTTATGGGACTATTTAGCTATTAAAAGTTTAAATATGTGATTAGATATTAAGCTCCAGATGAATGACTTACTGTGCTTGGTGATGAAAATTATTATGGCTGAAAAAAGAAATAAAACTTATTATTATTATTATTATTTATATTTATATTAATATGTTTACAGGGATTGCATTTAGAAACTTATTTAAATCTTAGAGATAAGAGAAAATGTTTCAGACATAGTCTGTTCCTGAAAATAGATGGGTCAAGTGTACTACTGGTTATGCAAAGCCAAACTAATATAATATTTTTCCTTGGAAAAGTACATTCATTTCTCTGCACTGCTTTCTACTTCAGTCTTTACTTAGATCAGTCTGGTCATGGTGATATAAAAGGAAAACAATCCCCAGACCACCTCAAGAGTTTGACTGCATCATCAAATATTCTTGCTTGCTCTTCAAAAATCAGTGCTGTTTTCAACATTGCAGTCCTCTGGCTCATAGCCAAAACTCAAATTCCAAGTATCAGCAGTGTCCAGAAATTCCAGTTATTGTTTATAACTACAACTGTTTTCAATTTGTACATGTCAGAGTATCACACATCACTGAAGTGGCATTTTTCACCACAGCATTGTCATAAAGGGTAATCTTTTTACTAGGGGTTAGAAACAGATGTCAAGGCAACCTCAAATGCATATCAATCCACATACTGAATTTAACAAATCAAAATACATCACCTCACTTCCTGGTGAAATCCTTTCCTAAATGCCATCCATTTCTGATCAATAATGGATCTATTCTATATATTTTAGTCCTATCTAATCCTGGATCCATTTGAATGACCTATTGATAATTCCATAACCTTCACTTGACAATGCAATTAATGTATTTTTCAAATTTCTGTATGTTAAAATTCTTCTATTCAGCGCATCCTCTTTGCTTCCAGTTTAAGAAATAGCGTTTTCCTTTAAATATCTCCCTACCCTTAACAAGTATGTACATAGTATGTGAAATATATGACATGCTTGAAAACACATGCTTTCCTTTTGAACATGAACCATCTAGAATCTTTTTCTGCAAAGATAACCTATGGAAGAAGAACAATTTAAAAAAACCCTAATTTATGAAGCAAATCCATATATCTATATGCTCATATCAGCTCTTTATGACATTATTCTCCTTGGTTATCTGTTTTCTGTGTCAAAGCCACACTGGCCTCAGGTCATTTTAGAGGATTTTGAATTATCTGAGTCAACTGTTTCCAAGATACACAGTAGAAGATGGTGGCACAATTACCAGAATGTCCAGAGGGCTCACATAGTGGATTTTTTCCTAAAAGACCTTTCATATTTCAGTTTCTCAAGAATGATGCTGCGTATTTAATGACTAGTTGAGATCTGTAGTGCTAATCATACTATAAGTAGATAACAGACATTATCCACATGCTTTTGAAACTGCAATAAAATCTAGTGATTTTATAGCTAAAAATCAAAATTACTGGAAGAAAAGTCAAATTTTTATTCAGTTACAAATTTTAGACATTTAGCATGAATTTTATCATTTTCAAGGAAAAAAAATTATGAATGGAGAAATAATTTTTAAGAAATGTGAAGCACAAAGAGGTGGTGGTCGCCTGGGAAAAAATACTTTAAATCTGTGAAAAGAAGCTTACTATTTCATTCCTTCTCGTTGTGCTGTTCATCTTCCAGTTTTTGAAGAGAGAACAAGGAGTTTCTTCAGTTGCATCCTCTTTTAATCCAGAAGTACCTCCTAATATTTAGAAGAGGCATAGGCTTTGCAGTGTATTTGTCCTTGGTGTCAGCAGCAGAATCATTGGGATCAGAGGTAAGAAATGCCCCTCATCTCACTCTCAGTGTTTGGTCTAACTCAGCTTGAGGAAGCAGTGAGAAGCCTTTATCATTAAAGTACAGAAATTTCATTCCAAACGTTTGGAAAGACATAGTCCTTTCTGGTAACTGGCCTTTCCATAGCCACAGTCTTTGAGAGGTTGCCTAGAGAGTCCCACTGAGCTTGACCTCTACAGTTTTTCTGTGTGATAGCCATAATTAGACAAGGTAATAAAACACACAAAGTTTTCCTTGTTAAACTTTCAACATACTTTTGAATGTATAAAACTTAAAAAACATTTCAAGGTTTTCAGAAAGGAAGAAAAAACTTCCTCCCAGAAATTAAAATTTGGAAAAAATATGACACCCCTGTATTAAATACATCTGCATAATGATAAGTAATCCATTCTGCAATATTTCAAAGTAAAGCTGTTTCTCAAGCTAAATGTTACATACAGGTACTATAAATAACCTAGAGACAATTTAAAAAAGACTCACTTTCAAAGTCAGTTCTGAAGAAGCATTCCATGAAGTTATGTTGTAAACATGGCACATCATGGCAAGAAGATTCACTTAAATCATTTAAATATATCATATGCATGAAGCATGTTCAGATAAGAGCTGTATTGTTAACTAACTATATCACTGTATGTTTCATGCATTGATATATTATTTCCTCAAACTTTTTCATTGCAAAAAATACTCCTTATCTGTCTTTGACCATTTCTTAAAGAGATTACTATTTTGATTGAAGTCACACTATTTTGAGATGGTTTTAATTTGAATAATGTTTAGCTAGTGAAATTAATTAACTTTTAGTTTGCTAAAGGTGCTTTGGCACTTGTATTAATATTACGTCTTCCTGGAATTCAGAGTTACTTTTTCTTCAATTCAGAGTTTATTTGGGGTGTAGTCTATTTGCATTTTGGCTTTCAACAGTCTTCCTTTCAGCAACCTTTCCTGGTTGAAATCTACTGCCTTGTCATTCTGAAAATATAGTTCAAATTGTCTTTTGAAAAGACTTTATAGCATATGGTGCACTACTTTTATATTGTTTTGGATTAAGTAATTGCCTGAATTATTTTTTATGAAGCTGATAAATCCCATTTTTTACTCATTTGTCTGTTTCCAAAATGTCTTTACTCAGGCTAATATCTTGAAATCACAGATAAAACAGTATTTAAAATTAAGAACATTATCATGACATTGTATCTTGGGTTAGAAAATACCTTTCATTTCAAAAGAGCTTGGCAGAATGAATTACTCATACTGTAATTGGCTGGGATAAAGGATTTAATGTTTGGATTGGCATGAAGGTATCATGACATTTTTAAAGCTTTCCTTGGTATCTGCATTCTACTTCTATTTTTCTGATTATAACACTAATTTAGCAATCCCATAATTTAGTGCTATCTCTAAGGAAAAATTACAGCTGAGGAGAACTATTGCAAATGGCTCTTTGAGCAGCAATCTAGAGAATACAGAGATTTTGCATATAAATTGAGACATACAAAGGCTTGCTGTAGCTCTCTTATTATCATCAGGCCATGCTATTCATTGCAACTTGCTACCTGTCCTGCTCCCACAGACATGGAGGCTTCTACAGGCAACAGTGAAAGATTCTGAGGGCACAAAATATTCTTCTTTTTTTTTTTTAAATGTAGGGACTATTTCAATTGCAATATGCGCATACTTCCATGTTCCAAGCATGTTAAATAGGATGTAAAATAGAATCAAAACAGAGGAGTAGCAGAACTGAAAATTTCTGTTTCTTTCACTATAATCCATATGTCTGTCTTCTTGTGTTTTTCATTGATGTTAATTAGCATTAGTCCTTGTTTTTAACTAGCAGTTAGTTCTACTACACAGAAAGTTGGTAAAGTACTCTCATAGGTAGGAAAGTGGCAGTCAGGATTTATTTTCTCTAAATGTAGGAGCAAAAGGAGTGAAAATGTCCTCTTTACTGCAAGAAGCAGTGAAAGGTTGGTAAGTTGTTTATATTTCTTGGTATTTTGTGATGTTTTCATGATGAAGTATGACTTTGGTAATGGAGAAATAAGGGAGCCATGGTGTCCTGACGTGCAAACTTTTTCTTTTTTTCCCTTCATTTTCTGCAATGCCAGAGATTTGCATTATAAGTGATCATGCAGATCTTTATATATTTCAGGACGCTGATTGCAACATGCTTCAAAATATTCATATTATTCATAATGTTGAACAGCAAAGCAAAGATCTCATCAATGCTGCCGTAAATTTGAAATTATGCAGATGTATTGATTTCAAACTGGGGCAATTGCCCCAAGGCATGGGTTATATTAATATCAACGGCATCACTAACTTGTAAAGTATTTTGCATTTATATCAATTTCAAATTAAACCAGATTTAGCCTGATATATTTTATAGAATAAAAGACGTTAGTAGCTTAATATAATATTCAGTTATTTCTCTGCAGTTGGCATATAATTTGCCTTCATGCCATTCATTTACCTCTTTATGTTTTTAGTTTGTTTCTTTTTATATATCTGCCAGAAAGAACAGTCATCTCTTGAGTGACTTGAGAAATCAGAGTCTAAGGTTAGAAGTGACATGTCACGAACATCCTAAAACTTGGGGCTTTTAAACCTCAGATCAACAGTTAGATGTATTTTAAGATGCCATCTGGTAGATTTATACATAACAACACTGATTTTGAAATAAAAGCATTTATTTATTAAACAATTACGGTTATCTTAACACTAGTAGTGGGGATTTGCATGAAATGCAAATTATTAAGTGGCATTCAATTGATTTGTGATACTATACCAGCAATTGTTTGTTGTCTGATGTTTAATGTATAACATGTGAAAATTTACAGACAAAGAAAAGTTTCCTAATGACCTAGAGTCATATTAGATAACTTAAACTGTGAATCAGGAAGCCAAACTACCATACTCCTAACAATTTTTTTTTTTTAATGACTCTGTTTCTCAGCAGGACATGTACCTGCTCCCCTTTTCCAGCATAAAGATACACCTTTCCTAGCTGCTTAAGGACTGTTTCCAAATCATGAAAGTAATTCATAAAAGCCCTTCATCTGAAAATAAATTACACTTTATTTCATCTCCAAGAATATGTGCCTTGAAATGATTGTTTTTTCTAATGCTACCAAACCATGATAAAAGTGAATATCCCTTTTCCTTGCCTTAATTTTGAAATTGCTAACTATTTTTAAATGGTTTTGAGAATAAATCCAATGATGATATAATAGTAAAAAGTTGCCAAATCCTGTGTTGCTTTATTTAGATTTTAAATACCTATCTTCCATGGTAAAAATCTAAAAAGCTGCATTCCATGACTTAGTTCCATGTCTTACACAATGAAAAAGTGAAGCACCAAGGAAAGATAGATCCTAGATATGGGTATTGACCATGGGAATATACAAAACTTGGTAGCTGGTAAAACCATGCACAGCAAAAGCTTTTTATACGTTTGTTAAGTGAGAGGTTGAGGCTACATATATGCTAGTAAAGAAATAGGTCAGCAACCATTCTCTAACCCTGAGAGCCACAGTGAAAATCCTTATTTTCTGTTGTTTTTCCAAACCATGACAGCCTCATCCATACATGAAATCCCCTACATCATGCCTGTGAATTGTATCAGGGCTCTAATTTATACAAATGAAAAAAAAAATGCTAGGGAATAAATATTTTTACAGTTAAATAGCAGAGATGATCATCTACTAGGGTTGGTCTAGACCTACCCTATAGACAGTTGGTTTACAACTGCAGTGATTCAGTCAGTGCTGCATAAATGTCTTTCCATCTGCTCTAATCAGGTTCCTTGTTAATTAAAACTGTGGAACTTTCTTATAAAGCTAAAGCTGGGATCACTGCTTTATCTTTACTTGTGATGAAGTTGCAAGTGGCAGATGTGATGTGGATGAAGTGCATTCTCTGAGCAAAAGCTCTATGTAGGAGGCTCTGGGAATCACTGTTAATAGCAGTATTAAGCAGAAGGCAGGCCCCTATGGCAAAAATTTGAAATTAAATTTACAGAATAATGGAAATTTTGGGGGGCAAGCAGTCCATGTGAAGGGAAGACTTATTTGTGTTTATTTGTGTTGGCACCATTTGGATGGGAAATAAAATCTGTGTGGCAGCAAGATTGCTGCTAGGGCTGATGAAAGATGCTGGGGGAGGACTTTGCCTTCCTAATGTAAATGAGTACAGAGAGCAGATAAATTGCATTCTTGAAGCACACCTCTTTTTCCTCCAACTTAAAAAGAAGCATACAGTGTCTAGGTCATATGTACACCATGGATGCCTTAAGTTAGGTGTCATGGGTTTTATCTGTTTCAATAGAATCTAATCAAATCATTTAAGTTTCTACACAGCTTTACAGACAACTGAAACAGAAAAAAATATGGGGTTGGGCATTTTCTTCCTCAGATTAAATAAAAAAAACATAATATCTTCTGACTTGGGTACTTGGTTTTTTCTTTTTTTGTTTTTGTTTTTGGTTTTTTTTTTTTTTGTTTGTTTTGTTTTGTTTTTTTTTTATTTGAATTAAAACATTGCTCTTCCCCAACTATTTATTCAATATATAAGTTCCAGATGCTTTGCTGAATTTTAATTTTCTAAATTACATCAACATTTATATCCAGGTCCTCTATTTAATAAAAAATTACAAAAAGACATTGCCAAAAAAGAATTGTACCAATCAAAACTATAAGATTAAAATTTATTTTAATCTTATACGCCCTAACATACAAATTCAGAACTTTAAAAGCCCAAGAGGATTCAGAATGCTTCCAGAAACAGTTGTATCTGACCAAGAAGTAAAAACCAACATGGCTGTTAAACAGTAAGTTTTCCCATTATCAAAAACTAACTTATTTAAATTAAACAAAATAGTTATTCTTTTCTTCAAGTACCACACTACACATCCTTTCAAGTCTCACAAAGTATCAGAGAGAGAAGAAACACTAAAGAATGCATCAAGTTTGGAAAGAAACCCACAATGCAGTGGACACTAATGCATGCATAGTATTTGCAGAAGAATCTTAAACCATTTATAATTATTATCTATGGTGGTGGTAACCTAAATTGATGTTCCCTAGTTTAAATGTTTAAGAACTTTTAGGTGAAACCCCTGCTGAGAATTTTTATTTCTTTCACTGTGAAAATTTTGGTTCAGTTATACTTCAGGACCTTGACTGTGTCAGCATGACCTGAGTTACAGAGATGACAAACAAGTCACTTGAGGCACATGGCTGACCCTGAAGAATCCTTTAGAAAGGTTGGCAACTTTCATTCATTTTGCATAGTCAAAGGTAACCATGCAACATGAGTTCTCTTTAATTCAAGTTTGTTTCCAGGTCATGATTAATAAAGCTGACAGTAGTCTTTCTCAACAGACACAGACAGCTCAACACATGGAAAAACTTCTCCTGCTCCATAGTCCTATGCCTCAGTCATCATTGTTTTGTGATAGGAAATTCCCAAATGTTGCTTTTGTGTGAAAGCAAAATGAAATAAAACTAGCAACAGAATGCCAAAAACCAGATTTTCCAAGACAAAAGATAATTATAAGAAATGCAGACGTCTATAGTGTAGTTATGAACTATTCATCTGCGTTCCATTTATAATTAGTTGTAAGCAGCATCTTTAAAGAATAGTTAATCAGCTTAATGAATGACATCAGTGTTATACCAAGTTAGGTGGCTCATGCTTTATTTCCTGTCACTTAAAGAAAAAGAACAGTAATTAACTCACCTTCAGATACCAATATTGTTAACAACTGTGCTTAAATAAGATTAACCCAACAGATAAGCAATTCTGTAATAACAGTCCTTAACATCATTTATCTAAATTAGAATATAAAAAGTAAGTCTTGTCCATGTTATTTTGTCCTTTATTCCCAGAAGAAAAACATATAGTTACACATTAAGTTTTTCTGCATATAGTGCAGGTTTTAATTTGCTCAAAGGTGAAGTCAAAGAAACTGCTCTAGCTACACACACAGTAGAATAGATTAGATATCTTCCACTCAAAATGATTTCATCTGTGAGAATAACTAGTACAGATATACTATAACTACTACTGCTACTAACTCCTACAGATGGTGCAGATAGGATTTTCTGTTTAATCTATAATAAATTAAAAGTTGCTGTACTGTATAAATATAGTATATTTATACTGACTGTATAAATAGATATACAGTCTCTGTCTTCATCAGATACACCTGTTGGAAGTTGATTTTATTTGTCATGTATAAAAATTCATTTTGAACTCTATAATTTTTGACAGAGAGGTCAGGGCTGGATGGTTAAAAAGAAGAACATATTTAATGGATTTATAAACACCACAAGACAGATGCAGAAACATGACATGAATAGAGACTTCAGAGGTCAAAATAGATACAGGTCTTTGACATAACTGCCTTTTAATAAAGCTGGAAAAAACCTTTTGATTTCAGTGCACAAGCAATGAATTTTTAACACATACAAAAAATAAGAAATTGATTCACTATAAAGAAAAAGAAAAAAATAAAACCAATAACGACAACTTTAGTGGAAACATAAAAAATGCAACATTTGCTTTGCACTATTCTCCATTTCTGTTATATTTAAAGAACAAAAAATTGAAGCTGAAATCATGAATAAGCGAGAAATGTGATCTAGCTTGTTTTTCATCCCTTTTCCAGTAAAGAACTGAATTACATGCAAAATACTTGTTTCTACTTTATGTATATATATGTTATTTTTAAGATATATTTAACTAACTCTATTGGTGTGGTTTATGTGCAGCAGAAGTTATACACAGTGCAAACGCCAGGATAATTAGGCTGTAATCATGCCTTTAATTTACCCATACAGTTCACATTAATGTAACAGGGAGCTGTAAAAAAATGCAAGGACAAGAAGTCTTGTGGCTCTTTGGACCACTGTGAAACTGCAAGTTTTTATTAGGGGATATTTATTGTTTTTCATGTTCTGTGAAAACACTGAAGTTTTGAATTATAGAAGCAAAGGTTTTTTTCCATGATACTGACTACTGAGTATTCTGACAAAATTTCCTGTCGAAAATAAAGTGTAATTTGGTCATCCTAGCTTGTAGTCATTCATTCCAAATTAAATGCTAGATTTTGTCTGCCTTCAGGCAGACTTTGTGGGAAACTACACCAGAATCTCCAGTCTGAATTTTATTTGTGTCCAGACATAACAAAATATCCTGCAATCCAGAAGCAGGGCAAACAGAATATAAGCAGCATGTCAGTTTACTTACTTTTCATTTTGTCTACTTTTCTTTCAGCTTTATCTGACATGTTTTCTACTGAAATATCAAATACCACTTCCCTATCTTGCTTGAGGTTCATAGTATTAGCTCTGTCCTATCAAAGGGCCCATCTTTGTCATTGACTACAATAAGCAGAATCCCTGCCTAGTCACTTCAAAGAGACTATCCCAGCCATGCATATCCAAAATAAACCACTTATCCTGAAAAGGAGATGGCTTTATACACAAACTATATTTAATTTCTACCTTGCTATGGTATTAGAAAGCTTTAGTGGATGCATCTCATTTACCAGTCCAAGTCCTTCATGCAATATAAAGCAGACTCTGCCAGTGTTAATGATAGAAAGGGCAGATGTAGCTCAAATCCTGCTTTTCACAGAAATAGAAGTTGGGCAAGAATAAACTGGTAAGAGGTGTGAGTGTTGTCTTTAACTTTTCATGTCAGTATTTGTTTTTTCATTTTTGTACATATGTCAAATACAAGCTGGATATAAAATGGTAATTAAAAAAGAAGTTGGCAAAATGAAGATTTTAAAGACTACTCCTAGCTCACTCTCCTGTCTCTTTTACAAGACCACTTCTTTTGGTGTTTGTTATCTTGAACAAATGCTCCCAGATATCACAGATCATCTGCCATGCACACAACTAGATTATAGAATTAAAAATACAAGGTTCTGCCCTGGAGCTGAAGGCCTGGGCCTCCTGACTCTTGTAACTTGAAAGGGACTGAGTGGTTTCTCCTTCTCAATTTAAAAAGTATTTTATAAATTTTTCTGCTTTTAGTATGTTGCAGGCAGTAGAAATGCTGACGAGAAGCATTTTTAATTCAAAGCTTTTGTTCAACAGTTCACAGCAGAGAAGTGACCTAGAATCCTCTAGATTTTCTATGACAGACATGCTGCAGTTATGGACCCTGTAGAGATTATTTTAAGAAAATCATTGTTTCTAAAATGAAATCCTGTGGTGCCCTGGATCTCTCCTGACCTTTACAGACTTGGGACAGGGGTGAGTGTGACTGTATAGATATTGAGTCTTTTTTTTCCCCCTAATCTTACCAATTCTTTAGCCTCAATAGTGAGCTTTTCACACCAGCTTTAGTGGCTATTTAATTTTCTCATTTTTAACTTTTCATTTGCCAGTACAGCCAAATGTTATTTGTTCACTTTTGATTTTCCTATTTATTCACTAAATTCCAGGAGAGGAAAATTCAATTAAAATAGATAAATACATTAAAGTGAACATATGAAGGGTTATTTGAATTTTGCAAGAATTGAGTGAGTAAATGTAGAATGCAGTAAGCATTTAATTTGAAAAAAAGTGCTTTATTAAAGTTTACTTTCATTAGTTGATAAAAAACAGCTTCAACATTGAAAGCTTAATTGAATACCTACAAAGACAATGAAAGAGCAATTACTATCACCACAATGAATTTCTCTGAAAAAATGATCATTTTATTTAAACTAAAACATATGTGAATATGGGTCTATTAATTAATTGAATAGAATACTATGCTCCTGATTTCAAATATTTAAATACTTCATTTATAGAAGAATTAAAATGCAATATTGTTTATGTTCTTGAAATAACTTAATATGATACAGTAGCATTTAGGAACTTTTTCCCTGGTTTTCTGGCTCAAGATATCACACCAATGTTGTGTTCATAACAAAAGTAGGGGAGAAAGTTACAGAGCACTGGGTAGAAGTGCTGGCAGTTGTTACCTTGCCTGTAGCAGTTTAGCAGTCTCAGGATAAAGCTAAATCCTGAACAGTGCTGGGCACTGATTTAATCCATGTCATGCTGCTATTGAATCGCAGTCTCCACTAGCATTCTGAGAGCCTCTGGACTGGTCTGCAGAAGGAGACACTAAGGTTGGCTTAGTTTAATGCTACTTTCAAATTGCAAATAATGTCTTATGATGGCTAATTAAACTGTGTCTTTTTTTTTTTTTCTTTTACTTTTCAATAGAATTGTATAAAGCTTCTATATGTAAAGAGGAAAAAACATCAGAAGCCATTTATATTGACGAAAAGTTCTTTAGCAAGGTGCTGGTAGAGTTCTGGGGATGAGAAAAGCCTTCAAGTTCATCACTGTTTTGAAGCTCCTTAATAGACCTAGAACTTTACTGAAAATCACCACCATGCCTCCCCCCAAAAATCATACCAGAAAGGCTGGATGGGAAATAAGAACAAGTCTACTAACCCTGATCTTTTATTATTATTATAATTATTATTATTATTATTATTATAGGGCCTGGGACTCCACACAGACTCTGAATCTTGCCTTGCTCTTGCTATGAGAAACCAGGTATTTAAAGTGGTACTTGGCTTCTTTGAATTAAGGAAAAATACATTAATATAAAGATATAATAGTATGAAACTTGTATTTAAGTAATGTGGACCAATCAGGAAAGAACAGTAATCGATAGATCGTAATACTATGCAACAGAATTAAGTTATAAATGCAAATATTTAATTGTCTTATTTTACCTTCATCTCTCTTTTACTATGATCTATCATGCTCTCTCAATTTCCTTCATTAATATGACCCTCAATAGGACCACATTTTTAAATGTTGCTGTTTTAAGGAATTATATTTAAGTTGGGCAAGATTTTTTACAATGTAATTGCTTTATTTACTGCACTATAAAAAAGATTTTCCTGTAACAAAGCATATTTTCTTGCTAAGATTAAATGTTTGAAACATATAAAGCATTGAATTGTTCTGTTTTAATACTCTTCCAATCATATGAATTAAGGCTTTTCTGTCATGGACTTTTAACTACATATTTTTAAAATTATTAGAGTTCATCACAACAAACTCAGAAGGCCAGATGCAAAAAAATATTTTTTGCTAAAAAAATAGTATCATTAATACCAGATTTTTGAATGAGAAAAAAGATTTTCTCATTTTAAATAAAGCTGAAAAAGAAGATCTAAAACTAGTATTTAACTGGGTTATGCAAATTTGCTGAGAAAGAAAGTGAATTTCTTTGAATAATCACGTAGAATGGAAGAGATTGAAATCCCTGATGAAATAAATACCTAATTGTCCACACAAGTGGAACAGCTGTGACAATCTACACTGAGAGACAACCACTACAGATTATCTGTTAATTAACAGGTTCACAGAGTCTAGACCTTGAATTAGTGCCCATTTTTAATTTAGCTAAATTTGCAAGCAGGGTGGCAATTTAAATTTAGATCTTTTCTTTAAGAAGGAGTTTTCTAATCAATACAAGGAATTCCCAATCTGCTGACAGGTATCTTTTGCAGATTACATTGCTATTCATCTACTGCATCTGGTTCTTCTATATGAGAAAATATTTTGACATTTCCATACACTTCCACTGTAAGATTGAGCCTCATTAGGAAGACTATTACTCAACTAAGACTTAAATTCCTCTTTTCTATGTTAAAATTTCAACAAATCAACTAAAGATATTTTTCCCTATAATCTGTAGACTTCTTCCGTTCCTATTATCTTTACAACACATTTTCAGTTCATGATTATCCAATTATCTTTCTTGAACTCAGTGTTTCCGTGAAGTCTCAGTTCAATGACAGTTCATTGTCTCGCTAGCTGAGGCTCTTTGATGAGGCCAGATATTGTTTCCTTTTGTCATATTTCAATCTTTCTGACAACCTTTTTACTTTTTCGGTTCAGGTTTGGAAGCCATGCTCTTGCAAATTAGCTCTAATATTACAGTAGAGTTTCTAATGATAGCACTATGAGTTACAGAGATTTTTTTCACTTGAAATAAGTCAATGGCAACATAACTCCTAGTAAATGACAGAATGCTTGAGCATTACTAAAGGAAACAAACAAACAAGAAGAGAAAAGAAAAAAGTTAATATCAAAATATCTTTAATTTGAGGATTATTCTATAATATATACCACTATTGCCTTTTTCTTTTCTTTTACTTTTTAAATCACTTCAGTTTACAAAACAAGTCACAGACAAATAAGTTCTGCTAATAAGCTCTCAATGGTTTGTTGAAGTAGATGAACACTTCCAGAAAAGTTAAAAGAATGAGCCGTGTTTTTGAAGAGCTAACGTGCCACAGGGTAGAGATTATAGTGTTTAAATAGGACAAGGCACAAGTCCTTATTGATAGTAATAACCACTTAATCACGTTTAATTTTTTTCAGAGTTGGTAGTTGGCCAGAAAAATTAGCCAAAAAATATGCTAATAATTTGCTGCATTGAGTTTGTGCAGCTTTAATTAGTGGAATGTAATTAATTTACTTTCTAGTGCTGGTCCAGGAGGAATGAACATTCAAAAGGTATTCTGTATTGGCAATGTAATTTAGATATTTAATCTAAGTTTATAAATTTATAGTAGAAATATACTCTCTCAGCCCTTTGTCTTGTGTATTGTATGGTCTGTAACACATTCAACTTGCAAATCTTTTGGGGGTTGGAAATGTGTTTTACTCAACTTTCAAATATAACATGTAATTGATAACACTTTTAAAATATCCAAAATATAATTCACTTATGTCCACTTCACCAGCTAACAAAGCAGTACTGTTACATTTTGAAAAGAAAGGAAAGTCACTATCAATATTAATGATTAGTTTTGTTTGTGTTCAGTATCAGATATTCACTGCCCTGGTCCTGCTGTCCACACTACTCCTGACACAAGCCAGGATGTCACTGGACTTCTGGGCCACCTGGGCACAGCTGGCTCATGTTCAGCTGGCTGTTGACCAACACCCCCAAGTCCTTTTCCACCCAGCAGCTTTTTGGACATTCTGCCCCAAACCTGTAGTGGTGCAGGGGGTTTTTGTGAGCCAAGAGCAGGATCCCAGTGTGGAACTTCATATAATTGGTATCAGCCCATCAATCCAGCCTGCCTAGATCCCTCTGTGGAGCCTTCTTACTATCAAGATCCTCATGGTGTCAGGTTCTTATTTTGATTCTCAAAATTAAGAGCCAATGTTTTCCAGAAAATCAATGGAAAAAAATTAGTTCATTTTCAGAGGATGATTTAGAGTCCAATAAAATTCTCTGAAATAAACTAAATTTAGTCATCCTGTGGAACTTGACATGATGGTATTTCTCACTTATCAATTCAGAAATATAAAGAATGGATGATGTAGTAAGGATTAACAGAGCATGTCTGCTTATTTACAGATTTCAAGATATGTCGTGAAGCTGCAGGATCTGCACACTTGCAGCTATCACAGTTCAAAAAAAATTACAACATATAAACACAAAGAAAAATATCTTCAATAACCTGAGACATTAAATGCCAAGGCACTGAAGGCAGCAATAGAACTTGATCAGCATCAAGTAGGTTGCACATTTCTGCCCACAGGTCCAGGATTCCCACTTCACCCCAGTCTGGATCCATCAGTACCCTCCAGCCAGTCTTTGATTGCTGCACAGATGCCTTGGCCCCGTGATGTAGTGGGCTTAGCTCTGTAAGGACTTTCAATACTATGTTGTTACTTTTATCTCTAGCCTGACCCTCACCCTGTTATCAGCCCCTGACTCTGCTATTGAGCCCCTGTGGGACTGTACCCCATTGAAGAGAGCACAGCCTGTGTGGAAGTGACCCTCAGTTTCAGGTTCTTTGTCAGGCCTTTGCTTTTCTCTGCCAATAAAATTACATTTAATTGGATCTACTTCACACCAACTTCACAATCTGTCTGTATTTGCAGGGAAGAATATCCTTCAGGAATGCACATTCGATTTTCATATTAAACTAGGAAGTTAAAGTAATTATTCTTGGTTACTTTTTATGAGTTGCTTAGTATAGAGTAATAAAATAATTCAGGAGAGCTCTAGCCCAACCTTCTGCTCCAAGCAGGGTCAACTAGAATGGATCTCAAAGGGGAGATTCCACAATCACTCTAGACAATTTTGGTGACTATGTCTGTCTTTCCATTCACTTCAGTGGAGACCCATCTCTCTAGACTCTCTACAAGTATTTGAAGAATGCTCTGACACCTCTGTCCCCAGCCAACTCTTCTCCAGGCTGAAAAAGCACATCTCAGTTCACCTCTCCTTGGAGGGGGGTAAGTGCTCAGTGGTGACCCTTCTCTGAACTTGCTGCAATGTATCAACATCTTTCTTGCACAATGAATGCCATATTCCAGATTCAAGAGCTGTGGAAAAATTTCCCTCCCCCAGTTTACTGATTGCACTTGCACTGATGCAGCCCAGTATGATATTAACTTCCATTGTTTCCTGGGTGCACTGTTGAATTATGTAACAAGCAGTTGAAGCTTATGTTTATCCTGTTACAAGAAAAGAATATTCTATTATTGTTTTCCCAAAATAATCTAGTAACAGAAAAGGTGATTTTGGGCTCAAATTAATGACATGAACAGGAGTTCCTGATATATTAATTTTCTTTTAAAAGAGAGTATAGCATTCAATGACAGTCTAAAGAAAGGAAAATACTCAAAAGAGTCTGACTGGATTATTAGAAAAGCTATTGGTTTATTTTTCCCTAAAGGTGACCTTCCCTTAATGTGAAAATCAACACTAGATGTATCTTACAATATTTAGTGGAAAGACAAGGGTCTGTTGCTCAAGCCTTGAAATAAAGTCTTTGATTTGTTTCAAAACTGCAATGGTGTTGCCCTTTAACAAATCTACTGCTTTAACATATAGGTATATAAGGATAAATAAATTTGTTTTGTATACCAAACAAACAGACTGAATTGTTGCCACAGAATAAAAAACAGGTGACTTTGAGTTGATGCCCTGTGTGTTGCAACTAATTATTTCCTTTATCTTTTCCTAAAGTGAAATCAGTTGATAACCATCCTTAGAATTCTGTGCAACTTCTGTGGTAAATACAATCTTTATGTTTTCCTATGCTACACTTACACAGATTACAACTAGAAGATGATGTAAATGTTAATCTTAAATTTTTATTCGTCAAATGATGTGAGCACAATTAGCAATACTCATTACCAAAAAAGAGAAGAAAACTGGAAAGTCACTATGGCTTTGCACCAATGTATTGAATTTTTCAATTCTTCCTGCTAATAGAAGATCTATGAACAAAATAAATTTATATAATTATATATAAATATAATTTAGTTATTCTCAAAGACAAAAGAGTCAAAAGATCAGATGAACTGTAATGAAGTTCTAATTTTGATCTGGAGTGGAGATATACATATTTAGGCCAGATCTGTAGACCACATCATTAACTATAAAGCAAAACCAAGTAAATTCTCTAACTAAGTGTCCTTGCTTCATACTTTCAAAGAAGTGGACAAATTGAGAAAGAGACTGAAAGATACTTTTGCCTTTGTTGCATACAGGCAAAAATCATAGGAAGAATCCATCAGCAAATAGCAGATGAAATGATCAGACAAATTGATTGAGGGTAGCAGTATGGAAGAGTTTCTGACTCTGTAGTGCTCTGAGGAGGAAAGGATGAATTTAATTGAAATACTGCTATGGCCTTTCAGCCCTCCCATGAGTTGAAAGTCCCAGCTGCCCCAGGAGTCAATGCAATACTCATCTGAGACCCAAAGGCAGGAACAGCAATAATGCCACAAGTACTTATGTTTTTCACCATGTAACATGCACTTGTATGAAAATAGTCTAAAATTGATTAAGATTTCTGGGGAATGGGGTGAAATATGTGCAATCATGCCAATGAAGAGAAAAAACTGTTTTGCAGTGTGGCCAGGTATGATTTACCTATACACCTACAAGTCTTAGTCATTTATGCTTACTTTATAGCCAGTAGTGAGGACAAAAAATAGTATAGTACTCTGGAATTGTTTGCCTCTACCCTCTACTATTCAGGATAGTGCAATGATAATACAGGATATTGACATCAGATTTGGAAGTCTTGTGTAGTGAATCCTGACCACCTAAACCCTCACATGTGATAGGAATTACAAACTGATGTAGCAGTCTTTAAAAATGCCACCTACAAGATAGGGTACTGGGATTAAAGGAGAGGGCTATAGAAACAATGCAATTAAAATGAAAATTAAAAATCCCAACTCCTAAGAAAGGAAACCAATGCCAGGAAACATAGTAGTATACTTTTTTCCTTCGTTTGCATTTTTGTCATAAGTAGTACTGGCAGTGAAGACTGATACATACCATGATTTTCATGGACAGTTCAGAACATTCTGTCTATCAAATAATTAAACTTGATTAAAGTTCTAAAATATAGAGACAGAAAAAGAGAAGTCCATTCCTTAGTAGGGAGCAGTGAAAGTATATTCTGAAATATCTCTCACGTGGTAAAGCCAAACTTAAAAACAAAGGGTTCCAGGTGAGAGGCTGGAAAAAAGAGATCTAAATCTCAAGGGAAATTGAAACAGTTCAGAAGGAAAATCAGTGTTAAGATTTCAAATTCTTAAGTTTCTCTTTTGTAGCTATTTTCAATTTGTAATAAAAATTTAATCTTTGGGACTTTAGTCTAACATTTCAAGTCCATATAGTGATTAAACTGGATTCAAGTGAATAACACAGACACGCTGTGTAATCCTGTCATGAAAGACCCAAACCCAAACATGACAAACTTGCTTCTTGGAGCCTTTGTAACTCAAAGCAATCTTGGGAATCCAAAATACTGTGATGCATTTTCTTCTAAGCTCCAAGCGTCAGTTTTGTGTGAGTAGATCTGTCAGCAGGTTTTAAGCATTGAAATGCAGATAGGTAGTGAGTCAGTTTACGACTCTAAGACTATTATAACCTCCTATTGTCACTCTGCATTACGCATGTTGCATCAAGATGCAGTTTGATAAATGTTTTAAATTAAAGTAAATGTGCTGTTGTCAATGGAGCTATGTTTTCTCACACCATCAGTTGTGTGTATTTCATTTATGACTTTGGTTGCTTGGGTTCCTATTGGCATTTTTGAGCCATACGGCAGGCTGGACCAGAGAAAAGTATGAGGGAATAATATAGATGCAACAGAATTTGCTTTCATCCATATTATTTCACTGAGATTGTTCCTTACATAGCCTGGTGAGTGCTGGGCAGAGAGGGAGGAAGGAACATGACAACAGAAACCAGATGAAGTCTGTAGGATCTCAAAAGTAATAGTGGCATTAAATAATCAAATTAAAATAATAGTCCCTTCACTGCTTTTTCAGTTCCTTTTCCTGCTCTCTAGTTCTGACTTATCTCACCAAGTTGATGGTAACACCCCTAAAACTTTCTTTAGTACAGTGTTTATTTGTTTTGGTCCATTGGTCAAAACTGAAATGTGTTGCCTGCCAACATTAATGTAAGGAACTCGTGTTATAAGAGTCTCCCTATCACTTTGCAGTTATAACTAAATCTGTTTCATCAATGCTTAGGTTCTGTCTCCTTTTGCATTTTAATCCTTCAAGAAGTTCTTCTGATTTCCACTTAACCCCTTGGGTTTGAGCAACTTTTCCTGGTTTTATTAAATGTTATTTTATGCTGCACTTAAGAGGTATCCTATGAATAGTAAAGAAATAAATGTATTTAAATGATAAAGAAGAAGTGACTCAAACTGTGGGTTTTGTGAAAAAGAGCATGGTGCTAATAATGCCAAAGTCATAGGCCTAATCCTGGTATGGACCATTCACTTAAGAGTTGGACTCAATAGTCCTTGTGGGTCCTTTCCAACCCGGAGTAGTCTATGATTCTGTGAAAAATTTTTTGCTTTTGCTGCGGGAGTGGTAAGCCACTGGAACAGGCTGACCAGAGAAATTTTGGATGCCACATCCCTGGAAGTGTTTAAGGTCAGGTTGGATGGAGCTCTGACAAACCTGTCTAGTGGAAGGTGTCCCTGCCCATGGCTGGGGATTGGAATTAGATAAAGAATCTGTATTTCATTGCATCGCAACAATATGTGAAACTGGAATGTATTTTAGGTGTGACAGTAGCAGAATTGTGGGTAGAAGAAGAAAGTTTTTCCAAATGAAGGTGCTTCATACCCAGAATAACACATTCTTATTGCTTGCAGTATGAACTTTTGTGACAAGCACAGAACTGAGCAATGCTATACTGTAATTAAATATGACACAGCACATTGTTATTTAACAACAATACTTGCCTATAAACATCTCGTTCTTGTCATCTGCCTACTTAGTATTAACTAGTAATCTGGAGTGACAGGGTGCTGAGAAGAACAAGCATTTAGCACAGACTTTCATTTCTACATCATCAGTACAGACCTGGACTTCACGTTGAGAAGTCATTGTTTAGGATCATTTTCTTACCCTGTGATTTCAAATCATTTCCTGTAGGATGCATATCTTCATCACAAAATCAGCCCTACAACTGGAACTAAGTGCATCAGTGTTGATTATACCTTTAGAGAGACTGGGAATTGAATGCTGCAAGTGACAAGGGTTTCTGGTCCCAAAAGAACTAAGAATACATTGCTAAGAAGCACCCAGACAGAGAGTAAGAGAAGAACAGCATTAATGCTAAATTCAATATAAAAAATAATTTTATGACCCTAATTTTTTTATTTCTCCTTTAATAATGCAATGTAAGGATGTTTTCTAGTCTTCTAATTTTTTACATGACAGCAATGGGATTGTTTTCTGATGTCAGGTTTCTTCATTTTCTGATCACACAGATACTGTTTTATAGCAGGGAAACTGCAGAATGTAAAATTAAAAGAAAAGAAGATATAAGAATTCTGCACCAAAACTTAAGCTGATATTTTAATGGGTTTTCTTGTAATTATTCCATTCATATTATTTTCAGAAAATTCTTTTAAAATATTCTACGTGTAATGAGCAAATGGTTTTTTGTACGTGATCTAGGATTTTACATAAAATATCTATGAAGAACTAATCAAGAATTCATCAGTTTATCCAAAATCAAGAATTCATTATGATTTTTTCTTAGAATAAATATCTGTTTAAAAAAATAAGCTAGCTTTGAAATTTTAAAAAGAAGTTTTAAAATTTTGTCAGTGCTTTGTGATCTTTCCAGATACAACTATAGTATTTATCTTAGACAAGCAGCTTAGCTAAATAATTTTTGGCTGTGACATGCCACTGGTGGTGCATGAAATGTTAGTGGCCTATTGTCACCTGGCAAAGGAATGACTTTTTCTTTATGGTGTTCAGGGGTTCAAAGGAGAATGGCTCTTCCAGAGAGCAGATTAATATATGCTTTTATTTAATTATGTCATATATATATATAATTTAATTATAAATTACTTTCAATATTTTTTTTTCCAATTTGTCAGGTATTTGACTGACCATCTAGTTCACAGTATTGTTATACATCTATCTCAAAGTTCTCCACATTTACACTGAGTTTTGCTTGTATAGCCTCATCAGCCGTTGAGAAATTCTCTGCTAAGAGCGGATCAAAAAATATATATTCTTCAAAATACACTTCTAAAAATTTAATTTTATTTTAATAGGCAGAGATTTCCAGTGCTGAGTATGCAATTGTTTCTCTCTTCATGTTAAAAGAAAACTGTTGTCATAATCACCACTAAATGATTATACTGGTATTGTTCAGAATGATGTTAGTGACTGACATAGCTGGATGCTTAAAGTTCACCTATTTTCAAGCATTTTGCATGTCACATAATTTGTATTGATCTTAGTGGGAGCTACTGTCTGCTCTACAGTATGACTATCTTTTATAGATCTAACTGTCGAAATATGAACTATAAATTTAACTCATGTGAGAAACTTGCAAATTTTGAAAATCTGTTAAGATGATAAAATGAGTCTTTTAGGTTTCAGTTCTGTATTATTCTGTATTATGTTCTCTTCATAAATAAATTTCTCCATCTGCAGTGTTCCTGTCTTTTTAAGAGTTTTTAAGATTGCATGCTGGCATATGGAACCTGTTCTTGCAGATCTGTATATTTTGATATTATTGCTACAGAAGTTCTGTCAAAGCTATCACAAATCAAAGTCAAAGTGCTATCAAATACCAAACACAGACTGAAGGATTAAGCCATGTAGTTCTAGATGTGTAAGGGGTACTTATCAACAACTTCAATTTTATGAATTGTATGGATATTTCAAAGTCTGCTATTGTGAATTAGTATTTCTGAATTTCATTGAGCTGTAACTTAAAACTTTAAAAAAGCACCTTCTTATAAACATGGAGCTGCATTTAATTAGGTACTTTAATGAGCAGTATATACTAGCTCCTGGAGAATACTCTTTCAGGTATATTGGATTACAGTTATCACTGCTTGTCTAGACATGGGATCAAAATGTGAATCTTAAATTAGATTGCCTTAAGATTTGGTTTTGTCAGGGTACTGTACTTATCTTAACAATATGACAGTCCAGTAGCTGAAGAATATAAGTTCACCAAGAAAACCTTAGAATCTCTTGGGAAATTTCTTTCAAGACTTGCAGTGGATATTCAATTATTCTTTAAATGAAAAATGACATTGAAAATATCAGAAAAAGCCCCTAAAGTAAGGCTGACATATAATTAAGATTTCAAATTAATCACTGTCTTAGTTAAACTTCAATATGAGGCTTGTATCAAAATGATAAATTGCAGTACCATAAGTTGACAAATACGGCTTATTTAACAACATTATTCTGAAAGAAATAAATTAAACAGAACATTGAAATAGTAAGTGGATTTTTACCAGACTAAGGGAGAGACATCTTTTTTTTTTCCAATAATTAAGTTTTTCTCGAGGCAGAAGAAATGATAGGTTGTTCATTGGTTTTTAACTTTCAAATAATTACTTTTTTGCAAATGTTAAAGCAAATAAATATATTTGCATTCATTTTGTCTGGAACAAAATTATGCGTGTTCTGTGGCTCTCTAATCAATCAACTTTTTTATTTCTTTTTTAAGATTTATCAAAGAAAATTTAGCACTCAACAACCACTAAAGTCTAACTGCTAATTATGTTAGAATAAAACACTAGATCTATAATCAAGCACATGTGCATGGGCTTTTTTCCTAAAAATTATATGTTATTTTTCAAATGGAAGAACAGGGAAGAGAAAGACAAGTGTATTTAGATAAATTTACCACATACTCTCCCAAAAATAGGATGAAAAATATTTGGCAGCAGAAACAATGTTTAACTGTACTTTTGAGTACTGACAATAGTGACACAGCCATCCATAATGAGCTTTGAGAGGTTTTAGTGGTCAGATACTGTCGGTGGCGAGAGAAGCAAGACGTAGATTCAATGTGAATTATAAATTAAGCTCGTTTATTGTCAGACAGTGCACATACTTATACTACTGTACGGGCTCAAAATATTATTTACTTACAGAAGTTTCACACGGGATCTTTCTCTAATTAGAGCACTACATTATTATCAGAAGGCTACAATAACAGTTTCTTCTGCCAAGTTAATCTTTGGACACCTGCAGCTTGTTTTCAGCTTTCATGTCTCCCTTTCCCACAGCTGTCTTGAGAATAACCTTGAGCAGAGGCCTAACTCTTGTCTATGGGGCCTGGATTGCTCACTTATACCTTATGTCTGTGCAGCTAGAGATGGCTATTTCCCAACAAGATACTCCCTCCTGCATGGTACAGTCCCCTGCCTGCAAGCCAGACCTCTAGTCATGGACTGTGTTCTTCTTGCCTGGAGCTCAGGCACATAATTTTACAGAGCAATTACTTTTTTTTCAGCCTCACAACTGCTGCTTCATGTCATTCACTCATCTGAGTGGTAATAACGTGGCCAAGGGAAACCTTAAGCAGATCTAAGGTTGGTACAGGATTTTGAGGGGAAGAATGAGGGGGGTGTGATCCCTTAGGGTGTTGGTGTCCCTTTCAATCCTTCTGATTAGGAGGAAAGCTCTGACTGCCAGTGCATCCAGCAGACCAATGCCTAGTTGCACAGTTGTCTCCAAGGGTTTGGGCTTCATAATCATGGTACCTCATCTGAAGGTGAAGTAGGACTGCTGGGAAGAAATGAAACCACCTGATCAATGCAAATAAGAACATAACCACAAGCAGACATTTTTAACTCAGAAGGAGGGCCTTTAAAATACGCTTTTCAAGGGACAGGGACCTAACTACAGAGTAAAAGAAATTTGAGCCCAGGTTTAGAAGGAAGGCTGAGAAGTAAGTACTAAAATTGGGACACTAATCTTTAAGACATCATATTTGGATTTATTTGGGGAATTTTTAGGCAGAATCTCCTGGGAAGCAATTATGGGGAGGAAGTGCAGTCAGAGAGATGGCTGATTTTTTTAAATGGCATCCCAACTATTTTAAGGGGAAGTGAACTTTGGCAAATGAGTCATGAGGCTAACAAGGGAGCTTCTTAATGAACTAAAATACAAAGAAGTACAGACAAAAAAAAATGGAAAAAAGGATGGACTGCAAGAAAGGTGTACAGAAATGGTGTTTAGGAACAAAATCAAGAAGGTCAAAGTCCAAGAGGCACTAACATTAGGAAGGAGTTTCATGGATTATACAGAGGGATTCTACAAGTATGCTAGTGGCAAAAAAAGGACGGGAAAAATTGAAGATTCACCACAAGGTGGAAAAGACAATAATATTCAATATGGAAAAGGGCAAAGAACTCCATGCCTTGTGTACATTGTTCTTCATAAGGAGTAACCTGTTCGTGTATCAGTCCAGCTGGGAAGGGGAGATGTAATTGGTTCTGGGTTTACATTGAAAAGTTGGGTATGTTCAATGCACAGATTCACCCAAGGGTACCAGAAGAGATGTCCTATCCTGACTGAAAAACTGTTGTCTGTAATTCATGGAAAATTATAGCAAATTATAGTGGTAGTCCTTCATGACTAGACAGATTAGTGATACACTTGTCCTAATGAAAGCAAGAGGGATCACTACAGACACTACAAACAAATAATTCTTCCCTCAATTCCTGGAAGTAGCCTAAAGAGCACATTTTTGTAATCCATTTTCCATCACCTGAAGGATGACACTAATTGGGAGTAGTTAGCACAGACTTAGCAAGGGCAAACTATGATTGGTGAACCCAAATGATATTTAAGTATCTGAAGGGGATGTTCTAAGTGGCCGCTGCTTTCAGCAGCTCTGAAACCTGGACATTTCCTTGCCTGGCCACAGGAGCCCAGACCTGGGGGAGCTTGAGGCCTGGGGATATATCACTCAAGCCAATGTACTTTCTGCTTTCCCCTTCGTAGATTTAACCAGTTTCACAGCTGAGAAAGTATCCCAGAGAAACACAAAGGCACACAAAAGACACTGACAGGATGGGCTACAGACTGCCCAAGACACTGCTTTGACAGCACCCCCCTGAACATGAGCACCAGTGGCCAAACCCTCTCTTTGTCTGGCAGACACAGGAGCTCATTCATGCAGGCACACACACAGGATTATGTGAGTTCGTGAGCACATGTGCATTCACAGATCCTACAAGTACCAGCAGGATCCCTCTGTCTGCCTGGCAACCCCACCCAGATTCCAGGCCCTCTTACTGGCCCCAGGGGTCCCCTAATCACTGGCTGCTCCAGCTTGATGCTTACTAGCAAACATGCAGTACTGGCAGACTTGTCCAGCATGGATTCCCCATCCACCTGACACCTCACCCTCCTTCCTGCTGGGTCAGCCAGATGGAAGTGTGCAGGTGAGTGACCCATGCACACCCAGCATGGAGAAGCTGAAGACAGCTGTCATCATACTGCCTCAGCACCTGTCACACGGCTTCCTCCAAGAGCTGGCACTGAGCCCCTCTCTTGCTTTGCTCATGCTGGTTCCTCCTGATAGCTGTTTTTTGGGACACACACCATTCCCACCCCAGTGAGTGGCAGCTGAGACCCCCAACCACTGCAGTAGCTGGCATGGAGACTCCAGCCCCTCCAGTAGCTGATACCAGGCCAGGGTTACCTATACCCCCAGCCTGGCTCAAGTAGCTGGCACTCAACCCTTTAAACCCTCACACATGCAAGACAGAGAGAGATTGCTCTGAAAGTTAAAAAAAAAGATTTAATAAGAAGATAGGACAGGTTATGGTGATC
The DNA here is from genome assembly GCA_034509425.1 of Eopsaltria australis. Lineage (NCBI taxonomy): Eukaryota > Metazoa > Chordata > Aves > Passeriformes > Petroicidae > Eopsaltria > Eopsaltria australis. The sequence continues at coordinate 4,338,171 of JAVTVJ010000026.1, forward strand.
AGGTGCAGGCCTCAGCCAGACAAGTGTACTGATCAGAGCCCTTTTTCACACAGCTCTCACAAAATTATGAAAAAGCAGAAGAATGACAGAAAGTAATTCATTATTTGGAAAATTAGTTCATGTTAAGGCTTCAAAAGCCTAAATTAAAGAGAAAGAATACTCTGAAGCCTGTGATTTTATTGCAGTACTTAAGAACCTCCACAAGAACTCACAGATGCTAATAATAAGGGCCCTATAATTTAGCAGATAAAAGCAGAACAAAAGCCAGTGGCTTGAAGTTCAAAAATGAGAATTAAAAAGTCTTACTTCTAAGTGAGGCAGAGTGATCAGTGGGATCAAAGAAAGTTTCCTTAAAGCTTGATGTGCTTGAGAGCTAACTTTGTTTCTTGAAGTTATTCTTTAGCCAAATCAGTGGTTGTGGTACCAAGAAAATGGTGTGAAATGCTATAAAAAATTAACCAGATTAAGTCCACAGAGCTATTTTTCTCACTGCTTCCTCTGGACTTATATATGAATGATAGTACCAGTACAGCATATAGATAAAATAGGTAGAAGCACCATGGCAACCTGGTAATGATTTCATAAGGAGTGATTTTCTTCTGTGCTACAGCTTTACAAGTGCATCTGGCATTACAAATGGCATAAAAGTCTGTAGTAGATACAAGTCTATGAACAGGCATTAGTGGGATGTTCTCCATCCAAGCTAATATTCCAGGACAAAAAAGATTTGTTAGATAATTTTCTGGGACTTCCTAGACAATGTGACAGATATCCATGCATTCAGACAAAAAACAAAAACTCCAGCACCATTTTTTTCTTCTTGTTATCCAACAAGTTGAATAGAAGCAAAAATAGATAACATATATTGGCTTTTGTCTATCATGTTGCTTTGTTAGATTTAGTATGGTTCATCTAAATATATCTATTTAGGCAATTTAATTATTTCCTGTTTTCCTTTCCTTTTCCTTTCCTTTCCTTTCCTTTCCTTTCCTTTCCTTTCCTTTCCTTTCCTTTCCTTTCCTTTCCTTTCCTTTCCTTTCCTTTCCTTTCCTTTTCCTTTCATTTCATTTTCCTTTTTCTTTTCTTTCTTTTCTTCCTTTCCTTTCCTTTCCTTTCCTTTCCTTTCCTTTCCTTTCCTTTCCTTTCCTTTCCTTTCCTTTCCTTTCCTTTCCTTTCCTTTCCTTTCCCAAATCCAGTTTAATTCAATTTTTGTTAAGAGGTTTTTGAAGCCATGTGATGACAGAGAGCAGCCATATCCACAGCAGTTATGGCAAAATGCAAATAGCAACAAAAAAGAGCCTATAGTATTCAAGAGCTTGGTGAAAACTTACAGCTTAAATTCTGTGGCTTTTACAACTCCAACCTGGCAAACAATTTTTCTGTGGATTTCTTCTTGTAGAGAACACTCCAACATTAAACAATAATTTATTAGTACTCCTTTAAATTTTATGTTAAGCTAGCAATGATATTATTAGCTTTATACTGCTAGAACTTCATGAACCTTACCTGAATCCAAGATTTAGATTGTGTAGACACATTTCTGAATTCTGATATGCAGAAAAGCTAAAAATAGTTTATCCTATTTGTTCACATTCTGTAGCTTTATACCAACTGCCAAAATTATTTTTAGCACCCACATCCTGGCATGTTTAAGTCCTACTAGTGTTTCTTATCTACATGCTTCAATAATCCTGTACATCAGCTACCAGTTTTTCTTAATATTGCTGAAAGAAATTCATAAGTCTACAGAAGTCACTAGATGGAAATCCTATTCGTTAATAAACACCATCTGCTCCCTTCTCTGCTTCCCCACCTCCCATTATTCATAAAGCTGTGATCATTCTTGAAATTTTTAACATTGCTCTCAAATCCCTCTCAAACACATTTCAGCAGAATTGCTGAACTCCATAGCAGCACTCCAGTGCAAACATGAAGACCATTTCATTACTTAAACAGTGTCTGATAATTCAGTTTTGTAACTCAGATTTAAAATTATGTGCAGCAGTACAAACCAGATAAAGTTATATTCCATACCACTATTATAAATATTTGCAATTCATCTCCTGGGCATTCAGAGTTTTCACTATAAGGGCAATCTATATATTAAATTTTTCTGTTCTTTGCCGTGGCAAATAGATAACACAGAAATGTCTATCATATTTAACTTGAATAAAGATTGCCATAAATTCTAGAAGTATGTTTCCTAATGAAAGCAATGATTTTAGCAATGTCAGCTACCTGTTTAATAGCTGTAAAATAACACAGTGAGAACAGAAGGAAGCACTGTTCAAAGCAGGACTAGGTCCACTGAATCCCCTTTGCTGTGTAGCCAAGCTGCTGCTCTGTTTTCTTTCTCAGCAGCTGTATTTCCCCTCCCATACTCTCAATGAATGAAGCTGCTTATGTGTCTTAGGACAACAGGAAATGGAAAAGTGCATCTAACTCTTCTATTCCAAAACCAAATTATTCCATCAGTAATAAAATAAAAGGGCACAGCTACACTGTGCTTGGCCTAAATTATCAAATAGGAGGTTAAGTATAGCATTCCTCCTCCAGATACTAATGCCTATATACATTGTAGAGAGCCTGAAAAAACCTCCCCAGGAACCTCTCCAGAAAAAAAAAAACAGGCACAGAATCAGCAGACTTAGAACTTCCTCGTTTCTCACTCCAACCAGCAATGTGCCACTAGACGGTGATAAAATTAGCTCCCCGGTTTTTTTTAAATCCCTCCTTAATTTTTAGTGCACCTCACCATTTTCTGTTGTCACTGTAAGTGAAGTCTATTACTTTTGAGTAATCTGTTCTAGTTTTCTCTCATGAAATAATTTTTCTACAGGGGTATTGTGCTATATAGAGAGGTATGTTAATCAGATGTGCTCTTTTCTGGATAACAAAGAAGCTGAACATGAAGAAGTTTGTGCATAATGATAAGTCAAATATGCCACTTGATATAGAGGAAAGAAAGAGGCAGGTGAGAAGAGAAAGAAGGAGAGAAGAAAAGAATGGAGAGACACTTATTGCAGACTGAGGCTTATGATATTGATGTTTAGCAGGCCAGAGTTGATATTTTGTGGTCTGTAGTGCACTTGGTTTGACTGAATTAAATTGCAGTGGCTTATATATGGTAGCTCAGCATAGTCTTTCTATTAATGATATAATTTTATACCTTTTCATCAATATTTTTATACTCAGGAGATCAGAAAATTAGTATGTTCCTATACATCATGATCAAGAAAGTCCACCATAGATTCACATTTCCCACAGATTCTGTCAGGTACTGTGGAGTTTCTTGTCAACTTTCAGCTCAACTGCAAATTTGTCAAGAGAATGAGAAGTCAGAAAAATAGATGTTTGGAGGCTTTGTTTATTTTTATTTTTTTTTTTTACACAGTGAACATTATTGGATTCCATGTAACCATCTACCTATGTAATCTATTTCAAAGCATTTTAAAAAAAGTGTTTTAAATTATCTCTGATTCTGAAAGATATGTTCCTTCTTTTTCAAATAACAACTGGATCTAATCCCTTCAGATATTTGTCTCTACTTCTCATGCTATCCACTCATGCCACCTCTATCATTTTACTTTATTGCAATGACAGGTTGCTAATCATTTCTACCTTAAATTTCAAATTACATATCCATAATGAAGCTTTAAATTATGAGGCCTGATATTTAAGGGTACTAAGTATGCAGACGTTTCATCAAGAAGCTAAGAAGGAGTTACTGGGCAATCAAAATTTTCGAAAACTGGATGCTAGGCAGAATCAGATCTTAAAATGTTGATTGCAGGGTTATACACGTTCACAAAGAGTACAAGAACAGAAATGGGAATTGCCCTGATGTGATTATCATTTAAATACATCTATTCTCTCACATCAAGGAAAGAGGCATTAAATGAATGTAATGTAATGTAACGAGTTTTCGTTTCTTTGCTATCTGAGTATAAAGACAGATAGCTTCACATGAAGTCAGAAAAACAGGTACTGAAAGAAAAATTCTCTGACTGAAGGAAGTTACCTTGATTCAGGTCTTAAAACAGTAGATCTGACTGTGGTAAGGGAGACTCCATTGAACTAAAACTCTGGTATCCTGCCTAACTTTTTTGAATATTCCTAATTTCACAAAATAAAACATCAGTTTCAAAAAGGATGAGTATCACGTTCAAGGTAACAAGCTTATGTTTTGTTCTAAAATGCTGATTTCTGTGGTTGAAGGTAGAATTTCCCCTGAGTTTATACTGACCTAGGAGCTTGAGTTCTAATAATCAGCATTTTATTTTCACCTAGAAAGGAACTATGTGAGGACTCAGTCATATGTGCAAGCTGAAGTCTTGATTGTTGATCTTACATTTTAGTTTTAATTACTCTCTATCATAACTGAGATGCATAGTATGTTGTCTGTTAGCATCTTTCAGTAAGCTGTTTATAAGAAAGAGAGAGATGATACTATATCTAATGAATTCAATTCATGCATGAGAAGCATATATTTTTCATAGTTAAAAATCCATAGGAATTGCATAGTGTATTTTAATATAACATTTTTAATAATGCTGCTGCTGAACAGAGTTACCAAATGCTTGAAAAATTAACAGACTGAAGAGTAGTAATAATCAAGACAAAAGCAGTTACATATAGCATGAATTTCTCTTTTCTATATGACCTCTCTTTTATTGTGCAACCCAGGAAAAAAAAAGATAATGTGTAATCATTTGAGCTATTTTCTCTGATAACTCAAGGAACAAGAAGGGCCTAAAAATTATTTTATGTTTTTCGTTTCATATTTTTGGTATATAGGAGGGAATTTGTATATGAAGTAGAATTCTCATGCATCATATCTGAAGGTAAACTACATCAATGGCTGAAGACATTTTACTACAAGATTGTTTCTGGACTGTATTTCTACAGCAGCCCTTCATTGCATCACCAATTTTTGGAGAGTTTCTGAGCTATCAAAGTGTTACTCAGCTAGTACTTCCTCAGAGATTAGTTTCTGTTGCAGATGGGACCAAGCAGGGTAAAATGGTCTCAGAACTTCTCCAGGCAGTTTACTATAGCTCCTGCTTTGCTGACAGAGACACTCAATGGAAACAGAAAAATCAAGTGTCTTAACACCAAGTGTCTTCAAAAAAGAGGGAGGAGAAATCCAAAAATGGAAAAACCAAAACACAAAAACACTATAAGAAACAGAAAAACAACAATTTCTGTTTATATCATATAAAAACTTGTTAGAGCTCATGGTCCCGGTACCAAGAATAGGTTTTAAAAATGAATGCAAGATATAAACCAGCTGTTCAAACACTGCTATACTGAACTTGATCATAAACAAGATCCTTCCTGGAACATATGTATAAAATGCATATATATATATATATATATATCTATTCAATACTATGAACTTCAGGAATACATGTTTCAGCTCATTAACTTCAGTGTCTGCATGAAAATTATAGACAATTGTAAAAACTGCAATAGAGAAATAGCTTTACGTCAATTCAGAGAACTGAGTCAGCATTTCTCCTGTGCAAACATATGAGAAGGATTCCATCCATAAACTTGCAGATGCAACTCTAGCAAAATTCAAGACTAACTAATAATGTCTTGACATTCATTTGAAGAAGCATGTGTCAGAAGCACCAGAACAAAAACAATTAAGTTTTGCAGAATTTAAAGAACTTGCCATTATTAGAGATCATAAAATATTTTTGTGTGAATGGGACTATAGATTGTAGGGTTTAAAATATTTTTGTTTGCTATATGACTCTATGCATCTGTAAATGATTACATGAAAAGCAAATATTGTAACTGGGATAAGGTTATATACGTGTATTTTTGTGTATTTCATGGGATGTTTAGGTTTTTTTATGTGTAGAGATCAGAGGGAAAAAAACCCAGAATATTCTGTTAAGAATGTCTTACCTTCATAGTAAACTTTAAACCCATGAGCACTAACTGCAAAGTCACTTGTCAAGCGCAGTGAAAATACAGATTTTGTACTTGTCACAGGTGGAGGAAGGTGAAATCCTGTTAACCTAAGAAACAAAAAAGCACAATTCATGGTTAATTTTTTAGAAAATAAAACTGTGACAGATGGCTGTTCCAAATAATATTTAATCGTGAAAATGACAACTGCCTTAAAAGTATGTAGTTTGCATTACTTGAAAAAATTATTTTATTTAGTAATTGAGGAATTAATAGAAAATTTGACTGTCTGTGGTGGACTCTATATTTAGTATAGATGATAGTAAGACATAGAAAGTGGACTTTAAAACAGTTCAGATTATCAGCAGCTGAAAAAAATAAAAACAACCAAGGAAATCACAACCTACCAGGAAATTTGCACTCTTTAGGGTTATGTACAAAAATGTATTGCACTATATATCTTACATAGGTTTCTGCTAAAATTTGTAGTACCTGAATTTTTCCACAGTAATATGATGAAAGAAAAGGACTATGATTCACTATAATGAGGGAATTTAGTATTATTTAAACTGTGCACTTTAATCTCAGAGAAGGAATTTCTGATTAGAAAGTTAGCTATGTGTGGTGAATTGTGTAGCAGATAAGATGATAGATTTTATTAATGATTGAGATTTAAATTATTTTCATGTGTCTGTAGATAAGCCCTTATTTTACATTTTACTTTGAATTTAGAATTACAGAAAGATTTAGGTCAAAAGGGACCTGTAGAGGCCACACAGTTCAACCTACTGTTCAAAGTGGGTTAAAATTCAGTCTAGGTTGCTCAAGATTTATATTTTCCCTTCTCATCGTTAGAACAAATACACTGTGATTTTATTTTTTTTTTTTTGGTATTTGGTTTAGTTTTTTGCTTTGTTTTTTTTAAATGCAGTTATATATACAGCTACATGGGCTGGCCTTGAGCCCACTTTAAGAAATATGTAAACTCTGGAAGAGATGACATATATTTTTTAATTTTTCTTGATGTAAGAACAAACACCAATGGTGTTTACTGATGTTTTAATACGTTTACTGCTGCTTCTTATGAAATTCAATCTCAGTCTTCTTCTGAAATCACAAATTAACTGATAAGTTATGTCCTGCCATTATCAGCATTTCTAGTCTCATCAGAAGGAAGGATATATAGTGATGAGAAGCCCAGAATTCAAAAGGTCAGGAAATGATTTGCTAAAAAATACTGTAATTGCAATATTAGCATTTATTTTATGTTTTGCATATTTTTAGCTTTAAGACACCTTCAGATGAGTTCTATAGAATGTATCAGTAATTTACCATGAAGCTTATGTGCTGTGGGGATCATAAAAAGTTTTATATTTTTCTTTGATCTCTATATATTTGTATGTACGTGTAATTCATTGGTAAGTATCAACGCTTTAAAGTAAGCTGGCCAAATGCAAAACCAAACCAATAATTTGAATAAAACTTTGACTGTGTCTTTCAGTAGGTTTAGCCAGTATCTATTTATGTACTAAATGATTTAAAAGATTTCTGGATATAAACATATATCCAGCAGAAAAGAAATACACAGTTATCCCAAAGCATTGAATTTTATGAGTGATAGGTAGGCACAGCTTAGATGGGTGGATTTTTAAAATTAACATACATTTTACTGGCATAGTAAACATTACAGCTCCTGATGCAAAACAGATCATTTTAAGAGCCCTTGGATACCATTTAGCTTTCAGCGGTGGGCCTTTTATAGCCTCATTATGCTGCATTTAGTCAAAAAGGATAAGCTTGTTTCTTTAATTTGATTGCTACACTGAAACTGACACAAAGAAATCCAGAGGTAATATTTTTGGTTTAGTGCATGATAAATTAATAAAAAATTTTAATAAGTAAAATTCACCATGCAAATATCACTCTGTAAAATACTACAGATTTTTAGAAAGAACAGTAATGTAATTCATTCTTCTACTGAAATAACCTAATACTTGAATATTATTCATTAGGTACAAAAGCATATTGACCTCAGAGCTTGTCTTATTTGTATGTTAAACTCTACAAACTGTCTTAAGTCTTAGCTAGAATAGTTTCCATTGCCATTTAAAATGAAACATAGCAAGCACATCATAACTGCAGGAAAGAAATGGCAGGTAAGCAGCAAAATACCTGTAAGATAATGTATGTGCATAGATCTGATTGTCACTCATTCAGATCAGTCTAAATGTCTGACTAAATGTAAGAGAACTAAATGTCTAACTGAATATACTGGTAAAAGTGAAACTTTAGGTGGAAAGATTATGCAAAATAAGCAGTCATCTCGTTAAGCAGATATCATATGCATATTAAACACATTTAAAATTTAAATTTCCTCTAGTAGCTGAGGTTTTTTTTATCTACAGCAATTTGCCATCTTACATTCCATTTGCATATCTCATTCCATTTGTATCAATTTTTTCAAATTTAAAATACTTAATGGAGTTATTCAGGTGAAGCTCTACTGCTGTTTTAGATACTGTGAAATATTTGAAACATCAGCACAGACTTGGAAGATATGACATTGTACCACCATGAGATCCATGTGCTTCTGGAGAGATGAAGGCCAGGCAAGATACCTTAAGGATTTTAGACATACCTACATCATGTTCTAGGCTCTTCAATAATTCCTTTATAGTCTACCACATTGGTAGAAAAAGTTAATACCATACAGAGGTGCTGTCTTTTTTCTTTTTCTTTTTTTCTTTTTCTTTTTCTTTTTCTTTTTCTTTTTCTTTTTCTTTTTCTTTTTCTTTTTCTTTTTCTTTTTCTTTTTTCTTTTTCTTTTCCTTTCTTTTTTTTTTCTTTTTTTTCTTTTTCTTTTTCTTTTTCTTTTTCTTTTTCTTTTTCTTTTTCTTTTTCTTTTTCTTTTTCTTTTTCTTTTTCTTTTTGCTTTTTCTTTTTCTTTCTCTTTTCCTTTCTCTTTTCCTTTATTTTCTTTTTTCTTTTTCTGTTCCTTTTTCTCTTCCTTTTCATATTTCCGGTTTTTATTTTGGAATTAGTTCATTTAGTGTACTCTGGTGTCATTAATATGTCCCATAAGTAACTGTTACTGGCTTGGGTAGCCATGGGAAATCATGGGAACTAAAAGACAATGTCTACAGAGGTCTGAGAGGAAAATATATTTTTTTCTGTTTCAACTCTTAAAAACCCAAATTCTGAATTGTGATAATCTACTTGAGTATATGATTTAGATGATGCAGTTCAGTTATAGAATGTTATCAAACACACAAGTGACACAAACTTGTAAATGAATACACTGCATATGAATGAATATATTTGCTTTGTTCTTGCTGGTGTGTTTAACACGCTTGCCAAGCACCGAAGACCCACAGGAAATGGACATATTTTGTATGCAGTGCAAGACTACAGACATTTCTGGGAGTGTAGGAAAAGGTTAAGAGGTATTTGTATTTAATCAACTTTTCTGTTTTAGAAAGACAAGTTGCTCATCCCGAAAAACTTATTGTATATAGAAATTCTAAAACTCAAGTAGTAAATATGGTGAAATTAAAGATACCATTTGAAGACACAATATGTATTCAGAATTTATCTATTATTTGCATGCAAAATTACAATGTTACGTAGTTTCAGTAACGTGAATCTGGCAGTGTTTTTGCAATCATCTCAGAGTATAAGAATGGAGAACAGAAACACCCATTGCCTTGGAACCAGAGAAAAGGACATTTGGGATACGAAATTAAATTACTCCATGTAGACCAAAGACAGAGGTGAAGAAAATCACCACCATCATACTGTCTGGCAAAGAGTTAATCTTGCTGGGTTTTTGCCTTAACTACCCCATGGTGCCATCTTTATCCTCCCAAGAAAAACGAAACTGGTTAAGGATCCAAATGGACATCAAAAGCACCCCAGAACACCACCAGAGAAAAGAAGTAGATTCTAGGAAGATTCTGTACAATTTTAACTGCATTTTTTAAAGTAATTAGTTGCTTTGAGTATGAGTTTTAGTAATATGTAGGCAGACTAGTAATAATGACTGTTGTATTCACTCCTATATTTTTATTTGTTAAGACTTGGTGAAATAAGACAGATTTTGTTTGAGTCCTCAGATATCTCTAAGTACTCAGGGTGCAAGTGAATAAAATTTCTTGATGTACAAATAAAGTGACTAAAGGGTGTCTTTTTCCAGGTGAAAGACTAGTTTTGAAGGAATCTATGTCTTGTGCATCTTATGACTCCATCTTTATTTATTTTTTCAGTAATGGAAAAAGTCAAATGGAATCTGAAACAAAACATTATCTTATGTGCATAGGAATTTCTAAATATTCTGTCACCATTATTTAAAATATTATAAATAAATTCTAAGCAGTAATGATAATGGTTGAACCTATATGAAAATTTGTAGCAAATTTTTGGCATTGCAAGTGATTGAAAATGGCATAATTATTTTCTTTCAAACATGTAATTTACAGAGTGTGTCACTATGTCTCTTCCTCCTGTAGGTTACTATATTCTATCAGGTGCTATAGATTCAAAAAAAGAAGGCATCAATATTAAACAGTTGAATCTGTTTTCCTTTTCTAAGTATAAATTTAAAGACTACTGCTCCAAGAGTAATTATAATCTCTGTATTTTAATCTCTCCCAATGTCTTTTTTCAATCACATATGATATCATTATAAAATGACAAATCATCTCAGATTTGTGGTTTCCAAGACTTTAGAGTTCTGACTACAAATTTCTGCAGTTTGATCAAACACTTGTTTTCCGCTCTTACTGTAGTCCTTATGATAAAACTTAAGTCATATTATCACGTGAACTTTAGGCTGCATGCTGAACTTTAAACTCATCAGCCTGAAGGAAGACCAGCTCCCAGCTTCAGGATCTAAATAGAGCAATCATTTCATAATTGCAAAGTTAAAATTATGAAAAACAATCTTGATTAGTCATACAAAAGTACTCCTAGATAAATTGTTTACTTGAGGCTGTGATGTGATAAATAAGATGACTGTATTTCCTCTTTGCTTGTGGGTCTTAGATATTTGCCATTTGACATTGATTATGCTTTGAAATAGGTAATTTTTTAAAATGTATTTTAGCAGCTCTTTGTACTGTTTTCTTTTCTTTTCAAGTTCACAAGATTCTAGATTTTCTACAGGGTGTTGGTGATTTCCAAAGAAAATACAGTTCTTCAATAATATTTCAGCTTAGTTTGGATAGTATGTGAAGAAATTCACCAAAAAAGTTTTTTTAAGTGTATAGCAGTCTCACTTAATCTCAATAAATTTTTGATTAGCTCACAGAAATTTTACAGCAGGAAGAGTTTTAATCTAATCTGAAAGGTGCAAGAAATGTTTGTCTCTAATTTGTGTAAAATGATGCAGAAATATAAAACATGTTAACACGTCAACTTATTTGAACTTTGACTGTAAACTTAAAAAGAGTGTCAAGCCCTATACATTCTCACTTTTAGTTTGATCTCCAAAGAACTATTTATTCTTGTCAAAAGGAGAAAATAGATTCTGAAGAAGAATATGCATAATAAGCAAAATGCCATGTATAAAAGGAAAGTAGGTAAATCAAACTTTTGTATACCTTCATTGAGAATCTTCTACACAAATAAAGGCAAACTTTCTGAAGACAAATTTTATTCCATATTTAGCAGTTTACAGGAAATTGAAATATCTGATATTTTCAAATAACAGATAAAATATTTCCAATTATGTTTTTTTTCTTTTATGTGAATGTAACTTTTCTTTTTCTTCCATTAAGAAGTTTTGGTCTTAATGATATATATTTAAGTTGATAATCTTCAAAGAATATTATTCTTAAAATCCATAGCACATATACAAATGAAACTGCATCACCAGTGGATTTTTCCCTATAAGCTAGAGATAAACCTTCTACCAGTCATTTTATTTGCTGGTATGTCCAGCAACTTGTTATCTGTTATTTATGCAGACAGTACCAGTTAATAATTAGCAAATAAATACATCTTGAATTTAGTAAGGTACTACTGGGGCATGGTTTTGTTGGACCACATACTGATGAATCCATTATTAGCTGCTGGAGCCCTGTCTGTGAGGTTTTGTATTCATATATATTTCTATTAATTTTCTAAGTAGCAAATGATTAGATTTAACATCTGACTAGCCTGATGCTACACTGATTCAGGTTCAAATTTAGTGAGATCTTTTGCCTGCCAGATACTTGTTTAACAATTTCCCACTAGCTCTAGTTATTATTTAGAAAAAAAGAAAGCCCTCAAAAGAAGGGTTTGCTTATTTGCATTTTCTGATATAAATAGAAGCGTGATCTTCTCACCCAATTTACTGTTGCATTTGTAGTGACCAGCATCTACTCAACTAAAATAACAACACTCTTCAGTACTTTATTCTAGATGCAATTTTGTTTTCACGTAATACTCATCAAATATTTGATTCTGAGGACCATTTCCCCTTACTTCTACATGAGATGGCATTTTATTGTCTTGAATACTGAGATATTAAAGAAAAGATATGATTACTTGATGAAGTATGGATTTTAAATGTTGAGTGTATCTAATTTGACATCCCATCTTTTGGTTATTAGGGTTTTTTTTGTTGCCTTCTTTCATGGGAATGTAAAATCTAGCATCTGTTTCTCTTTCAGTCTGTTTTGTGAACTTTTTTCTGTGTCACTTCCATAATAATTCATCAGACATGTAAGCATCTGTGCTGATTTTGACTGGGGTAGAGTTAGTTCTCTTCACACTGATTAATAAGGGCTATGTTTTGTATTTGTGCTGAAAACAGTGTGATAACACAGGGATGTTCTTGTTCTTGCTGGGCAGTGCCTTTCCTATTTTCTGTACAGTCAGATCCCATCCTTAACTGTTCCAGAGACACACTGTACGAGATTCAAATTATTCTGTGTGGTAATAGCCTCTGTCACCTGATCGAAGTAGCAGTCCTAAGTGATCACAAATACCACAGGAGAGAGAACCTAGAAAGTTTTGGGTTGTAAGATACCTTCAAGGGTCATCTAGTCCAAGACTTTTGGGATAAGCAGGGACTTATTCAACTAGATGACACTGCTCAGAGTCCCATTCAATCTTATCTTGAATATTTCCATGGATGGGACATCTACCACCTCTCTGGGAAATTTGGCCTTATGTTTCACCACCCTCACTGTAAAAATTTTCTTCATTATAAGTAGTCTGAATCTAACATCTTTTAGTTTAAAGCCATTACCCTTTGTCCTATCACTATAGGCAGCACTGAAAGTGTCTTTCTGTCTTTCTTATAAGCTCCTCTTAAGTACTGAAAAACCACAATAGGTCCCTGAAACCTCTAACGGTGGGGAGAGGAAAAAATCAAATCTTTGTTGGTACTACCACTAATTATTGTATAAACTTTACAAGAGTATTTCTACATCGAGCAGATGTACAGAGTGCAGCAAGTACTGCAGTAGATTGTCCCACATTATTCTACACTGGTGTGGCCTCAACTTGAATACCATGTGCAATTTTGGGTGCTCAATATAAGGATTATGGAGCTATTCAAGAGCATGCAAAGGAGAAAGCAAAGAAGTTGAAGGGCCTTGAGGGGAAGCCTTGTGAGGCTGAGATCACTTGGTCTGTTCAGCCTGGAGAAGAGTAGACTGAGGGGAGACAACATTGAAGTCTACAACTTCCTCAGGAGGGGGACAGGAATGGCAGGCACTGATCTCTCTCTGTGGAGACCAGTGACAGGACTCGAGGGAACACAATGCTTCTATGATTCTACATGCACTCAAAAACATCCTACTTTCCTTAGTTAATAGTGTATGTTTGGAGTGGGTTTTCTGAGTCACTTTTAAAACTTTTATTCCTTTTCAAGATAGAAGAATGAAAAGAAAAAAAGTTTTACATTTTTTTAAAAAGAGAATATTTTAAAATTAGTACACCACAACATTTCTTAGAGCAAAATAACATTGTTTACATCTTACATATGAATGCATGTTTCTGAAGATTTGAGAATTCTGGACCTAATCTGATGGATAACATCTACAATATTTTTGTGATTATATCTTTCTGATGAGTATTTGAGTATTCTAACTGCCAGAGTAAAACTAATCTCCATTTTCTCTTCCATGCCTTGGCCTTTTCTCACATCCATGTTTTATGCACCCACCTATGTAACCATGCCTTTTTGAGATTGGAGCAGAAGAGACCATATCCTAATAGCAAGTTCCAAGAATTGCAAGGGCTAAAAATTCAGCAAATATTAGTAGCTAATCCAAGTAAGGATCAAATAAACTCCCAAAGAATTCTGATGATTTGTGTCAGACAATCACTCATGATGGTAATCAAGTCACTCACTTGTTGTATACTCACATCTATTAATTAAACTGAAAAGTGTCAAACTAAAACTGGTAAGATGAAGTTAAATTACCTTGTTGAACTAGTTTTTTAATTAATCTGAAGGTGCAAAAGTATTCAGAAAGGGATTGGACAAATAACTAATAAGAAAATTCACAGTTCAGCAATATATCACTGATAGAATTGCTAAAGCTTTAGGAGGGATATGAAAATCCCATGATTCAAGAAATCAATCAATTTGTATGCAGTGAATTACACTGAGGCTCTGTAATGTGCAAATTTCATGTGTACATTGGATTCTGGTGTAAAGGTAATATCTCCTCATCTTTGTCTTGACCTAGGAGTTTTTTCATCTTACTTTCTCTTGCTGTCCTGGTGTTGAGGAGGAGTGATAGAGTGGCTGATGGGCATCTGTCAGCCAGCTAAAGACAACCTAACACAACCTCTAATGTGCTTTCTTACACACCAATTCAGAACAAACATCTTAAATCTCAGGAGTATGTTGGAAAAGGACAACACTTATCTACTGACTAATAGACAGTTAAATTCAGTTCTCTTTAGGGTTTGTTTTTGGATGTGCTTTTGTGCATTCATGTGTTCATGTTGAGAAGTTAATAAAGGTGTTGAATTGCAATTGAGAGTATTGCAAGATTGAACTGCAACATCCTGGTAAAATTCTGCTTGTCTTTGGTATTTCAATTTTCCTTCTAAAGAAACAGCTACTTATCCATTGAATCAAGAAGAAAGTAAGAAATGTAAAGGCTTTGTTAAAAGTATTCTGATTACAAAATGAATAGGAGAAACTCCTACAATTTTTATATGTCTCTTCAGTTGGTTTAAAATAAATAAACAGAATTTAATAGTTTATAAAACAAAGCAAACTCGATTGAGTAGAAGTGGACAACTAGATTCAAGTTTTACTCTCACTGAAAATAGTAATAAAAATATCTTATGCTTTGTTCAAGTCATTAACAAATTGACATATGATTTATGAACTAATTTATTTTTATCAAATGATAATTTTTCCCTGTCAAAATGCAAAACTGATCATGCAATCTATTATTTTAAAATAATGATCGTAGGTCAAGGCTGAACATTGTTAATTGAACAGCTGCTTTGAACTAAACAATAAAATGCTCATCAGGTTCTGGTATGATCATTATATTCTGTACAAAACATTTCTAAAAACTACCATCATCCATTATCAGTGTAAAATTTTTATTATACAACTCTCCACTTTTTTCTAGCATCAGAAATGATCTTTTCTAAAGCAGCCAATTTTTTTTAAGACATAAAAATATCAAGAAGAACTTCAAACTATAAGTAAGAAGAACCGGATATTGTGCTACCATGCAAATAGTCTTCAAAAATTTGTAGGATGTGGATTTGCCTGCTTCTTGGAGAGAAAAACTGATAGGAACAAAACATACCAAAACAATCACCTTTAGAGATTTTGAAAGTATCCTAGGTCTATAAAGTAACTAGAATTTAAAATAATTAAGCAAGCAGTACATATTTTTATCCTTGAACTGGAACATTGTGACAATATAGTTTATTGTCCTCATCTTAAAGCTGGGTGAACATCTACAGTACATTTTAGCAGATCTTGGAGCTTTCAAAGAACCAAGGGACAGGAACCTGCGCCTTCCAATTTTCCTGGAGTTCTAACACTGACTTCACACTGGTTCTAGTAATTTGCACCCTTCTCTCTGAATTTATTTAACCACCCCGATGAAGAACTAATGCTTTAAAAATAAACCTGAGTCAATTCAGTTAGCAGAGGGAAGCATATCCTCCAAGTGATATGCCTGATGAGTGCCAGAGCCAGTGGAAAAAAGACAAGGATAACACAGCCAAAGTCAGAGGAACACGGGAGACGGGTTTGCTTCTGTGAGTGACAACAAGCTTTTAGAGGAGTTGGACTATCTTTTGTAACTTTGCCTTAATGTGTGAAAATAGCACAATATGGAAAGGAGAGATGCCATATTTTGCTTATCACCATTGTAGGTGCCAGGAACTTCCAGAACAGCTTTAACTTATACTAAATATTCTGTGTCATTTTGGAATTCATCCATGAGCAAAAGGCTTGTGACATTATCACACACTTTATTTCTGTTCTGGTGTAGAGATAAATTTGTAGTAGCAGGGCATGTAAAAGAGGACAAACTATATGCATATATTTCAGAATCTATGCTTTCAATATGAAAAATTGAGTGTTTTAATACCGAGTAATGGCAACAAATAGAATAAAGCCGACCTATTCATCAGCCAAATTAGCTGCAATACTTAAAACAAGAAAAAAACCTGGGGATTTTATTTCATTCATTTTCTTCCAGAAAACTTTGAGTTAGAAACAACTTACTTTTCTGACAGGCCCCTGTTCATTTTAAAGTAGAACATATAAGCAGAGTATGCAGGAAAGAGCAAGAGAGGGAAGAGAGGATGCTGGAGTAAAGGTGCCTCTCCTCCAACAGTGGGTATGTCTATACTTAGAGGTTTGGAGCATATGGTGTTTCAAGGCACAGCCTGAATTCACCACAATGAAGAAATAAGTATGAATAAAGACTTTCTTTTAGACCACTGGGGTGAGAAATTAAGCTCTGAATTTCTGATATTCATTCTGAAATGTCCTTGGGGTTGGGGTAGGCAAAAAAGCAACAAAACAGACAGTCAAACTAAACACAAAGTGGAAGATAAGAAATCCAGGATATAATAGAAAATATTTTGCATTTACACATCTAAAATTCTGGAAAAGTCAGATCTAGGAAAAAAGATAGTGGCCCTTGAGGTGCTTTTTATCCCATCAAACCAGAAATGTGACCCTATAATGATCTTTACAAATGCAGGGAAATAAAGGGTTCTAAATTAATGCATCTTATACATAAGTACAATTTATATTCTATATAAACATAAATAATAAAACCATGTAATTTTCAGTCTTATAATAGGTAAGTTATTAATTCTACATTGATTACTACATATGAAAGCCCATAGAAAAACTTATAGCAGGAAAATGAAAAGCATTTTTTTAAGAAAAGGATACTTGAGTTTAAAATGGAAGATAAGATCCCACTTTCAAGGGCGAAAAATCTAAATTAAAAATTTGGACTTGGAAAATACAGATAATATAACAGAAGTGTGTCAGGTACCTTATTTTAACCTCCACTTTTCACAATCTTCTAATAACAGATGGAACAAAGAAGAAATACTTCCAAAATGAACAAAGTAACACCATAATAATTTCAGAAAAGAGATTTCAAAAGATTCTATTACTTTTGTTGAAATCAGGTAAGAAAATGCAAGTAGTGTTTGCCTCTGTATTTAGGATTGGATCATAGCTACAGGCACATAAAATATACATCTGTAAATAATTATTGCACTGACAGGTCTGCAACTAGCATTCGCCTTTTAATAAATGGGTTTAAATAAAAATAAATTTATACTAGAAATATGAGTCCACTTAGCTGATCTATTTTGCAGTCATCAAAGGATAGGTTGTGTTATCTTGATTCCATATGAGAGCCATGTTGACTGATTAACAGAATCAGATAGTGGAGTCAACAAGACTTTTATAGGAAACAATCATTACTGAAAAAAGGATATCTCACAAAGAAGATGATGAGTCGAATACTCATTCATGCCAACATAAGGAGTTAGAGCTGTTACTTTTTAGTACTGTAGCTGATAAAGACAATAAAAAGAAGCCTATGGAGAAAGTTTAAAACTTTTGATTTTTCTTGCATTATATGGATATTTGCTATATAAAAACACTAAATATAAGTTCTTCAAACCACTGAGTCACATAACACAAAGTGTGAAATCAGTCCAAAATTATTCTTCAGACACAATCCATTTAATGGGCGTAAAGTAAAAAGGGTTTTCTAGAACATTTGAAATTGGCCTTGCTTTGAACCTTTCTCAAAATTTTACCTTTGAATTCAATATCAAGAATAACTGGCTACTACCCTAAATCCCAATCTGAAAAAACCACTTCGTTTAAGAAAACACATTTTTAAATAAAAAAAACCCAACCAAACATGAAGCTCAATCAATAAATTTGTTTGTGTGCTGAAGGTTATAATTATTTTTCAAATAAGTAATTAATGTTTTTGGTTTGACTTCTTTATGGCTCACTATCAGTTAAAAAATTTCTTAGAGTTGCACCTCATAAAACAGTGTTAAGAGCTACTTCCATATATATCTGGAACAAATTAACATAATAATGAAACCTGGTGTTTTGCATATTGATCAATAACTTAGTGCAGTTCTCTACACTAAATGTTTAGACAAAAAAACCTATGTCCAATAATAGACTGGGAAAAAACCCAAACAAACCAGACAATTTCCCTAGACAACCATCAAGAAAGCCTTGGATATGGAAAGATTAAATCTACTTCACCCCAAACACAGGGCAAGAGAAAAGGTTTTTAAAACCTCTACATAAAATTGAACAATCATGTCAAATGCAATTCCAACTTGCAATATAACCAAAGCTGAAAACCTACCAGGACATTGCTAATTACAGGTGCAAATACTGTGACAGAAATAGAAACTTTTCTAGAGTTTTTGTAGTTGAGGGATTTTTAAAATTTTTTGTAATTTTGTAATTTAAGTAATTTAAGTTGAAATCCTGGAAAAAAGTGATGTTTTAAAAAAATTATTCCCAGATGGAACTGCAAATAGGAAATGGTTAAGTCAAAAAAGAAAATTATGCAACAATGATTAATTAGGGTGGTCTTAGAAAGGCGGAATAGAAATGGATTAAACAATTTTACTGAGGAGTGTGCAATGGAATGAAAAAAGAGGTAAATTGTAGAAAATAGTTTGATAGTAAATGTAATATCATAAGAAGAAGAAGTTACAAATATATTCAGTACTTATTTTTCATGTAAAACCATAGCTAAATCTATAGTTTTTCATTTTAACTTCAGAAAAACAAGATATCTTTCTTTAATTTTTTGGTTTCCCTATAACCACAATTGCAGAATTTACAACACACATCCTGATAATAAGACTTGTCCATAGTATTTATATATGGAAACATAGTACTATTTTGTGATACTTACTATAGCCTTTCATTTGGGGAAAAAAATCTTTATCTGATTTATGTGGTGGATAATATTTTTTCATATTTCTTTGTATTTTGGACACTCAAGAGGTTTAATTGATATTTCTTTTGTGTGTGTGTGTGTGTGTGGGCATGGAGGATTTTGTGATTTTTTACATTTTAAGTATTTTTTCAATTCAATATTTAAATATATTTTCACTTCCAATATTCATTTGAAGCCACAGAGGAAATTAAAATAATTAATAGAAACTATTACAGCCATGATTCTTTTTCACATGGTCTGGTATAACATGTTTACAATGAAATTAGACAAAGAATATTTTTAAAATTAACAATATTGAAATGACTATGAAATAAATTAACTTGATTAGCATGTCACTGTGCTTTTTTCATTCAGATTATATTTATAGAGTCAGATTATGAAGTATCATATTATGTAATGAAGGCAGTAACCTAAGAAATTGCTTAGATTCAAATTAGGAAAAAACCCCAAACATTACTTTCACTTAATTCCAGATTTTGCCATGGCAGAAAACACATGTCAGTGGTTTCTATTTGAAAATTCTGTCCGTTAGCATTTACTGTTTCCCTCAAACTATATGAATCTTTGTGGAATTATGGACAATTGCTTTCTAATTGAGAACAGAAATACTGGTATATCTGAAAATTTACTGCACAGAAATAACCTAAAAATACAGTTGTTGTCACCACTCATGATGTTGGCATTTTGATGTGTGTACAGCTCCCTTTAGGAGTATGCAGGTCTGCTATGCCCTTTACAGCGTATATCTCATCCCATTCCTCTCATATCTCACTTATCTACTGTCTCTCCAAAGCATTCCTCAATTCTGTATGTATCATTTACTAATTAGATCATCACACTAGGCTCTTTACATTTCATTTTTTCCAGTACCCAATATTCCACCCAAAAATATGTGCTCAATTCTTTCTACATAGATGCCGGTTACTCTAGAGAAACTTTCTCATCAACAACTTTATTCACCTTGTAAAAAAGTGTTAGAGAAATGTCCACCTGCAGACTTGAGCAATAGAAATCTTTATTGGTTTCTTTCAGACTACAGTTAAGAATAAACATCATTTGTCCAAGAAAAGATTCCTCTTCTGTAGTATTGGAAAATCTAAGTTAAACTTAGTCTACGAATATAGTTTTAGTACAGCGGATATATGGAAAGTGTCAGTAAGAAAAGCAAATCTATTTTACCTTAAAGGAACTTCCAATGTTGTTTAAAACTAGATAAAATACACATTCATATCTGTGCACAGCTTGTTTCATACTATAAGGCAGGAACATTTAATGAGCAAAATTACCTCAGTCCTTTGTAGATATGTTACAGATGTATAAAAGTTAAATTTTTTACACATCTTGAAAACCAGATGTATAGGATATATGTTTTACAATGTGAAATGGATACATATTGTACCATTTAAGAAAAGTGTATTATTTCATGCTGAAATTGTAAATCTTAATGAATAAGACACTTCTGCATAACTATCTGTGTTGTTGCATTTAGGTCCTAAAGGTTTGCACTGACTACAGAAGAACTGACATCAGATTTGGAGATAATTTTTGATGCTACTAATCCTTAGAATGGGTCTCTAGGTAATTTTTTTGCTTTTTGGGATTGTTTATTCATATGCTTGGTTTTGGGTTTGGTTTGGTTTGGTTTGGGGTTTTTTTGTTTGGTTTTTTGGGGTATTTTTTGTTGGTTTTTTTTTTAGTTTGGTTTCTTTTGGTGTGTTTGTTTCTTTGTTTTTGGTATTTTCTGGTTTTTTTGTGGTTGGTTTGTTTCTTTCTATGGTTCCTTTTGGTTTTTTGGGGTTGTTGTTGTGGTTGTTGTTGTTATTCTTGTTATTTGTGGGGTTTTTTGGCAGGCAAAGTCACATGACCATATCTACATATTCAGGAATTTCCAGTCTATTATTGACATTAATTTGTCATTAATAGGTTAAGCATCAAAACTATTTGAATGACAAAATATTCACTTCCAACTGTGCAATGTAGCATAATCTATTGGAGTCACTTTTCAGCAATAAGGTATCACAATCACAGTCTAATATTAGAAAAATATTAGAGAGACAGAAAAGTTCTCCAAGTAAAGTCATATGCCTGCTGTTCTTTCTAATTAGTGTATATGCAAATACACACACACACACACACACATATATATTCGCACAAAACCTCAAAAGTTTCTTTTGGCTTTCTGCAGACATAGCAGTTAAAATAGAAGGATCATGCCTTTCTTCAAAGATAATAGAAATAGTCTATTCATACAGGAACCTAATGTTCAGGGTTTAGTTTAGTAACAATATATGGTTGTTTCAGATATCTTCTGATTCAATTTTCGACTTTATAAGGTATTTTTATTGATACTGTCAACCACAACAATACAAGGTGAATTGAACAGTTAGTTTAAGAGTTACCTTTCAGTCATGTAAACAGGTCTAACAGTTAGACAACCCTGTAATAAAATGATACTTTCCCAAAGACTATAACTTTCTGGGACAGGACTATTATTGTGATCATTCTTTTCCTTTTTATAACTGAAACACAGAAGGAAAACTAATGGCCACTGACAGCACTGGCATGCTGTGTTACAGTGCATAAATGGCCTCCATAACAAAAATCAGCTTTTCTTCCTAAATTGTATCAAATGCCATTAAGCAATTTAGCAACACAAAGAAAAGTGAATAAGTAAAATTTTTGTTTCTCAGACATGACCATACTCATCTCACTATAAAACTGGCATGTGCACTCTTCATATATAGGTGGTTACCACTTTAAACTAGTTACCAGTTTATCCAAAGAAAATAGATAATAAATCTCAGAGACTGTAAAAGACGTTTTTCTTGCATTGCAGATGTAAACAAGCTAGTCCAATATCCATCAGCCAATTCAAAGCAGCCAAACTGGCCATGCAGTTTAGAGAAATATATCCTATGGAAAGCTGACAATGGGAAAGTCTCTTCCTAAGGTCAGTTACTGGCAAGTTACCTCTACCTTCAAATATAGTGAAAATTTTAGTTGGTTGCTTGGGTTTCATTGAGTTTGGCTTGGTTTGGTTTGGTTTTGGGTTTGGTTTTTAAATCCTTACCATTTAACTTTAGATTTCCTTTCCAGATAACTCTTTTTTCCAAACCTGCAAAAACCTTGTATTCTTTGCAGTAATTTAAGCATAAATTCAAGAGACAAGTTGCACCTTGTACGGGTAAGCATTTTATTTTATCAGTTTTAATTATCTACCTTTCTCTCTATATCAGTGTCTAGACTTTTAACATCATATTAAAATATTCCTAAGACTATTGAACAATTGATATGTTCTTTCAGTTTGCATTTACAAGCACAGTGCCAAAAATTGTATTGCTTCAATTTATTTTTTCATAAAGCAAACTTCAGATTGAAAAACATAAATCTCTGTTTAAATGTCTTGTCTACTCAGAATCCGTTTCAGAGCTGAATATCTGTTTACATTTCATTCTCTTACATTTATTTCAATTATCTGTTTCTCTTGTCTACAAGTTTTGTTGTATTTATTGTTGTGTCTCTACCAATATGCAGTTCAAGATTCTACATGTCTTCTGTTTACACCTTTGCAGTATTTATGTTTTTGTTCGTTCAGTGAAAATTTTCCTAATAAGAATCATTCAGTTCTGTTACTCTTCATTCAATTCTGTATCTCACAGTTTTCTGCTTTGGTTGCTCGTCCCTTCTTTCTTTTTTAATTGCCTTTGTTCTCTCCTTCATCTGCTTTGGTATTTGTACCTGTTGCTTTCTGTATCCTTGTCTCCTTACTGGTCTTTGTCTAGGATTTATGCCTTTTTTTTCTCTTTCTTTGTGAAGGGAGAGTATCATCCTGTTTGGTTTTGTTCACTAGTCCCTAAATTCTCAAGTGAAATTCCTTTCTTTCTTTCTTCTCTTTCCAGGCAAATAATGGAGAAATCTAGAGAACCGTGGAGCTGTCGAAATAAAAATCAATTCAATAAGACACTTGACGTTGTTTCCAAAGTGGAGAATCCCTAATTTGATCCTAATCAGCTCACAGTATCTGCTCTGGATGAAAATTTGGACAGTAAACAGAGAGGAGAGAAGAAAAATGTGCATTCTTAGAGCATAATAAACAGCCTGAGCTGAAAAAATCAGAGCTACAGTTGATAATGGAAACTTTTGAGATACAGTAAATGATTCATTGACTCCCTGTCAACAACTCCTGGTCTACATCAATATCCAAAAAGACATAAACAGGAGAGTGAAAAACAAAGCTTTGTAAGATTCAATTGTCAAGGTTAGTTGTGAATTAAGACTGCAACTATTCCACACTGGTATGTCTTAAAGCCCTAAAAACCAAACAATCAGAGAGAACTGTCAGATTTAATCTAGAACCTCACAAATCTGACATATTTTCTTTATTTGATTACTAGTCTGCTAACTTCAGCAACTATTGTATTTGTAGATGAAAGGCACAGAAGTTAATTCTTGGAGTCAGATACTCCAAATGCTGTTTGAAATGGCAATAATCTAAATGAACTGATAAAATACTCTGAAAGGGTCTTTATATGGCCTAAGAAGGAATTGTTCATATGCGAAACAACTTACAAAGAGGAAAAAGATACACTTGCATGAAGTAAAATGGAGCTACATACAACAAAATTTGGATTCAGGAAGGAGAATCAACACACCCTCATGGTATTTTGCCCAGACAAGACATTAGCGCTAGCCCTGGGCACCCTACACTACCTCTTGTAGTTATGTAGGTCACCTAAAGGGAGAGGAAGTGGGAAAAGACAGAACAAGTAAAACAAGTTTTAAAGTCAGGAAATTCTATAAGTGGAAACCCTGACATAGCAGAAATGGAGGAAAAAGGAGGCAAAAGCAAGTAAAAAATGTGGGGCTTTTTTGACTTCTGGTTTTGATGAGAATCAGTATGAGAAAGAGTGGAGCACCTACTCCAATAATAATATATAATGAATATATAAAAATACATGATAGCATAATAGTTTCCCAAAAAAGGTAAGGTAAGGAGTTTGTCTGGGAGATAGAAAAGGATCCAACATACATATAAATGTTCATAAAGAAATATGGATAAATTTGTAAGGACTAGGAGAAGGAAAGGGTCTGAGTAAGAAAAAAAAGCTTACTGTAGCTACCAGGGTGGTATCAGTTGGCAGAACAATGTTAACAGAATAGCCTAAAAGCTGCCTGTTTGACACAGACTGATATCTATTAAAATGAGAAACACATATGTCAGAATAAGAAATGCAAAAGCAAGCAGAACTGTTAAATGAGGGCACTGGAAATTTCTGTTAGTGCCAAAACTTATTCTTTTGCTAGCCTTTCTTCATAAAATTCTGTAAGATAAATTTGACAATTTAGACATGGAAGATGTAAATTATAATTCTTTCACTATAAAAATAGAAAGTTTTAGAGGCAAAATCTAGTCTTCCAGAAATATATTTTTCTCCTTTTAAAATTGGGAATTGTTAACATTTTACTTAGTGCTATTTGTTTTTTAAGTTAGAAAATCAAATTAGTGTTCTTGATTTTGCTATGGATTTTGTTGTTGGTTTTGTTTTGGTTAGGTTTTATTTATCCAATGTCCTAAATGGTTTTCAATAAAATTTTTGATGTAGAGAAAAGGATGAATAATTCTATTATTTCAAAACTCTAAAATAATAATAATAATAATAATTTTAAAAAGTAAATTATTCAAAGAAAATATACTTTAAATTTGTGGTTGGTTTTGAGCTGAATCACAATGGGTTTGAGCTAAAACACAGCGTTTGCTTATGTTGTCAGTAATACCTGACAGATACCTCAGAAAGTTGTCAGGCCAGGAGCAGGCACTGGTGGGTGCTCAGCTCAGCCATCTGGGTGTTCCCTCACCAGGTGGGGAAAGAACTGATTCTGCTCCTTCTGTGGTCCTAACTACTATGCATGGTCAGACAAGCCAGTTTGGCTTCTTGTTCTGGCATGTTTCATGGTTTTCCACACCCTTCTTAGTTAGTATAGCCTAGGCCCAGAGCCAAGAAAACAGACAATTAATCTACTTGCAATTGTAACAGTATTTAATATGAATGAATAGTAAAGATTAATTGTAATTTTACATATTTTTACATTAAGTTTTTTTCTCTGCTTTTACCAAAGTTGGACCAAATAAATTTATTTTAATTTTATAGTCAATATGAATCTGTTGATTAAGTACTAAGTTCAAACCTTTGGAAGTACTTGAGTGAGAAGCCAATACCAAATTATATTTAACACTAGGAGCCTGCTGAAATTTTAAAGATCTACTTATTAATCTACTGAAAATGTTTTTTTCTCTGTAAGGGGAGTAAATGTTAAAAATGTAGGCATAATCAGGGAGTCAGATGTTTTAGGAGAGCAATTCACCAACAGAGAAAAGGTAACAGATGTCTCCAGCAATTTCAGTTAATTTCTCCTATTCAGCTCAGCACCACTGATCAGGTAACCCGTACATTTAATTCTTGGTGGCCTCAGCAGGGAATGTAGATGAAAGGATGATTTATCTTGCTTAAATACAAGAGATTAAAAACTATGAGTATTAACTCCCCTTTTAAACACTATGTTTAAAGCTTCCTTCCCTTCAAAGTTCCTGAGAGAAAATTAACCACGAGCCACTAGAGAAAAGATTTTAATATAATTAAATCTTTGGACACAGTGATGTTATCACCACTTAAAAATATCTTTGCAGATACATGCTGATCTTGCAGATTCTCAATAGAAGGAAAATATATAATTATTAAATGATCAAAAAATTCCATTTTGTGGCAGTTTCTCACAACTCCACTTATAATTTTTTTAAAATTAACACATTCATAATTTTTTCACTTATGTAAACAAATGAACTGCTGTCACAAATTATTAGACCATTTTTATAACAGTGGAACTTTCCAAACTTCTATACTATGTCTGTCCTTATAAAGACACACATGATGAAATTTTCTGATTTTTACCAGAACATTATGGTACACTAATCATTTTCTAAATAATTTTATTTTTAACTTCGTAAAATATATAGTTTTGGCTACTAAAAATTTACTTTCTGAGCATAAACATATGAAAAATTATTTTAGTCAACATAAAGAGACAGAAATATATTGGATTAAATGCTTCAATTTAGCCAAGTACAATTGCAGAAGGGATGCATTTTCTCTCTGTCTAAAAAAGATCTGAATTTATTTCATTGATTTCAATGCGATGTTAATTTTGTCACGAATATTTAACTGGCAATTAAATATACTGCTTAAATTAATTAACTGGTTAAGTACTAGTAAATTTGGAAATATATTTCTTTGGAACTGTGAACAGAGCTTGGGTATATAATCACATTATTATTCAAATATTTAAAGCTGCTTTGAATACTACACCGCAAGCTGAGGTAGCTAATTAGAGAAAAAAACATTTTAGACAACTGTTGAGTATGACACCTCTTTTCAAATTAGTATTCAATTCTAAGCACCTAACTCCTCAATTTAAAAAAAAAGAAAGATACCAACATACTTTTTGATATTCACTGACAGTATATTATGTCTTACTCTCAGCAATTTCTTTTTAAAAAAAGAAGAAAACAAGATATTATCCAGGTTGCAAAGTAAAATAATTGCAAGGAAATATCAGGGTTCATATTGCCATTCTGTCATCCGCCTACATATGCACTGCCACAAAGCATGGTTTAAAATTAATTATGGTTTCCATGTGACTTTTCAAGGACTGACATGAAAAGCACACAATGAAGAATTCATATAGTTAGGCACATACCTTTTGCTTTATAGGTAAATACTAAGTAATTTTCTCTCAGTTCTTCTATGCAGAGGTAAGACTCTGAGGAAACCATTAACCCTTCCTGGCCCTGACAAGCCTCAGCTGGTGGGACTGCCACCCATCACTGTCCATGGCTCCTGGGTTTCTGTTTCAACCCACCCTGAGGCATCCAGACCCTGCTGCAGTTCTGTCCCTGTCCCTGCCCCCCAGCATGAGCCTCTCAGCCCTACTCTGTGGGGAGCTCAGCTGGCCCTGCTTCCCTTTGCTCACAGCAGCAGGGTCGGAGGGCCCCTGGCCCTGGTTCATCCCTGGCTGTGTCGGGTGCTGTGCTGGACTCTGCCAGAGCCCCAGCTCTGCTCTCTGTGCTCAGCCCCTGCAGGGCTGCGCCTACAGCACAGCCTCAGTGGGCTCTCCTTGCCTCCTCACTTGTGCCCTATGTGCAGCAGCTCTTTTCCTGCCATTCCCCATGATAAAGCCAGTACAGAGAATTATTTACAAGTTGCACTAAAGACTATTTTCATAACATGCAAAAGGTATCATCAGATGACTCCAACTGGCTTTGCAAAGCAGTGGATTTATGTAATGCTATATTGGTTCAAGCATACCTTCTGCTAATGTCATTAAATCATGGGATTTATCATGAGCGTAAACAAAAAACCCTTTTGTCTCAAGCTGGGCACTCAGTAAATTGAAAACATGTTATAAGCTTAGCTGAAATGATTCACCTTGTACCGCACAAAAAATATGAGAAAGACAGAAATTTGGAAAAAATGGAACAGGAGTTTTAATCTGGAAATGCAACACTTTTATCCAGAATAGGAGTTGGAAGTATTAGCTACCAAAATAAGGCCTAGACAATGCTTTTAAAAACAATCATAGAAAATCAAGCCCTGATTTATAATTTTTTTAAATTTTATTTTGAGGGGAACTAGTTGTATAGATGTGAAAGAAAAGGTACACAAAAATCACAAATATATGCATTGGGAGGGCAACAAGAAAGTCCTAAAAATAGACAGTGTCTATGACATGACCCAGAAATACTCCCAAATATGAAATTTTGCCAAAAGCTCGGTTCAAATACCGGAAAGAACAGTCTTTCTGAAAACAAACTTTTTGGTGGGTGATTACAAATATGATTTATGAAAAAATATGATTTTTTGCATAAAGTTCACAGTTTTAAGTTATTTTGCAGTTATAGTATGAAGCAAAGATTATAACATGAAATATACTAAATTAAGCATACACAGTAACACAAAGATGCAAGAGAAATATTGACTACACTTTCTATACTGGTCATATCTGACATGCTTCTTTTCCATTTATTATTGTTTAGCTGCCATTTAAGTGCCAGGTAAATCTGTTAAAAACTGTTGAGCATTTGCTGGAGATATCCAATAACTGTAATTTCAATAAGACTTAACTCTGAGGATAACAATTAGAGGAAGTACAAAACTGGAGGAGGGTGTCAAAGGTGATGAGCTTCACAAATAGTCGGACTTCAATATCATTTAATTCATATAGAAAGTTGTTACACAATATCAAAGTAAAAAAAAACAAAAACAAACCAGAAGAAGTAGCCTTGTCTATCCAAGAAAATTATTTCAGCTGTCCACTTACGTGTTTTTTCAAATACACATCTGTAGTCCCCTGAAAATATTTTTGCCTGTTACCATGTTAAAGGAAGGGTGAAAAGTGTAATCTGATTACACTTTTATTAATGTCACTAAGTAAAAGAACAAAATACATTGTCATGCTAGAAGGATAGTTTCCACGAGCAATTGTGCATCAGTAAAACTTCACTTATTTGTAAAAAGAAAACTCCATGAAACATTACCTCACTAAATACTACAGCAATCTGAGAAAATAAATGTCACCATGAAAGACTCAGTAAAGCTTGCATAATTTCACTATCATGCTTTCTTAATTTAAAAGCCAATTCTTCACTCACACAAATGTGTGCTATTCTTCCACACCCACACTCTGGAAAGACCTTGTAAGTCTTGCAAAAGTAGTCTATTTCAAGCCCTATATTGAGGTTTAATCATCTTTTCCTTTTTAAGTGCTGACTGATTCTATTCTCTTCCACACAACTTACACTGTTCTTCACCAGAATGTAATGGCATCCTGAATACACAATACTGAAACTTTTAAGCATGGCAGGTTTCCTTGACTTTCTTCCAAGATATTGACCTTTTGAAAAAATTTATTCTAAAGCTCCATGATTGAAGAAGTTTTTTAATTCAAAAAGAATCTTGCACACATATATCTATAAGTATATATAGCTATCTCTGTATCTATGTATCCAGATACATATACATGTATATGAATGTACATGTGCATGCAAACATATGTAAACCTTTTCAGCAGCTTGAGCAAGACACAAAGAAAAACAATTCTGCCTTTGCAAGATAATATTTTCATCTTTCTTTTACCCTCCTAACTATATTGGCCTCATCCCGTTGGCCCACTCCTCCAGCCTGTCCATGTCCCTCGGGATAGCATCCCTCCCCACAAGCAAATCAACTGCCCCACTCAACTTGGTGCCATCTGCAAAATTGCTGAGGGTGCACTCCATTCCACTGCCCACGTCATTAACAGAGATACTAAACAGTATTTGTCTGAATACAGATCCTCTGAGGGACACCACTTGTTGCTGATTTCTCATTCAACTTTAAGCTGTTGACTGCAACGTTTTGGGTGTGGCCACTGTTTTATTCATCAAACAGTCCACCCAATCAAATACAAATTTCTCCTATTTAAGAACAAGAATGCTGTGTGACCATGCCAAAGACCTTACAGAAGTCTAGGTAGATGACAAATTGACTTACAGAAGTCAAGGTAGATGATAATAAATATAAATAGCTAATGCATGGCTAATATATCTGTTGGTATTGTAGAATTATTACGTATTCCATAAGCTGCAGCCTTCTAGAACTGAACTTCTGGGCTAAGACTCTGAGCTAGGCTCTGATGAAAATGTTCCGTGGCACATCACACTCTTGATATTCCAAACTGATTTTTTCACTTGTACAAACCCTTTTTGTTAGAAGATGCTCATATACAAACACACACAAAAAAATTACCTGGTCTATCTTAATTAAATCTTCCTGATCGCTATAAAAAGCCTCCTGTTGCAAAGATTGGAAAAGTTCCACTCCTACTAGATCATGCAAACCGAGACCCCCACAATCTCATATTCAATTTACATTAATTTATCCATGCTTTTATGCTGCTTAATTAATTACATTTAGTTGAGACCAACTTTATGAGGGCAAGATTAATTTCAGCACTTACTTTAACTAGAATTAAAGCACGATATACATTTTTACACACATGATTAATTAGATGAAGCACACCTTTAAGACTAAATAAGAAAGAATACATAATTTTAAAACATTAGCTTTAACTATTTTATCATATTTTTAATATGTTACTATAAGTTAGATTTTAATAATATTTAATCTTTACCTTGTCCTAAAGTTTGCAGGGTGAGGATGCCCATCATATAATGACAAATAATCATATTCTTCTTCTAGAGCAAAAGACTGAAAGACGATCTGTATTCTGTTTCTTTCTTCTGCTATTATAACCCAGGTACAGTTTGCACCATTTGGATATCCATATGGGAAGCCAGGGCTTTCTATAGTGCCATTAAGTCCTTTTAAAGTTCCACCACAGGTATAAATAAATCCTAGAAAAATACCAAGGAAACAAAAGTTAGAAATCCATTTTTATATCAACCTTCAATAGAATACATCACTAGAATTCATGATTTCTGTAAAAAATATCAAAATACTCCTTAGCAACTACTGCATTTAGAAAAGTGAAGCCCATATTTTAATACAAATGCTGGCCACTTAATGCAAAACAACCCCACCCACCTAACAAATGTGTTTTCCATACTGTTTATCTAAACACATATGGTAGCATCTTTGAAAATAAATATATATAATAACATCTATGACTAAATTTGTTTGCCTAGGAAGCAAAGTATTCACATCAATTCCCTTTTTTTTTTTTTTTTTTTTTTTTTTTTTTTTTAAAGGGAAGAGTAAATAAGACTGTTTGGATACAGGTCTGATACAGGTTAAACCTATTAACCTTGTGCTTTTCCTCCATGTGTTTTGGCTCTGGAGAAGGCTGAAAGTCTATTTATTATGAACAAGCTTTTCCCAATCAATAATTCTGGGTTGTGAAAGCTCTGTACTTAAGGGCTCAATCTGAAATAGCCATCTGTTGCATCATTATATTATCTCATGTAAATATCAACAGTTTGCATATTTTGACTGACCCTGTGTGGATATTGTTTATCTGCAGTGATCAGGTAGGGCCCCAGAGCTGCTCCCTCACACACCACATCCACACCCCTCTCTGTTCCCCCTTAGTGGGATGGAGGAGAGAAAGAAGAGTAACAGTGAGAAAGGTTGTGGGTTGAGACAAAGACAGTTTGATAGGTACAGCCAAAGCTGTGCTTGCAAGCAAAGCAGATGAAGAAATTCATTGGCTACTTTGGCAGGCGGGTGTTCAGCCACCTCCAGGAAAGCAGGGCTACATCAGACCTAATGGCTACGTGGGAAGACAAACACTGTAACCCTGAATGTGGTTCCTTCCTCCTTCTTTCCCTCAGTGTAGTCCCTCCCTCCTTCTTTCCATCAGCTTTTACCATGGAGCATGCTGCCATATGTTCTAGAATATCCCTTTTATTAGTTGGTGTCATCTGTGTCCCCTCCCACCTTCTTGCCCCTTCCCAGCAATATGAGAAGCAGATGAGTCCTGGATGGTGTGTAAGCACTGGTAAAATGTTCAGGATTGTTTTGGTCACAAATCTAAAACATAAGACCATAGGACCTACCATGAAGAAAATTAAGTCTATGCCAGCCAAATTCAGTACAGTGGGTCAAAGCTGAAATGTTATTCTGCTGATAGATCCTTTTTAAAATGAACATTCTCAAATATCAGAAATTACCCCTACATTCAAACCCTATTTTTTCTTGGACTATAGCAAATTTCCTTTTTATATAGAAAATCCTTTGCCTGAGAAAAATAAGAGAACAAGAATAATTATAAAAAGGTCTCTCCCACGTCCCTGTGCCCTGGCAGAGCAGGTCCTTTTCTATACTTTTGTTTCAAGTTCTAATGCTCAGTTATGGCAGTTCTTAACTCTTTTGGGACTTTAGGATATTTTTTTATTTTCCACCAGCTTTGTAGTCTGAATTTAGGTCTACCTCCCCTCTCCAGGCTTTCTGCTCTCTTATCCCTTAAATATTAGATCAGCTTTCCTGCTTTGCCTTTTGCACCCCTGAAGCTTCTCTTCCCCAAGAATGCCCAGAGCAAACCCCCTCTTCTAGTGGAGGGATTTCATCTGAGAGAAAGCACAAAGTGCTGAGTTGCTCTTTCACAGAAACATGATCTATATTTCATAACAAACTACAAACAAACAAACCAGACGCCAACTCTTAAATTATACACACATGTGCATATTTGAGCTCATTAAATCATCTTCTTCATGGCACATTCACAATCTTGTCTTCATGTTGAGCATTTAAATGTACAGAGACCCCTTTCCCTGAAGAACTAAGCAGAAACCGCTTGAGATTTTACACTTTGTATTGCTATACTGTAAAGTAACATTTCTTGACAACAGAAGAGTGGCATGTACAATATTTTTATCTCAGCTTTCTCATATGTATTTTCAATGGTGAGAAAAGATGCCTCTTATGAAGTATGACTCCTTTTTTAATACGAATATCAGTGTATTATAGATATATAGGACAAAAAGGGAAAGGAAGATACTTTTAGCAAGTAATTATGGCTCTGTTTACCTCATCTGACATGTATAACAAATTTTACCTTCAACTGCAAGTTAGCTTAGAGAATTCATTCTTATATCAGTATCTGCACAACTTGCATTGTTAGGAGTCTGTTTTATTTATCTCTTTCTGCATCTCCCTCATATACTTGAATTATTTTTAGCTCCTCTTTATGTGTTATTATTTATTATTTAAGCTCAGCTGTTTTATTTAGCACTTTAAAAGTCGTTTGGAAGATAGTTTGTGCACAAGACACTTTAGAAAATCAAACTATTTACTCATAAGATGTACATCCTAGAACTTTAACACTTCCTACCAAATGTAATTGCTGTAATAAGTATTTTTAAATAGCTGTGTGCACATATTTATCAATCAAGTTTTTCCTAGAAATCTCTTGCTGAGGCCTACTTCAACAGAATTAGAGAAAAAAACTTAGAGAGAGGCTTGAAAATTAAATAGCACGCACTGTTAATTTTCATCCATCTCTCCAGACCAAATGTGGAAAGCACAGTATAAACTTTGACTCAACATCATAATACAGCTCCATAATTCAGCACCTTTATTGCTGTGTCTATTTCATGAAAGCTTTCCATTACATATGGACTGTTCTGATTCAATACAAACTACAAAGAAAAGTTTATTTATAATAGGTCCTCTGTTACCGAAATAAAATTGCATTTTAAAAAAACCCAAAAAACAAAATAAAAAAACCCACCAACAACAAAAAAACCACAGCCACAACTATGAGGCAACAGAGCCTTGTTGAATAACATGCTACTTATTAAGGAGTGTAATGCTTCATATTCAATCCAATAATTAGTCCTATGCATACATAGATATGAAATATAAACATCCATGACATGTGAAAGTTCCAATTACTCCTTTTTTTTCATAGTCAAACTGTAACAAAAGAGAATTATTCATATGCTGCAAGAAGATATAAGCTGGATGTTTTTCAGAGATGACTAGCAGAATGTGGCACAGCTATTCACGTGTCAGAAGATACATTTTTAATTCCAGCAATGGAAAAAAGCCCAAACGAACCAACAGTGAAGTTTGATTTTGATAGGTCTACTCTTTTAGTCTGTAAAATAAAAATTCATGCCAACAGAATCCATGTGCACAACATGCACTTTAATCTCTGCTTTCATATGTTAATACATTCTGCGATGCTCTTCACCTTGGCAGTCCAACTTGGGTATGATCAAAATAGACAGTGTGCATTAACTGACTGGTCTGATCAAATGTGGAAAACATGACATTTATTTTCAAGAGGTAAAATTCATGCTGAAATAACTAGTAGAATATACTGTGATCTTTTTCATTTAGATTGCAGAACCAGCATTTCAAGCAGAATTTACTTGCAAACTGCTTTTCATTAAAAAGGTTTTATTCAAAGCATACAATAAAGAATTTTGAAAAGCCTGAAGTTAGACTAGAAAAGAAAAATTCTTGTTGAAATAAGTATGAAGATGAACAACACCACTCATGAGATTCTCTTAATAGCTAGTATGATTCAAAGTTTCTGTTGCAGTGTTTTCTACTAGATTTTAAAATTCAGATGTTTAATTCTCATCAATTTTACATGGATAAATACTTCTTGAAATCAGAAAACATAGCTCCTCTTCCTGATTTCAGTTATCCTTTGATTCATTGTGGGATTATTGTGAGCATCAGTAACAGCAGTTCTTAATCCATTTATTCAACTTTCATTGCCTTCTAACAAAGCAAGTAGTACTTACATCACGTCCCTTGCCCTTGAATGTCCCGTAATTATACTCACTCAATACTCAACAAGATTGTCTTTGGCTTTTTCTCTTCCTCTTGACCATTCAATTATACTGTTTAATAACATATTTCCCCACCTTTCACCTTCCAATTACTCCACACCTTTCCTTTAATCTTAATCTCCCTTGTTTAGTGTGTTCTTTAATAATAGTCATTACCATAAGATAATTATACTGAGTCTGCATTGATTAACACACTTGTACATTTCCAAGCTGCTTGTGTATTTTCTTTTAATTAAGTTTTTAATATTTGCTCTCTTTTATTTTAAGAGAAAACCAAGGAAATGGAAGATGATTTGTTCACATGCTGCATTTTTCTTCAATATCTTTTCTGAAAATGCAATCTCCTTTCATTTCCTTCACTTGCACCCATCTTAAAACATAATCAATCCTATCTTAAAGTATTCCTTAGCCATGTCATCCATGTTCATGTCCTTCTTTTTTGTGCAATATACCTATTTGCAAATTATTCTAGTACCCCTAAACAGTAGCTCTCTTCCATTCAGGATACATCTACTTTATTCACTTGTCTCTCCTCATGCTCGTCACATGTTTCTGCAACACCTTTTTCTGTTTGTAGTCTTTGATCACCACCTGACTGCATTTGGCAGCCAAGTGTAGTTATTTTTCATGCTCACCATAAATCAGTACAGACTGTTCTGCTAATTCTTTTCTGTTTTGTTGGATTCTCTTTCTGTTCACTTGTATTACCATCACCTTAGTTTTTATGTTCATCTTTTTTGTTAGCACGTCAAAGAACCTGCTGGAGTTCAACAGAGATAGATTTCAGTGATGTGAACCCATCCCTATGCTGTGAATCCTTTTCTTCTGCTATCAATCTTACCCAGTTTTGAAAAATATATACTCAATATTTATTTCTAATATTCTAATATTTATTTCTATCTCAACTTCAATTGTCCTGACATGCCTCACTCCCAGATCTTTAAGCCCATTTATGAAACTGAGAATAGGATGCTCTCATCAGATGTGATGACTGGATTTACTTTGAAGTGTGTTTGAAATGTACCTTTTTATCATTTCTCATCCTATCTTAATGCTCTATAATTTATGCTTTTCCATTTCCCATTATGCCTCTTTTCACCATAAAATGAGCCTCCTTTCACTAACTTTAACTTCCAATGAAACACAGTTTTATTGACTTTTTCACATGAATATAAATATGAAAGGTAATCATCTCCTTTAATGTGCTGGACATGGTTCCTTCTTACTCTCCACCTTTTTCTCTTCCTCCCTCACGTGTCCGGTAGCTTGCAAGCGTCTTTCTTATTCTACTGTATTTTCATATGAAAAGACTGTTGGCTGTTACACTGAGGACACTCACTGGTGTCCCTTCCTACCAGAACATTATAACCCCCTCTTTCTTCACAAGTCTCCTTTTTCCCCTGTGCTGGCATGGGAGGTGCACACATAAACAGCACCCCTGCACCACAGCACACGAGGACAGAAGTAGTTCACAATGGAGTAGGAATCCACACCAACCACAAGGCCTTAGAGCTGCTGCTATTTCAGAAAAGACTATCTTGTATTCCTATAGATCCTCTATGTCTGTTTAATGCAATATTCTGTACTTCAAATAATTCTCACTTCTATCTCAGCTCCAATCACAGCTTTTGTAATGAGCCTTCTACCAGCTGAGAAAAGTCTACATTTATTATTTTGCCTGACCACATATAATTGCTTCTTTCTTATGTTTTAAGTTCCCAAAGTAACAAAAACTGAGAATCATAATAAAATAGTCTAGGTTGGAAGAAACCTTAAAGATCATGTATTTCCAAACCCTTGCTGTGGGCAGGGACACCTTCCTTTAGATCAGATTGCCCAATCTGGCCTTGAAAATTACAAGGATGGAAAATCCACAAGTTGGGGGACCCTGTCCCAGTATCTCACCACCCTCACAGTGAAGAATTTCTTCTTAATATCTAATCCTCTTTCAGTTTAAAGCCATTTCCCTTTGTCCTATTACTACACATCCTTCTAAAAATCCTGCTCCAGCTTTCTTGTAGACTTCCTTTAGGTACTGGAAGGCTTCTCTAAGGTGTCCCTGGAACCTAAACCCCTCCGGAAGTTACAACTTCTTCTGTCTTGGTTATGTCTATCTTTTTGGGTTGTTTCTTACTTTCTATTTTTGTAAATAATTCTTGGAGCTTTTTTACATATAGTGCTTATTTCCTTGATTTTGGAGTCTTTTCTTTAGCCCCAGGAAATCTCAGACATGCTTGACAAAGCCTTATTACAAAACCAAACAAAAAACCACAAAAATACTGTGTTTGTGAAGTGCACAAAGAACATTGAAGAACGTCTCTGAAAATCAGCTCTTAGCAGTTCCAAGTACTTGAGGATTTAACTAAATTGACATTTTATTTCAATTTGTTCTTAAAAACATTTGCTTTCTCAAACAAGATATTCAGATGCCTGTTCTCTGCACAACTTACTGGAAATTGGGACATTATGAAGTTTGGACACCATAAAGTTTTCAAAAGAATTTTAAGTTTTATCTGTGATTTTTATAATTTTAAGGCAATGAGAAAAGATAGTCATACTTTTTGTCAAATAACAGAGTAAAATAGATTGTCTTGCCCTTGCACAAGGTACCAAAATGACTCTTCCAATCTTTTAGTTGGGTTGACTGGAAACTCTACAACTTAACCAGTGGAACTGGCACAGAATACCAGTCAAAAAGAAATGACCACTGTATATTATCAACACATTTGAAACACTTTCTGGAGGCACTGCT
This sequence comes from Eopsaltria australis, assembly GCA_034509425.1. NCBI lineage: Eukaryota > Metazoa > Chordata > Aves > Passeriformes > Petroicidae > Eopsaltria > Eopsaltria australis. The sequence goes on from JAVTVJ010000026.1 coordinate 4,375,654, forward strand.
TTTCCTCCACAGAGTAATTTCTTACCTCTGTTTCAGACACATTTTCTGAAAAAGGTTTAGAAATAGTTTTTAGTCTTGTCTTCCATTTGTCTTAGTTGTAAAAACTACTAGAAGGACAAAAGTTTCTGTTCTCTCCTGTCAACACTGAGTGTGTTACTTCTTTGAAGAGACATAAGGTCTAAAAAACAGTAGGACTACTCATGTTCACGTGGAATACATCCTGAGCAGCAGAAGGCTTAAATTGGAAAGGTGGCAAATAAGAAACTGGATCTCATGTAACAAAAGTACACATACCATTTTTATTCCATGTATTGAAATAAATATTTATTGCCATTGTTTGTATTTCTTGTTCTACAACAGAAAACTGTTTGTCATTTCCTGTAACTGAGAACAAAGAGGGCTTAACTTCAATAGTGATGTCAGTCTTTGAAGAATTTTAAAAAAAGATGAAACATGAATCTAGAAACCTCTAAGTCATTCACTAGAAGACTATCACCTTCACAGGAAAATAGAGGGGGTTTTAACTCATCCTTAGGCATTTAATTACTTTGGTTTATACATAACTCTCTGACACTGAATAGTCTTCTGCTTCTATTTTAAAAGCATCGCTAGCACCACCCCAGATGAAAGACTGGTTTCAACAAAGTCAGCTGAAATACCACCAGGATTTTATCCCCAGCATGTAATTAACTTTCCTTCTAAGGATATTTCAATGCTTCTCTCCTATTCCTCAAATAATATCTCAATGCCTTGTAGACAAGGGATCATCTGTTCCAAAACTACTGCATCCTTGCTCATGCAGCCAGATAAGGGTAATCCCTCAGATGTGACAAGCATCTGGGCAATAGAACTAGACATAAAAACAAGAGAGGACATTTGGAATCTCAACACAGAACAAATTAAAAATACTCCCTGGGATTGAAATTCTGCCATATTTAATACCCCTCATACATGTGAACACTACAGACTTGCAAGGCAATCACATTTTTTATGCTTGGAGAGAGTGTAGATAGATATTAAAGGGGTTTTATGGGTTTATTAAAGATAATTTTGATTTGAAACAATGAAATTTCTCATCTCAGTGGCATGCGGCCATCCCACTTCTCACTCCTGTGATTAAGAATAAACATTTTGAGTTATGACTTCCTCATTTGAGGAAAACTAATTGTGAAAACTGTTTTCATTAGTATTCTGAGCTTGTACCCTTTCTTCATCTACCTGCTCTTCCTGCAATTCTTCCACTTGAAAAGTGGAAGGTAACCATCATACAATCAGAAATTGTATCAGGAATCTTCCCAGCAACCCTAAAGAGAACATCATATCAGAGGCATATCTGAAAATGAAATAATGCAAAGTTGTGTTTGATAACATAGGAAATCTACACTGTGGAAAAGGCATCAACAGAGATTCCATTGCAAAGATAAGTTGTTGAAAGAATTATATTTCATTTACATTTCCTTTTCACTGTTCCTTTCTCTGCAAAACTAACCACATGTCCAAAGATTTTTAATGCTCTTTATTTGCTGTCTTTTTTTATTCAAATGGTTGATCTGAGAAAATGTTAATTTCTCTTTTAAAGTGCGATATTTGTAAAGTTATCTTAGAACCATCTCCCAGCAAGTCAAAATGACAGGGAAGACCGCTTACAGAATATAACATACTGGCAACAGTATTTTGAAGTATTATGTTCCTTTAGAAATAAAATCTTAACTTGCAGAGATTTCCTAATTTTGTAAATAAAATACCTTAGAGTAAAGCTTTTGTTTTATTAAAACATGCTGATAAGTAGTCAGTTATTTTCATGAGAACTTCATTAAGACAACTGTAAGATACAGCCACTGCAGCAGCAGGCCAAACTATAGCTTCTAAAGCAATTTATAATTTACTTTGCGGTATAGTGCAGGTCTTTGGGGCTTTAAGAGGGGAGGGAAGGGAAGGGAAGGGAAGGGAAGGGAAGGGAAGGGAAGGGAAGGGAAGGGAAGGGAAGGGAAGGGAAGGGAAGGGAAGGGAAGGAAGGAAGGAAGGAAGGGAAGGAAGGGAAGGAAGGAAGGGAAGGGGCGGGAAGGGAAGGGAAGGGAAGGGAAGGGAAGGGAAGGGAAGGGAAGGGAAGGGAAGGGAAGGGAAGGGAAGGGAAGGGAAGGGAAGGGAAGGGAACTTCCTCTGGTGTTGGAAATCTTGCAACAGTTTCTAGTAAGTGACAGAAATGATTATTGTTAATCTAAGTAATGTGCTGAAATTCATATATAGCTTTAGAGAAAAAAAAGAAGCATTTCCAATAAACCTTCTAAAACATTACAGATTTAGTCAAAAAGGGAGTGGGGAGAAGGGTCAGAATGAGGATAAAAGTAATGTCAATCAGAATGAGAATAAAATTTTTAGCAATCATTTAGATAGGAAATAAGCGCTACAAAATAAATACAATCCTGGTTTGAACTGACTTCAACAAGACTAGAAAAGATTTTTAAGACTCAGTGCTTGGAAAATCAGGATGAATTTAAGACTGTTTAAAGTTTCTGCCAATAGAAATTGAATGATGTTTACTGAACATTGCCAGGGACAGTCTTTCTATATTCTGTTTCCTTCCTCCAAAAAGTAAAAGACAGACTTCTATGGCAGCTCAGATTACCTCAGCCATAAACAGCCTAGAAGTTCTCTTTATTGACTCACAGGGATGACCTTCAGAAGATATATAATTGAAATAAAATAAAATAAAAACATTCCTACTTTAGATCATATGGAGACCTTTGAAACTCTGCTATAAACTTGAGAAGAAATAATTACCTAAGTAGTGTTTCATGCTTCTGAAACATTACCTTCTCCAGTGAAATGTCATCTTTTAAAGTGAGACATATATAAAACTTGATGTCAATAGCTACTCTGCAATGCCATTACTGTAGGATTTGGACCATCGTACCAAATGCACTCCATGTACTCTATATAACCTAAACTATCTGAGGGTAGCAAAATTAAAGTTGTGTTGAGAATTAAAGGAAGCAGCAGCAGGAAAATCCAACTATAGTCTTTGATATACTCCAGACTCCAGGGGTTTTCTGCTTTTCATTTTGTAGATCACATAATAGTGAAAAAAACCCCAAACGACTTCAAAGAGACACGGACTATAAAATGGTCAACTGAATGCAGGGAGATGAGAACTTCTCATGAAGGATTTGACTTTATGGGACAGTTTCTGGCACTTCTTAAAAATGAAGGGAGCACAATTTAAACATCTTGCAAAAATTTAAACATATTTTACAAACAGAAACAAATTCTGTCTTTTATGCTTAAAATTTTAAAAAAAAGCATTTTAATATATTAAAAAATAATTCTTCTCATCTAAAAATCTTCAGAATGATATGATTTTTTTCAATGTTTCAAGTGTCTGAATCCAAAAGTAATTTTTCAGATACTGTCAGCTCTGCCCAATTTTTAATTTTGAATTAATTTGCATTGTACATTTATGAACTTGGAGAAGGTCAAAAGATAAACATCTTTATCATGTACTTTTATGTGCCATAAATATATATATTTTTTTATCATAAGGCAGAGCCTAAATTTCAGTAGTCCATTGAGGCAGTTTAGGCTAAGGAAAGATCAGAAGATAAAGACTGCTGTTAGTGACTGTGATATCTGACCTTGTAAGATTTTTAATGGTACCTAATTTATTGATATCATGAAAAAAATGACTTTAGTATTACCAATATTGTTTATATAATCTATATTATGTATTATCTATATAATCTAAGATATATTTGTTATATATATATTCCTATTAATTATTTCCATTTAGATAGCAAAAATCATCATCAGAGGGTTTGACTTTAAAATATGTAGTATTTAACAAATAAAATAATTTTCTAAAAAGTAATTCAGAGATTTATTTCTCCATACCCTGGAAAGCACTTCAGAGTTATGAAAAAATGTCTAGACAAGGTATTAAAACTGTTCTGCAACAAATATGTCCAACTGTCTGGCAGTGATAGCTTCTTGACATTTTTTACACTATTTAGTAGAGATAAGAATGCTAAAATGTTTTAGAGCCAACCAATAAAATTGAGTGCTGTTTCAGTTTTTCTTTTGGTCTCCAGAGTCACAGGATTATTGAAGCTGTTGCTATTGCACTATATATTTATTCTGGCCCTTTCCAGAGAAAACCTGCTTCGCTATAGAGGCAGACAGGTGATATTCGTACCCTGAGTTGATAAGGAGGGAATCAGCATATTATGGCAAGATATTAGGAGATGATGTGAACAGCCAGGTTTCAAACATAAGCTGATGGGCAGTACCCCTGGCCAGCTGCCCTTACCATGACTTTGAGGTGCAGAGAGACAACATGAACTGATTCATCCACCCCAGCTGATGTTTCCAGCCTACCCTGTGAGATAAACATCCCTATGGAGAGTCATCACCATCAAGAAAAGAATAATTATCTCTCTACTTGTTTTGATAAAACTTGAAGCTACACTGTGACCATTTCCAGAAAGGGGAAAGAGGGATAAATATTTAATGGCATCATTAATGTCTTCTTTTCCCTGCTTCATTGTAAATAGCAAACAGACAAACAAACAAAAACCCAACCACCCCAGCTCAGCATCAAAGAAAAACCCATCTGATCTCCAGCACTGACCAGTTACCCTTTTCCATATTCCTGCCAACATCTTCTGGCCAAAATTGCTGGATCACCTGAACTGGGGATGCAGAACAAAGTGAGACAAGAAGGCTATGTGAAAAGTCAGACTGAAGAAAGGAGTTTATGCAAAATGTTTAAGGTTGGAAAAAAAACAACCCAAAATAATAAAGTCAAACAGTGCAGCACTGAGGTAACAGAAACAAGAAAGAAAAAATATTTACTTAAGTAGCTCTGACTTGGATAGATTACTTGGAATGCAAAATTGTTTTAGAGGACAATTATTCTATTATATTTTTAAAAAGAATGCTTGTAAATACTGATAAATTGTTAGCAAAATGTCTTCATATTCATTTGTATGGAACAATGGAATCTGGAATATTACTTTCTGCCATATGTGGTGATTGGAATTTGGACACAGTTTACTAATGTGCTAGGTACTGTGTATTCACTAATGCCTCTTACAAACTATTACATCATAACAACTCCTATGCCAACAGTTTATGCATGCGAAAAATGCAGATGTCTAGACTGAGTCTGTCTTCTTGAGATTCAGCTTACATCAGCAGAAAAAAAAATAAAAGAGTGCTAATTATTTCTTGAGACTGAATGACAATTTGTTATATAATAGCCCTAGGCACAGTCTTGGACATTCAGTTCCTCCCTTCCAATCATTAATACTCAGCAGGGTCCAGTGTTTTTTCTAATCAACTAAGCAAAACACGTCGTTTTCTATTAAATTGGGTGACTTTACATCTGTAATTGATGTGTTCCCAGGTTTTAGCTTATTTCACCTTTTGGCAACTGTTACTCTAAGTGTCTCATCCATTCTGCAGTACTGATGTCTGCTTTCAGTGGCTAATATTTCTGAAATTAATCAGTACCCTACATTTTTAAAAAATTGCTGGTAATATTGCCAGTGGCTTATCATGAATAATCATCCCCTCTGACATGACAAACTAGCTCTAACAGGAAAGCTATTACTTTGAAACAAATTGTACTGCATTGAAATATCCCCAGTAGTAAAGAATCTCGAAAGAGTATTAAAGCTTGTTCAATTGAAAACAATGAGGAGAGAGACCTTTGTGTCTTTCTCAGGTCATATTCTTTTTATTAAATATCAGATAATAGCAGTGTCTTGCCAAACAAAATTTTCAGGAGGGAGGCAATGTTTTATGACTTTGATTTATATTTTGGAATTAAAAAAAAGAAAACATCGGATGCTCTTAGTATAAATATTAGGGACCTCACCTCTTTTTTATGCTGTTTTCTTTCCCTAAACCAAAGACATGTTCTTGATAGTTACTGATTCTCTACTTCTTTGCAGCAAAGGAAAATTTCGGCTTATAAGAGAGCAAATGTGAGAGACAGCTTTTTTCATGGGAAACATTTTTTAAAATATTTGATTTCTGTTATATATACATGTGTGTGAATGTAGATTGATAGACAGAAAGAGATAGGAAGGCAGGAAACATGTCTATAATACTTCTCTAGGAAATTAAAAATTATTTTTACTAGCCCACAATGATCCTTGTGATGAGGAAATGCTCAGTCTCACCCTGCATATGGTGTAGGAGTGGAATTTGGATTGAGCTTTGGTAAAAAAATACCAGAGAATTGGGGCATGATGGAAGATCAGAGTGTAAAAGCTTTGATTGTATCAAAGCACCTGTCTCAGAGAAGATGTGACCACCTTGTGTGGCACTCTCTTCAGTGATGGTTGGTGCAGTTGGAAGTAGAATTGATCAGAATGTTTGGGTATAACTATTTATCTCTTTTTTTTTTTCCTTCCGTATAATAAAAATTTGTTAAATCAAATCCTCTTTGAATGTATATCCAAATATGTTTTTATTAGGGTTTCGTAGTGCCAACATGAACTTCTGGGCTAACTAAGAGTGACATCCCATGTAATAGCGAGCTGTTCACAGTAATTACTGGGGTATACTAAACTCAATTTCAAGTCCTCGATCTCTGTGTTCTCCCAATTTATGTGTCCCACAGAGTATCGGACACAGGTTAATTGCAAGTCAGCTTCATGCTCGTATCTTCTAGAGTGTCTTAGTTCTCATTAAAGTTCTTACTTAGGATTGAATCCAAATTTGCAAATTGTGTTTCTGTAAAAGCAGATTTATTTTTCAGCCTTAACTGCATGTCCAGTAAATTTTCAGCCAGTGTATCCAGAGTTCTCTAGCTACTGAATACTGTCCAGGGGCTTAAGTCATCTTTATGTTCCAGTACTGACATTTATTCTTCTGTCATCTGCTTACAAATGAGCTATAAAGAGCACAATTTGATTAAATGTGGGTGTTTGCAATGTCCTAACAGCAAGGCTCCTGTTATTATCCGTCAAGTTCTGGACAATGGATTCAGTGATGCTGAGTCCTGTATATCAGACTGCTATCACATAAACTGACCCCATACAGTTTCTGTTGGCTGTAACAGAAATTTAAATATCTAGAGCAACTCAGACCCTTGTTAAACTGGTGCCTAAAATCAAGGGAACAAATCCTGCTCAAGATACATCTATAGTTTAGTCCTTTCCAATTATTATATTATTGCCTTTTTTCTTTTTAAGCAAGACAAGGACAGGAGTAAATTCATGGGAAAATGGGCAATTGCTTAGAAACCTCAGTATTCCCTTGTAATTTTACCTTTAAGGTTCACAGTGTGTTCTTTTTCTCTGCCTTTCCTTAAAGAGATGAGGGCCAGGTACCTGAGCAGTGCATACTCAATGTCTGGTCTCCATTTCCTACTTGCACATTACAGCATAGAGTTGCCATTGTTGCTGCCATCACTGTAGTATGTGCAGAACGCAATATAGCCAGCATAGCAAGGCAAAATCAGTCAGCATTTTCCAACAGCAATAACTGAAGCCATCACATCTTGGTAATGGCAGGGCCATCAAGCTGCTTTGTTCCAACTCTACGTAACAGTTTCTCCCCCAGATCCAAGAAGTGCAGAAGGTTAGTAGGCTGCTAAACTGCTCTCTGCCTCTGTCTCAAATCCTAAATCAGATCTTTCTGTGTGCAAGGTGGAGTTGATGGAGTGATGGCAGTGAACAGAAGAGTGTGTAATAGCAATACAGCTTAACCAGCTCTTCAAGAGAAAATGAAAATTGTATTAGCTCTGCAGGAGTTGCAAATGAATGTTCCACACTGTGTTTCTTTTGAGAGTGCCCCAGCTCACATTACACCAGTGATCAACAGCAAAAGCTTTACGGGAACAATATTAGACATTCGAACGAGTGCTAGACAGCAAGAATAGTATTCCCCAAAAAACATCCTAGCAGTAACCCTCTGTCTCCTTCCTTCCCACAGTCTTTTCTTACAAAACTTCTGTATTGGTTCAAAATGTAATGCAATAATGAATTTAATTAGTCCTTAGTGTGCCAGTAGAAATTTCTTTAGGAGTAAGGGTGGTATATTCTTTTCTCTCTTATTTACAATGTCTATAATTGGGACTGTGTGATTATGCTATCAGTTCAATAAAGCAAAAATGAAATCCACATCCAGTATGAATAATTTACCCAATCTGCATGGATATTACAGAATTTTCAAACAAAACACAATTATATTTTTATGTTTCTCTTAATTACTTTGTTGCAATTTGAGGGATGTGACTAGAGTATTAACACACTGTAATAAGCTGAAGTCAATGCACAGTGAACCCAACAACTTCTAAAAAATAGCACTTCTTGAGTGTAAAGGATGTATTGACTTTGTTGAATTATGGTGGCAAACTGCATATGATTGATGTTGCAGGATGAGAATACAACTGCTGCTCAGTGCATTCAAAAATCCAGATTGCTAGGCTATAAAAAAATTGTGTCCTACTAAAACAGTGTGATCATTAATACTGGAATGGCTTTTTGAATATGTAATATGAACTGCTATATCAAGGTTAAACACTGATTTGAGTTGATTAATGGAGTAACTCTTAGAACTCACCAGAAAGCTGAGGGGATCTCCATTTAAAGAACAGATATCTCCATGCACAGATTCTGCAACTTTTTTCAAAGCTTAGAAGTTCATTAAAGCTCTCATATGTGCAATAAGAAACTTCAGAGAGGACTTCTCAGTACTTCAGAAACAAAACAAATCACCACTCCAAGTTGTTACCTTTGAAAAGAATAATGCTAGAGTGCATTGCATCTGTCTTTGTCTGATAAATGTTATAAGACTGAAAGGAGGGAATAGAATTAATTTTAATTGTGATTTAATTTTTTTAAGTGCCACTGGACTTAACATATTAGCCACCATATGAAATTAACCCATTAGCTTTAGAAGATTAGATACCAAAAACATGTATACAAAATATTCAGAAATGCTGAGAATAAGGCTGCTCCTGATAAGAATAAGACTATTTATTTGCATTAAAAAGTCAATATATTTTTAGATTTCATTTTGAAAACGTGGGACATGTTATCTAGATACTTTTTATACTTTGTGATTCTGTTTACAAAACAACCTCACAAAAATTCTTCACTTCAGCTCAAAACCCCCGATAGTCCAGTGGGAATTTTAAAACAAAGAACTCCAACCTTATCCATCTAATAAAATACACCCTTTTACAACACTGAAGTAAATTTCAAAATTATATTCAGCATGGTGAAAATCTGAAAATTTAACTTTCTTTGTACTTTAGCAACACCACAGAAAAATCTGTATTTATTCATATTAACAATGCTTTGTCAAAAACAGTCTATCAATAATTATGGATAGCACCTTCCTAGATGGTCCTGTTTAGCAAAATAATTATGCAAACTCTCGACATGAGACATACTAGTCTGTTTTGCCTCTAGAGTTGATTAATATTTTCCTTGTATAAATGTGTAATCCTAAATGTTCATAGGGTTAATGGCCCCATGCAGACTAATAAGCGGCAAGAATAATTGAAATCATCTATTTTGAATTGTTCATGCCTTTATGAAATTCTGAATTGATTTTTTTATGTGAGCAGGAGTAAATCAAAACAACTTGTTTCTTGCAATTCATAACCAATTAAATATACTGCTTTTAAAAAGAGACAAGATATAGATTTTATTTTCATTTAAAATCCATAAATATTGATGGCTATAATGTTATATTAAACCCATGCTTTGGAAAAACTACCAGGTAATTCCAGCGTGCTTAACTGATTTCCTTCTAAGTGTTAAGCCCTGTACTAAATACATCACAGTTTTTGAAATAACACAGCACCCAATTTGTGCCATTCACAAAATGCATTTTTTAATGAGCATTTAAGTACAAATATTCTCTTCCAGTTACCTTATTATACTATGAACAATACAAGAAAAAAATTAAATTAAATTATATTACTTATTGACAGTTTCTATATAGCCTTATGTTTTATAATTAATTTAATTTAGGGCACCAAATACTAAAATTCCCATATGAGGGAAAATTGTAAAGATTGTTATATTTGTATAAGTGTATGATGGACAGTATTTTAACATCTTGGGAACATAATGTTTTTATATTTACTGCTTTATTTTGTTTCATTACGTATTTGTTACATTCAGTTGCTCAATTTTTTTTCAGTATTTCCTTCTAGCTTCTGCATGAATTCTTTTCTTAAACAAGTCTTCATTGCAATAAATTGTATGCTGCATTTTTGGAAAATTCATTTAAATACTATTTCTCTAATCTTCATATTACTGTGGAAATGAAGAAAAAAAAAGTAGAGATAAGTAGTTTTAGGAATGTGATTAAAAACATTAATGATCGTCAACAGCAATTCTTTTAAAACACATAATCAGAGAAAAAATCTCTTAATCTGCCTTTTAAACTTTGTGTTATGGGAATTTATTGCCTACTTAAGCTAGTAACCTTTCTGTGGCTTGTATTACCTGCTAAGGGGAAGATGACATTGAGATAATGTCGAGAAACATACTGGAATATTCCATCTGGCTGAGTTACAAGATTTGCAAAATGCCTAAGGAATAATGCAGAAGCATTAGCTACAGTTACCCTTCTCATCAGTCCCTGGATGTCAAAAAAAATTGTCTTAACAACAGGTAAATATAATCATATCCCTGAGAGTTTTACACTTCAATGACTGACCCAGAATCAGGAATATTATAACAGCTAATGAGCTCAAGAAAGATGAAAGAACACTTTAAGATTTACACTGAGCTGTTACTGGGTTCACAAATTATGACATTCCTGGTCACTTTTCTCTTTAATTTTCTCTAACTTAATGTTCCTTGGGATCCTATATGGCAAAACATTTATACAAAAGGGTAAAACAAAGGGATTCATAGATCATTATCATTAATTCATAAGGATCAGACCTAACTGATAACAGTATTACATGGTAACATAGACTTTGAACTAATAACCATTGCCACCTTGCCTTAGGCAAAAAAACCCCAAAAAACCCGGAGAATAAAGGATACTACAGCTCTACACAGTGATCTCTATAAAAGTACACTGCCCTTCAAACAGAGGTAAATGACTCATTAGAAAAAAAATTATCCAAGGGAAAGAAAAGGAAATAATTCCTACCTGCAAAATCACAAAGCACTTGCAAATGAGATGTGCTTTTCTTTTCTGCCATTATTATTTTTCCTCCTTTATTACAGTACAAAATTCTTGATATTTGCTTTATTATTGAAGCTAAACTACATTTAGAGCAAGACAAGCAGAACTGCATGTGTTGCAATCTTACACAGTCTGGCTGTAGAGACTTGATTAGCAAGTAGAACATTTACATTAGATTTGGAAGACCCCTGCTCAAAAAATGCTCAATGGGTAATTTTCATGACCCTCACTCCTCTTTTCTGCTTTCAGGAAAAGAAAACAAAAAGCATATGTTCTTCAGTTTATTTCTTTTGCAGTAAGATTGGTATAAAATCTTCTGTTAATTTTTTTTTAAATGACATTCAAAAGACATTAAAGATATAATGAATTAGATAGCACTATCATTTCAACAAGACTACTAGGGAAAACTGGTAGCTAAAGGGCCATTCATACACTGGGTTTTGGAAGACATAAAAACAATAATGAAAGTCATGACATTCAGAAGAGCACAATCCAGACAGTAAAAAAAAAATATTGTGTTTGAAGGTGGCAGTCTTTAAAAAGTGTCACAGAGGAGAAAAAGCAAGTATGACTTGTCTGAGTGCCTGAAAAGCTTAGGACAAAGTCCTTTACAAAAGCCTTGCAAGATCATAAATTAATTGACACTTGGTGGAGAAAGATAATACATTGATACAGATGGTAGTAAGGAGGTGAATAGAAGTACATGTTTGATCATGTTTATTATGGTGGCATCTAGAATCAGAGAATCATTTAGGTTGGAAAAGACCTGTAAGATCATTGAATCCAAACTAGCACTGCGAAGTCTATCACTAAATCATGTCCTTAAATGCCACATCTACCACCACATCTACGCATCTTTTATGTATCTCCTGGGATGTTGACTCCACAAATTCTCTGAGCAGCTGCTTCCAATGCTTGACAATCTTTTTGGGGAAAAAAATTTTCCTTATATTCCATCCAAACCTCCCTGACAGAAGTCTAGGCCATTTTGTATTGTCCTATCAATTGTTACTTGGAAGAAGAAACTGACTCTTACCTCACCACACCCTCCTTTCAGGTAGTTGTAAAGAGTCCTGAGATCACCCCTGACCCTCCTTTTCTCCAGACTAAACACTCCCAGCTCCCTCAGCAGCTCTATTCCCCTTCTTTGGACACACTCCAGCACCTCAATATCAATCTTGCAATGAGGGGACCAAAACTGGACAAATGATTTGAGCTGCAGCCTCACCAGTGTCAACTACAGGGGCATCATTACTGCCTTAGTGCCAATGGCCACACTACTGCTCATACAAGCCAGGATGGCATTGGCCTTCTTGGCCACCTGAGTACACGCTGTATCATGTTCAATCCCAGATTCTTTTCTGCTGGGCAGCTGCCAAGATAATCTGTCCCCAGTCTGTAGCACTGCATGAGTTTGTTGTGACCCAAGTGCAGGATCTGGCACTTGGCCGTGATGAATGTGATACAATTGGTGTTGACCTTGATCCAGCTTGTACAGATCCCTTGCAGAGCCTTCCTAGCCTCCAGAAGATCAACACTCCCACCAGCTTGGTGTCGTCTTCAAACTGACTGAAAGATCACTCAATCCCATTGACCAAAGTATTGATTAAGATATTAAACAGAACTGGCCCCAGTACTGAGCCCTGGGGAACACCACTTATGACTGTCCATCAGCTAGATTTGACTCCATTCACCACCACCCTCTGGGTCCAGACATAGAGACAGATGTTTAGAGTGCACCCATCCAAGCCACGAACAGTTTCTCCAGGAGAATGATGGTTTCTCCAGGAGAATGATGTGGGAAACTGTTGTCAAATGCTTTTTTACTTAAATCCAGGTAGACAGACATCTCCACAGCCTTTCCCTCATTCACAAAGCAGGTCATCCTGTCACAGAAGAAGATCAAACAGGACCTGTCAAGCAGGACCTGCCTTTCATAAACCCCCACTGACTGGACCTCATCCCCTGACATGCTGTGTCATGACACTGAGCATGATCTGCTCCAGGACCTTCCCTGTCTCAGAGGTCAGGCTGACAGGCCTGTACTTCTCTCAGTCTTCCTTTTGACCCTTCTTGTAGATGGATTTCATATTTTGCTGTGGTATAGCATGTCACTGATCATTTCCTCTTGGATTACAGGGGCTTCATTCTGCTCCCCATCCCCGTCTTCCAGCTTCAGGGTCTGAGAAGCACAGAAGAACTGGTCCTACTGTTAAAGACCGAGGCAAAGAAGTCATTAACTACCTCAGTCTTTTACTCATCCTTTGTCACTAGGCTTCTCTCCAGATGCAAAAACGGATGGAAGTTCTTCTTAGCCCCCCCCCCCGCCCCCCCCCCCTTTTTTGTTACTCTTATTTCTTAGAAACATTTTTATTGTCTTTTACAACAGTAACTGGTTTAAGATTTAGTCGGGCTTTGGCCACTCTAATTTTCTCCCTGCATAAACTCACAACATCCTTGTGGTCCTCCTAAGTTGTCTGGCCCTTCTTCCAAAGGTCATAAACTCTCCTTTGGTTCCTGAATTCTAAACAAAGCTCTTTGTTCATCTAGAATGGTCTTCCCCTCCGGCTTGTCTTTCAGAGAATGGGGATGGCCTGCTCCTATAACTAGGATTTCCTTATTGAAGAATGTCAAGTCCTCCTGGACTCCTTTACCCTTCAGGACTACTTCCCAAAGGACTCTGTCAATCAGTCACCCAAACAGGTCAGAATCTGCCTTTCTGAGGTCCCTGGTGGCAGTTCTATCAGGCCTGCTCCTTACTTCTCTGAGAACAGAAAACTCTATCATTTCATTATCACTATGTCCAAGATGGTCTACAACTATCACACAAATGCTTCATTCTCAGGTTCCTTCCCTAGCTGTCTCATCAGCTGTGTCAGGAAGCTATCTTCCACAGATATGAGGACTCTCCTAGGCTGCTTCCTCTCTGCTGTATTTTATTTCCAACAGACATCTGGAAGGTGGAAGTCCCCCACGAGAGCTACTAATCATGATACCTCTCCCACCTGCTCGTAGAATATTTCATCCATCTCTTCATCCTGGTGGGTGATCTATAACAGCCTCCCACCATGATACCTGCTTTGTTGATCTTCTCCTGATTTTTACCTAGAAGCACTCAAACCTATCTGCAGCAGCATCAAACTCTAGAAAACTGAAACTCTTTTTAACATTCAGGGCTAAACCACTGCCTTTCTTTCCTTGCCTATCCCTTCTTAGGAGTTTATAACATCTATGAACAAAGCAAAAATTGAATTTCGTTGTTCCAAGTTTGCATGAATACAGAACACCTTCAAAAGCTGGTGTACATAATACCTACTTGTATCAGGCTGTAAGTTGTGTGGAGTATAAAGAGAGGAGAGAAAGAACATTGTAATGCAGCTCTTTTTTCTTTAAATGGATACTCATTTTTGAAAAGGGCAAAGGAAGAGATATCAGAATTTTACAGAGATTAAATCATTTGAGAGAGGGAGGATGGAAAAAATCAGGAGGATTTTTGTAAGGACCACAAAAATGCACTTGAGAAAATGAAAGTGGATGAAAAGGAACATAGCTTGATTTGATTTAACACACTTCTGAAATAAAATTAACTGGTTTAACTGGACGTAATTTAGTTTACAAAAAAAAAATCTTAATTACTATGAAACAATGATCTAAAATAATTTTTAAATTAAAAATTTGTGTGAACATGCAAATATAATTTCATGCTTTTATTTTGAATTAATGCACCTGAAAATTCTTCCCTTGAAGTACTAAACCACATCCTCTTCTGATACATATTGGAATAAATCCAGTGAAGCCCAACAAGTTACGCTGATATAAGACAACTGAAAACTGATCAACTATATTAATTTCTCTTTAGAAATAATACAGGAATGATGAAAAAAAACATGGAGAGACACTGTGAGAATGAATGAAAGAAGGTAATTTAAAAGAGGTAAATAGGAATTGGGTATATAAAATGATGGAGAGATTAAACGATAGGTCAGGCAGTTCAGATAAGATGCTCTGAAAAGATTATTTTGCCTAATTCTTGAATATTAAATGAAGATAATTATACATTGTAAAGTTCTGTTTAACCAGTGTTCTCTAGAAGTTGTTAATGCAAGAAAAGACAGCACATGAATTTAGTAAAATGCAAGATAAGGTATCTCAATGGAAAGAAAATATTTCCCACAATTATATTACATAGGCATACAAGCAGTCGTGGTCCAGCTGCTAATACCTACCACTACATTATGTGAGTACAAAATTATAACCACTGAATTTTATGGTATAATTTCTCTAGTTTTATAATTTCTAAGATTAAAAAACATACCATAGCCCTTTCTTCAGAAATCTCTTCCTTTCCTGAATCTAGAGAATCCCACAAAAACCTTTTGGATCAACTACTAACTGAAGCTGCAGTCAGTCTGGCAGATGTAGCCCCATCACAAAGCACTCTAGAGTAAACCTTTCTATGCATTATTCTTTCCTTTCCCAACTACACAATGATAATGAGTATGAAATTATACAGTCCAAATAATAAGTGAAACACAACTATTGTGACTACATCAAAGTCTCTGAATCACTGTATATTGTTAATCAACTCAATGAAAGGTAATAGAATAAAATACTAGCTTATATATATTTATTCTATATCTCCTCCCTCTGTTAATGTGGTACCACACCATTGTACCAAAGACTCACTTTGATGGCTGCCATTGTCATTTTAAGATCTGCATACCTACTTCTTTCAGGTTTTCTATTCTTTTCTTAGTAAATATTATTTCATGTTTTTTGGGTTGTAAGTCCCTTTTTGTTAACCAAATATATTTATCTATATTTTTTTAGATTATTTTATTCTCTATACAAAGAGTTGCCTTCCCTTTTCCTTCCTATTGCATACAATCCTCCCAACCAAACAGCAGAGATTTTCACTGATGGCTTCTAAGACATCAAAGAAAATAAAGAACTGGGGGAAAAACTTCTGGTATTGGCTGAAATAATAGGAAAACTTGTATCTCTGATTTCATCCAGATTCTCATAAACATATGGGAGAAAAAATGTTTTAACAACTTTATTCCTTTCTATAAAATCTTGGAAGTTCTAATATGCTTTTTTCAAAAATACTTTTCTTGAAATCTGGGTGAGATTTGACCTTTTCATTATGAATAACTTTGAAGTGATTTGTGAATCTGCTGTCAGCATTGCCTTTTTACAACTCCTCTGATTTGAAAGAGAGAGAAAAAAACAATTGTATAGTAACTCCTGCAGAATAGAAACATTTGTTTTGGTTTTTCTCCAAGTAATTATTCCAGCAATGAACCACGACAAAGACATCAACTCATATCTTCCTACACAAAAACAATAGATATCATCATTGTTATTCATCATATTTTTTCTTATGCTATTACTCTTTTGATTTATTTTTACTCAAGAGAAGATGCAGCATTTTAATTCAAAACTGATTGTGAAAATCTTTTCAGAGAGTTGAATGGTGTTAAGCTTGACATTTTGTTAACATTGTTTTGTTAGTTTTAAAAATATTTCTGAGATAAAGCATCTGAGTTTTGGTTTTTTGAATTCAAATTGTAAGCACAGCAGTAAATTATACTTACTGACATAAAAAAAGTCAGTAGAAAATTATTTACTAGAGACACAAAAATATCTGACATGATAAAAATCATATTGCAAAAAAATATTTCTGTTCAGCCTTGCATACAAGATTTATTCACAGAAGCATTCCTCCAGGTAATATTAGTCAGATAAGGAAAGTGATACATTAACATGATTCCTTCTATCACTATAAACTTTAAGAATGAAAGGTACTTTTGTCTTTGTAAACTGACCACTCTCAAAAGACCCAGACTTTATTTGTTTGGAAAGGGTTTGTTTTCTTTGTGGAGTGTTATGGGGTTAATGTCATCAAGCACTTGTATGTCTCCTGGTAAGTCCATAACTTTAAACAGGCCCAGGAGTGGTAAATCCAAACAGGAAAAAAAAAAATCTATGTTTCTAATTTTTAAGAACTTAAATTTTTCCTCCCGAATGAAATAAAACACCATCCCTCAAAACAAAACCAAAAAATCCTACACCTGTATGATAATTTTTAAGTTTACTTTCAATTTAAAAGTTGAAAGTAACCTTTGCATTTCTGAAAGACTTGTTTTAATCCAATGATTATAACTGATGTTTCTTCATAAGAATTCAGGCACATATCAAGATAGAGTAGCATCATAATTTTACTTTCATATGAGTTTATGACCAACAAGTTAAAGGTCTCAGTCAGCTTCCCTGCACTGAGAGATTGCTTTGCAGTGGGGAGGGAAGGCAGGGGTGGTATGGGGTTGCTAGATCCTTGATGTCAGAGTTTCTTAGACTAGCTACTGGAGGACTCACAGTGTGATTCATTTTTTAATGAACAAATTATTTTTTAAAATTATACATGAGACCAATAGAGAAATTAATATCAAATTTTGCACATCATACTGTTTTACCCCAGCTCTATAGTAAATGTAAAGCCTATTTTAGTCTCTAGAAATTAGACAAATCATAATTTCTGCTACATGGCACATGAAAGATCTATCCTAAAACAATCAAGAGGACAAAAGGCTATGAATAGAGAACAATGAATATGATGTAAATAAATGAAAAAAAAAAGGTTCTTTCCAGAGAAGGTGCACTATAATTGAAAGACAGATTTTTGCATGGGGCTAGATTGCTTGTATAACATCTACATAAGCCAGTTTAAATTTTGTGAATGTACAGAAAGTATACTTGATACAGAGCTGCATTCACTTTTACTAATAATATTGCAGAAATAATATTTGGAAATGTAAGATGGTTTTGCATCACAGTCGCTTCGAATTTGGATACTTTTAAGCATTTTCTGCCTAAAAGGCAAAGCTCAACCACTGTGCTGGAGGGTCGGGCTCCAGCTGTGCTGATGGAGCTGCAAGAGCCGCACTCACAGTAAGTGACACGCTCCATCTGGTGGCTCTCGGCTGCGCGGCACAGACGCAGAATTGCGCTGGTGCTCGCACCTCCCTCTGCAAACTTACACTGTGCTGCAGCATCAGTAATGTTTGTCACAAGCACACTATCGGACATGACATCTGGAACTATTAGCGTCCACAGGATGATATATTAGCCAAATGATGCACATTTAGCCACCCATAATTGGCAAATCTCTAAGTGTTCTAGAAGTTAGAATATTATGGATTTCTGTGTTAGAGAATTATGGAAATGCCAAAAAATCTGAATCAGTCATGTGGAAAAGTTAACAGGGTCCAAAATACCAGAATTATTTTTAGTTCCCCTTCTGTCCAGTTCCTATCACAGTATCTTTTCTGATCAGAATCTAAGACATTGTTATGGCTATAAAACTTCAATAACCCACACTGTGTAATACAAATTGTTTGGGAACAGATGTTCCTTGTAGCCTTCTACCAATAAGAGCACTCATCTCATTCCTTCTCTGTTATAACTGCTAAGAAAAATAATGTTATTGAAGGACCTTAAACCCAGCCATGGCAATAAATAGATTTGGTAACAATAAAGAGCTGCATTAGTCAGCCAAGCAAAAATCTGCATCATTACATCAAAGGTCAAAATATCTCCAGACAGAACTTTCCATATGTAGATTCTATTTTTGAGCTCTAGGCAAGTGCAGATGACAAACTTTCACGTCAGGTAGCAAGGGACAAGAGGGAAAGAGCACTTCAGAGGTAGGAAGCTGCTAAATACTAGAGAAGGATGTTGTTACTGCACATTTGCAAGCATCACTATCTATCTGTACTGGATTCTTGCCTTAATTTTACAGGAAGATTCTGAGAAAGATGCCTGTGTGATTTCAACTAGAAGCCTATAATGAGTTTGAATTTTAGTACTTCATAATAGCAAACATATCAGTGTTTTTCTTATGATGTTTCTCTGAAGACAGAGCACCATGAACTTAATCCAACTATTTATTGAAAAACCATTTATGAAAAATGTGTGCAGCTATCCTGTGTGACATATTACTTTCTGTAGTACATTTTTAAAACTGAAAACCAAACTTTATCTGGAAATGCACATCGAGGTTTCAAAACTGCTCTGATACCATAGGTTCTTTAATTTGCAGGCTTAGATATGTTAAAATAATATAAAGTAAACTGTCATACTTATTTACTTATATACAGCAAATGCTAGAAAATAATAAACAGGGATTGTATGAAAAGGAAGTTCAGTATGGATGTGTAATTCTCCTTTTCCTAATCATATTGAGTAGTTCCACTGAAATCATTGCAGGTTTGACTCTACATGGGCAGACTGCAAATACTTCAAGGCTTTTTAAGAACAATTCATATTTCTTACATATATTTGAAAAACAAATTTAAGAGAAAAATCAAAAGGAAAACAAAAGCTGTATTTTATTCCTTCTTTCTACTTGAAATATTACTGCCAGATGGCAAGAAATACTATATTATTTTCATAATTATTCTAGTCTATACTAGAAAATGTGAGTAACTTGTTTTACAATACATACTACATCTATACTAACTGCATGTAACTACATGCCAAGTACATATTTCTGTCTGTGTGAATTTATAAAAAACTCAGCAATTGAAGAATTGGAGAGAAAGCATAAGTAAGAAGAGTTGGAGAGAAGTTAAGAAAGACAAGAATAAGGTACATGCTATGGGTAGAAACAAGGATTAGAAAATGAGAGCACTGAGTGTAGGAGAAAATTTCTGACTGAAAGAACTTAGTAACAAGTAAATCGCTGAAATTTCTTTAAGGTTTACTCTCACTTCTTATTACATCACTTTTTATACTATGTTGTAGTCTTAAATAAATTTTTGTGACTCTGCATCCCATCTACAGAAATAGATTATTAAAAATAAATCTTACCCTCAGGCTTAGATATTCAAATTGTTAGTTCCACAAAGGACAAGCTAAGTATTTTTTCATGTCTTTCATTTCCTCCAGTACTGTTTGGGAAAAAGGTACTACTGTCAAACATTAAAGGTCACTGCTGCTAAATTACCTGATTCTAGGAAAGGCACTACTGTAAACCTTAAAAAAATCCATGTCCATAACATGTGTGTACATTAATTTTTATGGATAAATTTTTGTGAGCTCAACTTTCATATTAAAAATTCAATGATCTTCAAGACTGACACTAAAACATTAAGAAATCTTAGCTTTTATTTAATGTGAACCAAGTTGTGGGTTTTTCTTGTTTTTTGGTTTTTTGGTTGTTTTTTCTTTTAAGGTGGTAAATCATATTGGAAATAATCAACAGAGATCAATTGGTCAGCTTCACCAAACATTTTTATATTTAAAATAGTATAGCTAGTTTTATATACAACATCATAGGTGAATATGAACTGTTACTTTACTTGTTTTTTTTTTAAAGTGGAATTATTTAGTAATATTAGTTTAGATTATTCAGTGAATTTTATGAAAACTGAAGGTTCCAATGTTTTGTTCCTTTCTAAAATGGAAGCAGGTTCTGAAATCACAGTATTTACTTCAAAATCTTTTGTGATCAGAATGCTAATGTATTTGGCAAAATGCTTCTCTTAATTAGTTTTTTATATATGTTATTTAATATAGTTCTTTAAAGATATATAACATCATTATGTGGGCAAGAATGTTACTAATGTGTTGCACTCCATCTATTTAGCAGCTAATGTAATGCATCCCAGGCTTTGTTTATCTGTGTAAGGATGCCTTGGAGTCCTTGCACCTTGGGACACTTGCAATACTTGGCACTACTTTTGCTTACAGGCATGGAAATTAATTTTCTCATCTTGGATTATGAGACCCTAATTGTGTCTGCTCAGAAGCAGTGTAAAACCTGATATTTTCAGCCATGCAGATACCATTCCCACTTAGGGCCAGCCTTTGGTTGACAGGGATTATAACAAATTGGCCACCTCTTGAATTGCATGCCATTCTTCTTAAGCAAAGATTAGGCATGAACATCCAGAATTAGTATTTTTTTAAAATGTGATAGTAAAACAGTAAGAAAAGATTAGAAAAAAATCTGCAGGTGAAATGGCAGAGACAATATCACCATTGCAGTACAGCGCCCGTGCCTCAGCTAGAGCAACCCTTCTACAAGTATCAGTTACAAAACTGTAAACTTGGCTTCACCAAAAAACATCCATTAGTTAAAATAGTTTACAGGAGAGGAATTGAATCTCATAGTCTACAAATCCAAAAATAATTACAAAATTTGTATTTACAGTCATCTCATTTTTCACACTACTTAGCAGTCTGTAATGTTTCATGAGTTCATACAAGTTCAAAAGCACTGTACTGCCAGTTTCCATTGGAACTGGAAGTCTTAGTACTCCTGAAAACTCAGCCTCTGGGACTTTGGATCAGTTGCTGACAAAAACAACTATTGACTCCCTTAAAAGTTTGTTTTAAGTCAGTTATCGTTAAGGACTCTGGATCACAGGGGATGTATGGGGATTTCAGGCACTTAAGTCCAGACTTCTGATCCTGAAAATCGGCACTCAGCTTAACACAGGAGGTGTCTACATTTCATTGACAAATTAATTTATCACTTCAAACTCTTTAGAGGCTTAAAAAGGAAATCTTATCCTACGATGATTTCCAATCTAAATAGTGTGCCAGTTTGTCCTAATTATTTCTCTGTGGAGACATATTTGATTTCTGTTCATATCTGGGAGTAATTTGTCACAAAGCTTTGTTGCTTCATGTTGTTAAGGGGTTTTATAATCTTCTAAAGGAACAGTTATAGATGTGTGAAATGTTACTGGGATTCACATGTTTTCTTTGTAAAGAAAAGAAAATAACTTGTAAAGTCCCACTTCTACTCTGTAAAGCATGAAATTCCTGAAAGTAAAATATTAGAAATGTCAAGAATTCTAAGTGCTGCCTACCTAGTGATCAGTGTTATCTGTCCCAGATGCAAACATTTCATTGTCACCTTCAAGTGCCAATTCTTCTTTCCAACCCTTTCATTATTCTATGCATATCATGTATCTCTTAATGCTCTCACTACACAACAAAAGATCCATTGATGCAGAAAAATA
Organism: Eopsaltria australis; assembly: GCA_034509425.1. Classification (NCBI taxonomy): domain Eukaryota; kingdom Metazoa; phylum Chordata; class Aves; order Passeriformes; family Petroicidae; genus Eopsaltria; species Eopsaltria australis. Next base: position 4,397,853 of record JAVTVJ010000026.1, read on the forward strand.
CAAAAAATATTGTTTTTCCATCATTGACAAAAATTAAGTGCAGCACCATTTTGCCAATGGACAGTAGAGTATAATATTTTCCTTTCATGTTTTTGTCCCATCTGTAGCTTTATTCTCTGAAAGTACAAGGAAGAATAAAAAGGTTTTTAAAAATTTGTATTAATATTTCTGTTTAACTCTCCTTGTCTTGGTGGAACCTGAAAAGCAATGTATGCTTATCTAGTACTGTTTAAAAATAGTTCTTACTTTCAAACAGAAAAGGTTAAAGAGTCTAAAAGATCTGAGGTTGCAATCCCTGAAATACTTTCTCTGCTGTCCTGGGAGTCTGACAGTCAGCAGAGATGAGCTGCCTCTCGCATCCGTTGCTATGCAACCTCTGTGGCATCCCACAAGCTCAAATGTCTCTGTCCTCTACTTCATGCACAAAATGGGGAGAAGAGCTGTCAGCTTTGGGGCTTTTATCAGTATTTTCAGTTTACTATTCAGTCAAGAGAATTTGTGTAGAAAGATCTAGAAAACTGAAAGTAAAGACAGAAAAAAACTTTAACCGTGGGCAACACGGTCTTAAAAACAATCTCTATCAATAATTTATACAAATAGCCAAATAGCACTTTGTTCAGTTGAATCCTTACTGGGTTTTTTAATGACTTGTAACAAGAAGTGGACAGGGATATTTTTTCCTGAACATCCTGTAAAATCTACATTTCCAACAAAATTCCCATTCGGAGGAAAAGAAGCTGAGCTGAAAATAAGAACATAAGAGCAAGAATAAGATAGGAAAACAAGGAAAAGGAAAATAGGAGCTTTCATTTGTTTCTCCTGCACCCCTATCTCCATTTCATTGACTGTTACATTTCTAAATAAAACAGAAATGAAACATACATTTTTTAAGTAAAAAAAGAGTGCTGAACTGTGAAGAGAAATGTTTTTTTCTTTCTGTTATGCCTGGGGAAGTCTACTTGCAGGTTTTTACTCCTGCTTCTTTTGGTATTTTTACATATGATTTTACAAGCAGCTTAACTTTATAGTAATGCATGCAGTCTCTAAGCTACTTCAGTTCACCTGCATTCATAATGATAATATAACCTACTTGGAAACAAAATATAGGAAATTATATGGTACCATCTAATTTTATCAAGAGCTGTCACCAAAGTTACTAACTCCACGTGTAGTAAGACCTGAATGTTTTATGGCAACACAACCCAAATTATAGTGGAGAAATCTAGTTTTATGCCCATATTATGCATAAAACTTACCAAAAAAATCCAAAATTAACTTGAGATGCATAACAATGCATTCAAGGGGAAAAAAAAAACTATTTGACTTTGTGTTACCTTAGTTATGAGAGTATAATAGATTAAACTTCCAATCTAGCAGTCTCTATAAACACTAATTGTGTGATACCTGCCAATATACCTTGCTTTAGTTTTCTCCTCCATTAAAAAAGCTTCCATGCTGAAATGTTCCACTGAAAGACTATGCACTGAGGCCAGTCAGAAGCAGGTTTGATTTATGAAAGTTTATAAGGTTTTTAAAACAAAGTCTGCGTTAGCAGCAGCTGTGCTGTTAAAGGTGTAAAAGACAGAGATGGATTTCACATGGCAAATACTGAAGGATTTTTTTTTTTTTTTAAGTAGAGAAAAAGGAGCCATTTTTAGAAGTTTATCTACAAATTCAGTGTGAAATTCTGAGTGTTCCCAAATTGGAAATTTAAGCAATATATTCAGATCATTACCTACGTATTTGGAACAGTTTTATTTAGATCCTATTTACACTTCCAAAACTTGATCATTTGAAATTGAGTTCTAGAAAGATATTTTTCCTACATTCTTATTAAATGAAGTAACACAGAGAATGATCTATGAGTTGTAGCTGTACTAGGCTTATCTTTTTGTAGATTCTGTATCTTTCTGAACACACAATTTGCTGTATTTTGTAGTAGATTAATGAAGCAACCTTACATCCAGATTAACTCACTCTGTTCTTTCCAATATATCCTAAGTTTTTTAGTTTTTGTGGTGAATTACAGCATTTTAAAGGAGGTTTTACTAAGTATTGATTTTTACATTTATTTTCCTCCCACTTTGGTGTCACCTAGAACCTCCAGAACCTTATTCCAGACATAGATAAGGGTGGCAAATAGGACAGGCCCAAGACCCTGCCCTTTTTATCAGCCTCTGCAGTGTCTGACCCGTTACCACTGTTCTTGGAGTCCAGTCATCCAAACAGTTTTTATCCATCTGATTTTGCACCAACCCAGATCATAATGTTTAATGTGAGTGAGAGTATGACAGATTTTGCTAAAGTCGGTGTAAATGACATCCACTGCTCTCTCCCCATCTGCATAGCCAGTCATTTCATCATAGAAGAAAATCAGATCAGTCAGGTGTGATTTACCCCTGGTAGTTACGGCACAGATTCTCTGCTGGGCTGCACATCATGTTTTGCCTCTTTGAAATTACCTTGGACTGACATCTAGCAGTCCTGATAACCTCCTTTTTTCATCTTCCCCTCAAAAGTCTCTCAGATAATTTAAGCCCATAATTTGGTATATAGCTGCTGAATTTACATCAGTGTCACAGAAAATAATGATTAATTGATATTGCATTTCTTGCTGTCCAAACTACATCTGCACTGAAGGCTATGGCTATATACTCACATAAACATAAATATAGGTCTATATAGAGAGAATTTTCCACAGCAAGAAAGGACTCCTTATCACAGGCTTTGATATAATCACAATTTTAAAAATTAATTAGCAACCAACAAATTGCAATTCCCCTAATAGAATCTAAATACTGTATAACAATGCTTAATGCACTTAATTACAAGGTGGATTTGCAAGGAGTTTTTTTTCCTAACAGTCATCAGAAAAGGAAAAGGAACACATTTAATTAGTGTTATTATTTAGGAACTGATGCAGAAATAGAGTTTTAAAGAAAAGGTCAGAAATTGGGAGGCACTTTGTCCTGCACACATGAGATTTAGAATATTTATTGTCTTGATCTTGAAGTGTACTGTCAGGTTTCCAAGTGCACAAGTTTAAATCATTGTCCACACATATATTTAGACATACTATTCACAACAGAGTTGAGTTCTATTTTTATCATTGCACTTTGTTTTCCTTCCACTGCTTTGATATTTTGTCCCATTTTGATAGTGCTTCTTTTAATGGGAAAACCAGAAAATGTTTAAGTGAAATTTCGTTATCTCTCAGATCATCAGGTTGCAGACGATGCTTCCTTCCTTTCCCCTTATGTGACTATTTTAAGCAACAGCCAGGTACTTTCAAGTAAGGAAGATAAATAGTTGACTAGATCCCTTTTCTTGTCTTGTTGAAGACTTGTGCATTAAAAAAAAAGGTTAAAGATAGAAAAAAAAAGTCTTAGAAAATGTATTCTGATAGCTTTTACAAGTCCAGCTCCTATACTCTCAGGAACAGAAAGACAATCTGCGTAGAATAGATATGTTGTATTTACAAATGGATGCATTCAAAAACAAATAAGAGAATCCATAACTTATCTGACTCTACAGGTAAATTGTCCATAAAGAAAATTATTATAATTTTAACTTATTTGAAAGAATTCCAGCAGTTCTGGTCAAAACCCTTGTGCAAGATATAGGCAAGCCAGGGACAAGGCATTAAGTGCCTCAGACCAGCTTACTTCCCCACTCTGCTTATACTAAAACAAAGCCTTGCTGTGAAGTAATTCATAACCACAGGTAAGTGTTTTGGCTCCTCCAGAAAGACAAAGATGCAGGTTGCTTAACCAAAACATTTCCGTGTCCTAAAATCATCAAGCAAGTGATACCTGCCAGGCTGTAAAGTATTTGTTTACCTTTTTTATTAAGGTCACTGCCTTAATAGAAAGGCTCACTTCTCTTATTAATTCACTGGATGACATGGAGGAAGAGACAATGACAAGTTAGGTTTCGATGTCTTTGTTACAAGTGGACACAGCTAAAAGCATACTTTTCATAACTCCAGTTCTCATATCCCAACCTTTATTTTTAGTCAAGTTCTTGACATTTGGCTCTAGACATTTTTGAGAATAAAGACTGGAGTTCCAGAACAGCTAATTTAAAAAACATTAAATTGTGTGTGCAGTTCAAATGCTTATAACTAGCAATCACAAAAGGGTAGTAAAAGTGTTTGATGCAAATAAAATATGTGAATTCTCACACTTATGCCTAATGGAATGTCCAAGAGGACAATTAATACTGATACTCACAACCTGATTTTTCAGGAAAATAATTTCCAAATTTCCTTTTAAATATACGTTCTTCACACCCTCACTTTCTCCAAAACCATTATGTAGAAGTTGTCACAGAGCAGCATTCATGTTTCAAAAGCTTAGACTGTCAGCACTTCAGAGGTCATTTTTCAAAGGAATAAATTAAATTACACACGTCAATAATGTCAAATATTATTTATAGCCCTGTGTTTATACGTATCTGATGTTACTGTAGGCAGTTAGAAGGTCAGAAAACTTTCTAAAGAATCAGTATAATGATTAATATATAAGTTATAATTAAAAATTGTGGAATCAAAAATGCAAATTTTAGGAAGATATAAGGAAAAAATAAAGTTTTTAGACAGGTCAAAATAATGTATGTATTAAAGCATATATTGAAATGTGTCTCCATCCTAAAAGTGCTTATTTCCATTTCTACATATTATTGTAGCCTTATTCCCCAAACTACATAGTTTTCTTCTCTGCTGTTAAATTCAATTGTATAGTGTTACATATTTAAATATTCTCTTCCTCTTTATTATGACTAAACTTGCTGAATGGAAAACCTGCAGACTGAGATAGATGGAATTCACCTTTCATACAGTTCCCTATATTTTTCAATCTGTAAAATGGGATATGTACACATATATGCACATGCATAAAGGTTCCTTACTCAAGCTTTGAGGCTTAGTCATCCCTGAATTGCTACTACAGCTCTCATTCAGAACACTCGAATACAGAGCTGTTTGTATGAGAATACTTTCTCTTTTTGTTGGTTCTCATGATACTATCTTCAGAGATGGAAGAAAAAATCTGAATTCAGTAATGCCCACAAAATTTTTGAAATGTGAGCTACAAATGACAGGAGTTTCACTTTGAGTCTTGGAAACATAGGTAATGACAGCAGTACTTTGCTTCTGCTTCACATGCAGGTTACCTGTTCCTTCAGAATCCATTAAAAATCTCATAAAAATGTAGCATGCAAAAATCCATTTTCCTTCTTTCATCTGGAAACTGAGCTTCATGAATTTATTCAGAGAAATAATCCTGAAGAATGGTCACCTGAGAAACTGCCTGCTGTTTCCTTCCTGCACATTGCCCAGCCACACAGCTTTGTCTCTCCTGTTCTGAAATCTCTCACAGTCACTTTTGTGAAGATGTTTTCAGAAGATCTAGACTGCAAATTTATCTTTTCACATAGGTTCACACAGGTTTTACAGACAACCTTTCACACATATTGCATCTAATCACTTTGCAAAACCCAACAACCTCATGTGGAAATCCAACGGTGCCTTCTCCATTATCTTGAAGATTGTGAAAATAAAAAATTTTGAACAATTTGGAACTTCTGAATGCCAAATAAGTTCTCAGAATAATTCAAAAGAAGCACATGACTTCCTGGGAGGACACAGAAGCACAGAATAATTATTAATATTTATCTAGGTATGTAGAACACTACTATTGTATAGTCCTCAAACAGGAATATTAGCAAACATTTCTAAAACTACAAGCTGAACATGGAGCCACATGGATGTACAAAAGGTATCCAATATGTGGCATCTAATATCACTTCCTGATACGAGGTAACAATAGTTCTGACTCTGTCTTACTATTTTTCCTTTAATCACTTAAATGAATGTTATTCAGCTTCTGAAACTGAATTGTGATCAAGAATCAACAAAAGAAAAGAAATAATAGCAATAAAAATGAAGGAAAAATAAATCATCTTGACTGAAGTGAACTGAAGGAAATAAAAAGAAAGGAGTGTTCTAAGATGACACTCAGTAAGTGACTGAAACAAACTATCAGTGACTGCAGGACTCCAGTTGTTGTCTCAGTGCAGGAATGAATGTTTTTCTGGCAGATAGGTTTCAGACAAGGACTACATTGCCCTTATGTGCAAAAATAATGAAATCATCTTATTCTAATCCTGTTATGCAAGAATAAAAACTATATAATTTAATTGTAACTTTGGCCTTCAAAGCAGTCTAATTCTGACAGTGTTAAATTATAATCAAATTGTAGTACAGACACTGAAAATAGTAAGACAACATTTTTTCTTTTCTAGCATTTTAAAAAGTAAATTTTTCACATAGAGATCTCAAATAAATAATTTGAATCATATTTGTAGCTATCAAAAATCTTAACAGTGTTCCAAATTTAAGAACATCTTATTTGGACTTCAAAAAAAAAGAGAAGAAGAAATCAGAGAAAACTCACGTCCTCACTGCCAAATTCTGAAACATGCTGTGATATTTAAAGCTTCTGGTTCTTTAGAGAAGAAGAGACAAGAGTTCAGTAAACATATTTTACCATCTGTTTGGGATTCCATAAATTAAAGATGTCTGGGTATTTTTAACTGCATTCATACAGACTTGGGTATCTTTTCTCTGTTTTGCATCTGTCGTGTTTAGCTTATTGGTATAAAACTAGTAGAGTGAGTCCAAAAAATGCAGAACATGCTCTTACTTCTGGATTGTGATAAAGTGCAAAGAGACACACACCACTTGGTTTAGGATGTTAATATTTACTACAAGGTGTTTACTATCTTTCTACTAAACCTTAAAATTATTTTATCATCTATTATCTACTTGTTGACAAATTCCAGAAACATTATCAAGAAATAAAAATGTGCAAAGAAAGAACAAGCAATCTCAAAAACATTTCCCTCAAAAAACAAGATGCCATTCACTGACTATATTATGGCTCTTAAACAAATACATTATTATTTAGATAACAGATTTAGATTTAAATTTTTGTTTAGCAATTTAAAATTTTAGAAATTCTAAAAATTTAAATTTAATTTAGAATTTTTGGATGATTTTGATACATTGAATAGTATTTTTTTATTTTAATGCTTTCCTAAAAATCTGTGGAATTTGGATAATTTGACTACAGTTACCAACAATTATCAAAAAGAAACTAGTAAAAAAACTTGTGTATCTGGAAATTACTGGAACATGGAAAGTTCCCATTATAGTTCTTAAACAGACCTCCAGTAGAGATAAAGGAAGGTTTCTGTTTTTCCAGTTTTTTAGTTAATGGGTAATGACAGTCCTTACTCTTTATTTTCTACTTCACGCAATATGAAAAGAATTACAATATAGTGACAGCATTTTCTGCAGAACAATCTTCCCATTGTAAGGTACTCCTGAAATACTTCTTTTTCCCAGAGTGACCTCTCCCAGTCCTCCCAGAGATGTTGATGAAGTATGGGTAAGATGAACAGAGAGTGAGGCAGATTGGATGGCTGGATCCAGAGGGTGGTGATCAATGGCATGAAATGTACTTCGAGTACAGTAACTGGTGATGCACCCCAGGGGTTAATTCTAAACCCAATTCTCTTTAACATCTTCATTAATTATCTGGATGATTGTGTAGATTATACCCTCAGCATATTTGCAGATTAAATTCCAGCAGCAATGGTGCTTGTTATATTTCTTCCTATATAATATACCAAAATTGTGAAGAGGACAGAGTAGGAAGAAATTGGAACACTGTGAATGAAGAACCTAACACTATGTATATAGTATTTCCATAGGCATCAGAATGCAAAACAAGACCAGGAAGAGCAGAAAAGCTCCAGCACATGCAGAGCTGTTGAATGAAACCATGCATTCATCAGCTGTAGCAGGTCATAGCAACAAAGAACACAAAAGAAAAATGGGCACATCAGTTCACACACATTGACATCTTCTCACAAAGAAACATAAGAACACACAGAGTTTTATTTTATGAGGGTGCTTTTACATCACAATCTTTCCTGAAAAACTGAAGGAAATAACCTAAAAAAGACTAAAAGCAGTAATATTAGACTCTCACCAGCTTCAATACAGAAGAAAAAATGGCTACCAACTACCCTTCCCAGGTTTATGAATCCTCTGCTACTCGTGGTTTAATAACAACACATGGTTCAAAAGCAAACATTTTGCATAAGAAGTTCCTATAAATGTATTTGTCCTCCCAGGTGTACATTGGGCAACAAAGTAAATTCTTTTAATGGGCCTTTCATGGATTCCTTTACAGCAACTTGTGTTTTTACAGGAAGTATTTTTTTAGGAAGTGGTAATTTATGTTCTTATCTCAGCTTTTTTTATCATGGGAAAATAATACAAGTTTTCTTACCGCCATGAATATAGCCTTGGACATGAGCAATATTACACAAATGTTTTTTTTTTCATTTGGAAATCATACATTTGTTAAAAACTTTAATTTTCTTCGCATTGCCATTACATCCCTAAAAATGAAGCACATTAAAACTTAAGACTGGCCTATATGCATGATACATTAGTCAGTAAATTAAATTTTTGGAGAAGAGTATGAAACAAGGTAGCATGCAATAAAACTTCCTTGGCATATTCTGCAGTCAAATTCCTTGGAAATTTATGAACTTAAGACATGTTCCTTTATGCTTAATATTTCTCAAGGATTTTATTTCCCAATAGTTTTTAGAGGGGAGGACACCCAATTTAAACATAAGACAGGCATTCCTTAAAGATATGATGTGTATGAACTCTCTGCTTTTAATATTAGGAAAAGCAAGTTTTAAAAAATATCTGAACAGAAAGTACCTGTGTAGGTATGGAAAACAAAAGCAAACAAAAACACTTTTCTTAAGGAAAGTACAGGAACAAAACATATACATATAATAGTAATAACTTACTCTATGAGTAAACAAATACTTTCAGTTCTTTTCATGGGTCATACTCTATGAGTAAACAAATACTTTCAGTTCTTTTCATGGGTCACCATAACCCCTTTTACTAATAAGTGCATTGGGTTTTCATGGCAAGGTTTTGGTGAAGGTGGGGGCCCCTACAGGGCTGATTTCAGTGGGAAGCTGCTGGAAGCTTCCCTTGTCTGACAGAGCCAATGTCAGCCGACTCCAAGAACAACCCATCGCCGGCCAAGGCTGAGCCCGTCACAGATGGCAATAATCTCTCTGCAGCAGCATATTTAAGAAGGGGAAAAAAATGTATGGCACAGAAGTAATTTCAGACAAAGAGCGATACATATGAGAGAAACACGGTCATTGAGGAAGGAGGGGAAGGAGGTGATTCAGGCACCAGAGTCGATATTACCCTGCACCTTGGGGTGAGACCACTGTGCCCCTGCAGCCCTTGGAGGGCACAGGGCAAAGGAGATCCACCTGCAGCCCCTGGAGGAACCCACACTGGAGTAGGTGGATGCACCCAAAGAAGGCTGTGACCCCGTGGGAAGCCCATGTTGGAGCTGGCTTCTGGCAAGGATCTGCAGAATCGTGAAGAGAAGAGCCCACACTGCAGCAGGAGTTCTGGTAGGGATTGTGACCCTGTGGGGGACTGATGTTGGAGCAGCCTGTTCTTGAAGGACTGCACCCCAAGGAGCAGTTCATGAAGAACTGAATCTCATGGGAAAGACTCACTTTTGACAAGTTCATGAACTGTCTGCCATGGGAGGAACCTCAGGCTGGAGCAGGGGAAGGACTCTCCCTGAGGAGGAAGCAGCAGGAGAAACAACCAGTGATGAACTGACTGTAACCCTCATCCCTTGCCTGTCTGTGCTGCTGAGGGGGAGGAGGTAGAGCTGGGAAATAGGGAGGGTTGGAAGGAAGTAGTTTTTGAGATTTGCTTTACTTCTCATTATCCTGCTCTGCTTTTGCTTAGTAATAAATTCAACTAATTTCCCTAATTCAAGTCTGTTTTGCCCATGATGGCAATCAGTAAGTGACCTCTCCTACCCTTATCTCAACCCACCAGCCTTTCATTGTATTTTTTCACCCCTGTCCTGTTGCAAGAAGGGTGATAGAGTGGTTTTGGTGGGCACCTGGCATCCAGCCAGATTCAAACCACCACAATAAACAATTCTGTTGCTTGCCACTGCTGAATTGCTAAGATTTCTTTTAATTATACCATGAAAACAGAAACTATTTAAAAGTGTTAATTTGCTCCTCTTTTGCTACCTTTATTCTGGTTTAGTCTCTCTAATAGTCCAAATTATTTTGGATAAGAGCATTGCTTTGCATTGAAAACATCTCTTCCATTGTAACTATCTCTTCCATTGAAACTAATCAAGAAGAAATTTTAAAAAAATTAATGGAGACCAGGTCAGTTAAGAAATGCTAAAAACATCCAGACAGCTCATGGATGCATGAACTACATAGATATTTCCCCCTCTACTTCCTTAATAAATGATGACATAATATTGTATTTTTATTTCCTAATTTTGCTTTTTAAAGACTCAAATTATTTCCAGTGGCAGTAAGTATACAGATTTTTTTTAACTCTTTCTCTAATTAATATTAACTTCCCTTGCCTATACCAAACATATGCTGTTAGGACACTGTAGTTTAAGCAGCGGAAAATCTGTATCCCACAGGCCCTGACTACATACATGAGAGACACACTATTTTCCATAGTTTATAAACCAGTTCATTCTTCCATGTGATGACAGTAAGTGCTTGATGAGGGTGGGCATTAAAATCAGTGAGGGAAATACCTAAGCTGGGGAGTGTTGTTCTGAGTGGTTATCACAATGAAACATAAATTTCTATAGATGAAAAGTAAATTCTATGGTTATGAAAGAGAAGCAAAAGTATCTCTCAGTATAGCTTTTTGGACAATGTATTCCTTCTCTATTCACATCCATCTGTTTTAACTCTCAAGTAATTAAATGCTTACTTTGTAGATTGCTTCAAGACTTTGTTTACAATAGACCTATCCTTTAAATATATAGCAAACACTCATAAGAAAATTCTTTGCAATGTTATCTTCAGGCTGAGCAGTAATGTGCAGGCTACTTATCCCTAATCATTGGCCTTGTGGATGAATAATGAAAATTCTCCTTAAATTATAACCTCTCTGTGAAATTCTGAAAACTTTTCCACTGTAACCATACATTCCCCCCCTATTGTTTCTCAGTTTTCCTCCCAAGGTTTTGTTACTTTCTAAGTTTGGGGGTGGACCAAAAATCTGCTCATTTCTAATATACTCATTTTCATTTCCCATCAAAAATCCATCTAGTTTTGAGGAGTGCGCACATCAGGAATTAATATTCCTGGTAATTTGCACTGGGAGGGATTGATGGCATTAGATTTCTGATATTGCATTACTTCACAGATTATGAAAACAATGCATTAAAAGACAGCCTGATATTTCAGCCTCAAGTTTAGCTAGTAAAATTTACAAAGTAAATTATTATGAAGTTAGTAGATATATGTATGTGGTACAGATTAGCTGTTGTCTACATATCACCTATAAACTAGAAGTAGAAGAGCAATTAAGTACTTCTGTTATCTTCATTCAGTCCGGAAAACAGCATCCTACTAGTAGGATTATTAATATGAGAAAGCAATCTAGCATCCTCTGAATTAATGTACTGATTTTTTGCTCTGATTTTTCAGCCCCTCCTTTTTCAAGAAGCCTTGCAAAATGTTAGGAATTCTGTTAAACTTGCTCACCACAGGCAGAGATGGTAAAATCTGAGGCAGGCAGAAGGGATTATTTTAAACTTCTACAGAACTGAGTAGATATAAACGTACAAATTTAATTAATCTTAATTTGATATGGTTTTATAAGGTCAAATTCACAACATCAGGACATACAGAATGTATTTCTTCAAGATTAAATACCTAGCTCTGAAAGAGGAGGCACTTTTCTGGCCATGTAAAAGGGACTGCAGTGTTAATACCACTGAAAATGCTTATCAGTACCACATAAAAATCAGAGAAAAAGCTCAGTTATTTTTGATATCATGATGTCTGAATAAAAGAACAGGTCATTCAGCCTTAAACTAAGAATGTAATGTGAGTTTTCTATCACTTGCTTCTTATGTCCACATAAAATTTAATGACCTTTGAATTGCAGGTTAGGCATCTGCTGATGCAGAAAGAGCTGTAAATGAATTATTTAAGCACTATTGATATTATTAATAGATGCACATCTGTATTTTCTGTCACCTCTCTATATTTAACAACTTACAGTTTTTCATTTTAAAGAGCATTATTATAGAAAAAAACACACTAGTTGTTATGAAAAAATAAATTAGTCAAGAGTTTATTCCTATGTGCATGAGGGAGAGTCAAAAAACCTCAAAACCTGACCCAGCTTGAACAGCATAAATTTGTATCTCCCAATCATAAGGATGTGTGTGAATGCAAATGTAGGCTCAAAGTCAGAGAAATAGTTTTCTATGCTGAGATTTTCATGATGAATATGACAGCTACAATACTCAGTTTTGTGAAATGTATTTACTGTACAAAAATATTTTTATTCTGGAACATAGTTTCAGCACAGTGTCTGGTTTTAAAGATTAAAGACGCCCATCCTTAGGAAACCCTGGAGGAACAAGTCTCTGCAGAAGAAAGGAACCAATTTTCTTTAAAGTTTTCTTTTATCTATTTCTATACAATTTAATTGTGATGACCCAGATAGGTACTTCGTGCTATCATCTTTTGTTATATTCTGGACAGGGAATACAATTTAATGACAGCTACAGAAAATGGGAAAGTATTAACCACATATACGTAATATTAGCAAACATCATTATATCCATATCAAGAGGAATTGTTATTTATGGAACAGAGAATAAAATACATTTTGAAAGCAAACGATATAAAAATAATTTCTATGGAGAATACTGTAGACTTTAAAATAAACTTTCAGTTTTAGTCAGCTGAAACAGCCAAAGTTGAGGCACAAGGAACATCCAATATCATAATTTATAGAGCACTGTGATCTACACAGTTCTTGGCAGACATAAGCAAGAATGTGGATTATTTTCCTGGAAAAATCTTAATATTTTATAGTACTAGTAATTATAACCTTATTAGATATAAAAACCTGATGAATATTTATTTTTAGCCTCCAAAACTGGGTGAAAAATAGCATTAGTTGTGTTTCCTACACTTTATGTATAAACCTGAAGTTGCATTTTAACATACCTTCCTATTCTCAGTTTTTCTATATATTGTTTAAGGCTTAGATTAACCACTGCTCACTATAAATACTAAAACTCCAGGTTAAGAATAACTGCTTTCTGGTTTAGATGAATCTTCAATCTCTCCTAAGAGACTAGATGGTTATCTTTTCTGTTTTCATGGACTTAAGTAGCAGAAACTGGACAAAAAAATACATAATTTACAATAGTTCTTCATGATGACAAAATTAAGAGTAATCCAGGCTGTACCACAGTCACCCAAAGGGGTGACTCTAAATACAGCTACATCTGGTAAGAAATTATGAAAGTTAAAAGCAGATTATACTTTTGTGGGCAGAAGGAAAAATAAAATTGCTATTTCACTGAATTTTAATGGCTGTTCAGCAACTTTTTCCAACTTTTACCTATTTGGGATATCATTGTTTTCCACTTATAATACAGTTCTGGAATTCCCTGCTTCATTCAAGTAAGTAGGGACTGCATGTTCGTGTCAAGGTTAAATTTAGATGTATAGGGTAAATTACATTCTCAGTTTCATTTCACTGTAAATACTGAGTAATTGAAATCAATGGACCTACTCCTGATTTATACGAGTGTTACTGAAGGCAGAATTTGATGTCTCTTAGGTCAATACCAAGGGTCTTGCACACAAACAATTACATTAACCTATATAAGCTCTGCAGCTATGCCAAGGATATCACTATGTGTAAAGTTGCAGCATTTTATCCAGGCTGAAGATTAACTGAATCCAGAACAATGTCCTCTTAATAGCATTAATAAATTTCCATAATGGAGGTGAAATAAGTTGCAGCAACAGTAACAACCTTCCGAAATATATAACATGGTCACGTTAGTGCTGATACTGTGTACACTGGCAATCAGAAACATAAACACTACCTGCATGAATATGAAGTCATTCCAGCATTGAAAGGACCCTTTATTTCCTTTTATGACTTAAAAGCACTAGAAAGTTTCATGGAAATAAATCACAGTGAATAGGTAACCAAAAAGACAGCAAAGACTAGACTCAAGTGGATATTTTTAGCTTATATTTGAAACCTTATTGTCAAGTAAATATCACTGAAGATGATTACAAATGCAAGTAAATTTCATAGATGCAATGATTTACCATCCATTTTAAAAATTCAGTTTTAGTGTTAAATATGTTTCTCAGTTAAACCATTGAAAATTTTGAAATTAAAATTAGACATAGGTAATATTTTCAAATGGGACAGATGAAATAAAGTTCTTAAATCAATGCCACTTAAATTGTAACTGATTTTTAGCTGTAAATTTGATGGTGCTGGAAACAGTGTTACAATTCCATACTGCAAAATAGTGTATTTCAGTAGCAAAAACCAACCTGCACTAAATTAAGCTGGTCGTTGATGGATTCCTAAAGTAAGAATAAATTAGCAATGTCATTGACCTTAGCAAGTAATACGTGTGCTGCTTGCAGCACCATTACATACATGACAAACTAATAGGACAAATATCTGGGTCATAAAGCAGAGCTGGTGGACTGGTGAAATGTGAAGAACGTTTATATTTCCAAGACAGAAAGATTAATAACCCTTTCCACTGGGGGAAAGCATGAATTTAATGAAGGGCCCACTATGCTTGGTTTCTCTTTTCTTACCTCAGCTTTCCTTGTTATCACACCATAACTGACTTGGATTTTGCACTTTTTTTTTTTTTTTTTTAAATTTCATTTCTATCTAATAAAAATTTTACCTATTATTTTGAAAAATCCTAGCTTTTCACTCTTCTTTATCTAGACTTCCACGTTGATATTGATAATCAGAATGACATATATTATTCTACCCAAATGATAATTGTGAGTGTATTCTCTTGTTATTTATTCAATTTCCAAATAAGAATAAATATATAAATAAAGAAAAAACCCAGAGAAATTTTGAATAGGTAAGGATCTCTCATCTAGAGCAAATCTGAAAGCTCCATTTTACATCTCTTCCCATCCCTGCAGCTTTCCCTTTCTTCCCCTGACAGTTGCCCTGGCACACACACACACAGTGAACTCTGCTTGCAGTTGCTCCACAGCAGTCTTTGGCAGGGTCACTTCTACAACGCAGATTTAAGCCAAAGCCAAGTATCTTCACCTTTGGAAAATTGTATAAACACTCTGAAATAAATCAGTCTGCTGTATATGGAACATGTCTAAGAAAGGTGAGAAGAACTCTAACTACCTCTTGGAAAAGGGGATAAGGAAAAGCACAAACAGAAAGCAGTGCAGAAACAGAGAATTAAACAAAACCAGGAATAATTTAAAAATTAGTGCTACAGCTTAAAAGAGACTGACTTTTCTGGAAGCTACATGTTTCTGTTTTTCTATACAAAAGCAATTTAAACTTCTCAATCCTATCCACATTAGTATGACCTGAAGTAGCCACCTCCCAGGCTCATCCTTCCTTATATCAGACCTGTCAGCAAAGTGGCTGTGCGAATTAATGTAGTACAGTGGATACCCTCAATGTTTTATTAGATTATCCAAAGTATGACACAAATGGGGGAAAAAAAAGCTGAAACAAAGTTGGTATTCCCTACCAAAAAGCACAAGAAAAGCACTAAAATGGAATTAATTCTAAAAGGGACTTTTTCATTAGGAATCTTGCCTACAATTTTCAGGAAAAGTGCAAATGTAGCAGAGGTAGACACAGGCAGCTCACCATCTTTACTCCCTCCCTGCACTCATTGTCATTCTCAGTATTCCCTGAACACTTGAACTCTCAAGACTTTCAGACTCTCTGTTTGGTGTTCATGATTTTGAAATATTTCAAAATGCTGAAAATACTAAAGAAATTTGGTCTAGAGCTCCTCCATGCCCAAATTTCTGTAATAATCTTAATATTATTTTTTATGAAAGACCAATTTACCTGTCATTCATGTTGTTCAAGTACTTTTAGTGAAAGATGGAAGAGAAGTAAATCTGACAGACCAGTGGACAGTGGAATGAAATTTAAATTAGAGAGATAAATCCAGACAACCTCTAATAGGCATAGCAGTTATATTTTTATGCAGTTGAAGAGTTTTCCAATTCAAATTGCATAATATGCTTTTTAATGTAGTCATTCTAAATGCAGATCAGAGGATACAGCACAAAACTTCATGAGAGAAATATGGTGGCCTATGTCTGATTAAGAGATTTAAAATTTCTACACCTTTACTTGAAATTTATTTACTCATTTAAATTACACTATAAAGTGTTTAATTTAAACAATGTAAAATTTTAATTAAAATTTAAATTAAATTTAATTTAAAATATATCTTCAGAAGTTGCTGGTAATAAAGACAATCAGAATAAGCCTATATTTGTGACAATCAAGCATCAAGCATCTTTCCTGTTTTTCTCTCAAAACCATCTCAACTTATTCATCCTCTTTCAGTATTGGCAATTTTAACTGAAATGGATAGGTGGCACTTTCAGTACTGAAAGTGTTTGTCAGAAGATGAAGTTTCTTGTCACTCAGTGTTAGCATTAATGAAATCTCTAACCCATAAGTCATGAATTTTTCCATTAAGTTTTTTAATATGAGATTTTGTATTCATAAAACAACACAAAGTGCAAAAGTACAACTAAAAATAATGGATAGGATTTGCAGTAGCACTCAGGCCTGACAGAAATCCCTTATTTTTCAGACACGAAAAGTATCTTAAATGAGAACAGGATTAGGTCAATACTAAGGGCTTTTATAATCTTACCCCTATATTGTGCCAAGCTAAAAAGTATACACCTTAAAAAGGCAGTACAATATCTGCATATTCATATTGTGTCCACAAAGAAAATAATTCTTCCTTTTAAAAGGAAAAAAACTAACTCTATAGAGTATAAACTAGCTTTTTTACATAAGGAAGCAGCCTGCATTCTTCAGATACCCTTTTTGACTATTTTCAGTGAAATGAATTGTTAGATTTTGCTTTAATTTTGCTCAGTAGGACTATGGAAGTTGGAACAGTGTAAGTTCCCAGGGGAAAGGGAACCTCAGTCCATCCCACTCCTACCAGTTTGATGGCAGTGCCAGCAAGAGTTGCCCAGAGCCTGGAGAGGGATTGCAGGTCAGCAGGAGAACTCCTGAAGAGCAGCACAAAGGAATTCCAGCCACTCCTGACAGCAGGACAGCTTCACTGGGACTCCAACTCAAATGCCTCTATGCAAACACAAGCAGCATGGGGAATAAACAAGGGGAGTTAGAGATGTGCACATGCCTGCAGGGATGTGATCTTACTTGCATGACATGCAGACATGATGGGATTGATGTCTCCTATGACTGGAGTGTTGAAATTAAAGGTTACAGGCTCTTCAGGAAGGACAGGCGGAGAAGTCAAGGATGGGGTGTTGCCCATGTCAAAGACCAGCTGGAGTTCATGGAGCTCTGCTTGATGCTGATTGAGGAGCACACCAAGAGTCTGTGGATCATCAGAATTTAAGGAAGGGCAAGGGCAGGTGACACAGTCAAGGGAGTCTGCTACAGGCCACGCAACCAGGAAGTCCAAGTGTATGAGGCACCCTAAAGACAATCGGGAGCAGCCTTACATTCACAAGTCCTGGTTGTCATGGAGGACTTCAACCACCTGATACCTGTTGCAGGGACAACATAGCAGGGCATAAGCAATTCAGGAGGTTCCTGGAATGCATTGATGGTAACTTCCTTCGCCAAGGCATAGAGGAACCCGCAAGGAGAAGTGCTGTGCTTGACCTTGTTCTCACCAAAAAGGAGGGGCTGGTGGGCAATGTGAAACTCCAGGTTGTGAAGGAATGTGAAGCCTTGGCTGCCCTGACCATGAATTGGTAGAGTTTCAGATCCCTAGGGCAGCAAGGAGGATGTGCAGCAAGCTCACCCCTGGACTTCAGGAGAGAAAACTTTGGCTTCTTCAGGGATTTGCTTGGTACAGTACTATGGGATAAAGCCCTGGAGGCAATATAGGCCCAAGGAAATTTGTTGATATTCAAGGATTACCTCATTCAAACTAAGGAGTGATTGCATTCCAACAAAGAGGAAGTCAGAGGCCTGCATGGATGAACAAGGAGTTCCTGGACAAATGGAAATACAAAAAGAAATGGAATGGAAGCAAGGACAGGTAGCCTGGAAGGAATACAGAGAAATTGTCTGGGCAGCAAAGGATGGTTAGGAAAGCTACAGCCTTGACAGAAATCCAGCCAGAGATTTCAAGGACTACAAGAAAAGCTTCTACAGTCATGTCAGCAGAGAAAGAAAGAGTGGGGAGAATGTGGGCCCTCTATGGAAGGGCACAGCAGACCTGGTTACCCAGAATATGGAGAAGGTTGAAGTACTCAACAACTTTTTTGCATCAGTCTTCAATGGCAAGTGCTCCAGACATATCACCCAAGTCACAAAAGGCAAAGGAACTGACTAGAACAAATAAATGTCCAGTGAATGAGAAGACCAAGTTCAAGACCACCCAAGGAACCTGAAGGTACACAAACTGATGAGACAGGATGAGATGCATCTGAAGGTCCTGTGGGAATGGGCAGATGAAATTGCTGTGCTACTATCCAGCATAATTGAAAAGTCTTCACAGTTCCACAAGCTTCCCACTAACTGGAAAACAAAATTCCCATTTTCAAAAAGGGCAATAAGGAAGACCCAGGAAACTACAAGCCAGTCAATTCAACCCTGTGCTTGACAAGATCACAGAGCAGAACCTGCTGGAAGCTATGCTAAGGTAAATAAGCAGATTGGTGACCACCAGCATCCAACATGGCTTCACTAAGGGGAAATTGTGACAAAAGATGTATGGCCTTCTATGACAGGACTACAGTATTGGTGGGTGAGGGAAAAACAAGTGCCCTTTCCTTGGACTTGAATAAAGTATTTGACACTGTCCTGCACAATATCCTTGTCTCTGAACTGGAGAGGCACGGATTTGATGGGTGGACCACTCAGTGGATAAGGAATTGGCAGGAGGGTCACACTCAAAGAGCTTTTGTCAATGGTTCATTGTGTCAAAGCAGAGACCTGTAATGAGTGTTGTTCCTCAGGGGTCAGTATTGGGACTGGTTCTCTTCAACATCCCTGTCAGTGACATGGGCATGAGATCCAGTACACTCTCAGCAAGCCGTTCCAAGCCGTGTGGTGTGGTCAACACTCTGCAGGGAAGGGATGCCATCCAGAGGAACCTGGACAGGTTTGAGAGGTGGGTCCTTGTGAACCTCAAGGTTCAGCAAGACCATATGCAAAGTCTTGCCCCTGGATCAAGACAATCCCAAGCACAAATACAGGCTGGGCAGAGAATGTATTGAGAGCAGCTCTGAGGAGAAGCCACACGTAGAGTTGTTGGTGGACGAGAAGCTCAACATGAGCTGGCAATGTGCACTTGGCAACCCAGAAAGCCAACTGTGTCCTGCATCAAAAGGAACATGACCAGCAGATCCAGAGAGGTAATTCACCTCCTCCTCTCTGCTCTTTTGAGACTTCACCTGGAGTACTGCACTCAGCTCTGGAGTCCCCAACATAAAAAGGACATGTACTGCTAGAGACAGTCCAGTGGATGGCCACTGAGATGAACAGCGGGATGGAATGCCTCTCCTATGAAGAGGGACTGAGAGAGAGGGCTGGGATTCCATAGCTTGGAGCTTACCTTGAAGCCATCTTCCACTGTCAGTGGACCTACAAGAAGCCTGAACATGGACATTTTGCAAGGACATATGGAGATAGGATAAGGGATTTAAACAGAAAGAGGTTATGTTTAGATTAGATATTTCTTCATTGTAAGAGTGATAAGTCACTAGAACACATTTCTCAGAGAAGTTGTGGATACCCCATACCTACTGGTGTTCAAGGCCAGGTTGGATGAGGCTCTGAGCAACCTAGTCTAGTGGAAAGCATCCTTGTCCGAAGCAGAGGGGGTTTGGAACCATATGATGTTTAAGGTCCCTCCCAATCCAAACCATTCTGTGATTCTTAGAGTCTATGAGACAGGCTGTTCCCCTGAAGCTCAAGGAGGGCCGCTGTGGAGAAAATAATCACCTGTAGCCTATGAAAGACCCAATGCTGGAGTAGATGGATGTGACTGAAGGATACTGTGACTTTGTGGGAAGACTGTGCTCAAACAGGCAGGACCTGTGGTCTCGCAGAGAGAGGAGTCCACCCTGGGAAAGGTTTCCTGGCAGGACTTGTGACTCTGGGGGGAACCCACACTGAAGTACTTTGTGAAGCACTGCATCCCATGGGAGTGACACACATCAGAGTTTTCGAGGTCTGTCTCCTGTGGAAGGGATTCCACACTGAAGCAGAGTAAGAGTGTGAGGAGTCCTCCTCTTGAGGATAAAGGAGTAGCAGAGACAACATGTGATGAACTGACCACAGGCCTCATTCCCCATCCCTCTTCACCACTAAGGAAAAGCAACCTGGGTGTGAAACTGAGCACAGGAAGAAGGAAGGGGTGGGGGGAAAGTGTTTCAAGGTTTGGTTTTATTTCTCATTATGCTACTCTGATTTGATTGATGATTAAATTAATTTCCCTAATTTGAATCTGTTTTGCCTATAATGGTAACTGGTGAGTGATCTCTCCCTGCCTTGATCTCAACCCATGAGGCTTTTTTTATATTTTCTCCCCCCTGCTCAGTCCAAGAGGGGAGTGATGGAGCAGCTTTAATGGGTGCTTGGTATCCAACCAGGGGTGAACAAACCACAGGCTTTTTTTAATACCACAGGAGTAGAAAAACTGTCTGTTATGCAGAGATGTTTCATGATAATAACTCAGAAACTTCTGGAGAAAGTAGAAAAAAATCCCTGTAATTCAAGGAAGTACATAAATTCAATTGCCTAATTTTAAGTATGTGCTGAACTGTTACATATTTTAATGAAACTTCTGCTTTATACATAAGGCCATTGAAGACATTTTCTGCTGCCAAATGGGAGCAAGGTATTGCTGTAAAGGGTTAATATTTGTTTTCTCTGATTTTCCTTGCTTTCCTTTGCTTTTCTCCTCCCTGTTCATTTGTTTGTACTTTCAAGAGGCTTTTTATATCTCCACTTTACCTAATAAGCTTTGAAAATCATCTTCTGAAAAAATAAGAAGAAAAGAAATTGGTTTTTTTTTTCAGACAGAATTGCTTTTGCTCTATAATATGCTGGGAAATAGTCTCTAAGAAATATGCTTTTGCATGCAATATTGAAATGTTCTGTGGTATAATAATTAAAACATCACTTCAAATTTATATTTTGTAATTGTATAATTTATGGGTACATGAAAAATATTCTTACTCAATGTTTTTTTTTTTGTCAGCACTTTTGTTTATTATGTTGGTTAATTTCTGAAGGGAAAACCAATCCTGCACATTTGCACGCATTGCATGTCCATTTTGCTGCTTTTTAAGTGCTTGGTAAAAAGTAGATGTGCAGGCTGCCAGGTGATCTCTGTGAAATCTATAAAATCTGGATGAAAGGACTATTGAATTGTTGGGGGGGTGGAAAAAGGCTTCAGGCAATCTAAGCTTTTAGCTAAGTTAAACACACCGACAGGAGTAGAACAGCTCTGTTCTAGCTTACAACATGCTTTTTTTAGGTGGCCTCTGGAAGGGCAGGAGGGAAGGCAACAGTATTAAGGGAGCAAGTAAATGCTGTTTGTTCTATGATATCCATGTAATTGAATCTAGCCACACTATTAACTTTACATATTAAGAAATTTGTCTGGTTCTTCAAGTCCTGTGGGAATTTTGCCATTTAGATCAACAGGAAGAGAACAGGAAAGAGTTAGTAGGGTTATTTCACCAGAAATTAAATTAAACTTTTGTGTGCAGGATCAGACATAGAAGAACTTACAGATAGGTATTATGCTGCATAACATATATTTCACCTTTTCCCTGATATTTTGGCTTATAATCATCGAATCCTTTGTAGATATTATATGGTCCCTATGATGTACTTTTAGGGAATGAAAAGGAATTTTCTCCACTTACAAAAAATTTTTCAGTAAACGTGAAGGTGCAGCAATGAATTATTGAAATTTACATAAAGTTTTGAGCATTGATTTTATTATACACTATGCATCAGAATTTTTAAACAAGAAAATCTATGTGTCAGTAGTAAAAAAATGTTTTATATATAATGAAATTGATGCAATTCAGAATTCGCAAGCTGAATTCATCTCATACATATCAGACCCACAAACAAAGATTTTTAGAGAAGTCAGCTTTATGAGGATGAATTATCAAATGCAGGAAAAATAATGTCAGAAGCCTGCCAAGAGCAGCAGATTAGAGATGTGAGACTGACTTCCCATTATCAAAATGCACTGATAACAGAAGGGTAACCATATCCACTATTTCTCGAATACTGAAATATTTTAGTATTATTGTTATGAATATTTTCTCTTAAACACTCAAACAAACAAACCAACAAAAAAACCCAAACAAAAAACTCACACCAAAACCTAGGTCCAGCTGGTTTAGTTTCAGCAGCCGTGTACAGTAAATGAAAGCAGTTCTCTTTCCCAGCAATATAGATGACAAACAAGGTCCATGTGCATGCCAAGTTTTTCTGCAGACGTTGTAGCACAAAATAGAGAAGGTTTAATCCCTAATAGCACAAAGAGTTGCATTGGCTTGAACTCAGCTATGAGAAACAGAGCAGTCACTGTGTTTTCGCACGTAGCCGTTTCATGCACGGCCAGTGAATTACTTCTGATGCATTCATATTTTGGGAATTTACAAAACCAGAGGGAAGGAAGGGATAAACATCCACAGGAAGACAAGATACACACACTTCTTTAAATATCCATCCAGCAAACAGACAAAACTCATAAGTAAATGCAATTTGTTCAACAAACCATATATTATTCGGCAATTGTTTTCTAATCCTAGTTATTAAAAAGAATTCCCAGTGTAAGAAATTTAAGCCAAGATATTTAAATTCAAATACTTTTCATAATTATTATGATATGTCACTACTGCACACTATTTTGACTTAGTAAAAAACCTTAATAAAATGTTTTCCAGTTTTTCCACCTACATATCTCCCAAACATATAGTGATGGATCCACACATAAAGATATATAGTAAATCGTGTTCATGATTTGTTCTGTCTACTGGATAAGTGTTGATGTCATCCAAATATTCCTTTTGGCCACAGAGTTTTTAGAAAGTATTGGGCATACAGAAGTTCTGTGCTGAACTGGGGATTAAATAAGTTACTTCAAAGCTACTGAAGAAACTGGTACTGGGGTCAAAGTACCTCTGAAGATTTGAGCATCTTGAATGTGAAACATTCAAAGTCTGCTTGGCCACCATTAAAAAAACCCAAAATAACAAGGACAGAATAAACTTAAAAGCTTGGGGTTTAGTATGATGGAGTTGAGATAGTGAGAAGTTCTCCGATACTTACCCTGGACTAAGGCCATCCTTTTTCTCCTGTCTTCAGAACATCTAGTAGGCATTCTCAAAATACATCTAATAGACTAGCTCTCTAGTCTATACTGATCTCTGGTGTCCAAAAAAGGATAACAAAGATGGTGAAGGGTTTAGAAAATGTCTTAGCAGGAGTGGCTGAGGGAATTGGAACAGTTTTGTCTGGAGGAGGCTCAGGGGACACCTCATTGCTTTGTACACCAACCGGAAGGGAAGTTGTAGTGAAGTAGGAATTTGGTCTCTTCTGGCATGTCTCAAGTGTAAGAGGGAGAAGAAAGGGCCTTAAATTGTATCAGGGAGGGTTCAGATTAGTTATTAGGAAAAAAAAATACAATGGTTAGGCACTGTAAGAATTTGTCCAGGAAAGTGATGTGGAGTCACTGTCTCTGGAAGTGTTCAAGAGTGGTCTGGATGTGTCACTTGTGGATACAGCTTAGGGGTGGCTATGATGGTGCTGAATTGACGGACTAGATGATCTTGAAGGTCTTTTACAACCTTGATGATTCTGTGATTCTGTGATTTTTAGAAAATGTTATGAGAGTCACAACTTTACTCAAAATACATCAATTGAATGTAACACTGTTCCACTTTCTAGTCTCAAAAACCTCCCAAAGGTAAAAAATAAGTAGAAACACTACAATGAAGCTTATAACTATAGTATTCTTCCTGGTTCAGAAATTGTTGGGTCTTCCTGAGGCAATTCTCTTGTCTTCTATATTTTCTTAAGCACCAGACTACGATTTTTGGACATTCTCCAGTCCTTCATTTGTAGTCACTCTATTGCTACTTGGCAAAAAAAAAAAAAAATGCAAGGGAAAAAAAAGAAAATAAATAAACATTTTCACACAAAAGGAAGATAAAAAATACAAGCCATAAAGTGGCTTGGTTCAAGCACTAATAACCACTTTAATAATTTTTCTTTCTGTATCTCATGAGTTATGCATCAAACCAAAAGATGGATATAAAGTCATAAGTAGAATTCCCTGCCTTGAGTATTACTAATAGCTGTTGGCCAATGCAACTATAGCAAACATGAACAAAGCCCTCCAAACTTCAGGGAAAAAAAATAATTTAGAGTTTGTATTAATTTGAACTGGTAAAGGATATAGCAAATATGTATCAAGACAGAATATTTACATACAGCTGAGATATCACCATGCAAAAGTGCAAGAGAAATACTAGAACCTAACTCTTCATTACTTTGCATCTGGTCTGATTTTCTACAACCTTGCAACCTTTTTTATCACTGTAAAATTTTTATAGGAAGAATTTAAGGATGGAGCTAAAAAATTAGTGTCTTACAGATATGACTAAACAATAGCAATGTAGTGGAGAAGCATATTAATAATAAATACTTTAGTTTGCTTTTTATTACAAGAGTGAATTCCATACTGCCTCTTTGGTTGGCCTCTTTACATGCATATTAGAATGGATACCAAGGGAGTAAAGGAAGTTTGGGCCCTTTTTTTCCTGGAATTTCTGCACATATCAGCGTACTGTTTTCAGCTAGTAGCATTTTTCTGCAAACCAGGGATGGAAGTGCAATGCATAGATGTCAAAATTATTATTAATGTGTGGCAAAGAAGTGTTCCCCTTTTATTAAATGGAATGTGGACAAGAATACAGACCTTAATAATGCGTATTTGAGAAATCAGAATATTTACAGACTGTCAGATACTGCATATCTAACCTATAATGTGACAATTCATCATTCTAAGCACATGCTTAAAAATAAAAATCTTCAAGAAACTACCAGATTTTTCTTCATTGCAGATTGATAATTGATTTAATATGAAAAAGTCACAGTTGGACACAGTTGGTATGGAGTTGTTTGTGACATTCAAGAGAATTTTTTTCCTTTCTGGACTTTAATGTAATTAATTAATCCCAACAAAAACCAAACTAACTTTGAAGATAATTAGGTCATTGTTACATGCATTTTGATTAATCATTAATCAGTCTACTGAAACATGCTTAAGAGATTAAAAACTTTTGAAGCCCAGTTTATTTACAGGCCAGGAATCCCACAGAGATGAGGCTTGATCTTTCATCTCTGTGAATGTCCTTTTGACATTAATGTCTTTGAAAAATGGACATAAATTGCTATTGTCATTGGAAATGCAAAATTATGATTTGGTTCTATTTATAACAACTCTGCCTTTCAAAAGTGACAAGCGGTCAATAATTAGACCCACTGAATCAACTAAGTGCATAGTTTCAGCCATTATTTTTTGTCAATATTTCCAAAATATTGACACATACAAAGTATGTATTGTGCTACACACTGCATGGAGAAAGGAAAGGCACCAATTTCAGTTTGAGAAGACTGCAGACTAAACAGAATGCAGGCATGCAGACTAGACAGCACAAGAACATGCAGACTAGGGAGCACAAGGAAACAATGAGATGGTGCTAATCACCGTAAAGTGCAGTGGTTTCAGTTCACCAGCTGCCAGACATATCAGGTTTGGAGAAATTATAACAAAGAAACACCTCAAAAAGGAATCATTCCTAGTGCATGTTTAAAAACCCTATATTCATTCCGTTTTTACTAGTTTTATTTACCAGATCTTGCACATGTGTTATGGAAGTACAGTTACTTGTGTATTTTAGTCAACACTAATGATTCTCCTATGCATTCACTGTATATGTGTTCTTTTCCAATGGCTTTGACTGTGTATCAGTTTATGTGTTCACTCAAATTTTTAAAGTTTGTCAGAGAAAGTAACACCTAGCAATTAAAGACCTGTGGCACTTCCATTATTGCACTAGGCTGATTATTTAATATGGAAGGCAGATCAGTACTGAAAAGTGGCATAAAATCTAACATCTTATTAGAAAAAAATAGCAATTTACAAGAATATAAAATCCCCCTTGGACATTGTCCCTTTATACCTAGTAACAATATGGTTAGGATTTTATGTTTACTCAAAGAAAAGAAGAGGATTTATCATGGATCATTTTTAACAGAGGTGTCCTGGAATCAGGAGACATGACTTCAGCTTTCTGCTTTATGAAAGACTTCTGTAACTTTGGGAAGTCACTTGGGACATTTTTAAAATTCTTTAAGATTTTTAAAAGGTATTTTCCAGATAGGGCACAGCATGACTTTGAAAAATGTAGTACCTAATACCTACTGAAATAATGGGTCTTACACATTTAGGCTTCTGTCAGTTCCGCTAGGAACTTGCCTGGATCATTAGGTACCTAAAAACCCTGAATAAATCTGGCCCATAAGTGGCTTGCAGAAAGATTTTCTATCTGCAAGCAAGGTAACAGGTAATAGTATTCCCTTATGACATTGGTATAAGGAAACATGCATTAAAGATTATAGCACTGCTAGATACTAAAGCATGGGACGGTATATCAATATGTAAGACAGATCATTAAAAAATGTCATTACATAATATTAATGGTGCAGTAGTATCTAGAAAACTGCAGATAGCAGTGCCCAGTCTGTACCAGAGATGACACTGCAGAATTAAAGGTGCTTTAAAGACTGCGACAAAAAGGATTAAGTGCATTAAAAAAAGATGTGAACAGAACTCGAGAAGAGTTGAAAGAATCTCAGAGACTGAAAACTAAAAGGAAACCAAACTTTCAATCAAGATCTGAAGTTAAATGATCTGGTATGCTCGTTGTTCTGGATCACCTGTACTTTGTACCAATTTACCTGCATTCACACATTAGGCTAATATGTTTTAGCTCTAGGCATTTTCCTTTTCTCCTTTCATTTTGATGCACTATTTATCTATCAGAGATTCTGTAGTAACAAAGGCATTTTATTTTAAAAGCCAATAAATGTATGTGTTTAATTTCGAAGCATATCTTTGTCTCTGCTGTTTTGTTTGTTTATCCTGAGTTGGCCATCCTCTTTTCTCTATAACTACAGATCAGATCAAAAGAACACTTCAGATGTCCATTGAAACAGGTGTGAATTTAAAACATGGCACTGCTAATGACTGAAGATTTTGCATGGACTTATTTTACTGATGAAATAACTACTGTTAATAAACTGTATGATAGAAGATAATCAAAAATGCAATGCATGATAGAGTTTAAAAAGTCATAAATACTCTTACAACATGACAGGCTATGTCTAAACATCTGTTCTGGATCAACTGCCGTTAGAATTTTTTCTGGAAATATTTTTCCTATTCTTTTTTCTTCTTACCAGGTCTGCTTTACATATACTGCATTTGTATTTTACTAACATTTCATATTACCTTAGAGGTCTTTTGGACCAGGATTTCTCACAACAGCATCTCTGTGTCACTGTAGCTTTGTCAGTATTTGAAAGTAAGGCTGTTGTCCTGAAATGGAGAAATCTGCTTTTGGCATGTGAGTAAAACAATTCTGTTAGAAATGGGTAAGGTAAGGCAACTCTTATGAGGAAGGAGAGTGAATCTAACAAATAATCTCAGTTTTAATAAATCACTTTGAAACAGAGAATACAAGAAAGACCACTAAGAAAATTGGACCTGAATCTTAATTGCCACCAAACGTTATATCCCACTAACAGTATCAATTTATGTGACAGCTAATGTATTGACAGAGACTGGAGAAACAAGAGCAATTAAAACCCTCCTAATCAGCATGAAAGTTTTTAAAACATACTTCAACATTCACTAACTAGAAATGACTATCACATTTTTTACATCTAAGAAGCATTTTTAAAATCCTTTAAGAAAAAGTTAACTTCCAGAGATTATTTGAAAACCAGTATTCCGTGAAAGATAATGTTTCTTTACTCACATTTCAAAACTGTGACAATATTTAGCTGACACCATATGAACTGCAGCTTTTAAACATGCTGTTCCTAATCAGTGGTAGAGAGAACTTGTATTTTGCAATAAAAATAACCAAATCACTGGGCAGATAATCTGCCTGGGTGCCATCTTCTCCCCTACACATCTATTTTCCTTTCCATGACTTCAAACATAGAATGTTTGTGGCTCATTTTAAATGTCAAACCATGATTATATGATCATACATTGCAATTCCTTTTTTGCAATGAAAAGGAAATATCTTTGACTTTTACAGTTCTATGCAATTAGTGATAGGTTTACATATGTTTCACTACTCATATCTGTGACGTCTGTTTTGCTGTGGACCTGTAGCCCTGTGAAGTCAGTGACAGGCCCAAAGAACTTTGCAATGCTAAGTATAGTGATGTTTGGTTCAGCACTTGACAGTGAAAGGAACCACATGAAAACCAGAAACAGTGTGGTATGTACAGCAATTTTTGTAAGACACTTTGTTTTCAAGACTTGCCATGGGATCTTTTATTTAATTATATTTTTTCTCACTTTAAAGGTCTAACCTGATGTAGAATATATTAGGCAAGTAACAGTTTCATTAAATAACTATTTCATTTCATTCTGTACATACTTTAGGTCTCTGATAATCTGTCATGTAGAGATAGGAAGCAATGGACAGAATTCTGCTTTGAAGAGCATTTTAACTTTTTCTCAATCCTAACACAGTAAGGTTCTGACACATCACTTAGAAATACTAATAACAACTGAGATACTTTTCAGGTGATGAAATCTAGAATATATAAGTTAAGGAATGTAATAATTATGTATCTCCCTATGTTTCAAAAGCTGCAATGAATATGTCCTTTAAGGAATAATGTTAATATTTTCTCTATGAGAGGTATGAAAACCAGATAATTGCCTAAAGGAGCTCGGTCAAGACAAAGCAAAAATAAGGTAGAGTTGAAATCTATTAATTCTCCTGTAATCTTCCTTAGAAAGTCTTTTCACAGCTGAAGAAAAAAAATTCAAATAGATCTTCTTCTGCTTTTACTTTGCTGGGTTGAATGATTTTGCATTGAGATCTACAGATGGCTCCCTGAAGCTGTGATTCCCCATTACATCTCAGCATGTCTGCAGTTCAGACATTGTCAGTAGTGAAAGCACTTGTACACAGATTAACTTGCTTTCATTATGCTCCTCTTAGAAAAATCACCTCCCATTCCCTTATCCCTCAAAGTACATGTCCCTCAAAATACAAATTTTTCATACAACACAAAACCAATACTTTTACTGGCATGAGCCAAAGACGGTCATGAAGACTGTAGGGCAAGAAAACCTTTTCTTCTTTTCTGTGGGAGGGAAAAGCACAGGGGCTGCTGCCTAAGGCATTATGAGCCTGAGAAATTTTCTGTAAGTTTTAGACAAAGTGACAATGACAGGAATATTCAAGCCATCCAAGCATTTCCTATGCAGTGAGAAAGTGAAGAGTTGATTTTATTTTTTTTTTTGGTACCACTTTTGTCTTAATGTTTCTGACTAGCTTGATATAAGTTGGTAAAACTTAATTGTGAAGTATTGCTGATATTCTTACCGTTGTGTAATTTAGCACTTACATCCAGGGAGAGAATAAAAGTGGAAAGGAAAATCTGTTATGCAGTGCAACAAAACACTAATAGGAGAATGCATATAGAATGGCCAAATTTCACACAGGCAGAAGAAAACATCCTAGGAAAATGAGAACCTTAAAGAAGATAATTTGAAAATAATATGATGTTTGTATGCAAATAAGATGCTGATGATCTCCCTTTTCTTACAGTATATTCAACTAATTTGCCATGAGGCAATGGAAAAAGCAATAACAGCGAGCCAGTAGAGTAGGGAACCTTTGAATGTTCAAAGGAGACATTCAATCATTCAAGACTCACAATATAATGTGGTGTGAAATTATTATAATACTTTGGGAAATGGCCTAGTTAGCACAGAGGATGCTCCACTCTGCGTGGCTGCTTTGTGCTGTGTGGAGGAGCATCCAGTGCTCCCTGCAGGTCTGCTTGCTCTGTACAGGTGAGCAACTAGGCTGGCTCATCAGCAGAGAAACCTCCCAGCTGAGCAGAGAAAACAACAGTAAGATACCTAAAAGAATTGTATGGTTTCCTATTGAAGTAATGTTTACACGGAAGTAGGAACTTTTAACCGAAAGGACTACAAAGTATACAACAAACAGAAATTCAAACTGCCCTTTATCTGTCTCCATAGAGCAGCATCTCTGGATACAGGCCAGAACATGTTGCCCTAAATGCTCATGCAAGGATTATTTGGCCCTTTTTTCCTTCTTTCTCACTCCCAACGGGGAAAGTCGTCCATTGTTTGTGAAATCTTGTAATTATGATAAGACAAAAAGAACACCTAGACCACGTCTCAAAGAAGAGCAGAACAACCAACCAAAAACCTGCCACAATGTTTAAAATGCAAACAAGGAACAAAAATTAATTTTGGTGAGGTTGTCTAAGCAGTCTTGATAAACAGGTTTTGAAATGTCTTTGAAAGGAAAAGTAACATATCAAAGGCAAAACTATGATCTGTAATTTAGTTGCAGTCAACTAGCAACATATAATGCATTCTTGTTAAGGTCCAGAAACAAGCAACAATTACTTTTGCTTATTATTTTTGCAAATATAGTACTTATTTTCTCAAATTTTTATTTTAGTCTTTGAATTCTGTAGAATAAGAGGCACTTGAGGATTCCTCCCTTTTTTCTTCCATTCTCTGAAATTCAAACTCTTGTTTTTAGGAACTGCCAGAAATAAATGAAAAAAAAAAAGAAAAGAAAAGAAAAAATAAAGCATGGTGTAACAGAGGACCGAGTTCTCAACCATAAGCGAGTGCAAGAGGAAAGAGAAACTCTCATACGTCTATTTCGTACTTGGGTAACAGCAATTCAGTTAGCTGAAATGTGCTGATGGACTGTAGGAAGTAAATTATTTCAGCACTTGTAACTGTGTAAGTTTGTTTTTGCAGTGGTAAACCCTGAATTGTAAGAATGGATATGGAGAAATTTTCAGAAGCTGATACAGATAGGAAGCTCAGAAGGGTGGGACACTGAACAGATGCATGGGTCTAAATAGTCATGGTGATACAGTTGTTTGGCCATGGTTTTATTTTTTTATATATTTCAGCATTTTATATAAAATTATTCACTCCAGTAGTCAGCAGAAAAATGTTTGATTTCAGATGCAAAAACATGATATGTTAGTGAGCTCACAATCAGAAATAACCTATATATAAATGCAAAATGAAATGTAATACAATTATGAAAGTGGGGTAATCATCAGGGAAAAAATGTCTTTCATGTATGAATGAACCCTTACTCTGTCAATTTTGAAAATGTTGCAGTTTCATTCTTAGATTGAAACTTAAATCTCATTGAAGCTGGTAGAAATCAAGCATTATCTGAAAGCTTATCTGAAAAGAGGTATGTTTTCATCTCCTAATGAAAAATCTGATTCCCAGAAACTAATTCCCAGGTGCCCTCTTAACAGCACGAATTAGTGAAACACAATGATAAAAATGAAGAAAAAATTAGAAGCTTGGAAATAAATCCTTCAATCAAGTTTGACCTCAAACATTAGGATTTTTTTTGTGCTGTCTGCACTGGATTTGGACCCATGTAACTTCTCAGAGCACTTATAAAACAAGCCATTTATTGCTGTTTCTTAATGTGCAGATATGAGGTGATATTACTTGCTCTTTTTCACTTTGCTATTTATGTAACTGAAAAAATCTTGCAATGATACCCCTTGAAACAGCATATAAATAGGCTTTTATGAATAATTATTCATGATTTCCATCTGTTTAAAGTAATTAAAGCAGATGATATTTGACCCACTAACTTCAAGATTTTATTTTTGTTTTCTCTCTAGCAAAGGATAGTAGCAATTCCCATGAAGCCAATTCCTTACACAACTATAAAGAACTGAAGACTTCAAAGTGCATTTCGAACTGCAATATAGATACTGAATCCTTTTGGCAACGTAGTGTTAAATTGCACACCAAAGTACCTGAATTTCACTAACCAACAGATAATGGAACTGTTTAATAGAGAAATTAACTCATTCCATTTTTCTCCAGATCATTATCTTAAGAATGCTGCTACTTGGTTTAGCACTGTGCATATTGTATTGCACTCATATTTACTAATTTTGTATTCATACAAGAAACTAAGCTAATGAAAATGGTGTACTGAGGAGCCTCCAAAATAGCAGTTAATGTAGTTTTTGGCAACAGTAAGTAATAGTGATAATCAGGCCAAAAAGTTCTCTGTGTTTCTGTAACATCAGAGAAATGGAGATATCCTCAGTCTTCAAGATTGCAATCAACTCAACCATCTGCACTGCAATAAGAGTTTTCTTAGAACCAGATTTAAACGGTTTCTCAAAGGGCTATAAACAACCTCTGCTTCCATTCAATCCAGACATGCATCAACCCTGTGAATACCTAATTTGCACATAGCATTATGTAAAATGATCGTTATTGTGCTTTTTTAAACAGATTGGACTGAGTTTAGACATAGTTTAAGCACACATGAGTGGGTATGATTTTTTTTACTGAACTAAAATAATGCCAGAGAGTACCAGAAATCATAGAATTATTATGCAGTTGCATTAACTATGCTGTATTGTTCTCTATAAAACCACCCCAAAAAAGTTTTATCATGAACCTGTACAGAGTTTTCAAAATGCAGGGTGGAACAATCATGAGCAAAAATGCTGACCCTGTCATCTTTTCTTCAAGGGGAGCAAAAATCTTTGGGTTTCTTTGGGAGGTAAATAAGGTTGGAAGAAATGGTGCAGGAGAGGGTTTCTTCTTGTTTAACAAATCTGAATCAACAGGCCCCGAGAAAAGATGGAGATAGTGAATATGAGAACATCTTTTGAGTCAAGACATTTCCATGGCGTCTCTTTGCTTCCTATCTCTTTCTTATTTTGCTGAATGCTGCTCCTTACCATGGGGCTAAGAGAGAGAAGCAAACATCACTTTTGATGGACCAATGAGCTGAAACTTAGAAAATTATCCTTAAACTAGTCCAATAATTACAAATGTTCAAAAACATGTCAAGCAATTGTGATTAATACTGAATTCCCTTCCCTTCTTTTCCCTTTTCACGTTGAAACAAACAACTGAACTAATATGTACTTAGCAAAATATTTTACTCAGCTACATCTGAAATGTTTCCTTTTCATTCATTTATTTCAAATCTGGTACTTGACTTCATGAATGGTCCAACTGACCCATTTTTTCCCTTTGATTTTTTTCATATCCGAGGAAGTTCAAAGCTTTGCACAGCTTTGCACTTTTCTATATTCTCCTCTGTACTACTGTTGAGTGTATTAATCCTTCATCTTGAATAAGATATCTTTATTTCAACCTTGAAAATCTTGTAATTTTCCCAAAA
The DNA here is from genome assembly GCA_034509425.1 of Eopsaltria australis. Taxonomy (NCBI): domain Eukaryota; kingdom Metazoa; phylum Chordata; class Aves; order Passeriformes; family Petroicidae; genus Eopsaltria; species Eopsaltria australis. The sequence goes on from JAVTVJ010000026.1 coordinate 4,431,603, forward strand.
CTTTCTATGTAGATTTCTCCAGGCTTGTACTCCTCATCTGGGAAGAGCACATTGTATTGTTTATCTAAAATGTTTCCATGAACTCTTAATTAAATTGCAGCAATCTTATTAAGGAGGTAGTTTCCTTTTTTTTTTGTACAGTGCTAAAGAGCATTTCCTACACCAATGCCACTGTGTAATTTATCACTGAGAACTGGGTAGTCAACACACCTTCTAAAACAGTTACTTTCCCCCAGCATTTAGAAGCAGCTGCCTTTTAGATTAAATAGATCTATTGTTTAATAATTCTCAGAAATGCCCCTCAGAAGATTAAAAAAGGAAGTGCAGAAAGTTATTTAACACACTCTGCTTAGAGAATTTAGATAGCAGACTGTAATTATCCAAATTGGAATTCAGCCAGCAGATGAAGGCTAATAACAACCTTCTGTGAAAAATACCATGTAATCTTTCAGGACCAGACATGCCAGCAACATCTCATCTGAAACATGACAACTGCGAGAGCTCAGCATCTCTAACATTTTGCTTGGAATAGTAGTTTAGTTCAAATTCTAGAAAATGCTTCCAACAGAAGCAGCACCATTTCCTGCAACTCAAGTAATATATTTTTAAGCCAGTTATTAAAGTACTAAACAGTCTCACTGTACCTCTAAAGTACTATGAAAAGTGGTCTGATTTAGAAAATATTTATGGTTCTTCTGTGTAGCAGAGAAGGCAACATATACAGACAGCTCTCCTCCCATGGTTTTTGGATTTTGGTTTAAGCTGTCACACTGGAGAAGGGAATTCTGGATATATATCCATTAATCAGAAAAACTAATCTTTTTAAGCTTAGTCATTGTCAACATGCAAAAATCTTTTGACAAGGCTCACCACCAAAAGCTATTAAAAATAATTTACCACAGGACATATGGAAAGATCTTTTTATGAACTTAAAGATATTAAAATATAAGACACAGGACAGGTGATGATCACTTGCATAGATGATGAATCAAAAGTGTCACCACTAATGGATTAGTGATGGGATGTTTTCGTCATATCACTATTCTCAACAGAGTAAGGAGTATGCAGGGAAATTTGCAAGACTGGAGATGTTAAGATCTTTTGGATAATCAAATGATGCACCTATGTCAAGGTATTCCAGAATGTCCTCACAAAATCAATAGGTTTGCAAACGCCAAAGTAGGAAAGTTTTAGAGAATAATATGCATATAGGAAAATATAACTAAATTATACCTGCTTGATGTTGAACTTGGAACTCAGTTTTGACCTCAAACACATCACTAAAATTTCTTCGAACTTATTGACTTCATGTTCCATTACACTTGCACAATCAGGAAGAGTAAGACAAAGAGAGTGAAACCTATCCCCTACAGAAAACACCGATGTACCTCTATCTTGAGCCTCTGCCTAGAGTTCTAATCTCCTTATGCCAAGAAAGGCAGAATGATATTAAAGAAGATACAGAGATGGGCAAATAGCTGATCTTGGAACTGAAGTAGTCTCTTCATAAGCAAAAATTAAAATTCCAGGTCTCTTCAGAGAAGGCAGCACTCTGGAAAGAAGGTATCAGAGGGGTATGTTTCTCATTTTCATTCAGGATATTTTCTTTGAGCTTTGTCAGTCACTGTTGAGGGAGCCTTGGAGAAACAGATTTCATTCACCCAGCAAACCACAAAGGCAAAAATGCTAGAGGATATTCTGTTTCCTTGAAGGACTACTGTCATGTGTGAAAGCTGTTCTACAGGCACAGCTGTGTGCCCTGGCTGGTGCACAGAGATTGTGTGGAGCCGGAGCAAGGCTGCTATGTCTGAGTCATCCACCCTGAGCAATCTCTGCAGAGCAAATACTGTCTAGTTTTTCAGCTGGTTATAGCCTGGACAAACGGGGGAAGATTTTCATGGGGGCAATGAAAAAGACATTGAAAAAGAGCTCGTCCAGAGAATCTTAAAAACTCTATTCTAAAGCTAGCAGACAGTGCAGTCTCTACATTACAGAATTTGTAAATTAGAGTCCAGTTTTCTAGACAATGACCTTTCTCTCATATCCTCTACTTCCTACTCTAGTCAGTGCAGAACAGCTAAGCACAAGTACACAGTATTGGGACAGTGGAATGATAATTTGGGTATTTTTTTGTTGATTGTGATTTCTTTGCCATGTCAAGTCAGTAAGAAATTTCTTCTATGAAAATACCTCATCATCATATTAAAAATGTTTGATTGTATCTGTTTAGTCATACTTCACCAGAAAGGTGACTCAAAAAGATTGAAAAATGGAGGTTAAGTTAAACTTTTAAGCATCACTGACTGCCTTTACATTTGCACAGATAATGCTACATTTTTCTTCAAATAATTTTTTGTCACTGCTGTCTCCATAAGTGATGTCTGGAAGAAAATATAGCATTGCTACAGTTCAGCATTTCCAACACAAATTTCCTTTTTTCCTCCTTTCAAGAATTTATATATTTAACTGCATTGTGAAAGATTAGACAGATAAAGAAGCTTTCAGCAAAATCACAATACAGGTAATTAAGGGTCTGTCAGCATTTCCATTATGAACTCCATTTAGTATTAAGGGCTTAGCATTTTTCCATCATTTCAGAAAATGTCAAGCTGAAAGCTGGCATGCAGATTAGCAGCCTGGATGCAAATTTGTTTACACAAAATATTTAAATCTGCTCAGCTGTTTTAGATTTAGAGATCAGCCAGAAACTTTTAACTCTCAGGGCTTTTCATGTGTTTCTGCCAAATTCTAGACCAAATCAGTTTAAAAAAAAAAAAGAGAAGTGATTGGCTAACAAACTGTTGACTCATTGTCTTCTAAAATTTTGATATAATTTACTTTAAGCTTTATAAAGGATTTTGGATTTTTGGTCATCTTGCAACTGTAGTCTTTCTCCTGCCATCTTTAAATGAATGATGAATTAGAATAGGATTTGAAAACTATTATAAAACCTGACATTAATCTTATCCTCTGAAACATTGTTTTTGTTGACTCACTTAACAACCCTCATAAGACATTGAACAGAAATGGACCAAAGCCTGTAAGGTTTTTGAGAGTGTCAATAACAGCCACCTAGCTCTAACACCATTTTAGGGCACTGGCAAGAAGAATCTGGTGGAGTTCAACTGTTACAGCTTTTCAGTTTCTTCATTTCAGTCCCATGCAAGGTATAAACAGTTTTGTAGAGCTGTCACATCCTAAATAAACTCCTCTGTATTGAATCTGCTCTCTTCTGCTAAAAGTCAATGACAAATCTTCAGTTCAGTGGGGACAAGCTCTAAAATAATCTACCGGTAAATATTTCAATAAGGTTATAATTGAATGGATGATCACTCTTTTTCAAAAGTACATTTCTCACTTGAGATGTAAGAAGCTTTGAATGTGAAGACTTAGAGCCACCAAGCAGTGTGAAATAGAAACACTGTTAGGAATATTAATTGAATCATCAATAGAAATTAAATAAAAAATTAGCATTTTCAGTCAGGAAAAAAAAGACACTAAGATTGTAAAATATGGATATTCCAGTAGATAATGGGCATATTTATAATACCGATAAGAGATAGGAAAAGAGGAAAAATCAAAAACACAATTTCTAAAAAGTGCACAATCAGCCAAGTGTGCCAGACAAAGAATAGGAACCTTGCCCAGAGCAATCTGTGAATTAAAAGCACAAAAAAGGTATGGTACAAAAGAGATAGTGCAAATAAATTTTGAGCACATGAAGCATGGAGGAAGCAGATGAGGAGAAACCATTAATCAAATAAATATATCCATATCAGTTTGGCCAGAGGATGTTTACTTACAGGACGCTGTGTACTAGCTTAATAATGCAAAATATTAAAACTTACAAGAATGAAGAAGACATTGTTCAGAAAACACCTCAACATTGCAATGCAATTATGTTTTCAGAAGTGATGATTCAATGCTTATTGTATTACATACAATATTCTAAAATAAACTATCCTTTTCCATACAGTTACCTCAGATTTATCGTAAATTCCAGGAGGTAGTTCACGTTTTCTTAGTAATTACAATGGTTCTGATGAGCAGATTTTCTCCTTAGTTTGTATCTGTGGCATACTCTGACTCTCAGATTTGTGTTAACTCAGCTGTCAATGGATTTCAAAGAGGTGACAAATACAGGAGGCCCCAAAGGGAGCAATTTGGAACAGTACCTTTCTCAAGTCAGATACACAGCAGACTCTCCTGACTTCATTGGAATACACAAAGTCAATGGGAACAAGTGCTCAACAGTATTCTTACAAATCTACCCCTGTTTTACCATATGTGATTTTTTTCCTTTTCTATTTAATTATTTTATTTTTCTACAATATTATGTAGGATCCAGAGTCCCAACAAGTCAGTTGTGGTCATCCCAGAATGATGACACTAGTAAAGGATACAGGAGTAATATTAGATCTGTAAAATTTCTCTTACCATGTGACATGGACAGTTTAACTGTATACATCAGAGCTTGAAAAACCAAGAAGAAATATATTGGATTTCCAAAATACATCAGCTATTCAAATTTTAACTATCTGATTCTATACTGTTAATTTATACACAAGTAAGTGTAAGAATATCTCACTATTAAATTTTGAACTTTTTTTTAATAATTTGTTTTGAAGTTTCCTTGTTTGGGGTGAATGGGTATTATTTTGGTTACCAAACAATAATCAGGTAAACAGGCATGATATACTGAAGAATGAAAAGAAATACAGCTGGAAAACCACTCTTCCAATCTTGCTTTCTTGGAGATGATACAAAATCCAAAGAACTTCCTGAAAAAGTTAGTAAGTCTAATCTATGACTGTAAGGCTGGGAGGATGTTTCATTTCCTAGCATATTACCCTTACATGATTATTACTTTGGACCAAGAAAGGACTTTACAAATGACATAGAAACTGAAGAGAACTTTCTATATTTTACTGCAGGCTTTATGTTATTGGGACTTCTCCAGCAGTACTTGTGGAGTGGGAAGAGAATTTGGGAAGGGAGCCCAGAAGTGCAGAGGAGGCTGAATAAATTCAGAAAAATTACAGGAGCTAGTTGATGAGCTAGGCTTGAGTGTAGTAAAAATATATAGATAGAGCTTAGGAGAATGGTGGGGATTTTTATGGGTAGCCTAATTTAAAAGTAGCTGAAAATAGTGTGGAAACTCATACAAATTTCAATGGACTGCAATTGTAGTACTAGAAAGATTTAGGAATTTTGAACCATATCCTTAGGAAAGTTATGGAAGTAGGCATGCAGGAATCAGCAATGCCATTGAACTTGTTCTATATTAAACATTGATTCTGTTGCTCATTTCTATATCAGATAAATAGCTTTGTGAAGCATAGGTTTGTCAGTATGTTTCTAAAAAGACTGTCTTATATGGTTGATTGGTGCAACTTTCCACTACTGACAGTGCAAATGCCAGTACGCTTCAATATATCATACCGATAGAAACTCTCTAATCAGATGAGAACTTTTGTGAGCACTATATTGATGCAAAGATGGCCCTTTTATTGTGATTTATTAAGTATACGTATTTCTTCTCTTGTGGTCACTAAAACTGCCATGTCATTCATGGCACTCATCACTCAGCACTGCTGGGGTAACATCTGGATTTGATGCTCTTTGAGGTCTTTGCCAGTCCACCCAATTCTGCATTCTATGCAACAAGCACTGCTCAAGTCAGTAGGAGTCACATATCTGAAGTGTCAGCACACATACATTCAAGGGAAATCACAGAAGACGAGCATATCCGTGCATTAGGCATAATTCCTGATAGAGGTCACAGTTACAGAAGCCTGCTACCAGAAGTGCTGCTGTGTCTGTGTTCCTGCATGCCCCAAGCATCTATTACCACAAGTCCAACAGACATGATTATGTGAGGTGACCAAAGACCCTTCTTTTCTTCCCCCAGTCTTTGTTTAGCCATGTAGGCTTTCCAAAAGTCAGGATTTGGACTTGTGTTTTCCACTGCATTTCAGTCCTTGTGATTTTGACTTAGCATATTAGATGTCTTTAAACTAAGGCAGTGGCAAAAACAAAGAATGTGTTAGAAAATAAATACACTAAAACTAACATAGAAACTTTCCGATTTTTGTGCTTTGGTTTTACTAGCCAATTCAACATTTTCAAATGCAACTACCTACTGGAATATATGATAAACTCATACAAGTAAAACCAAATTGCATTTACAATTAAAACTGAAGCATTAAAAACCACAATCTGTTTTCTTACATCTTCCTAGTTCCTCTGTAGCCATTAGCAGCACTGTGCAAATTCCAAACTGTTTTACTGGAAAACAAAAAATTAACATGAAATCTCGAAACTAGGTTAAAAAATTGCTGTAATTCACCAGATGTCCTGACAAAAACAGGACTATTCTGGGGTTCTAAAGACTACACCTGACATTGTATTAGCATATTATCAATACACTGAATCCAGTGGACTCATCCTGAGAACTGCTGATGTGATCATCAATGAAATGTGAGAAGAGCATTTTCTGACTGTATCCAAATATACAATTTATTTTCCCTTAATCATAAACAATTTACTTGTGTAATCCTTAGGTTTATAATGTAATAAAAGTTTTCCAAAGACCACTTCTAATAAAAATATCTAGCATAGATTGTGAAATACATGGCTTCTGTATATAATTAATGTTTATGAATTAAGCAAAACACATGTACAGAAAACTGTAATTCAAAATTCAGTGCAAAAAGAAACAGGAAAATCTACTCTCAGAGATCTTCTGGACTCTCCTTTTGCCTTCAATGGGCTCAAACAACAGGCAGTTTAGAGGCTCTTTTTATATCCTGTTTTACAACTTCTATTTACCTTTGGATCAAAACTGATACATAGAAGCAAAAATGAAACTTTTAGTATAGGCTTTTAAAAGACTTTTAATTAGATTAAACTTCAGTTCCCAAATAAAACTGCACAGCAATCAAGAAAGCTAACTACAGTAGATTGTGAAGCTTTCGTTCTGGGTCAGATTAAATAGCGGAGGAAAGGTTTTGTAATTCAAGTAGTTCCATCTCAACACTATGTCCAATGAGAATATCTGTACTTTGCATTTATGTGGTTCATTTTCACTAAGGACTCCAAACTACTCTTGCAGGTATCCTCTTGCTGGGTTTGAAAACAGCTCTATGAGGAGATAATGATGGCAGTGGTTTCATTTTAACTGCCACTGAAATACAGCCACCTCTGAGATATGATGTGTCAGCCTCTTCAAATGATAATACCAGTATTAAAATAAACCAGAAAATAGCTCAGAAATGTTCATTTTCTCTATACTTGAAAGGTGATTATAGGTTTTCAATCTACTAAAAACAGTTTATAGCTACTATATTTGGTAAAAAAATCCCTAAATCAGTAGGAATAAATATGTCAGTCAATTCTTAATGTGCTAGGATCAGCTTTTAATTACTGGTTTTAGTAACTAGGGTTTTTTCTTTTCATCAGGTTTTCCTCCTAACATATACTCTTAACTATCACTACTATCACTCTTCTTTTGTTAGTGAAGTCAATTATGTATTATAGCAGAACTTCCTTCTGAGATCGGGAATACACAATAAATTAAGAGGTAATACATAACTTAGGAAGCACAGAAGTTTCAAGTTGTTACCTATGCCTTTGTAAGGTAACAATGTAGTCTGTTGAATTTCTTCACAACATGACCAAATACGTGGATATAATTTCTACAGTGTATCTTATATATGCATGTGTTCACATACATGTATACACAATTCCATGAGAATTAAATCAAACAAGCTACATGCATAAAGATATATAATAAGATACATAAATATGGGAAATAGACAAAATAGAATTCAAGGTCAGAAATAGTATCCAACATCTGTATAAGCCAAGTAATCAACTCAGTCATTTCTGCCTCAAGCCTCCAGATTCTTTCAGTTCTATTGCAAAGATAGTCTGTGTTATTTACAGGCCTTGGGGGGTGAGAATTCATCATGCGGGGAATGCTTCTGTGGTTGTGTTACAGTAATTTTCCTTATTTCTATGATACAGTGCAAATACGACACATGACGCTATGATGCATTTTGTAGAATCCAAGGGAATGGGCAGCCCATCTCTCTATGTCTGTGCTGGCTGCATCCCATCTTGTTGATTGACAGCAGAGTTCCATGTGAGGACCAGCCCTGCTGGAATCCCTTGTTTGCCATTTTTTAGTACCCTGGGACTCAGTCTTTATGAGTAACACTGTTCCTAAATCTATAAACTTACTCAACTAAGATTTCAGACCCTAGGAAGGCCATGATGAATTCCCACCATTTCCTTCTTTGACATTTACAACAGTACTCAGCATCTGTAATGCTGAAATTATGAAGCCATAGTAAATCTTACACATTCTGTGAGAACAAAGCAATGCAACAATGAATGTAAATCTGCCCAGGAAAGGTAAACAACTGAATGTAAACAAGTGCAAATGTAAATGGCGTGTCTGTGTGTATATGTGTATTTTAAATAATCTTCTTTATAGACCAATATCCTTCTCCATTCTACTTCCCAGAAGAAAGGATGGATATCGGAAAGGAGATCTTTAACATATTTTAATACTACTAGGCTTTTTTTTTTTAAGAAGTGTGAAAACTAGCACATTACATATCACACCCTGCTCTATTTAGGTCTAAGATAATTGCCAAAAATTGTCCCTTGAATTTTAGATAGAGACAAATACTATCCCTTTTTTTGTAGAGAAATTGTACAACTTCATTGACAAGGAAACATTCTACTGTAAAGTTGACTGAAAGGCATGTGTCTAAATCTTGTAAGAGTTCTGGATTTTTGCAATAAACTCTAGCACGGAAACTACATAAACAAAATTATGAGGTAAGGTTTATAGCCTTGCAATAATTACTTTTATCAGATGCATCTCTGATTTGTGACTTAAATATTGCTTCTTCAAATATCTCGCATAGTAAGAGCTGTCTTAAAATTATAGGGGTTTAAGGAAAAAACCAGCAACTTAGACCAAGCTGTGTGTTCTCTGACTGCTCTTTCCTGGAAATTGTTTTGTAGTAATTGGTAAGCTAATTTCCCACAAAGGCTTTGTTCTATCCTTTCAACCTTAACCATCATGGTCAAAAACACAAGCTGAATGATATGTATCAGCAAGAAGTTGAAGCTGAGATGTCACAACCCCATGGAATTAGAATTGAAGTTTCCTATTAGTGGAAAAGGAAAAAAAATCAAAGTAATTTTACTGCAGATCATAAAGCCTTTCTTATTCCTAACATTCCAATTTATCAGATTCTGTAGAATTAACATTTTAGATATAATTTTAATTTATTTTATAGATGCTTTCCTTTTACTTATACTGTTTCTCTCTGTCTCAGTATCATAATGATGGACCCACTTGGCCTTGCTTCAGAGTTGTTATGTCCCCCAGACTCTTACTTGACCCACCTGTAATTGTAAACGTTCAATACCTCTGAAAATCAGACAGCATCTAAGACACTGTTTTTTAAAAACGGAGGGATACAAGGCTATCTTATTTTTCATAACATTTTCTCTGAAAAGCTGTTACAATCAGGCAAATTGAGTCATCCCCTCAGGATATTTCAAAACCTTTTCAAATTTCTCTGAACAAGTATGTGCTTTTCTTTCTACTAGATACATGTGCATTCAGTGGTTTCAAATCTCAATTTTTGTGGATAGACCTTCATAGCATATCAACAACAACCAATTTTATTACATGTGTTCATACAAGCCAGTGCTTTTAGCCAGATGAATAGCAAAAGGAATAGAGGATATGTATGAATGCCATGGTATGGAACAGGGAAGGAAGGCAAGGCAAGGCAAGGCAAGGGAAAAGGGCAGCAGAATGATAGAGAACCGACAAATGAGAGGAACACAGGCCAGTCCACGCCTTTTCAAGTGTGATGCTTCAAAAGCAACCTGTATCTTAGGAGATCCAAAGCTATTGGTTGCTGAAATCCAAGGTGTGCTAGTCACTCTACTTGCTGTGTTTCTCCAATCTTTCAACTAGACTGCTGCTAATTGTGACAGTTAGAGATAAAGGGCACTAAGCTAGATGGGCAATTGGAACCTGCTAGACTTGTTGCTCAAAAACACCCCCCCACAATACAAACAAACAAGCAAATAACCACAGGTAAACTACAAGTTTCTGCTATGTTTCTGCACAGGAATGTTGGAAAAGGAGGGATTTTAAAGCACATCCACATAATTCCTTAGGTCTCATGCACTGCTGCTTGCAAATTGAGATGCTGACAATGGAGTTGAAGCTCCAACCTGTCCCTCTCCATCCTGTATGGCTGCCTGAAGTGCCGAGCGTCTCGCAGAGGAACGGGCTGGTTGTGCTTAGGGAGTGAGGGGCTATTTCTGCGTGTCAGGCGTCCAAACCAATCAACCGACCACCCCAGTGCTGCCTCAGACTTGCCAGTCAAAGACGTGCAGAAGTGATCGAGATTAAGTAAGCAAAACCCAAGGACGGAAGGCTGTGTCAGAAGGACTGCCCGGAGGTGCGGTCACCTCAGGCGGCTGCGGTACCGATGCCGATGCCGATGTCGATGTCGGTGTCGGTGCCGGTGCCGGGCGCGGATGGAGGCTGCCGGCGGGCAGCCGCCTCTCCGAGCTGGCTCCGTCTTGAGACTGATGCCTCTCACAATGAAAAAGAGGAAAGCGAAGGTGAGGCTCTCCTGCGCCCTTTGCGAGTCCCGAGTGGCACCGGCAGGGAAAGGAGAAACGGTCCCTGCTGGTGCTGCTGGGAGAGGCCGTGTGCTCCTTCACTGCTGCCCTGCAGGAGAGGAGGCGAGTGCTAAGCGGGGGCACAGCCGTGCCTTGTTTTAGCCCTGAGAAAGGCGGGTGTGAGAGGGGGTAACTTTGCCTGCAACCCTGAAGAACTGCGTAGCGTGAAAAAACGATGAGTCCTGGTGCGCAGCCCGCTGAGCACAGCCAGCCCCGTGTCACCTGCGGGGGCTTACGGCAAAGAGGCACCCGGGAGGAGCTGAGCGTGAGCGGAGGAGTTGGAAAGGAAGGACGAAGCTGTCCCTGCTCCAGTCAGTGTGTCCCTGCCCCTCTGCATGGGTACGTACACACCAGCACACGAACTAACACAAACGCACACATGCACACAAAGATGCAGCACCGGCATCCACCATCTGGATGTGAGGAAACCTGAACCTGCTGTTACTCTCCCGACCATTCCCGCTTCGGGGACAGAGCCAGCACCTCGCTGCGCCCACCCGTGCCCCACTGAGGAAAGCCATCCGCCAGTAACACCATACCCATCGTCAGTAACACCATAAATCAAGTGACTGGGAAGGAAGCGGTGGGGAGGGACTGGCAGAGCATAAAGGGAGCGGGATTGAGGTTGGAATGGGGGAAAAGGGAGATTGCAGAGGTGGCTGAAAGAAGCAGGGCACGCTTTGTCCCTGCTAAATACTCCCACATGCCAGGTACCCATCATTGGAAATGGAAATGCTTTTCATTTTCTCATCACTTCTTCTGTCAATGAGCCGTTTAAAATCTCAGTGCTTTATCTCCCTTTCATTTTGAAAGCTGCCCTTGTTCCGCTTGTCACAACTGCAAGAGGGGAACAGAGGAACAACAGCAGCGGCAAAGCTTCATTTTAGTCAGGCAGACAAAAAGTCGACCTTGGTGCTCTCTCTCTTGGAGCGACAGCCAAATAGAAGAGATGGAGGACTCTTGTGGAATCTGGTCATTTTGCTTGATTTCCTCTCTGATTTGCCTCCACTAACAGATCGCAAGTTTTTTTTTGTTTGCTTGTTTTTTTGGGTTTTTTTTGGGGGGGGTTTTTTTGGGTTTTTTTTTGATGGAGGGAGGTGCCAAATCGAAGGAGTGGAAGTATCTGTGATTTCTCTCCTAAATCCCAGGAGGGAAAGCTCACTGATGCTGCCTAATTTTTTTCCCCTCTTTTATGCCCTCTTCCCCCCTTTCTGTAAGGGAGTTGGACAGGGGAGTTTTCTGTTCCCTGCTACTCCAGACTTGGTTTGTATCTCCCTTGCCTCAATGGTGCTTCTGATTTCTCCCATGGTGCGAGGGGAGGGAGCTTTCCTGGGTATCTCGTTCATCTAAAGGGAAGAGCATAGTATTCATCACTCCCTGGAGCCGACCAGGAATCACTCTGCTTGGCCTTTCCTAAAGGCTGGGTCGTGGATGTGTTTGTGTTATTGCCTTTCATGCCTCTCAGTTTTCAGTGGTGTCATTTCTCTGCTTTTTTACTCCATGCCTATTGGAGTAAAATTTTGTTGGAGACCGTTCCATGGCATAACGGGATATTGTGTAAGTGAGACTTTCATTGAAAAAGGAACAATTCCTCTTTATTTAGCTCTTCCTATCACCCCTTCCTCAGCAGTTCCGACAATTTCCTTTCTTCCACATTCTCCTGCTTTCTTCTCCCTTTTCTAACCTCTTTCAAGTATTGTTGAAGGTTCAAAAGAGGCAGGAATTTATAGAAAAACGTCAAAGATTTGTTTTGTCTATATTCATATATCTAAGGAAAGCCTAATTATTCAGATATGAACATGATTCCTTAAGCATCCTAGGATAGTTAGACACCTGTAATGATGGGAGAGCTGCGGATCAAGACTGGGGAAATGGTGACAGGACAATGACAAGAACAGGAAGAGCCTGAGAGGCAGGTATCAAGCAAAGCCATGAAAGTGGTCTGGATGACAGTAATTATAGCAACAGTTTGGGTGTTCTGATGTGGTGCTGGACTATTCTGTACAAGTGTTTAAGTAAGGAAGGGTATGGGCTAGAACTTGCAGAGAGGGGGTGTGGTAAAAAGGCCTTGTCAGGCAATGGTAGAGCAGATGTAGGATCTGGGGAATCACCTTGCTCCCAATATCTGGAATGCTTTACGTGGGCAGGTATTCATTCATCGTTTGCCTCTGCTTTCTGGGGGCAGGAACTATGTTGACACAATGGGAATGTAAATCGAACTAAAATGCTTTCATTCACGGGAGTGGAGAGAGAATTAATATAAACGCCTAGAATAGATGCAGTGCTGCAGTGAGTGCAAGCCAGCTCTGTGAAGCTTGGCTGCCTAAAGGAACCCGCACCCAGAATGTAAAATCTCACCTCCTGGGTCGGCAGTTTCTGGGAGAACTGCCCCAGTCCAAAGGAAGTCTATGGAAACTGCCAGGGTCGGCACCAGGAAAGCTTAGGCCCTGACAATGGGAAGAAGGAGAAGCAGCCAGTTTTGCAAAGCCCATTTTTTCCCCGTTTCTTGGTCTGTTTCTGGAGCTTCATCCCAGCTTTTGCCCTCTGTGCCCAGAGTTTTTTCCTTCCCCCACCCCCAAGGGCAAGCGGCGACTCTCAACAGGTGCTGGGAAGCCGCTCGGCTGCGCGGCCGGCGCGTCCCTCGGTCGGATGCTGCCGCCCCGCGACTCGCACTCGCCAAGCAGCTGCCTCGGAGCCGCGCCGGAGCCCCGCTCGCCCCCGCACCGCGCCCGCGGAGCCCCGCGCAGCGCACGGCGCGCCCGGCCGGCATCCAGCCCGGGGCTGGCGAACCCAGCACCTGGCACCGAGAACGCGCTAATGGCAGAAGGCTGGACCAGGGAAAAGAAATGCCCCCAAAGGCCCGGGTCGGTGATGATGGCAAACCATCTCCAGACCGGGGCAGAGCGCCGGGAGCGGCTCCCTTCAACAGATGCAAACAGAGAGTAGCTGCCTGTAATTACGATGTGCATAAACGTCGCAGGCAAGCCCCTTCCCCTTGGATACCCCGCGTCAGGATAACGCGGGATGAGGTAAAAGCCCTCCACACCCTCCCCCTGAAACGCGAATTGTCTTTTTCAACGCGATGCAAATGGGGGGAAAAGCAGCTGCAAAGCTCTACAATAAACTGTTTCATCCAAGCCAGCGCCGGCTCAGGAAGGCACGCCTTTGAATGCCACCCCCACAAGACACCTCCTTCCCACCCGTGCAGGCAACCTCTCTAGGCGATAACCAAGTCTAAAAACTCGGAGAGGATCGATAATGTCTACTAAATATTCTGGAAGTGTATGAATGTGGCGGGGAGGAGAGATGAGGATGAGGAGGGGGATAAAAGGGTGATTAATCGGATATTAATCACTGGCCACAAACAAGGGGAGATTATTTCGGGTAGGCAGCCGACTGTGGGGAGTTGCAGAATAGATCCTTTTACTGAAGGCACGCGTGATGGGATCGGCACTTCACTGTTTAGCGATGCCTGTGTAATTCTGCAGGTGCACATTATTCAAGCCACATATTGCTTTTTTTTTCCTCTGTGTGTATCATTTCCTTTAACTGTCTGCAAGCACAGACTTAGTGGAGATATTTATGCCGCTAACTAGACATTTCATTTTTGCTCTCCTTTCATGAACACAGAAGCAAGAAGAAAGCAAAATAGCCCCTGCCTCAGAGGAAAAAAAAAAAAAAAAAAAAAAGACACAAAAACCACCACCCAAACCTTCTCCCATACATCAGAGAAAAGGGACCAAGGGAGGGAAGAGAAAAGGTGTCGATCTTTGCACCCAGACACAGCCATGCCTTCAAGGCTGAATTACCAACGCACCTTTCCAACAGCCTGGGAGCCCTGCATGCGTACAGACAGCTGAGCGTGAAGCGCATTTCGGGCTGTGAGACGGCTACGCGTACGCCGGGCTCCTCCGTAACTTTCCCCACGCAATGGGTTAAACTAATAAGTGCATCGATACAGGCATTCCCGCAAAGATCCCGCTGCTCGACCGAAAACCAGAATCATAGGTAATCCCCCCACACACCCCGCACTAACATCATCGCCACCTTAAAAAAGTGAAGCAGTGGGATTTGTTTGAATATACACTAGTTAGAAGCTATATGAACCAACTCACGTCTCCGTTTGAGCATACTGCAAGAATATTTATTGAGCCCCAGCTCAGTCACTGCATTGAACGCCAGCCCTGGCAAGCAAATACATTTCCTATCTCCGAAGAGAGCTCTGAATCAACTCCTTCTTTCCTCCCCGCTTTAGCAATCCTTTATATATTTCCATTGTAAAGTACCCAGGGTAAAAATATAAAATAAGAGATAAATATATTTTGAAATACACCTTGGTACAAGACGAGAGCTTGCAACGCCCTGACCGAAAGCAAATGGACCCCTAAAAATATACCACTCAAATACTACCCTACCTTTCACACACGAAACCATCAATAAAAAGACGAGGTTCCAAAATGTAAATCCACTTTTAATCTCCATTTTCTTCACCAGGATGAAGTCCAGCCGGCCACATTTAGTACATCCCCTTTCCCAAAAGTCTGCTAATTTCGATTCCTTTGCACGGATTTCCCCTCTGCAGATCCCTTTCATATTATTCTTGAGAGCTCCTAATTCCTATTCCTCGGCCAGGCGCAGCGGAGTTGTTGCTGTTGATGGTGCGCGGTCACAGCTCGGAGTGAATGGTGTTTCTGGGATACCACAGCAACCTTGACGAGGACTCAACCATCTCTCCAACGGGGGCACAAAGTCTCAGCTACTCTCGATCGTGTCTTTCCCCCCCCCCCCACCCCTCCGCTACCCCAACTCCCTGCACAGCCGAAACCCACCACAACCCTGCCTCCTCACAGCATCCACCGGGAGCCACGGGAGAGCACCTCAACGCTCAGACGCTCTCTCCAATAAACTCCAAACAGTATTTGCAATTGAGACTCTCCCCCAACCCCCTCGCTCCCTCAAGAGGATCAGTTCTGCCTGGGAGGACGGCTCGGGAGATAACGGAGTGGCGGGGTCCCCCCCGCCGCCCGGAGGAGCCTGGGGCGGCCGGCGTGGCAGGGCTCGCCCATCCCGCCGCTCGCGGCAGCAATCACAGCCTCGTTATTAACCACACGTGCGGTGCTCGGGGCTGCCATCGCCGCAGCGGCTCGCACACACCGGCTCGCCCGCACCTTCGGGCACACACCGCGCGGCCCCGGGGATGCGCAGCTGATTGCTCTGCGCGGGGACATTAATTACAGGCCGGGCGCGGGGGAGCGGCGGGCACAGCCCTGCTCCCCGTGTGCGCAGCCGAGGGGGCTCCTTGGCGCGGCGGGCGGGGGCCGGGGCTGGCGGTGCCGCGCCGCGGGCGGGCGGTGGCTCCCAGCGGGCCGGGCCGGGCCGGGCCGGGCCGGGCGAGGAGCGGGGGCGGCGCGGCCGCGGCTCCGCCAGGAAGAGCGCTGGCGCCACCTACCGGCCGCGCTGCCGCTCCGCCGGGGCCGCGCCGCTCCGCGGGGGCGGGGGCGCTGCGGGGGGACCCGGCTGGGGGGCGGCGGGCTGCTGAATCGGCAGTGCCCCGGCTTGCGGGACTCGAACCCGCGCTTAGGGCTGCCCTCTCTGCCCGCCCAGCCACCGCGCAAGCTGCGCGGGGCGGTGGTTTCCTCCGCTGCGGGAAGCGTGTGGAGGGGACGGGCAGGCACCGGCTGCGGTGCGGAGGCGTGCATGTGGGTGGGTGCGGGGGTGTTGTCCCAGGTGCGCGGGGGTGGTGGGGATGCATTGCTGTGCGTAAGGGGTGCGCGCGTGTGTGGGGCTCTGCGGTGTGTGCGTGGGAGGTTTCTCTTGGGGGCGGAGTGTGTGTTTGGGTGCGCGTGTGCCTGGGAGTGTTTGCGCTTGCACTTGCGCGTGTCTGTGCGCTGCCGTGTTGAGTGTGAGTGCACGTGTGCTCACGTGTGGTGTGTGATTGTGCATGTGTGTGCAAGTGTTCGTGTGGTTCAGTGCAGGCGTGCGCGCGCACGTGTTCATATGTGCAGACATCTGTGTGTGTGTGTGTGCATGGATTCTTTCCAGTGTACCTGTATGTGTGTGTATTTTGTGCACGTGTGTTTGTGTGACTGTGTTCTTACATGTCAGCATATGTGCCTGTGACGTGCTTTTGTCTTGTATGTGTAAACACGGGTTTTTCACACAAGTATTCATTCATACAGGTTTGTGTGTATAAGTTTTTGCATGGATGTGCATATGGTGCAAGTGTCCACATGTGCATGTGTGCAAATGCATGATCTGAAGCACCAATGGACATGGGTATGTGAGCTGCGAAATTCTGGCAGCCAGTCACAAAGCGTGGATCTTTGCAGGTGTGTCCACACAGGGGTTTGCGTTTCCCTATGTTGAAGTGTGTGGGGGTGTGTTTTATGTGCATGGAGTGCATTTGTAGAAAGATATATCCTGGTTTGGAAGTTTGAATGTGATCTGAGGCTTTCTATATACATGTAGGTGCATGTATGAATTTGTATGACCACATATTTTTATATATACACGGTATTTGTAATAGTACCACAACACCATAGATAGTATCAAAGAAATCTGAACAGGTAGTGATTTCACCCTTCACTTCCAAAGCACGGTGTAAAAGAGGAGGTTTGCATGGCTGTAATTCTGCTCCCTTGTGGGTGTCGGGATGAGCAGTATGTGCCTTTCTTCCGCCTATACTTAAAACCAGCCCCTCTTTCAGGGAGGCCAGCAGCAATTCACAGTGTGGCTCTGCATGTGGCTGGCTGAACTTGACTCTATAGGTCTAATGCATGAGGAAAGAATACCTTCAGCTACAAGTGCTGATGGCTAACCAGCCCCATTGGATCCACACGTTTGCTGTCTGGGGAGAAGCAAAGGTGTATATTTCACTGCCTTCTGTACCATCCACAACCTTCTCTTGCAGACACAGAAGTCTTGAAGTGTGTCTGCTGTAATTGAGACTTGGTAGGCTTGTTTGCTTCCTCTGCAGTGACACAAGAATGTGATCGCACAAGTGATGTGAGCCTTGTGTTGGTGTTAAGCGCAGTGCCATGTTAGGATCAGTGTTATGGCAAAATTTCAGTGGCCCTTGTTTTAGCTAAAGTGAGATAGGTTAAAATCACTCTGTTCTAAACTTGTCTTCTATATTTATTAATTCCAGAATATCTCTCTCTCTTTCCTATATATATGTATTTACATTTATGCCTGTAACTGGAATGCATTTTGCAAGAGAAATTGAAAACTGGAGACCTGTGCTTTTAGAATAGCATAAATGGCCACACCTCAAGTATTCATATTTTGGGGTGTGTGTCCTTGGAATAAAATTCTGCCTTTATTCCCCCAAGAACACTTTCTGGTTCTGAAATTCAAAGTCCCTTGGGGTAAATACTTTATCAGTTGTAGAGGATAAGAAATAGATACTGAAGACAGAATTATTATTTCTAATTCATGCATTGCATTGCTCAGTACTTCAATACCTAACTTATTTAGAGGTCTTAGTTTAATGTCGTTAGAAGTCACATCTGTTTGACATCCAGCAAGATTTAGGCTGCAAGTTATCTGTATTACTTCTAAAAACGAAATTTTGGCTCATCAGTTAGATATTAAACATGGACAAGGAAATGCTTACTGTTAAAAATGAGACCAAGGATTTTTTGTGCTGAAATTCCTAGTATTCAATGACCCTTAGTTTTCCAAGTAATTTAGATGCATTTTAAAAATAGCACTTCAGCTACTAAGGCAAATGTTTGGCACATTTGGTGGTATTGATGCTAGAGATGCACTGGAATTTCTTTATAGCACACCCTCATCCCAACCCTTCGACATTGTGATGGTGCATTTTTCTTGTGATTGATTTGTTGTTCAGTGCTAGCATCCCATAACCTTTTGTGTGATTCTAGGTTCAAGTTGTAGATTATGCTGTATGTTTCATATTCATAATGTGTCCTCCTCCTCCATCTTAGTTTTCCTTCCTGTCTTCCTTCCCTCTCTCTCTCCCCTCCTTCTCTCCTTTCTCCCCTCCATTTCTTCATTTCCTTCCCTTCGTTTTCTCTTTCATTCCTCTTTTGCTCAATTTTTCTTCCTCCCTTTGTCTTTTATTTTTTCTTCCTCATTCTTTTTCTTTCTCACCCTCTTTTTTTTTTTCTCTTCTCTCCTTTCTCACTTTTGGCATGGTCAAGCTTATTGATCATTTGGGTATCAGTCAAGGATGAAAGTGACTTGGCAAGGACCATTAAGTCAATCACTATGATTAAATACTCCCAAGAATTTTAAAATGTGCTGAAATCAGAAATGGGCAGATACTTAACTGTCTGACCTGTCAGGCACATGAATATCAGCACTGCTAGTGGAAAACTTGTATCACAGACCTGACAGGCTGTGATGCCTTAGTTACACTATCTGTAAGCAGGCACTCATGCCTCTGAATCTCCAAGAAATAAATACACCAAAATAGTTCTGCGGAATAATGTGTTACTATTGGTATTCACATTTTCCCCTTTCACAGTTCCCTGTTCACTTTGCCAAGGTAGATCAAATTTAAGTTGAATAATTACATTACGAATTCCTCCTACATTTTCAGCTGCATTTGTTATTCTTCATTCACTGTCATATACTTTTGTGTAAGGAAGCTGTATTTTGTTAAATAGCTCTACATTTTGCTTTCAGGTAACTTCACTCTAATTGTGGATAGACTGATTGCTTTGCTTTAAAAAATGCAGTGGGGTCTTCTGTGACAAATAATGCTGTGAATAATATGGTGCACAGTGCTTGCAAGCACAGACAGCATATGTAGGCCTGTGTGGGCATGTGTAAAGCATATAGGCAGTGATATTTAAAAATGGGTATTTGACTTGGGATACAAAACTCATATAATCTAATTCTTTGAAAATCCTGACTGAATGCAGAATATTCTGTATTCCCATGACTTAGTCCCTGTGGTTATAAACACTGGTATGATTGTTAGTCTGAACTCTGATCCAGAACCCAGACTGCATGTTTATCAGTGAGACCTAACATTCTTGAAAACAGTAGGGGAGTATTACAAATATGCTGTATAATTCCATTTCCTCACCTAGACTTTTGAACATGTATTGGAGTCCTTCGGGGAGGTCACAAAGAGGAGAACACCATTGTGCCACATCCACTTCACTCAGACTAGAATAGTTTTACTGCATGAAACAGATAATGAAGTTTGGATGGAAAAGAGTGAGTGGAGATCATCCCACAAATATTGGGCTACTGCCATGTGCTGGTGTTACTGTTCATATTCACAGTACAGGATACAGCCATAGTGTGAAGATTAAGTATAATACAACCCAAACAGTGAAAAAGCATTAAAGAAAATGTAGTGATGGAGACAGCTGGAGGGGAAAGTTCCATAATACTGACCACCTCCTGACTACTTAAGCTTTCACAAGTAAGGTTCTAAGCTGCCTCTAGCACAAAATATCTCTGTTCAGGAAAACTAAATAGCAACAATATTCAAGAGTACCCACTACAGTCCTGACTGAAAAAAAGCAAATTTCCTTCAGATGCACTATGCACAGGGAGATTGAGTTCGTATGTTTCAGTATCGCAATTAGCTGTCATTTTGTTAACTCCCTGTTAAATGTTCCTTGTATTATGCTAGAGGCCACATGTGAAATCTGTTTGGAGACAAGAGAGGGAATGCAATTCTATTATATGCAGCATTTCCTGATTTAGATATTGTACCATATAACACTTAATTTTCAAGTGGAATTCAAGGAATTAGTTTTGGTCTACTGCTACAAGATTTTGCTTGTCTTAGTGACTAAATTTTCTGTGTTGTATCAGTCATGATCAGTCAAGATGATGTTGGTGTGTAGTTGTGTTTGTCTGAGATTTAGGAAACTGGCATTCTCAACAAAAGCTGTCACTACTGTAATGTTCTGCCATCTCTTGTCAGCAGAGTTTGATGATTTGGGAATCCTGTAGGGTATGTGAAAAACAGAAGTGTCTGAGTTCTTTACACAGGCAGAATGACTTTTTACATAGTATGTGCAGTGCAATTAGCTTTGGCAGAATTTATATATTGATCCCCCTGTCTTTAGTAATGGAGTGGCTTCTGTTCGGATACCTATTCGAACTCTAGCTGCATGCTGGAGTTTGGATTTAGTTAACAAACACCTGTCTTTCAAACCAAGACACTGCATTACCCCTAAGCTCCAGTAATTTAGGACTTTCAGTCCATGACCAAAAATGCCAATGTTTATTCTGCCCAATGCACTGCTTTGTGGAGATAAAAACTAAAAGAGAGTATAACAACAATGTGATAGCTCCCCCGTGAATGTGATACAGTGCAGCATTGTGCAGTGGAAGCTTCCCAAGGGGTGCTTGAATGGTGAAAGTTTAGAAAATATTTTTAATATGATCATTGCACCAAATAAAATTATTTAGCATATACTTCAAGATAGATTATCACCTTGAGTTCTATATAGCATGGACATAAAAAAGGGAATTTCCATAATAGGAAATTACTGCACACAGCATCAGTAGAAGAAAAGAGAAGAAAAGGTAGATATTGCAGGGAAAAGAGTGTGCTAGGAAATTGCTATGCTTTGTCACTAATGTAATAAGCAAAGGGGAATTATCCAGAGTTGCATCAAATATTATCCTTTTGTCCTAATTGTACTACTGCAATATGTAGAGGAAAAGAAATCATGAAAGGGTAGTGAGGTGCTGAAACAGGAAGAAAAAAATTTTGTTTGTTTAGTGGACTGTGTAGGTAATAAAGTTGGTGAGCTGGTGGGAGGATGTTAAACTGTCCTTCCAAATTCCACTTTTCTGTTTGCATTGGATTGAGATATAGTTAAGGTATAATTAACATGTCAGTTATTTACTGTAATTTGGTAATAATGAAATGCAGTGTATGTACAATCATTCTTCATTGGTCAAATCTGAAATGTATTCCACTGGTGAGCGTAGATTTTCTCAGTAAACTTCTATTTGTCAGCTGGTGGGGTGAAAAGAATTGTTCATACAGAAAAGTTTTCTTGCATCTCAGGTTTTGCTTTAATTATTTCTGTGACTGATTTTTTTTCTGTATTATCTGTTGTAATGTTTTTAATGTCTTTGTATGGTTCTTGAAGTTTCAGGGAAGATATCATTATTCTTGCTGATACTAGCTGAAGTAATGGATATAAACAGTCTGGCATATGCCAGAGAAGAGAAACAAATCTAGAACATACCTAGAAAGCCTCTTTTTTTCTGTTATTCTTCATGAAGGATTTTCCTTGGCTTGAACCAGAATTCTGTGCATAAGCTAAGCCCATAAAATATTGGTAACCCTGACTCTAATTTAAGACTAAAAATTACATTAAAAATATTTATAAGTAATTTGTAGCTAGAAAGAAGATGAGAATTCTATCTATCTGCCATATATTCTTTAATAAACACTTAAGACTATAGAGACTGTTGACATTACAATTGATAACCTGGTTTAGAGACATATTTCTGGACACACAGCTAGCGTATACTGATGGCTTTTAGATGCTATGTGCTGAGATTATAAAGTTACAGCTAGCTCAGGAAATTTTGGTAGCAAGTGTTTGTAATTACTAATCTTGAAGAAAAGAAAAGCAAAAACAGAACTTAAGGGTATCTGATAAACAGCTAAGATTTAATTTTAATTCACAACTGCATTATTAATTTGTCGCAGTGTTCAAGATAGCCTAGTAAAATATTTCAGATTTTTCTTAATATTATTTAATGTTAGGCATTGATCAGAAGCTGAGGGAGGGTCAAAGAAAGTGTGTGGAAAAGAATATTGGACTTGTGTCAAGCTATTTTGTTTCAGCTAGATACTTGGTATGCATGAACATAGCTAGACCCTTTTGCTATCTATTTCTCTTTGTACTCCATTCTAAAATGATTTATAATGTTTGAATCCCTTCCCCTTTTCAGCTGAGTGCAGTATTACAGCAAAGAGTATATCAGTGTTGATTTTAAATAGCATTTCACAACCAGCTCTGTCTCTTTCTTCATTCTCTGTATGGGCATCGCGTCACTTGGAGAATGATGAGCTAAAAGTAATGAGTGTTGATGTGGTGATGCTATAATTTTTTGTGCAGCTTGAAATGCAGATCTGAGCTGACCTGTGTTAAGGGATGTGATGAAAAGCTCACCTTCCCCCACACAGAGGAGCACAAAGACACCAGTCCTTGCCTGAGCTCCTCAGGGTTGTCCTGGGAGAGCATCAGCCCCAGGTGACACACAGCACCAGGTGTTGTATCCTCTGATACAACACAGGCTGGGGGTCTCTGCCCTGGGCACAGGGCTCATTATACAGGGAAAGAGCATGCTGGGATGGCGGAAGAATTACTATGGAATGTTTAAGGGAGGAACCAAAGGTGGGCAGATGAAGGGTTCAAGCTGGTTTGGGTAGGAACAAATATGCAAAAATGGAGAGAGAAGACAGAGGGGACCTGTTGACAATTTGCTGGTTGGCACCCTAGTCTGTGTTTCAGGTGGTGGGCTACGCTTTTCAGTCCTATGTGTCTGTGGTTTATGTAGTTTGATGCACTTGAATGTGCTGCTTCTTGCCTATTTATTGGTTTCATTAGCAGCAAAATTTGTTGATGTGATATGTGCACTAGTTTTGATTCTAGAACTATTCTGTAATTACTGGTTTTTACATTAAAATATAAAATGTATTATATTACCCATTCTCATGAATGAACTATTGTTTTAAGTCCTCCAAATTCAATTATTAAAAATAAAAGTTATTAAAGTACTTCAATACAGTATAGTAGTAATATAGAGGCAGGAATTTTTTATTTTCTATACTGATGTATTTTTACTGCTTTAAGATTTCCAATTTCCTATGAAAGTGTTAGCCACAGTTCTGAAAGAGTAATCAGTTACATTTTTTTATTTCAGGTATATTGTCTGTCTGTATATGTGTTTGTCATTATTATAGAAACAAAGAAAAATAAAAATAGTGTATTGTCTTACTGAATGTATGACTATATGCATCTCAGTCTGTTCATCTTTTTAAGAAAATAATTTCATTTATAAGCAAGTAGTTTTTTGTGTGAAATACTAATAACCTCTGGCAAAAGTATTTTAGAGGTCCAGTAAATGGCATACAAATATTTTATACTAAATGAGAAAAAAGATTTGCACTACAAACATTGAAGGGCTGCAAGTAAAGAAAATAATGAGATCCTTAGATATTGAATTTATTGAAAAATTGACTATTAATTCTGGTGATTGTAAAAGAATCCTTAGTAGCTCTACAATCATTAAATGGATAAAGCTGAATTTAACTGTAAATATTTTAGAGTTATTTCAAGAAAATATGTTGGAAATAATGTTGAACATTTGAAAGGCTACTCAAAATAATTAATTTGGTTTCATTGCATTAAAATGTTGGAGTATGCCTAGAATCAGATGGAAAATAAATAGCAAACTACAATATATACCATAGGAACTTTATAATTTTTCAGTATCAATAATAGATAGTATAATAAAGCAAGCAAGTGGTGTAGAAGACCAACTTGCCTGAACAGAGAACTCATCCTGGAGATCAAGAGGAAAAAGAAATTGTATGATCTCTGTAAGCAAGGTTAGGCTTCACAGGGAGATTACAGAGATGTAGTTCACAGACACAGGGAGAAAAAAGGGCAAAGCTCAGTTACAGTTGAAACTGGCTAGTGTTATGTCTGAAAACAAAAAAGAAATTTTGAAATATACTAATAGTAAGAGAGATCCAAGGAAAAGGTTTGATTGATACTTGATGGTCACCTGACAAACAGGGATGAAGAAAAGGTGGAGGTATTCAATGCTGGGGGCTTTTTGCCTCAGTCTTTAATAATACTTGTAGCCCTTGGGCTACTTGGTCCTCTGAGTTGGAGGACCACAGCTGAAGAACCAGTGACTTTCTACTGGTGGATACTGAATTTTTAAGGAAGCAGTTGTATCAGTTGAATGTTCATAAGTGTCTGAGCCTGATGGGATTCAAGCCAGAGTACTGAAGGAGCTAGTGGATGTTATGGAATGATCTCTTAAGAGATCATAAGATGATCTCTTGCTCATCTACCAAAAGTCTTGATAGTTTAGCAAGGTCCCTGCTGACTGAAAGCTGTCCAGTGTTACTCCAGTCTACAAAAAGGGTGTGAGGGAAGACACAGGGACCTGCACACATGTAAGTCTAACCTCAGGTCCTGGAAATATTATGGAGAGGATTATATTAGGTGGTACTGAAAGTCATTTAAAGAACAATGCAATCATCAGGCACAGTCAACTTGGATTCACAAAGGGAAAGCCCTACCTTATTTAGTATCTTTCTGGTTAAGGTCACCCACATAGTGGATTAAGGGAAAGCAGTGGAAGTAGTTTCTCTAGATTTCAGTGAGACTTTTTGATACTGTCCCTCACAATATCTTTCTCAACCACTTGTCCACCTGTAGGATGAGCAAGTTCAAAGTGAACTGAATGAAGTGATGCTGAACAGGTTGCAGTGAGTGGGGCTGCATCTGGTTGTACCTACAATGTCCCTCAGGCTTCAAATATAGGGCCAGTTGTGCTCAACATTTTTATCAGTGATCCAGGTGCAGGAGTTGAATACACCCTTAGCGAGTTTGCTGGTGATACCAAACTGGGAGGTGCCATTGACTCATGTGAGACCCACATCATTATATGTAGAATTTAGGCAAACAGAGTGAATATAGAATGAAAAAAATATAAGAGATGAGAAGATATTTCTGAATACAGTGAATAAGTTGGAACTTTTTATATTTTACTTTCCGTAATGACTGTTTAGTAAGATTTTTATGTCATACTTACCAGGACTAGACACATGTTTCTATTCTCTTAGTGAATTAGTAATCTAATACTTATTCATTAGCCTTTCTCGAGGGGACAAAGCATGTTTTTCTCCTTTGATCAGTGTCCGTACTTTCCAGGTAGTCTGTCTCATATGCTGAGCATCCAGTCTGACTCCCAAATCCTGGCAAGCTGTCTACTCCTGCGATTTTTGCTAAGCAGAATTCCTTCCAGGCATCCTTTGGAATAAATGACTCATCTGTGTTTCTTAAAGAAATTGTTTAAGAACCAAGGTCCGTGAGAGAATTCTAGGCTGATAATCCTCAATATAAAATAATCAGGTGTGTAAACTCTTCATGCATTTTTTCATCATTCTATAATTGCTAACTCTGGAAATTCTCTAGTCAGAGGACTGGCTCTTGTGCATCTGATTATTGAATGCCCAGGTCTTTGTGTGTTTTGCCTGGAGCAAAGACTTAGAGCTTAGGGTTTAAATGACTTGTCTTGGTGCCAGATACCTTGTAGCCAAAGCAGAGGCCTGTGTCAACGAGAGACTGTAAATGCTGTAATCTGTATTAATTTGCCTTGAACTCAAGTGTAAGTGTCCTAAAATAAACTAAGATAAGGTATTAATATTATGTATTGGTTAGTGCTGGGATGGCAGAACTAGACACTGTGCATAACCACTTCACTATGTGAGGACTGTGATCGTTGAAGAACAAAGACGTGTGTTGTTGCATGCAGAATGACTTGGGGAATACTGAAGAAGCATGACTTACAAAATGAGAAAAAAATCCCAATATAAACAGTTTTAGGAGCAGTTGAGAGTCTGCTTTCCCTTGGGAGAACCAAATAGCCTAGAAACATTAGACATAGTGGAAATATAAAGAAATAAAATTAATGCACTTCGGTTATAAATTCTGTCATCAAAGTCTCTTGGTCTTAATCATCTTAATCTCAGCAACTGAGAACCAATAATGATTATAGCCAATGGTGTCATCCTGAAATCCTGGGTGTTGTATACTCATAATTAATAAGTATACATATTAATGAGTAGCATATTAATGTTACTGACTATAACAACTATACAGTTTTGGATACATAGTAGTGATCGGTAATATGGAAAAACTAAGTATTAGCATAAAATATGTTGTTAATGAATACATTTAGTAGATTTTTGGGTTTAAAGCATAAAACTGGCCTGATTTTTTTCAACCTTCTAAACCCTATATAGCATTCTCTTAATTAACTAAAACATAGATACACACACACACATATATATATATATATTATATGTGCATATATATAGACACATACTTGTTCAATTGCAATGACCTAAAAGTTGAACATTGAAGCACTGACCATTGGAGAAGGAGCACTGTGTTTTGTCCTTCAGCCAACCCATCTTCTGCAGATATTGCTCCGCCTCTGGAACCCTCAGGTCTTAGTGTGTACCCTCTCTTGCTTTCTTACCCAGACTCTTCATTGCTGCTGCCATCTCTTCTCCATGCTGTCACTAAGTACTTGGAAATTATTTTTTTGCTGGTAACATTCATTGAAGCAGCAGCTGTTCACCTTGTGGATTCTTGCTTACTCAGAAGGACACTCTTCTTGTCCCATGCTGCTTAGTGCTGTTTTCTATTCTTACCAGTCTTCAGAGAATCTTAGATCCATAATTTAATAATTTCTAAAATGAGGGGTTTGTTAACAGAACCATTGAACATGACAGCTCTCATAGCATCTCACTGCACAAAGTGTTTGAAAATTAGATTAAACGGACCTCTGATCTTCTACATCAGATGCTGTGTTCCTGTGAAAAAGATATGAGTCAAACAGTTGAAAATAATGTTGTTTTGTATTTTTAATGGGTCTGTGTAAAAGCTGTTCAAAGCAAATCAAATCAAAACTAGCGTATCTAATTCAAAGGTAGTAAAAGTGAAAATATTCAGCAAGTTATGAGTTGTTAAAATCTATGATTCCAGGGCTTGCAGTTGCTGAAGCCCTCTTAGATGCAGCCTGGGAACCCGGGGGTCTCTCCATCCTGTTCCCATGGCTGCTGCTGCTGCAGTTGTTCCTGTCTGCAGGTCTGGCAGCTGGTGAGGCTGAGCCTGTGTTCCGGAGAGTCCACGTGTGAGCACATGCTGGTACATACTCACACTCACACACTCACACACACTCACACACACACACACACACACACACACACACACGTGTCCAGGATTAAATTCCCTGGGGAAAGATAAACACAGTCAGGTCTCTCTAGTTGCTGGGACATTTATCTGTGGACATTGTGACCTACAGCCCTTTCTCCATTTGCTGCCACTCCTGTAGTGTGCAGCACTGATACATAGGATAGACAATGAGGGAACACCAACAAACAAGGTAAGAAAAGAAGTTCATAAATTAATGTGAGGAAAATAAGAGATCTGAATAGCAGAAGTTCTTACAGTCCTTACCAAAGAGCACACAGTCTTCTGCTAAGATGTATTTTTTCTAGAAAAGACTGAAGGTGAGATTTAATTCCAGTGGAGGGTTTTGGTTTGTTAATGATTTCCTCTCTTGATTTGACCCCTTTTTGCCTTTGAGCAAGGAATTAATTAACTTTGCTGTCATTATGGAGATAGCATTGAAGAGGTTATATTAGGGATGCAGTATAGGGTGTATCTATTTTCTGTTTCAACTTTAGGTCAACAGATAGTAATCATGATAATAACAGTAATAACTCTGTATCACTTTGTAGATTGAAGAATGATTATTTCATGCTGTTGTATCTTTCCACAATGATTTCTTGCCTTCCAGTTTGGAGCTGGAACAGCTTTTGCCCCTTAATGAATCCATGCAAAGCCTTTTTGTGTTTTACCGTGAGGCTCAGTGAACAGTAGGAAAACCACAGCAAGAAAAATGCAGGATTTTCTGTTCTGAATTAGCAGGGGAAAGAAGAACCAGAGACATACATTTTCAATTAGTTTTGGATTGGCTGCAGACATTATCAATAATATGTCTCTGAAGGTTCTACTGGTGTCAATCTAGCAGTTCTGATGGTTAGTTTAGCAGGAAGTTGAAAGGAAATATCAAATTTAAAGGGATCATAAATCCCTTAGTGGATTTGAAGTAGATGTTGCTCAATGCATAAATGCTAGGACCTGTGCAGTCTAATTATCAACAGATCTTTTTACTTCCATACTTGAAAAAAAAGTAAGAAGAAAGGGGAAACTTTAAATGAGCATCATTTAAATCATTAAATGCTGACATGTGAAATGAGTTCATTGGGTAAATTAATTGCTTTAAATTTTACTTTATTTTTAGTGTCTTTGTATACTTGCTCTAAGCATAGAAGAAACCCACTTTCCATTATTATCACAATGCATCTTTTCATCAACACTAAATTATCTTCAAATGGTTTAAAGAAAAAGAGGGGAAAAAAAGAAAAGGACTTTCACAAGGGACTTAAAAAAACTATTCTGCTTTAAAAGCCTGAAGCCAACTTTGTAAACCTTAGAGTTACACATCTTTTTTCCTCAAGTGTGAGACTGATGCTCATTAGGGAGAGTTTCCTAAACCAGCAAAATAATAAAAACATTTATATGCAATAAAAAATCAAATTTTCCAGTACTTGTAATCCCTGAGTGTAGATTTTAATAAGAGATGGCTATTACAGAATAATTTACCTGAGCATATGTCTAACTAATAAAAGCCACAGAAGCAATTATTTCCATGACATGAGTAGTGTCTACTCAATTGTATTACAAGCACAGCCTCAGATTTCAGCCAACTTTTCTGGAATTTTCACACTTTTTTGTGTACCATAGCTTGATGTTCCATAGCTAAAAACGAAAGGAATTTTTTTTTAATGAAAAATTGTCAGAAAAAATCAACAGGGCAAAATGTATACAGAAAATTAAAAATAGACTAGTAAGTTGTGCTCAAACCTTCTTTGATATCATAGAAATTCTACATTATGTGTTACATAACTAGTGTCTTTTATATAAAGGATTCTATTACTGTTCTATACAAAGTTATTCTTTAGTAATTAATAGAAAGTGATAGTACTCTGAGGCTTTTAATTTTTTCTCATAATTGACAGACTTTTCAATTGCAGTTGATACTTATAAGCTTTCTTTTGACATAAGAACATGTGTTTGTCCTGTAGCAGTCACATATTGAGATTATAAAAACCTAGATGCTCCATTTTCAACTGTTAGTTGCTACTTAGTGCAAGGTTTCAAAGTATGTAAAGAAATGTAGATTCTTAATTTAAGATAGCATCATATTAATTTAGTTAAGTTAGTTTGCTAGATAACTAGCATATATCAATATGCTCCCAGCAGAGTCAAAGAAGGTAGATCCTAACTAGCTGGTCTTTTTCATAACATATTTAATTGTGTTTTTAAACAAAAAAAGGTTGAAAAATGTATTTTCTAGTAAGCACTTTAAAGTAAGCAACCAACATAAATTGTACTCTGTCATAAGTAAGTTTGCCGATGATACAAAACTAGGAGCAGCTGTTGATTCCCTCAAAGGCAGAGTGACCTCAACAAATTAGAGAACTGGGCCATCACCAATCGTGTGAAGTGTAAGGGAAAGCACTGGATTCTGCACCTGGTTAGGGGCAACCCTGAGTGTGCAGACAGACTGGGGAATGAGAGGTTGGAGAGCAGTGTCATTGAAAGGGATCTGAGAGTCCTGGTCAATGCCCAGTTGAACATGAGCCAGCAGTGCCCTGGCAGCCAGGAGGGCCAAGCCTGTCCTGGGGGGCATCAGGCACAGCATCACCAGCCAGGCAATGGAGGGCATTGTCCTGCTCTGCTCTGCACTGGGGCAGCCTCACCTTGAATATTGTGTGCAGTTTTGGGTGGCACAATATAAGAAACATATTAAACTGTTAGAGAGCATCCAAAGGAGAGCAACAAAGACATTGAAAAGCCTTGAGGGGAAGCCATATAAGGAGTGGCTGAGGTCACTCAGTCTGTTCAGCATGGAGGAGACCAAGACCTCAGAGGATTCTGCAGCTTCCTCACAAGGGGAAGAAGAGGAGCAAGCATCACTCTCTTCTCTCTGGTGAGCAGTGATAGCACCCAAGGGAATGGCATGATGCTATGTCTGGGGAGATTAGGTTAGATAACCAACCCAGAGGGTGATTGGGCACTGGAACAGGCTACCCAGGGAAATGGTAATGGCACCAAGCCTGTCAAAGTTTATGAAGCTTTCTTTCATGCTGTGTTGACTTTTGAACCTGTGTATATCCCACCAGCTTCTTAAACTCTGAACTACTGGATGCCACAAAGTTCATGTCATACTGTAATTTCTTATTGCCCTAGACATTTTTGAATTATAAAACTTTTGTTTCACTGTGGTGTGGAGTGTGGGTTTTTTTATTTTTGTTTTAAATCTCCTGTCTAACACATCTATCCAGTACAAAGATATGTGCCAAAAAAAGAGCAAGTGCTGCTGAATCTTTTTCTATATATTGAGCTCCACAGGGGACAGTGAATGTGCATTTTTCCTTCCACAACTACACAAAGACAGAACTAGAACTCAAATAAAATGGTCAAAAGTGTGTGTTCACCTGCTGCCTCTGACTTGATGATAGGTATGTTTCTCGCTAGTTTTGTCCTCAGAGACTGTCACAGAAAACAGAATTTCAGCATGATTTATTGTGGCTTGACAAAACACTGAAAAATTGATGAAGGAAATGCAAGTACAAATACAATTTGTGCTCATATAGTGTTCTTACTATGAATATTGCTAATGCTAGTAGAAATGCAATTAATTAGAAAAAATATTCTGAACACTTTCAGTACAATGTGAAAATAACATTAAGATGTATTTTTAAAGGGATTTTATAAACCAACAATCATTCCCTATTGTGCTGGTTTTGGCTGGGATAGAGTTAATTTTCTTCATGGTAGCTTGTGTGGGGCTGTGTTTTGGATTTGTGCTAAAACCAGTGTTGACAATACAGGAATGTTTCAGTCCCTGCTGGAGGTATGTTGTATGTGTGCCCATCTCTGATCTTATCTCCTGGGTGGGACCTGCACTGCAAATACCTTTGCTCCTGGATGGACCCCTCATACCCAGATCCTAGATTGTCATGTATTACCATAGGCATTACACAGCATAACCTGTTTTATTCTGTGTTATCCCATCCCATCCTGTTCCCTGAGCTCACCATGAGTCAAATGATGAAGAGACTGTTGATTGTCTGAAATGCCAGGGTCTTTTCAACTCCAAAAACACTTTCAAGGACACATTATCACAAAGATTACAAGTGGAAACTTTTATTTTATATTTTATTTCGTCTTATCTTATTTTTCTGAATCTGTTTCAGAGTCGACACTCATTAACACTAAGACAAGGTGATGTAGCCAAGAGCAGGCTGATTCATTCTTCAGTTTTGCTTGGAAAAAATATCTCTTGCAGTCTGAAAAAGGCAAGTCACAGAGCAACAAAATGCAGCAGAAGCAAGACAAGACCAATCAGTCCCTGTTTCCCAAAAAGTGGAAACTTGAAGAATGATGACCAGGACTGATCACAGTGAGACTGAAGAGATGAGTGGTTCTCTGGGGTGTTTTTGAATGTATGACACATACTGGTGACAAGCCTACTTTTTGCCTTCAGAAACTTGCTCCGCTGTGCATCTCGGCCAGTGATGCCTGAGAAGCGCTGTCATGCCTGCCCTGTGCTTGTACTGCATGCAGAGAGAGCTGAAAAGTGGCAGCTCCTGATGGTGCAGCAAGCCTGGAGCCCATCCAAGCACAGGCTGTTTTGCATGAGTAAGAACACCTAGGGAAATGGAGCCAAACAAAGTGCAGAGCTTGCTCCCACTACAAAAGGCTTTTTTTTTTTTTGTCTCATGGATGCCATGAAATCCAGGATATGAAGTATACAAGGAAACCTATGTTTCTTGAACAATAGTTTTCTGCAATCTAAATTCAGAAGACCTGACCAGGAACTTCACTGTTGCCTACATTTGATGACACCAGATCATGAAGGGTGGAGTCTGAGATGTCTTAAGGATACCATCACCCATCAACAGCCTGCTGGAGTCCAGCTCCACT
Organism: Eopsaltria australis; assembly: GCA_034509425.1. Classification (NCBI taxonomy): domain Eukaryota; kingdom Metazoa; phylum Chordata; class Aves; order Passeriformes; family Petroicidae; genus Eopsaltria; species Eopsaltria australis. The sequence goes on from JAVTVJ010000026.1 coordinate 4,464,161, forward strand.
TGGCCATGACCAGCAGATCCAGCCCTCCACTGGCTGGGTGAGCACCCACTGTATGGGTGGGCTCTGTACATGCCACTGCTGGTGTCAGTCTAGTCACTTTAAAAATGGGTGTTTCACCTCAGGAAAGAAAATAACCACAGCTGACATTAGCAAGCTTCCATTTAGAAGTCTCTTTGGGAAAAGTGCCAAATTAGCCCAGATGCTGAAAGATCTACAAGAGATGAAACAGTGGTGGTCAGTGTGATGTGGTAAGTGAGAATGTTCTTTATGCTCTGGAAGTGTGCATAAAGCTTGCTAAATTTTAAAGTAATTCTGCAGGTATTTAGTGAAGAGTAAGGTTCTCATTGATAATACTGATATGGGTGAGGAGGTTCCTGGCAAGATGGTCACCTGGCACTGAAAGGCATCTGCTTCTCTAAGAGTCCCTATGCACCTGTAATATGTCTTCAAAAAAGGATGGAAGATTTTGGTTTTATATGCCCACCTGGATCCATTTGAGAGTCTTGGTGTGATGATGTTTTTCAGACACAAAGGAGTTTTTTTGTTTCTTTTTCTTTCAAGTAATAAAAGTAAATGAAGCAATCTTCTAGCACATACATGGCAATACATTTTCAAAACAGGTTCAATAAGTGAAGAAAGGAATCAAATTATTTCTATTCAGCTAAAGAATCTCAATATTTTGATGCAAGATGAGTGTGACGAGATGAGCCCTTGCATGTGTCCAAACACAGATCTGATACATCAGCAGGTACAGCAAGGCTAGAGATTAATTCCCTTGCCATGAGTGGCCATTGTCCAGAGGGCTTTGAGAAAAAAGTCTTTAAGCAGAAAGGATTTCAAACAATGTGGAATTTATGAGTTAAAACATGTGCTTAGAAAATGAAGTCCTAGCCAGTGTATTTTAAGACAGTGCTTTGCTCTCTGCAGAGGGCCATACAAGGCAAATACATTCTGGCACAGCGCATCATGAAACTCTTATAGCTGTGCTTATTGCATTCCCCTACTATAGGGAATGCAATCCCATACATCACACCCCACAATCAAAAAGGATGTTAAGGTACTTGAAGACATCCAAATGAGGGTTACTAAGCTTGTGGAGGGGCTGGAAAGCATGTCTTCTGGGAAGTGACTGAGGACACTGGGTTTGCCCAGCTTGTAGAGGACAAGGCTGAAAGGCGACCTTGTTGATCTCTACACCTTCTTGAGGAAGGGGAGAGGGAGATGCTGAGCTCTTCCCTTTGGTACCCAGTGACAGGACACCTGGGAATGTTTCAGAGGAGCTCCAGGGCAGGTTCAGATGAAATGGTGTTCATAATTCAGGGGTGTCTTTATTATTTCTGAGCAGTGTTCACACGGTACCAAAGCCTTTTCTGCTTCTCACCCTGTCCCATCAGCGAGAAGGCTGGAGGTGCACAAGATGGGAGGAGACACAGCCAGGACATCTGACCCCAACTGACCAAAAGGGTATTCCATAACATCGCCATCATGCTCAGCACATAAAGCTGAGGAAAGAAGGAGGAGAGGTGGGACATTCAGAGTGATGGCATTTGTCTTACCAAGTCACTGTTACTCATGATGGAGCTCTGCTTTCCTGGGGATGGCTGAACTCCTGCCTGCCCATGAGAAATGGTGAATTAATTCCTTGGCTTTTGTGTATGGCTTTTGCTTTACCTCTTAAACTGTCTTTATCTTAGTCTATGAGCCTTCTCACTTTTACCTTTCCAATTCTCTCCCCCACCCCACTGTGGAGGGAGCAGCTGTGTGGGGCTAAGTTGCCATTTGTGGTTAAACCACATCTATCAAAGTTTTCAGCAAAGCATATTTTAAATTATTAAATTGCTCTTAAATTTTCACATAAATGTATTTGCTACAGAGATTTTTATGTTCCAGCATGTGCCTAAAAATATTGAAGTTTTGCTACAATCAATATTTTTTGGAATAATTTATCTGCTGTAACACAACCTGATTGAGCTTAGTCAATAGGCTAAGTTCACAGTTTAGAATTCAGATCATATCTTATGTAAGAATAGCAGCTGTGGGTCTGATTGAGCTAATTCACACTGCTAATTGAGCACAAACAAATGTGTTTAAGAGCATACCTTTGTGGTAGAAAGCAAAGTGAGTTCAACAGCATTTTTAAAGTATATATTAAATGCCTCTTCTCTCTGTTCCTTGAGCAGAAATTGGTTGATATATTCTTTTAACAGAAGTAATGACTGAGAATTCAGAGAAATCTACTAGTTTCCGGAAGGCAGAGTAGTTTGTGGTCCCATTGACTTTTAATTAAAAATAGACATAATATTATATCAGGTAATGAATGCCAGGGAGTGTGAGCTTTTGCAGAGTTTAGGGAACAACATCTAAAACACTAAAGAGGCTCCTATTCACTGGTCATTGGAAATGCACAATCATCTTTATAATGTTAAACTAGAGAACAGTGTAATACAATACAGATATATTTGTTCTGAGACCTAACTGTTGCAAAATAAAGAAATATTACAGGGGTTAAAGGTAAAATATTACTGAACTAAAGGTAAAATATCTGTCCTTTGCAATAGCTGAGCTTTTTAGAAAGGTTGCAGTTACTGCAATGATCTAATGCAATGTGTGAATTTCTTCAAGGAGATGTAGTTGAAAAACTCTACCAGGGATTCTCAGAGAGCCACATAATCAAATTAATACTTTTTGTTCTTTTTTTTTTTTTTTTTTTTTTATGTGGGATGGATTCTACCTGCTGATGCTGAAGTGATTATAATAACTAGGCATTTTAGAGCTCTTTCATCATTAATACCCTGAGGGAAGAATCATCCTCACTCCTTTCCTAAAATATCACTCACTAAACAGACCAGTGTTATTGCTAAAGAGGAACCAGAATTCCATTCTGAAGCCTTCAGAATAACAATGTGGGCTTTTAAAGGGGATTTAACAGCTAATTTAATTTAATTTAACATGAATTTATTGAAATATGCCTCCAAAATTTTATGGTCTGTAATGGCAAAAGGGCTGCTTCCATACTCAGGTGTGTAGATCAACCTATTAAGGTTTCTGTGCATACATATGTAAATATGCAGCTGTAGGTATGTATATCCTTGACAGAAGACATTTATTCAAGATCCATTTGATCATTCATCATAAATTAATACTTTTGTCCAAGAGTTTTATTTATTTTATTTATTTTATTTATTTATTTTATTTATTTGAACATTTTATTTATTTATTTGTATTTATTTTATTTATTTTAGCACAAGAGTGCAAGACATATCCTTTTATAAAAAAAAATACACGGCACCCCGTACCATAGCATGCCATCTAAAATGCAGAGCAATAGCTCCTTTCTCATCACCTATTGTTATGACTTGAGTCATTTACTTTGTCATCATCTTTCTCATGTAAGTAAATAAATTATCTTTGTCTTGCACAATACAGAGTAAATTTTGCTTGACACAGTATACGAAGTTCATAAACTGAAAGCAGAGAAAAATACACAAATTTAATTTGAGTTCATATACTTAATATCTTTCTGTTATTGTGAATTATGTTGCTCATCTTATGATTTTACCTAAAGCCTCATCAAAATTGTACAAATGTTCTTTGTCTTAAAACAGAGTGGGAAACCCCATCCATGTTTTTTTTTTTTTTTCAAAAACTGACTGCAATTGGAAAAGATAAATCAAAGAAATAGTTGCTAAACTTTAGGAAACTAAAAACTTCACCAATTTGTAGGCTGATAAAGACTTTGTTTAACTTTTTAGACTTTAGTGAAGAGGTAAGGATGTCATAGAACTGTACAGGGCTAGTTAATAGGATCAAAAGAAAAGCCAAAGAAAAATGAAATTGGGGAATGAAAGCAGAAAAGACCACAAAAAAAGCAGAAAATGGAAACAAAACCATTACAAAGTAGAGAACAATCTTGACATTCCCTTTTCTTTTTAGAATGGATTTCCCCATGTCATACACACGAAATGAATTAATTTCAGGTCAAAATCTGGTAAGTAAATTGCCAGTTCTTAGCTAATAAGAACATTATTATGTCCAATTATGCTTACAGCTTTTCAAATTTTATTTAAACACTAAAATATAGTATTTCTCTTGTAAAACATAATCTGTATCTTCAGTAACACCTTATGACTTTACAAATACAGGAGACAGAAGATTTTTGTTGGGCAGACAACATACTTGCTTTGATTTGGTAAATTCCTCATGTGAATTTTTTTTTTTTTTTTTTTAATAACTAGGTGCTGCAAAGCCCATACTTTCATCTTTGGAAAGTGTTTAAAAAGAAGTAACATCTAAGTTCCCGAGGCCTTTAAGTGCAAAGTATTTCTTCAATGAAAAATTTCATCCAGGAGCTCAAAGACTTCGTGTTGCAAAGATAGTGTTTTTTTGTTGCTCAACTTAAAAATATGAATCACTCATCAAAAATCTGGAATATAAAGTGATCCTTTAAAATAGTTTGAAGATGCTTTTTGAATATTTTTGACATCCACTTGATTTATTTTTCTGACTGATAAAATGCCAACTTACTTCTTTCTCTGGAGAGTACAAACACAGATATTGACGAAGTTAGAGGAAAGAAAATATTAATTAGCATACTGAATATGGGCAGCCCAGCCAAGTGTGTATTTTCTAGGAGTACATCTCTGATGGATCAATATGTTTTATTTGGAAATAATTCTAGATGGGTACCTAATGAAGTTATCCTTTGGGCTCATAGTACTGTTAGCTGAAGCATGACAGAATGCTTGTAAGGAGTGCATAGATTACATTCTTAAATGTTACCAGACATAAATCATAGAGCCACTAATATGACTTTTTATCAAATAGATGTTTCTTTTTATTAAGGTTTGTTTATCTGAAGAAGTTTACCTCTTAATACCTTGTATTTTTTTCAAAAGTTCCTGAATATGATACAAATTTCACTGAAATGTTTTAAGTCTTTATATGAAACTGAGTTATATCTGTTTTCCCTGCACACAGTCAACACGTGAAACTAATCAATTGATTGCTTACTTTTGTTCTTATATAGGTCAAGTGTTGTTTGATATCAGATACACAAAATTGTGCACAAATATATACATACATGCATTCCAGATAAAGGAGACATCTATGTCATAAAAAATCAAGAGGAACATTAACTTTTCTTTGTGGAGAACCATGAAACTCCCTGAATGGGGATCTCTTCAACCATTATATTTTCTATTTCTTTCCTGCTGGAACATGTTTAATTCAACAGCGCTCCTAAAGACTCTGTGGAAATACACCACCTTTCTCTTTTCTTGAAGCCTTGCTTAGCCACATCTTAGAGAGTAGTTTATGAAATCAGTAGAGCAACCTGCATAAAAAAGAATATCTTAAATTATTGTTTGCTAAAAGGACTTTAAAAGTAGCCAATAACTTTTAAATTAAAAGAACTTCTAGGCCATGAGGATATGATCCATACACCTAATAAGTCTGATGCAACACAGTATAATTGTAGGGACAGCCTTTAAATAAGTATCTTCTTTTTCAGAAATCCAGGCGGCAGTACTGTAATTAGAGGTCCAGAAGCTCCAAGGATATTAAAAATTTAAGCATGGAACCAGCTACCTTTGCAGTGTCTGTTTGCTAGCAGCCTGTTCTGTGAATTCAATCAATATACAGTCTCTGTATAAAGACCTATAAGTGTACCTATAATTTTATTTTTATTAAGGTTAATAGTTCTAAAAATAAAAGTTTGTTAAGCAAAAGAGAACAAATTGTTATGTGCAGAAAAAAAACCCCTTCACTTCTGTAATCTGTGTTTGAGGATTATTTGTCTAAATAGCCTGATGTTACTGAATGTCTTTTTTTTCTTGTTTCTGCTGAACAGTTCAGATGAGCAAATTCATATTCCATATGCTATTGAGTAATTATCCCCTGTTCATCATTATTGCTTCATGTTTTGGTAGTTTGGCTAATCAATTTGTTATGTGTATAAGGACTATGTGAATGACTGAAATTTTTAAGAAAGGCTATTAATTTGTACAGATAATATAGCATATAAAAATGCAAAAGTGCTAAATAAAATATTCCTATGGACATAAATATTAGGACTTTTTTGCTTTGCTACAACCTCTCAACTAATAAATTTTTGAAATACAAAAAAATTACAGGACCTCTAAATACACATAAAATGATAAAATATTTGAGATTTTTTTGTTGTTTAGAAAATATTATCTTTGATGTTTCATTTTAATTTATTACTGAATAACATCTTACAAGCATAAAACTTGTTATTTGTGCAAGATATATTGTACAAAAAATTCTATTTACACCTAATGATCCTTTTTTTTTTCTGAGGCATCTGTGTTTTGAACAAACCCAAGGTAAAATCTCTTAGACAACTTTCATAACCTGTTCCTCAGAGTACCTGTAAATTGTTTTCATTTAACAGGACTATGAATGTGCCAATATTTCAGTTGTTCTCTATTTTACAAAATGATGAATTCTGTTATCTGCTAATTATCATTTGTGTTGTACTGAGTAATCTTGTTCAGCTCAATGAGACACGTAAGTATGTGCTCAGCTTTCTGCTGAAACCTGTGTATATCATGAATGTCAATGAAATCAATTTATTTGAATGGTATTAGGAATAGACAATTCACTACTTTCCAATTATTCAGAAATAATTTCAACCCACAGTTCCCAATTTCTGAAAAAATACATCCCTTTAATATCACATAGTTCATGCCTTACTTGTAGGTCATCAATCTCTCTATAGAATCTTTAGAGGTCTGTTGTCTTAGTATTTAATGCAAAGATATGTGATGACAACATTTAGGTGTGCAGGTGTTTTATATAATCACACAATTATGTATTTTGTCACAGCTCTTAAAAATATTACAGGATTTTATAAGGGGGAGAGCTGACATTTTTGGTTGCTTTATTCAGTGTGATGCCTGAAAAACTTAAAATTTTTAAAACCCCAGTGGTTTACAAGATTCTTTCTCTGGTGACACTTGTCTTTACATAAGTCTCTTGACACTGGAAGGCAAGGCAGTTTTCCAAAGCATCAATTTGTTTTCAAAACTCTAGACTTCCTTTTAAATAATTTACTTGGTTTATTATGAAACAAATCATGGGTACATCCAGTATCTACAGTATAAAATAATCTAAATTTTAAATATTCAATAGAGCTCTGAAAGTTCTCAAGTTGATAAAGTGGCACTATGATGCTGCAGATTTTTTTATTGGTCGTAGTCCAGAGCAATGGGAAAACATAACTTCTATTTAGTTCAGTCTTTATATTGAAGACATTGATGTTAGATTTCATTGCATCTCAGCACAGTGAGAAAAACTTATCTACATGTTGTGCACTTGTTCTTTTGCTGTAGGGGCATAGGTTTCATGTCTCACATCACGCTTTCTTCAATAAGTGCCAGAGCACAATTAAGTAGATGAACATTTAGTGAGCTGGATTGTAAGTATTCATTGTACAAAGGAAAAATAGTAACATGGTAATAGTAATGCATTCTCAGCCCATTGCTATCCTGAGAGGAGGCACAGTCATAATAAACACAGGATATTAAGTGAGGATTAACAAGACCTTTAACTGCCTGGAAAAGCTGGCTGTAGGAGAGAACAACAGTTGTTCTTTGATTACGGTCTTCAGACAAGCAGTTCTCTGAACTCATACATGGCTTGATTATCAATAGGACCTTATTTTTATGTGCTATATGCATTCTTATAATCTTCAATTTACTGTAGAAACTGCTGGTTTAGTCTATGTAATCTCACAAAGAAAGGAAGACATTCTTATTCAAGTTGAAGGAATTTTGTAGTACTTCATTCAGGAGTAATGTAATATTGCTTACAAGTCCATATTCTGACTTCTGTGTTTGTATAGGGAATTTAGGAACAAAAATCTGGTTATTCTGAAGATTGTAAGATCCTGGTCTAAAAATAAAAATAGACTAGAAAATTTTATTATTTTAAGAGAAATCTGACAAAATGAAGAGTTAATTAGTGTCCCTAGACTGATTAATATCTGTGTTATTTTTATTATTATGGAATCTGAAAGTTTATATTGGATTTACCAGATGCAACTGGTAAAAGTAATGGAAGATGTATTTCCATATAATCTCATTAGTAACTGCATTCATAATCTGCTTTGAAGCAGAAGAGAACATGATCCTGTTAATTCCAAATGTAGGAAACAAGAAAAAATGAGGATCAGAAAAAAAGTAAATTGTGTGGTCATATTCCTGTATTTGTTGACAATCTTGCATTTTACAAATGTATTGGAAAAACTATTCATGGGTGTCTATCTTTGCTATTGATGTTTGATTAGACTGATATTTACAGGCAGTATTAAGTAACAAATCAAAAGTATGTATTGATGATTGTACTGGTTTTAAAAACTCCCTGGAGAAAAGTAAAGACTGCTCCAGCCCCACCCCTGGGGGGAAAACAAAGAAAACAAGACTGTGAGAGGTTAAAAATGCTAGAGTCACAATTTTACTGAAGCAAAACTCACAAACAGAACAGAGAAAAATGGTTTACCTACAAAACCAGCAGAGGCAAAAGGCCACCTGACCTCTCACCTCTCAGGCAAAACTAAAATTGCCGTGTGGCTGGGAGATCAAAGGAGGCTCTTCCATCTGAAGGGATTTACTCTGCCAAAGTGCAGGTGTGAGACTCAGTGCAGCAGTGGCCAGCAAAAGCCGTGCAGGTATTGCTGCAGCAGTGTCAGTGTGGGCAGTGGAAGCTGTGGAGGTGTTGCTGCAGCAGTGCTGCTGTGGGCTGTGCTGGGAACCCCGGTGTGGTTCCAGCAGCAGCCACCTGTCCTTGACCCTGGCCAGCAAGGAATGGCCACCCTTCTGCTTCTGCCTGCTGCCCTAAAGAGGCAGTCCATTTAGGTAACCTAGATGCATGTGGAATACACAATTTGGTCACTCACGTGCAGTGCTAATCTTTGCCTCCTCTCCCTCTGGACAATGATGAAGAGAGCTGAAGATGTTTAGCACAAATGCAGGTTTGAAGAATGGATTTAAAAAGGTTTCTGAAAGTGACTTCCTTCACTGAAAGTTATGCTATTGTAGAAATTACATATATCACAAAGCAGTCTTCAAAGAAACAGCAAATAATGTATAAATATCTTGATATACAGAAAGTTCTGGTGAGTTTTTGGTTTTGTGTTTTGCGGTTTTTTTTAAGCTGCTAGACAGGTATAAAAGGAAACATAGCTTGAAATTATAAAATCTAGTGAGATTAGAAATCAAAGGTACATTTTTTGATGAAGGGAAGATGCAATTAAATCAAGTAGAAAATGGTGTGGAGTCCCAGTCCTCACCTGGCAAGTTAAAAGGGTCTGTGAGGTCCTTGAGGTGGGTACATGGGAGAAATGCAACAAAATTCTCAGGAGGTTAAAAACCCACACTGGCAAACTTCAGAAGATCAGAAATTTGGCAAAACTTAAAAAAAAAAAACTCCAATCAATCAAAATTAAGTATTTCACTGAGAATAGACTCAGAAAACTCTACTCATCCAACATTAAATTACCCATATTTCAAGAAGAGGGAATTAGGAATAGGAAGGAAGAGAAAGACAGAAAAAGATGATACAGCTAGTGTCTTGTATCCTGGTGTGGTTTCAGCTGCCATAAAATCCAAGGACAATGGGGACGCAACCACGTGTGTCTCAGGGCAAAGAGTTTAATCTGCTCTGGCCTCTTGCTGCCACGCCTCCCCAGGTGGGGCTTCCAGATGTGGTCACTCTGGGGCTCATCTGGGGCTGCAGGGGTGGTGTGGGGGCATTGCTTCCCATGTGCCAGGTGTGCCAGCGACTGACAACCCTTCTGGGCTGGACCAGAGGCTCCACGGCAATGGGGTGTGGAGCAGTGCATGCCCCACTTCCACAGAACTTGCACTGCTCCCCCGCCCCCACACACTTCAGTTGTTTAGAGCCAGTGATCATTTTCTCCAGTCTCTCACAAATGGTAAAGGTTCCTCTTTCTGACGTTTTGAATAAAGACTGGGGCTTTTTGGAAAGAGATGATTTATCGTTATGTAATCACTAAGATCAATAAAAATTACCTTTTACAGAAGTCAAGCTGATAGTCTAAGAGCTTTATCTGGATCAATCCAGGGTGAGTTACAGCCTTCCAACAAGTCAGCAGACAGATGCTATATCACTGCAATGGGCTACGTGTCATCTTAACCTTGCCAAAAGATAACGTAAAATTGATACCCCCATGAAATTACTTTAAACGAATGCATTTTACCTCAGAAGATAGGGTGAGCTAAGTGTGCACATATGGTCTGTTGTAACTCACCTCATGAACAGTGACTTGTAAAGCTGCTGTAAATCGTTAGCTTTTGGTTCTGTGCCCCTATGTTTCCATGAAGAGGAAATACTCCATACTTAAAAGCTTTTACAGATTGGCCCTCCACGGGTAGTAGCATTTTTATGAGATGTAATGGATCTGTAATTCTGATGGGAATAAGTACTTTTTGAAATAAGAATACAAATCAGTTTTGAGCCCCTTACTATAAAAAAGACATTGAGGGGCTGAAGTGTGTCCAAGGAAGGGCAACAGAGCTGGTGAAGGGTCTGGATCAGTCTGATGAGGAGCTGCTGATGGAGCTGGGATTGTTTGGTCTGGAGAAAAGAAGACACAGAGGAGATATCTCTACAACTCCCTGAAAGAAGGTTATAGCCAGGTTGGGGGCAGTGATCTTAAGGTATTTTCCAACCTAAGCAATTCTATGATTTTATAATTCTAAGTGCAAATGAATTTAGGTTCTTATTAAATTAATTACAGGATCAGTTTTTGTGAAAATCACATGATTAATTGATGGTAATAATGCTATGCGTTTGATACAATTTGATGCTTTAAGACCTTTGATAAAATAATTTATTTTTTAAATCAACTATCTACTCCTTGTGAACTTCTAGAAAATAGTCTTTCTCCTACAAGACGACCTCAAGGGTAAACAAAATTAATGAAAAGGTTTGATCAGAAATGGCTTAAAATTCAAGAATTCTACAAGGCACTAAAATGAAAATATTTTCCAACAGTGCAAAATGTTTAAGAGTTCAAAACTATGAGCTAAACCAAAGATTTATATTACCACAGACAGATGATTACAAATTCAGACTGAACAGATGACCTGTTAGAAAATAAAGATCCTATTTACATTTAAGCTGGTTGATAATGCTGCATGTAGTAGCAAGATTTTTTAAAAAAGAAATTAAAGAATGTTTACGTAGTTCATAAACTAAGTGTTGTCTAAAAAGTGCTAAGATGTGTCTGTATATTTGTTCCTGCAAATTAGAATTTAAAAATAAAAAAAAAAAAAAAATTATTATCTCTACTTTTGTCAAGCTATACTCTGATTCATCAAATGTTTTTCAGAAGAAGCTGTTATTCTCATACAATAACTGGCATCTGTGTCATCCTTTCTTGTTGAACAAAGTAAGTCAACAACCTTCATACTCTCTCTTAGATGCTCTTCCAAAACAAGGCTGAAACGCCTACCAGTATGTCTGTGTGAGAGGCTAAAAGAAGTGACACCTGCTCTGCAGATAAACATCAGTCTCAGAGCTCTCACTGCAGTATCTGCTGATGCTGTGCAGTTTGAAGTAACCCATTTTCTTATTTTCCATATGGCCAACAACCTTGAATGAAAACAGGGTCTTATCTGCTTATTGTCTCTACTTGAATTAATAATCTTCTGTTTGTGATATCTCAAATTATTGCTATGAAAACGACTATAATTTCACAGAAGGCCATGGTAAAAAATAAGATGTAAATGCTTCTAATCAAAGATACTCGTCATGCAAATGAAATTCTAATTAGAAGAGGAAACAATCTGTTTTAGCAGACCACCATGAGAAGAGCTGCTCAGCATTAAATATCATTTGATAAAGACATTAGCTTGAAAAAAGATACTCGAGTAAGTAAAAGTAATTGAGTATTTAATATGACTTTTAGGATATAATCCTAGAATATCCAGTCCATGGATTGAATTTAGGAATTGGATTTAGGTTTGAATATAGCTGGAATCAGAATAATTTTTGCTGTTAGGGCCTTTACAGAAATAGATCTTTCATTTTTTTACACATGGTGAAAGCTGCTTCCTTGAAATGGGAAATTCATGTTACATTATCAGAGTTTAGTCTATTGGCACACAGAATTCTATCATATAGTCTAATAAGATTGTCTTGAAATGCTGAAGACTATTACACCAGGTTCCAAGAATAACTGTCACACTGCATATAAAACAGTAATTTAGATTAACTATTAGTTTCAAAATTTTTTATTTTCCTTTAGAAGTCTCTCTTTTGTTTGAAAAAATTAATATTTTGCAGTAGGGATTCTTTATTTATGTTTCAGCTTTGTTCCTTCAGGACCCTTCAAACCCATCATTCTGACAAGCTTGCAGGCATGCATTTATCATTAGTGTTGGTAGACACAAGTATTATAAGTAGACACTGATATAATAGCAAAATGGACTCTATTAGACAATATAAGTTTGTCAAGACAAGAGATCTCCAGAGAAGCAGACTGATTTTATGTAAAATGCAACCAAGAGAAATTTTTAATTTCAGAACAAGAAAATTCAAGATCATGAAACAATGGAGTTGAATAAAACCTTGGAATAACTGAAAATGTTCAAATCAAGTCTTCCCATTTTTTTGTCTTCTCACATTAAAGGGATCTTATTCATTAAATAGCTTTTGATTGCTTTGACCCTTTGGATGCTGGTTTGTCTTGCTTTTCTCAGTCGTTTTTCCTGATCAATGGAATGTGATCTCTAGATGAAGGAGAGAAACCCATAGCTCACTGATGTAACATGAGGCTGGGTTATGGAGTTTGCGTATATCCTGTTCAACTGAATGGTGCAAAGCAAGGATTTGAAATTATACCAGCTATTTCCTACACTAATTTTAGAGGTTTCTTATTCTAACCAGGCAAACCAGGTTGTGAATGAAGTCATAGTTACAAACTGACCATCTGCATCTTTATAGGATAATGCAGATTCAGAAGTACAGCCAGTTCTAATAGGAACAGAACTCAGTGACCTTGATGTCACCAAGAAACCATCTCAAAAATGCAAAAGGAGTCTCAAATGTCTCCACCAAAACTGGGCTATAAGTTTGGGATGTTCAATTAATTTTCATATCTGGGGTAGAAGAAAATTAAATTCATGGCTTTAAGTACAAAAGAATTTCAAGGAATAAAAAAAAATACAATGCATTGTGCATATTCCAGTTATGTGAAAAAGCAGGTATATGATGAATATATATTGTATATAATTTATGGAGTGCATGGAGTGTATGAAAAAATTTGCTTAAAATCTTATGTTGTGAGAAGACTATTGGAACCTAAGCGTGTGACCCATTGAAATACACTTGCATGCTATAGCTCCTTTAACTGATAATTGTGATAAAAAATGTTATCTGAGCTTTAATATAATATTTCTCTATACAAAATTTACATTTTATAAATGTACTCACATATGCTAAAATAAGTTCTTAAATTTATGGGGAATGCTGCAAAAAAAGTCCAAATAAACAACCAAGACCACCAAAAAAACCCTAGACCGCGCAAAAGCTAAAACCCAAAGAAACTACTTAATGTCTATATAATTTTTATTTGTAATCAGATATATTATTATTACAGTCAAGGAACAAATGGGACTTAATCAATATGATCAATATTTTTAAAAACAGGCTAAGGAGTGAAATTTGTGAATTCAGCACAAATCCAATGAACAGTGTCACCTGGGAAAAAATCCTGTAATGGGAAACTCTTAGTTTGCCCTTGATGATGGTTTTCTATCTGATTTTATACTTTCCACAGATTTCTTACTGTGTCACTCAGCAAGGTGGATGTGGAAGTGGGAGGGAATGAGAATCTGAAATCTATGTCAAAGACTGTTTATGAACTTCACGTTTAAAGTTAATTGGAAAAAATGCATGATTACCCTTGAGAATGTTGGTCAGAAAAAAAGAAAAATCTTAAATCTCAGAACAGGCCTTGTCATATGGAAGCCATCAGTCTTCTTTTTGCTTATTCTTTGTATGACTTTCCTAGTAATGCATTTCGTTACTAAAAATATTCCCTTTTTATCAGGAAGGCTAACTGCTCAGCTCCAGGCTCTGCAGTTTGCAAATTCAGACACTTTCTCAGAAGACAGTTATGGGTTTAAGGCTTCTCAGGTCACACAGGATTTAATATCTCAATTCTGTTTCTTTCAGTACTTAAGGTGCTACTACTACAAGACTGCTCTGTGAAAGAATTGTTATGTTTTTTCCACTGGTCCTGTTTGATCAAAAAAGTACTTGACAGCTATTCTTAAAGAGTATTTTGATAATGACTTACGTTTTCTGTTGCCTGTTTCTGTTAGTTGATACAGCATTTGGAAATGCAGGTGGAAAAATATATTGGTGGAGAAAAGTGACTTCTCCAGAAGATCTCTTTGGGGAAGCTGTGGAAGGAGTCTGGCTGGCTCATTAGGAGGTCCTGCTGGAGCCAGGAAACCACTTTCATGTGGTAGGTAGCCTGCATCTGGCCCTTTGTTGCTTTTAAGTTCATGGTCAGAACCTTAGCTGATAAAAAGCTGATGTAAGTCCAGATGATGTCAGGCCTGAGCCTTTAATATTCATTGGTAACACCTTGAATCCTTTTAGTGGTATCTTGTCTTCATTAACTTTCTTTTCTGGTGACACATCAATTCCAGTATTTGGACCTACAGTTGGCTTTTGATATTGATTTTTTAAATTAATTTAGAAAAGGTTGTGAAGTTCTTCCGAGCAGATATGAAATGATTTATCACTACCAAGAACTATATGTCTCTTCAGTGGAATTGAAAAGAATTCCAGTGGGGCTCTGCTCCCACTGTTAACTAAGAATTCTTCTGTATATTGAACTACATTTAAAAAGTGCAGGAATTTCTAAAATTTATTTAGGTCTATTTTATCTTTTAAATATATATATTAGAATAAATATACACATTTTCTATAGCCTTTGGGGAATCAGCGTGCTTCATATGACCAAGGAATAACTGTTCACCTTGCCATTTAGGTATTTCAGTTCTCTTATCTTGATTCCAATTCTTTTGGAGAGAAGCAAGGGATACAGTTTAACCCAAACATCGGTCTAAGAAACCTTACACACTTTGGGATAAAAGAATTAAAGTACCAATCTAATTTTAGTTGTGACTAGCTCTTATTTTGACATGTAGGTCTTTTATCTATAACAATTATAAGTAGGCAAATTAATGGTACATTCTCCTAAAGTGGCAGAGGTGACAATTACGAATATAGCACTTGGTGACATCACATGCGATGATAGCAAATTCAGAATGAAAAATGATGCCCTGTTCTTTCCTGATTTTGCAGTAGAATTTGTCATAGCACTGGGGTGTAGTGCACTAATACCAGTCTCTTTCAGAATCAGAGCTACTGATAAGACTCTTCACTGCTTCTTCATCTCACCCCCACGGTACACCTATCACTCACACCTTTTACCCCTTTTCTCCTATTTCTCATTAACAATTACTTTTCTAATCCATCTCTCCTGTGTTTTTTCACTTTATCCAATTATCTTCTGTAGATAAGGTTATTTCCATTTCAAGTAGAGGGTCACAGGTTTTGGGGACTGAGGATGTGTTTGTAATAGTTTTCTTTTAGATATATAAACAGTTGTTTAATTATCAGGTAACTTTTAAAATTTTTGCTTTAGGTTATAGTGAGATGAAGTAGTTATTCTATGCAGATTAAATTGTCTCTGAATAAAACATAGTATGGATGAGTGGACACAGAATGACACCAGAGACTATTTCCTAGTCCTGAAATCTTATTATGGATAAACTCTTCATATATGCAGCCAAAAATTTACTGTTCATACAGTTGAAATCTAAACAGTCTATTCAAAGTTTTATTTTTTAATTTTATTTTATTTATTACCAGATTCAGTTATTGCAGAGTAAGAAAATAAAGAGTAATGCCATTATCAAAAAAATATCTTTTAGAATACAGTTGAAGTTATTATGCACATATCCTGAGTTTTTTCTGAGTTTTGACCATCTTTTCAGTGTCTCTGCAACACTGTAAATAACTTCAATTTAATTGGGGTATTGCAAATCATCAGCATCCTAAGTCTTTCACATGGAGGAGTATGGTGTTAATTATGATGGTTTCTTTCTCCTTCTCTCTCTTGAATTTACTTAGGGCTATTTTTATGCCTTTGTTAAACCCACTTTGCAGTTTGATCTCTCTCCTGTGGTCTGTAACCATTTCATACATATGGTGTATTTTATATATATAGTTTAGTTTTCCTTTGTTCTCTTTATAAACAAACCCCAAAACCAGCTCTTATGTCTACATTATTTGAGTTGTTTATAGCCCTAAGGTCTGGAGCCTGTGTTCTGCCTCTTTGCCACCCCCATGCTTTTACTTCTCTCTATATAAAAAGTGCAGCTACACTATACAAATATAAGTGAAAATAAACCAAATTTGGCATAGCCCCAGTCGTTGGAAAAGTTGCTGTTACAAACAAATCAAATAAAGTTCCAGATAGGATGAAGCAAATTCAAGGCAAACTTTGTAAGCATCAGTCTGGAGGTCCCAACTAAGTCATTACACAGCCTGTTATTAACAATGTCAGCCATATATTTACTGAGTTACAGAGCTAAAAAGTCTTAGTTTGCAAACAGAAATAATGAATCACACCAGGTATTCTTCAAGGTAAAAACTGTTTTAAATTTATCAAGGGGTATAGAAAGCCGGAATAATCAGAAATCACTGAACAAAAGGACACAGAGACAACCAAGAGTACCCCAACTGATGGAGCAAAACTGCTGGAAGACACCTTCACACTCTGAAGACTTGCAGTGATGCTGTATTTTATTTTTGTATCTGCCATATTTTGATCAGACTGTTAAATTTATTTTAATTGGCTAATTTCTTGGATTCTCAAATAAAATGTGTACTTTTCATGCCCATGATAAAACAAGGAAAAGGAAACATTGATCAATTATTAGACTAGAATTTTAAGTGATTATTCTGGGATTTATCAGTGCTTAATATCTCAAGAAGATTTATCAGTGTATTTCTAAATATACAAAAAGGAGAAAGATTTTGTCCTAATTTACTACTTTCTGATGAAGAAATTAGTATTCATTAGCTTTTGGGATCTAGTTTTATCTACTTTGAATTCAAACATCTAGAGAACTGAACTAATCTCCACATTCCAGTTCATGTTTTTTCTCTGCCTTATTCTAAAGCTGAACTGCCTTTTTTTGTGTTGCATTGTCGTGAAAGTTGTGAAAGTCATAAATGACACCTTTTTAAGGCATTCTTAGCAGCTGACTTTGTCATATTTGCCTTTGTAAGCAGGAACATAATCAGAAAAGTAGTTAGGAAAAGTCTCAACTAATACTACAAAAGTCCTAAAAGTATGTTTCCAAAAGTTGAGTTAGCTCCTCAGCTGAGTCATTGTAAATGAATAATATGGAGAGAACAAAGAACACAGATGAAAAATTTTCATTGCAGCACAAAAGTCAAAATCTGGACTCATTTAATGTTTGTTTTTTTCTGTGTGTTTGGAGGCTCTCATTTAACCTGTGTTTGATATCTATATTCACTCTGTAAGAGATTTGAAATCTTCTGGCAATTGTATATCTCCTAGTTCTGTTGTCTAATCTGGAAGGAATATTATGAGCAATATGATTAATGCAGTGAACAGTATTTAGTATATTTTAAATGACTACTAATTAATTAATTACCTGTCCAGTTTCAGCATTTAGGTAAGGCATAAATCTAAGCTTTTTGAGAGTCTATTTCCTTTATGGATGAAGAAAGAAGCAATTACTCCATGAAGAAAATCAGAGAATCCTAACGAGTAGAAATAAAATATGGCAGCTTTGAAGACTCCAGAAGGTCAGTCATACCAAAATCAGAAAAGAATTTCAATATCATACTAAGACAAAGCTATAAAAAATGTATGTAACCAGGGAGATTTACTATGAGCAGGATAAATTATGGTGTTTTGTCTGCCCAGGATTTTATTTTCTGAATTATTTACTGGGGGGGAGCGGGTGTTGTTTCTTATTAGGTGTTCTTTTTTAGTGATTTTTTTTCTCTGTGCAGATTTCATGCTGAGTGCCAGATAGACAGCTCTCAAATACCATGTTTACTTATCTTCAAAGAGGTTACAAAATGTACAACAGTCTGAATGCTGATTAAGGTGGTCTGTCTGCATGTCTGAGTTTAGCTATGACATCTATAATGGCCTAGCATTCAAAACTTGGATTTTGAATAATTGTTATTTTTACAAGAAAAAAAAAACAGAAAAAGGAACTGGATTAAGTCTTGTTGATACAACTATCTATTGCTATTGTTGATGTATTTTATAATCCATGTTGCAGTGTCAAACATACAAACTTTCCCTCTTTCCGTTTGGAAGTACTCCTTTATTTCTTTGAACCTCGCTCCTGGAATGGTGTACTGGCTTTCTATGTTCTGCAGTGTTTATTCTGTTATCAAAATCTCCAGACTATCTTATCTCTCATTCCTATCTCTTGACACCTTTATGTTTCTTTTCTTTTTATCTGCAGGGATTTTATAGTTTTTGATGATGGCACTAAGACAGGTTATTTGATGTTTAGTGTATAACTTGGTTTTCAGATTGCATTTTCAAATCTGCTTTTCAATGGTGATTCAGTGCTAAAGGAAACCAAATAAAACTCATTTTGTATCTTATATTTATTTTCATGATAGCAGAATTCCACCAAGTGAAATTCTTTTAAAACATCTACATTCTCACATCTACTTTTGTTGAAAGTGTTTTCTTCTTTTGATAGGTGTTTTGTAATGTAAACAGTTTATCTTTTCTTCATTTCGCTTTACTCTATACAACAGCATTTCTTTGCTTTTCTTTTTTTCTTAATGCAGGTTGAATTCTTATTTTGCAGTTTTGAGTGAACAGTTTTTTTAAATGCATTTCACAGGGCATGAAATATTGGGGAATAATTACACGGAATTCTTCAAGCAGCCAGTAAAAACTATATAATCAGTAACAGAACAAAATACTCTTGTTATTATCATTGAAAAGAATGAAAAGAAGACATAGTTCTTCCTTTAAAATTAAAATACTAGTCTTTATGCATAGGTCGATAAGCAAATTAAGCTCTGATATAATTTCTATTTTTCTGGCACAATACTGAATTGAAAAGACATTTTCATTTTAGACAACAAGATGAACGTTTAGCTTTCAATTTATGAAGTCTCACCTAACAGAAATGTAGGATTTGGAATATCAAGTTTGAAAGTCTTAATTACATAACTGTCTTTTCTGACATGCAATTAAACATTCACTTCTTAATCTCTCTTCTGGTTTGGCTGGGATAGTTAATTTTCTTCACAGTACCTGGTATGGGCGTGTGTTTTGGATTTGTGTTGAAAATAGTGTTGATAACATAGGGGTTTTTTTTTATTATTGCTGAGCAGGGCTTACACAGAACTAAGGCCTTTTCTGCTTCTCAGCCACTCCACCAGCGACGGTGCTGGGGGTGCACAAGAAGTTGGAGGGGGACACAGCCAGGATAGCTGGTCTCTACTGACCCCAGAGATATTCTAGACGATATGGCATTGTGCTCAGCACATAAAACTGGGGAATAAGGAGTAAGGGGGGGCTTTTGGAGTGATGGTGTCCTTCAAGTCACCATTATGCTTGTTGGAGCCCTACTTTCCCAAGCATTTCCTTGTCCTTTGGAAGTGGTGAATGAATTCCCTGTTTTACTTTGCTTACACGTACACCTTCTGGTTTTCCTTTTAAACTGTCTCTATCTCAAACAATGCATTTTCTCACTTTTACTCTTCTGATTCTCTCTCTCATTCCATCAGGGGAACTGAGCTGCCACCTGGGGTAAAACCACAGCAATCTCTTTGTCTGCAAATGCAATATCATGACACTGCCCACTACACAGTACTGCTGTGATGATACATGGAATATTGTGGAAGGTGAAATACCCTGTTTGTTAGTTGCATCTAAAGGAATACTTGGCATGGCGGTGTTCAGTCAAAGATCAGACTTGATAATTTAGTGTTCTTTTCCAACCTTACTGAGTCCATGATTCTATTAAATAAAATATGTAGAATTGTCTATTTGGGGATAAAAAAGTATAGAAAGGAAGATCATTGGAATTTTCTGTATATAATGAATTTTCTCTTTTTTTATCAGATTATGGTCTCACTGGTGGATCTTGAATGAAAGTATTTTTGGTTTTAAGATTTCAATAACTTTATAAAACACAACACCAGCATGTTCCTCAATAATTGCATAGTCTTAGAATGCAAAAAACACTGCAGGGCTGTGTAACTAGTTACTTCTGACACAGACAAGTAGAAAAATAAAAACTTTAGGCCCTATGTTGCTATATAGTTGGGGGTTTTTGCATATGATTGAGAAGATGAAGATTAATACTGACTCAATATCCATCTTCTTCAATTGCTCCACTTAGAAATCTAAGGAAGTATATTTTCT
The DNA here is from genome assembly GCA_034509425.1 of Eopsaltria australis. Lineage (NCBI taxonomy): Eukaryota > Metazoa > Chordata > Aves > Passeriformes > Petroicidae > Eopsaltria > Eopsaltria australis. The sequence goes on from JAVTVJ010000026.1 coordinate 4,484,673, forward strand.
AATTTTGAATTTCTGAAACTCTTCACACAGAAATTAACTTCATTCTTCAAAAAAGAAATTAATGTAGAAATGTAAGCATAAACTCAGTATAGGAAAACACTGGTGATAGAATTGTGATCAGAAGTACAGTGTTTAGATTTCAAGGTTTAAGCAATGGATTTGTGCATTGATAGCAGTAACTGCCAGCAGTTCTGATCAACAAAAAATTCTAAGTAAATGACAAAATAAATAATCTTAGCACAGCAGGCAAATTGTGTTCACTTTAGAAAAGTACAATCAATCATTGTATTGTAGCTCACCAGAAGCTTCCTATCTTCTATTCCCAGCACAGCATGATTTGCTGGTGTTAAACACCAAGCAAATCTATACTGAAAATGGCACTGCTTCTTAATCAGTTCACATAGTCTTTGATATTCAATTTATATACATTAATAAGAATTAATATATCAATAAATTTTAATAGATCATCCATCTGAAAAAGCAAAGGAAAAAAAATCTTAAAAAGCAAAGAAAATGAAGTGAAGTAATGAGTCATTTGGATTAAGCAGCTCATTTTATCAATTCTGTAATTTTACTGCAGTATATTCTAACAGAGAACTCTTTAAAGATCAGAAAGGGTATCTGTTGCAACAGACTGGTCTTTTTCAGTGATGTGGTAATCATAATTTTCTATTTCATCCCTTGCAACCAATAAACAAACTAAAATATCTCTTAAAGTCACTTGGATTCTCTGTTTTAAACTCTTTCTAAGGAAAGTTATTTATGGTTGCTAAAAACATATTGTTTCCTTTTCTGAAGCCTTGTCTTGATTTCCCTGGTGACCACTGATAAGAATGTATTCCCTTCAGCTGTCAGTTTTGCCTATGGTGCTTTAGAGAGAGAAAGGTCTCCTGTACGGATCTTGTTTTATGAATTTGTATGTCTTTTAATTTCTTCTATGAGTTAATTTCTGAAGAGCTAAAAATGGACCAAAACATAACTTTCTTTTGAATAGGATGACTTCTGCTTTTGCAAACATTTCTCTGCTTTTTTAGTGTTCATCCAGAATAAGGCCTAAACCTGTCAGTAGAAAGGACCTGCACTGAACTTGGAGTGATTTGCCTCTGGCACTGTAGCAAACTGCCTGAGAAATGAGGGGACTGCTGGTGATAAAAGGGAAATAAGTAAGTTATAGATGACTATGGTTTGCATCCCCTAATGAAGAACTGATAGAGAGATCATATGAGTGAAGAATTAAGAGCACTGCTAAGAGGACTCCATGAGACACTATGGACAATGACTACTACAAGACTAGAGAACGTCAAACTCCCTCACTCTGCCTCTGGAGGATTTGTTTGCTAAAGATTCAGCTTGCTCTAGCTTACATGCAGGGTTTCAGAGGAATCCTAGAACTTCTTTAATTAACTAATGCCTCTGTAAATGAGAAAGATTTGGTTTTTCTGCCTCCTTCAAACCTGTTCTTCATCTTGTGGTTTAGCTCACCTCTTGCTGTATTCTGTAACTGTGCACTTCTCAAGTGGAGCTGGAAGTTAGATCTTCTAACTCAAGTTAGAAGATCAGCCTCATTGTTGTATTCCAGGACAAAGAAAAACTGTGAGTGATCCCTTATAAACTCAACTGCGCTTTGCATCTGTTTCTTAGAAAAAGAAAGCAATTAAGTTGCTGTAATAAATTGAATGCAGCAGTTTAATTTGTTCTGTTGGTCCTATTTCTATGAGAAAGATGTAACTTATATGTATATCATAAGCAGACTACTTTCTTACCACCCTCGAATAATAAAATGTAAAAATTCCTTTTAATTTTCAAAGTAAAGCATTTCTAAATTGAAATGAAACAAAATAAATATAAGGAAATGTGGAACACAGTTTGCTGATACACGTGTGTTATAGCCTTGTCCCCAAACTCATCAACTCAGGCTTTAAATGGCAAGGACATTTGATCCAGGCCCACAAGTATGGGATTTGCAAGTGAGCTAAAAATCCATGCTATTTAATAATGGCACAAATGTATTATGCATCCTGTGATGGTAGAAAAATGAAATTATAAATCTTACGCCAAATGTGCCAGAAAAGCTAGCATTTTTCAAAATCTTATTGAAAAGCTTATAAAATTCAATGTAATTTATACTTCTAATATTTTGGAATTTTTTTGTAATTTCCATGTTCCCCTACCTCAGCCTATTCAAAGGCATAAATTCTCCTCATTTACAACTTGAACAGTAATTTAGCTTTTTTTCTGTCATTTTAGTAAAAGAAACTACAATGCTTTCTGTCATCTAATCTAATAATTTTCATGTTTGTACTGGTACAATGAGATTGCTTGCCTAATAAGACACATGAACAAGTTTCAAAGCTGGTCATAAAACCTCTGTTTTTCTTTTCGTGTCCTCTTTCTTCTGTATTCATCAGATCAGAGCATTTAACTATGAAAGCCCTTCTACTTCTTGGGTCATCTGCTGTGACAGATAACCCAGTCATATAAGTTATTTCATTAACAAACTGAAGTTTATTATTAAATTGAAGTTTATCATTAAAGTAATGTTTGCATCCCATTCATCCTTCCTTGCTTCCTTCTGATTTATATCCTTTCACTAAATCATTGTCACTGAGATACTTCTGGAATATTTTCACTAATTTTTAATTTCTAGGGTAAATAATAATCTTAATAAATTAATAAAGACATTAATTTATTTGATACCAAATTTCTAATAATATTTTCCTTCTACCAGCATTTTCCATTTATTACTAGTGTTTATTTCCCAGATGATTACAATCCTTCATCTTCTTTCCTCTTTGCCCTTTTTTGCTTGCCAAATTGCTTTTTTTGTCCTTCTCAGCCTCCTCTCCTTGTGGCTCTGATGCACACAAATTCATTTTTCAAGATTACATGAATCTGATTAATAACTGATCAGAGCTTCAGGAAACACAATTCAGAGTAAACCAACAGGAATCTACCTCTAATGGTTCATTCACCATAAATTGTCAACAATATCCAGCAGAGATAAGTCTAAATGGGCCAGCCCATAAGGATGAGGCCAGGATTTTTTTCCTTTTAGCTTGTGGAAGGAACAAAGAATCATTGAAAAAACTATATTCTCCTTGTTATTCTTTATGGGATAAAACTATATAAAGTGAAACAGTGAATCAATTCTATGAGGCAGCAGAGTAGAGCTAAGCTACTGATTATGGAAAGTGCTCTGAAATCTTCCACCAAGCCCTTATTAAATCACCAGTAGTAACTACAAGAAGTAAGCATTCAGTACTTCCTCTCAATGGTAGGTCAGTAACAGCTAGTCTGTCCATGGAGGCAAAATAATCAAAAGCATTAGGAAAATTTGAAATGTTTCATTTTTCTATGATGAAAACTTTTGAATTTGTTAAGATTTTACCATCCATATCTTAACAAGTCTCATTCCTCAAAACTCTTTTTCAGAGCAAACCCTATGTTGTCTCCTTTTCCCTGTGATTCTGGAGGAGTCCTCTTCAAGCATTCCCATTCATTTAAGTGCAGCATGATAAAGTAATGCATTATTTGAAATAAGAAAATAAGCTGATAGATGTCTTATCCTACTTGAGGACTACTAGTGTTATTCCCTTTTAATACTAATGCTTACTATTTCAAGTGCTGCTGAGTCAGTAAAGTGAATGACTCACTGACTTTTTCACATTATCTTTTAGTTTTGTTTGCCTTAGATGTACCTACTTGAATGTGTTTAGTAAATGAAAACCAAACAAAATCCTGAGATTCAGAGTAATTTATATGTCAGAAATGTCAGCTGACTGAACAGTTTCTGAATCAATGGAAGAGAGGCCGGTGCCATAATCCTCAGTACACCCATGTGGCATTTACTGGTACCAACTTGAATGGCACTTCAGTTTGAAAGGTTGAATTAATAGCTATTACTTAGCCCAAGTAAAGCTTATGGTATAGAGTCCTCTGTTGGAAGACTGAAATATCAAGGGAAAAAAGCAATCAACTGGCTGCCACAAAGGGCTGAACCTTTTACAGTCAGGATATAGTTTGACAAGGATTCTTTAACTAGTTCCATTGCTGCCATTTACAGCTGCCCTGATACAATTATCTGTGAGGAAGGATTAGGGAAAAAATACTTTTTGTTTCACTTTTTTCTTTCTCTCCAAACTATTTTTATGTAGATCAGTTCCTTCACCAGGCATTTCTGGAGCTCCCCAAAATTCCTGCCAACACAGCTGGTACTACAAAGGGAAGGCCATGTACAGGATTTGGAGGCTCTTTGCCACTTGAAATACAACCAGGAGAAATCCATGTCAAGTCACAGCCTTATCTATAACCAAGGTAGAGAAAGTAGCTATAAATAAGAAATAAAATAAAATTTAAAGATAATAACAAAGTAATAAATTTCTGAGTTACTTAACCCACTAGCTTTGAAAATTGGAACACCATGCACACAAGATGTATAGAGGACAAAAATCAATTTGTAGTCATTTTATACATTATTCCTTTAACATGTTTACCAAGTTAAAAAAAAAAAATCTTAAAATCTGTATAAATTAATCTTTTTTTTTACACCTGTTGAAGTGACAAGGGTTCCTGAAAATAAAACTCTTAGAAAGCTCCTGTGATTTAATTGCCCTTAAACATAAATTTAGGAACTTGGCTTTAATCATCCTTTTTTGAAAATTATAACTTGTGCCTTAAAAATTTGCATTATCATTTGTTGATTTAGTCCTGTTTTCTAACTTTTCAATGTTGTTCTTTTACAGTATAAATGATAGAAAGGTACAGTACCCTATGGAGAAGTCTGGACATACAAGCTCTGAATGTAATAGGAATGAGAAGGATGATTTTCTATATATTTCACATTTTGGAAGATTTCAAGCCAGATTTGGCCACAATAACCCACTGCAGCTTTATAGGCTGGGGACAGAGTGGCTGGACAGCGCCCAGGCAGAAAGGGACATGGGGGTACCATTCGACAGCCTATTGAACACGAGCCAGCAGTGTGCCCTGATGGCCAAGAGGGCCAATGGCATCCTGGCCTGTATCAGGAATGGTGTGGCCAGCAGGACCAGAGAGGTCATTCCACCCCTGTACTTGGCACTGGTGAGGCTGCACCTTGAGTGCTGTGTCCAGTTCTGGGCACCTCAGTTTAGGAAGGACATTGAGACACTTGAGCACATCCAGAGGGCAAGCGAGGTGCTTTAAGTGACTCCCTGCTCTGTGGCTTCAGCACTGGTTCCACTGGCAGTGAAACTGTTCTGAGCGTATCAGTGGTGCCCTTGGGTGCATGGTGCACGACTGTGAGCATGGATAGAAGCAAACTGACACCAAGAACCCTTCTCTAACATACTAGAGGAATAATGTAGATGTACCCATTTATGCCTCAGGATTTTGCGCTCGGCCGTTATTCTGTGAGAATAAAATGGTTTTTGCTTTCTTTGGTCCTCATGCTATGAAAAAAACAGCATTTTCAGAAAAGCTTTTTCCGCATAAAAGGATCAATACAGGGCCCAATACTATTCAAAATCCTTGTAAAATATCTGGATTACAGGACTGTATGCCTCCTGAAAAAACCCATAGGCAGCATTAGATTAGGAAGAAAGGCAGATACACTGCAAAGACAAGCCACTGCATGGAGACACTGCAATGGGCTGGAAGACTGGGATAGAAATAATTTTGTGAGGTTTAACAGTGGTGAATGGAAAGTACTGCACAGGAGAATAGTTCCCAAATGAAATGTATGTTGAAGTATAGTTCGGCTGAAGTGCCTCTGTGGACAGAAAATGAACATTGATTAGCAGTGTGGTAGGGCAGCAAGGAAGGCAAACCTGTGCTGCATCTATAAGATAAAATCCATCAGATGAAGGTGTGTGGTTAGTCCACTCTACTTGGAACATCATAGGCAACACCTGGAATAATGTGTCTAGCTGTGGGTTCCCCCAGCTCAAATAAGGACAGAAGCTGTAATACTGAGGGGAGGCCCACCACTGAAGATTACAAGATTGGAGAACTTGATGCATGAAAATATTGAAGAATTTGGCTTCATTCATTCTGAGAGGAGGCTGCTGATGGATACATGTGAGTCTAATTGCTGTCTTGCAACACCTAGAACATCATCAGTGTAAAGATGGGGATATTTGCTTTGCAAGACTATATGGTGGCAGGACTACATGCATGAGTTTCTTCATGGGGAAATCCCACTCCGTAAGAAACATAATCATTTCTGCGGGAATAACAAAATCTTGCAAGAAGTTGTCCGGAGGAGTGGTTCAATTTCTTTGCTGGAAATATTCAAGACAGTTTTGAAAGAGCCATGAATAGGCTAATTTAACGCCTCCTTTCAACAGAAAGGTGAAAATCTGATCCCAGAGTTCCCTTCTAACCTGGACTTTTCTATGATTATCTCATTTTTTCTCTGAAATTTCTTGTATATATGTTCCAGTTGAAGGTGATTTGAAATACAGGGTCTAAAGGGACATTGGTATTAGAGCTGTAGCACTGCAAGAAGCTTTCAAGATTCAAAGAAAGAAGTCTGACAGAAGGGATAAAAAAAGACACGCCTTCAAAGAAGCCATCTAGAATCACTACATCCAAAGTCTGCAGAGGTTAATAAGAGTCTTTTCTGTGACTACAATGGGTTTTGGTTGTCTCTTTAAGTGCTCTGGTTTATTCTATTTTTTTTTTTCTTTCCTCACTTTTTTTCTTGTGGATGTCTTGTCTAAGAATGCCTAGCATTGTCCATATTCTGTCTGCACACTGCACTGGAATTTTTTTCATTTCATACATCATTTGCACTTGCTACTGTGATTCCAGGAAAAAAAGGGTGTTAATCTTTACCTCTTTGTAGGAAAAAAAAAAAAAAGACAAAAAAAGACATGTATTGTTACAGAATTTAGGAACATTAGCTATGTGCTTTAATAACGGAACATATGTTGTATAAAAGATGACTTCTATCCTAATTTTAATGAATAAATGTAGATATTTTAACATAATTTTGAAATTATATCTGAAAAACCAGAGAATATGTCAATATAACTATGCATGATAATATATTAGCAAGTGTGATTAGTTCTAATTTAATAGGCACTAATAAAAAATGCCAGCAGCCAAAGGATTTGAATTTTTAAGGAGCTCTGTGTTAAAAGAAATGGAAAGAGGGAAGGGAAATTCTTTTAAAACACTCTGCTTTAAAGACCAACAAAAGGCTCTTCCTGTTCAGTGAAGCTGTCTGTGAATGTAAGGATAGCTTGAGTCTCTGTCTAGCATGTTAATCAAAAGACCATCTTTAGGAATAATAAGATACTTTTTTTAGCATGTAGAACAGATTACCCATTCAATAGTTCAGTGCTATGTATCATCAATGTACAATTTACTATCGAGATATGAAATTTGGGCTGTATGTTTAGGAGATCTGGATATGTAATTTCCAAATATGCAGAAGACCCTAAAATCAGTAGATTGGAATTCATTTAACCAATTTTTACTTGCCACAAATCTAGTGACAAATACCTATTGAGGCTTCACTGGTATTTAGGAGCAAGAGACAAGCACATCTAACCTTTCTGCAATATATATCCTGGACAGATGTCTTAATTGACCACAGAGGCATCCTAAGTACCTAACACTTTAAAAGGCTAATATCAGTTGCAATCAATTATGTTCTGAAGGTAAACTGGATGTGATAAATGTACAAAAAGGTGAAATGGTAGAAACAAATTATTTTGAGCCTTATACAAAGTGACTAAAGAAAATAAGAGTACTTTCATTAACTTCAAATTATTTAAATATATCTATTAAATACACACAGTTACAGAAAGGTGATGGTATGGTGCTAGAGGTAGAATATTTAATTTTAGAATATACTTCTGATAGTAGAAGGGAGTAGGATGGTAGTTTCCTCTTGTTTTCACATTCTACTGATTTTTGTAGGAAAAAGAAATCAATCTTTTGGTATGAATGTTACTGTATTTCTTATTTCTTTAATATACAAAATTTAAAAAAAAAAAAGTTGAGATTGGATAATTTTCCAGAAGACTGATTTCCTTAGTAAAAAGTCTGTAGTTTTTGTAGTTCATATAGAATCAGCCTTTAGTGCAGAAGACATATAAATATTTGAATAAAGACAAAAAATGTATCAGTGCACATCCATAGAAAATCAAGTAAAAGTGTGCAGATTTGGACACTTGCTGTGTGGTTTCCTTTCATACATGACAAAAATACTGAAATTATCATATATCATGGTTAAATGCAACTATCTATATTACACTTGAATGACAAATGCTAAAAACCCTTAAAATCCATTTGTTAATTATATTTTGCATTCATAAGATATAAATTTGAAAAAAGATGTAATATCAATTCAATTTATTGTTTGAGAATAATAGTAATTATAATTTGCAATGAGGTAACACTGAAAAATTTATTTCTATTTTAGAGGATACTACCCTGAGCAAGAAAAACTTTATTCTTCTATTATTTCTTTCTGTGACACACAGAGAAGAGAATGGGAATAATAACAGTAAAATCAGATTAACTGAATAAGTCTAGCCTGTTTCCTACTAAATTTACATCAAATGCCTATTATATGACCGTAAGACTTCTGGGAAGTAGAAAGGAGCAGAGTTTAAAAATTGCAATTATTTTTTTGGTTTTTATTTTGCAGGATACACCAGGGTAAAAATGAAGGAAAAATGTTGATAATTAATATCACACTGACAGCTGGGTCCCTCCATAGTTCCCCAGCCTGTTATGTGATTTCCAGAAGATTCCATTTCACGACTTGGTTGTACTGCTTATACTGAATTAATGTGTGGAAATTCAGTGGGCCAGCTCCCAGGCATAGTAATTTCAACTAGCAATAGATTGCAATATGCAAATGAAAAAGTCTGCAGAATTTAAAATATTTTTTCAATAAAATATTTGCTGTATATTTTGCTGCATCCATTTTATGTTGGAAATGACATTTGCCATTTTTTACTTCCACTGGATGGGATAATTTTTCTTCTGAATAGCTTTTATTTATACACAAATGATTTTGCCAGTGTCTTAAAACTTTCTTTATTGTTTTTCTCACTGAATTTCAAAAGAATTTACATCTGTGCATTCGAAACTTCCTGCTAAAATCACAGAATCAGAGAATGAGTAAGGCTGGAAGGGTCCATGGTGAGTCATCTGGTCCTACCTCCCTGCAGAAACAGGGTCATCCCAGAGCACACTGCACAGGATTCTGTCTGACTGGTTCTTGAATATCTCCAGTGAGGGAGACTCCACAAACTCTCCAGGCAAATACCATTTCTTAGTGCAAAGATTTGAGTACCTTAGAGTCAGTTTTTAGTTCTTCTTGAAGTATTCATATCAAACCACCAATGCATAATATGTATTTTAATTTCTCTAACAATTGCTGTTTTCTAGCTCTTGTCTTTGGCAAAGAAAGTTCTTTTTAATCCAAAGGAAGATTGACAGCAGTTTCCACCTGAGCTATAGCACAGCTACTTGCAGCATTGTTCCTTTTCTCATTTTTCTTTGCAATGGTGGAACATTTTTGGGAAGAATTTGACCTCTAAATTTGTCAGAGTCCCAGATGTAAGGTGCTATTAGTTCACTGGGGCTGAAAACACAGGACATCTATGCACCAATTAATGTTGTAAAAATATATATATAATGACAAATCTATAAGTATCTTTATGAATTTATAGATAAAGCAGTTCTGCAATTTTCTCAAGGTGGACTTGCAAGGTACACACACTTCAACTTAAAAAAAAGTTAAGTGAAAATATAAAGTGGGTAGCAATGCCTCTAACCAAAGAAACTCATCATTAAACCTTTAGAGATCCAAGATGCATATGATTTCCGTTTCAGATTTTTTGAATGCTGAAAAAATTTTGTAGTCATGCCTTAAAGATCAGCATCAGTAACCTTCATGATTAGCATAGCTCATTGCAGATCACATCCTAAAGGGAATAGTTAATTTTTCTGTCTTGAAGCAGGGGTAATTAAACAACATGCAAAAGAGAATCCTTATGTTTTCTTCCATCCGATCTCTCTGATATTATTCTGAAGGGATTTTTTACTATAAAACATTCCTTCAAGTAGTAGCCAACTCAGATAGACAATGTGTTTCTATGTTCTGGGTTCAGAGAATGATTTCTGCTGGTTTTTAAAGCAATAATATACCTAAGCCACAAAGTCTGGTCCTGAATTTAGAGTCTGTTCAGATTTATGTTTGTAGTTTAGTTGTGAAAACTAAATCAGGCTTCTGCTTCAACTTCAAGCTGAGTAAATTAAGATCAAGTGAACATATTTAGAAGCAGTAAAAATTCTACACCCCCAAATTAATCTGAATATTATTATTTTATACATAGATACACACATTCTTCATGAAGGTTGAAGCCTAAAAATATCTGTATGAGACCCTGCCAAAAGTAAATACCTTCACCCTGGCCATAGTTTGGAAATTTATTTAAATTTTTTTGTAAATAATCCTTCTCCTTTGTTCAGTACTAGTGAGCACTTTGTGATTTTTCCCAAGCTTGTCTATTAAAAAAGTAGATTTTCTTTTCACAGAATAATAGCAAACAGGATTTTATAACTATGCAGTGTTTCAGATTTGGGTTCTGTGGATTTGGTATGACCAATTATAGACACATTATAGCTATTTCTTAATTTTACTATTTAAAGTACAGATATTTATGAGTGTACAAGATTGTGAACTAACCATATCTCTGTTCTCAAGTTTTAAAGAACAACTACTCCCTTTGGTGAGTCCACTGGAAGAATGGCCGAGAGGGTTATGTTTGCCTAAATAATTTAGTGAAAACACAGATGTACAGAGCTTCAGTGAGAAAGAAACCCCCGTTTTCTCTTTATGTGAGAGGAGCATAAAATAAGGCTGTCAAGAGAGCTTAATTTGTGCAGATTTTTAACCAGGAATTCCTCTCATTTTTAAAAGCATGAATACCTTTTGCAAACTTGAATTTTCTCATGCAGACAGCCAGTTGTGGAAAAAAAATGGAGTGGAAAGGGCTGTTAGATATAACCTTGATAACAATAATATGGCTAATGTATCAGAGAAATTTGGGATCTGGGTGCTTAGATAGGTCACTGACATTAAGCAAACTCTCATTTTATCTTTTCTCTCAAGCATTACCTGAAATTGAAATTATAACATGTTGAAGACAGAGAATGATGATGGCACTCTCAAGAGACCTGAGACAAGCTGACTGAATATATTCCTCATTTGGGAACTAAACACCAAACTGTGATATGAGAACAATTTTCTGGATGGGAGAGAGGTAAATGATCTGGTACTGGATGGTTTCTCTACTAGATAAAGCTGCTGGGGAGCCAAGGTAACAGTTTCCTGATCATGTCCCTCTCCAAGATACTAGAACTGTTTTATTATGGATCCACATGCAGTAGTAATGTGGTTTATTTTCTTATAATAAATTTTTCCATGTTTCATATACAGAATCAGAATTTATTTCACCCAATTTTAGCAACAAAATTAAGAATCTATGGAAATATCCCCAAAGGCAAACTCTAGCTCAGTGGTTTTAATCTCCCTCTGATTCCTCTGTCATTAATGAAGACAGCTAGGCATTTATCCCAAGGGACAGCACACTACTGAGGATACCAGGAAGATGTAGTTAATGATTCAAAAAATTCTGTCAGGATATCAAGTTAATAACGTTAGTTCCAAGAAGAAAATCTACCGATTTGAATTTAATTTTTTATTTCACTGACCGCTTGATCAAAGCTGTGAAGTAATATTGTAGGAAAATAATTTAAAAGGAATAAAAATAAATCACTTTAAAATTGATAAAAGTTTTAATTTTATTTCCCCAGATATACAAAATCAACAATTTTCACTGGAAACAGATCCTTCAAAAAACTGGAAAAGTTCATGAAGGGTGTGTTTTTGTGTTACAGTCTCATTTTATCATGATTTCTATAATCATTTTTTTAAAGGTTTGCTTTCTTTTTTTTCTTGCTCCACCTCTTTTTCTGTTCTAAGGGAAATGGAATAAAGGACAACGTGGCTTTGGAGCACATTTTTGGGAGTAAATTTGACAGACTTACCGTGTGCACTTAGTTAACATTCTTAGTTTCATTGCCTTCCAGCAACTTTTCACTTTTGATTTTAAGATTTTCTTCCAGAACTATTCACTTAGAATTTACTTATTAAAAAAAAAAAAAAACAAACTAGCGAAAGAAACAAAACCAAAAGTAAAACAAAATAAAAACAAAAAAACCCCAACAAACTAAAAAAACCAGCCTTGCCAAATGGAAACATTGAGGAATACTTTTTTAGCATAGGAATGACAGAATAAAAATTATTTCTGTATTCATTCTAATATCAATGTTATTTGTTGCAGTAAGAGACAAAATGGGTGAGATTTTATCAGACTATAAAAGAGGTAATGTTGGATTACTGACATTATTAAACCTGCTCTGGCATTCTGACTCCATAAGCAGCTGCCTGTACTTAATGCTTCAAATAACAGCAAAAGCCACCATAAAGCATTTGTCCATTGTTTAATGTCATAATGAGGGAAGAAAAGTTCTTTCCTGACTCCCACAGATTATCAATTTATGCCCTGAAGCATACCATTTTATTGTAATTATTTTAGCTTGCATACTTGTAACTGTTATTAATGATCATAAAGTTGTAGCTTTGCCATGTAAATGTATTGGAGAAAGAAATAGGACAATGTAAAAGATAACTAACCTTGACATCAGCAGAAGCTGTGGGAGCCCAGCAAACAGGTCATTTACTGAGGTGTTGAAAATACAGTTTTGGTTCTAAGAAGTACATATCTAATGCAATGAGGAATAGAAAGGAGTCCATATTCTTAAGGGTCATTATGGTTTTATGGATTGCAAGTAGGTCATCTAAAGGTTTGCACAGAAAATGTGCAATGGCTGACGTACTTTCAAATTGCCAGAAGGTTTAGGTGATAGCAATCTGAATGGAATGGGATGAACTGACTGAATATTCTACCTGTGAAAAATGTTGTGGGGGGTTTGTTTTGGTTTTGGTTTGGTTGTGTTCCATTTGTTCATTCACTTTCTTCTTTCTGGCATTATGTTTTCTTTAGTTGTAGTTTTGGATCAATAGCAACAGTACTCTGTGGCCTCTAAAGAACAATATGGATGAACACTGGGTATCAACATGCAGAAAAATTTAGATATTAAAAGCTGAAAATTATATTGGAGACTATGCAGAAAGGAACCTTGAAAAAGCTGAGAAATAGCTAAATGGAAATACATCTCCAGAAATGACAAAAAAAATATAATCATGGGATGAATTAAGGCTTTGCATTCTAATGAAAAAATTTTGGAGTTTAATCTGGACATGTCTAAATGTCTACTGAAACCTATGGTTCAGTAATTAAATAGATTGTCACAAGCAAAACATTTTATACAGAAGCTACATCCTGAAAGGATTAAAAGAATAAAGGAGTTTAAACATTTTTTCCTTGTTCTTTATATTCAGATTTCCCAGCATGGTTCATTATTCTTATTTTTCCATCCATTTCAATATGCAAATGTACCATGTTGAAAAGACAGCATATTATACAATCTAGGAATTAAAGATTTTGCATTTAACATTGTGGAAAAAGCCAACAACTGTTGACTGTTAATAGGTAGAAATGTATGATGCTCTGTGTCTTTCCACTCCAAGTTATGTTAACACAGTTACAGTTTTCCTGCAGTGTAATTGTGACTAAGTGAATAAAATGTCAGTTGGGATAATGAAATAAGAGTAGCAAGATGGTGCCGAAAATTAACTGCCAAACTAGCAGCTACATTAGCATATTTATGTTTGTTTCAGTCTTTGACTTTAGCAGGTTTGAAAAATAGCAAAGAAAAGCACATCTGTACTCTTTGTTCCTGGGTAGACCCTTCAGGAGGAGTCTAGCAGTGCCTGTTAGGAGTAGACATTTATGACTGAGGTAGAAAATTTCTGAATATATGTTATTCCAAGAATGTTTGACATTTTGCCTGGGAAGCTGTTCTCTAGTCCTGAAAGGAGAATAAGTGTGTTTTTGCACCAAGGAAACAGAACCATCCTGTTTCATCTCTGGGGATGCATGAGACTACCAGTAAACAAGTAATGAAAATCCTTTTTCACAGAGTGTCCAGTAATTGCATGTATGACACTGTAACTACATATGACATGTTTTTCTTTTAAAATTAGTGTGTGTTGCTACTGCTCATTCGTAGTGGAACAAGAATTTATTTTAGCAAAATACAGGCAATAATGTTACATACAGAAAGCAACCAAGTTGTCTCTCATATGAATACATGATCATAAACTAAATAGATATCAATATCAAGCAATATCACAAGACTGCTATACACATTATTGTACTATTGTGTTATATTATAATGTTATACAATATATGTTATATAAATTATACATATGCAGATGTTTCTGGGTTGTGTTGTTGTCAGAGAAAATTATTAATATATTCGGAATAAGAATACATGTGACCAAATTATATAAACTCTGTAGCAGTCACATCTGACCTTGCTCAGACTTCTTCCACCCCAAAACCAGAGTTTCTGAAAGTTCAGGAGGCTCTTAGGCTATTTTTGCAAATGACTTTTTACTGGTATGAAATTGCATCATAACCGAATATGGAACCTATGCATGACATTGTAGGCAGAGTTGTCTGTAAATTCTCTAGAAGACTACAAACGACTCCAACAGGAAATAGATGGATGATTCACAATATCCTTGAGAAACTCATCTGAAGATTGGTTACTCCTGTCTCATATTGCACTTCTGCCTGTGTAAACATTGCCATTAAAGGGAACTGTAGCTTAGTCTTTGCTCCACACTTTTGTTGATTGTGTTTATCTGGTAAGGTGCCGTGGTTTAGGAATGATACTCCCCCGCTGAGTACTGCCACAGACACTCTCCAAACTATGCACTACTTTCTTGGTCCCCCCCCGCCTTCCTCCCTAAGGTGGGCTGGAGAGGAGAACTGGAGGCACAAAAATTAAAGATCACAAATTGAGATAAGAACAATTTCCTGGAAAGAGCAATGAGAGAAAACTAAACAGTAACAGCAACAATTTTAATGGCAGAGGATACAAGGCAAAAAATGTTATTGCTCCACTGTAAAAGGCCCTGACAATAGACAATACCCCAACACTCACTCCAGCTTGGAACCAGCATTAACCCAACTGTTCCCTCCAGCCTGAAACCAGGGCCACCACCCCACCTCTCCCTCTACCACTCTTACTCGACCAGAATGAACCCCTTTTGCTCATAAGAGATTCCCTACCCCCTGCCCTTGGCAATGACCCGAGGTGGTACAGAATAACCTCTGCATCCTGGTCATGTCCCCTCCTGGCTCCTGAAAAAATTAACCCCTGTCTGGAACCAGGACATGAAACTACCTTCCTTTAAAGACTGACAGTTTAATATTAATGTGAAGGCTTCCCCAACTTGATAACATTCCTTTGCAGAAGATGGCAAAGATAAGGAAAATGAGAAAGACCAGAAAGAAACATTTATATCATTTTCCATTGCTGCCACTCTGTCCATATTAATCCTACTCAGCATCTTGATTTTGTTTTCTTTCTATTTTTCTTTCAAGAAGGGAAATGTTATCTTACATTTCTGTGTGGTTCAGTTTTTCCTGCTCTCCCCCTGGAAATGTATTACTGCCACACATACCACATTTTCCAAGTGAAGATCAAAAAATGAGAGAATCTTTTCTGGTAATACCTGCCCATTTTTTCTTTCATTCTCACTTACCAAGGTGAATTAAAAATTTTAAGTATTAGAAAATTTGAACGTCTATGCAAATTGCAGCATAATTTAAATATTTTATATTCTCTGGTCTCTGGATATATATACCTGCTCTACACATCAGAGAAGAGTAAATTCATCAAAAGAATTCAAGAAGCATTGATATTTGCATTGCATCAAGACCCTTAGCTACTCTGGCTCACATGATACATTTCTACTTAAATAGAAATGAAATTATACAAAAGTTTATAAAATACAGTGAGAAATCTCAGCTCTTATCAGAAAAAATAATCTTCTGCCAAAATTTAAACATTTTTGTATAAAGTTCTTGTGTAAAGGTTCTTGCATAAGTTTTTCATATAAACATAATAAATGTGTTCCTAATGACCATTTCAGGTTGAAGTTAAGAAAATTTTCAGCAGTGGTCTCGTGAGCCCTGTCGGTTTTACATTACTAGCAGATTTCCCAAAGTATGTTAAAAGATTTTTGGAAACAAGTCAAGAACATTTATCTCCCTATAGAAATCCAACACAATATATAAAGTACAATACACAAAGAGAGAAAGGAATATATTTATGTATCTGACACCAACTAAGTAATGTATACAATCAAGATTTTCATTGGGAGTTGTAAGCAACAGATCATTTAAAAAGGAAAAGTTGAGCCTGTAAATGTTTTTGAAGTTACATTATAAAGAGAGGTCAGGATCAAACAAACAAAAAAGTTTTCTATTGTTTCACAGAATTTTGAACTCTACGTTCAATTACTTTTCAGCCATGTCACCTCAGATATTTCATGTAGCTTTAGTCTATATTTAACTCTAGCACAATAAGGAAGGGAAGAAAATCTGTGGAAATTTGGGTTGACTGGAAAAGGACAAGATCTATAGTAAGTATTCATTTGTGCCAGTGCAAACATTATTTATTCTAGTTAGAATTCATAGGGTTTAGGTATGGAACATATAAAATTATCTGCGGTACTTGAATAAAGGGAAATGTGGTACTTAATGTACCATGAATAATGAATTCATTATAACCAAAACTTCAGTCATGCATCCTTTGCTACTTGAACACATATGAAAGCATCTATACGGGCTACTGAGAGGAATTTAAAACTTACTTTCTTGGTACCTCAGGCTAATTTTTACCAAAATGTTTCTTTGGGACTCCATTTTTTTGTGGGTTTTTTCCAGCAGAAAAAATAAATCAATATTTTGTATCCATTATCCAAATAGATGTCAAAGAAGTTTTTCACCAAAGTCATAAGTAACAGAAATAGATACTAATAAATTTTAAAAAATCAGTTTTTCTAAGCAACTTTAGGAAGAAAACTAGTAAGATTTTATGCAGACACTGAAAAATCATTTAAAATATGGGTTTTCTAAGAAGCAACAGAATAAAGCTTGGGTTTCTCCCCCCAGGTTTAGTTTTCTGCAGAGGCTGGGGATAAACCTGCATAAATGTATTTCTCATTTCTATAGCAACTAACCACCAACAACTGTTTTATGACACTAAATATTCAGTAACCATTCATTAATCATGAATGAAAATATCAGAGGGCAAATACCAGGGTGAATAAAATGTGGAAGGGATACATGTGTAGAAAACATTTATCAGTGAAGAATTAAAAGCAAAAAACCCACAAAGATTATGTAGACCATTTGTTAACTAATCAATATAGAGTTGAATGAAAGTTGTTACTGGGTTTGTTTGTTTTTATGATTTCATATTCTTATTTTTTCTTCCTTTCTTTGGGCCCTGGGTTCATGTGCCCTGGAAAGATGGATCCGTGAGTGTTGTGAAAGCTGCCAGAAACCATAGCTATGCCACTCATAATCATTTTGGAAAGGTCATGGTGATCAGGAGAGGTGCCTGGGAACTGGAAGAAAGACCTGCTGGACAGTAGCTTTGTGAAGGGCCTGGGGATTCTGGTGGACAACAAACTTTCCATGAGCCAGCAGTGTGCCCTTGTGCCCAAGAGAGGAGTATGGTTTGCTAGAAAAGAAAGGCAACAGACGAGAGAGTAACTCAGCATTCTAACATAAAGAACAATTTCTTACACTGAAACTTTACATAAAGCTTTTGAAAATGTTCTGGGTAATGACTCAGGACAAAAGAAACATTAACATTATAGGAGTCCCCATAGATCAGTAAATCTGAGAGATCACATGAGTTCGGCTTTTTGTAAGCAATCTCACGTAACTGCAGATACACACAGTAAAGACTTGCACAGGAGCTGGTAATTCTAAGCATTCTTCCTGGCAGTAGAAGAAAACTGCTGCTCACTGTCTGCTGCAGTTTAGTATGTGCTGAATTGCATTCTAAGAGCATCTGATTCACTACATTACCTATACAGCAAAGTGAAGTCATAAAAGACATTTACATGTCATCAAATTAATTACTCCCTCCCAAAAATATAGTAATAAAGCACTGGGTTGACTGTTAACTGACTGCAATAACAAAAAGCATGCAGAGAATAAAAAAGTTGGTTTACTGATACTGGGTCCACTATTATGAGAGCAGGAAACTGTTGGAAGATGATGATAAGAAGGTCAACATGCTAAATGGTTTCCTTTTAGAATTCTTGACTAAAATATCAGATGTAACCTAGCAGCAAGTATAGCTAAAACCAACAAAGAAATATTTCAGCCTTATATAAATCATGAATAGGCTAGAGACTACTTATACAAGTTAGGCATTTTCATATTGGAAGAGTGATGGTTTTTAATCTATGTAGTTAGAGAATTGACTGGTGAAATCAGATCACAAATAGTAGTTATTTTGAGAATTTACAGATCAAAGATCAAAAAGTCAATTGTCTTGCCACATTTAAAGAAAATGCAGAGGAGGAGCTATGGAACTGTGCATCTCTTAATATTAATTACTAAATAGTAACTGAAAAAAATAATCTAACAAACCTGGAGTGCCTGCAAATAAGAAAGAGCAGAGCAATAGCCAAAAAAATTTATCAGTAACAAACCACCTCAAAACACTCTAATTTACTTCTGCAATAGGGTAATAGCCCTTGTAGACAGAATAGAAGTAGTAGAGTCATATAACTTGGCTTTTAAAGTCTTTCAACATTGTGCCTCATGATAGTACTAAGAAAGCTGAGAAAAAAAAATGTTTGAATGAAAAAGCTTGAGGGTGGAATTCCAGCAAATCTGGCAAGGAAATTGTGTCTGCTTTGTAGTCTTGAGTTCACTGCCAGGGTTTGCAGGAATCAGTAAGTATGAGAAAGCACTAAAAATCCTGCTTAGGAATGAGTTGGATTCTTCCCACTGGAAGAACAGTGGAGTAAAAAGCATCTCACAAATTTAAATCTGTATCGTCTATACATAATAGAACAGAATGTCCTGCCAGAGGCAGCTGGAAAGATTGTATAGTCTCTTGAGATGCCAGCCTGTGTGTCTTCTTTCCTCAGCACATAAAAATTGATGTGACAATAGGTGGCAATTTTTTAGCCTACAGGTTGTATTTGTCTATTTGCTTATGCTGATAACAGTTTTAGCATCAATGGGATTATTTGCAGTTAAATGCATTAATTTCTGGAGTTTTTGTAAATACATCTAATTGTTGGTTGAAGACAATGTGTGATTAATACTTGCAGGCAATTCCTAGGTCAAAGGCAGAAGCAGATATTTAGTTATATATATAGTTAATTACTCAGACATAAATTAAGAAGCATCACTCTCGTGTTTTCATGAACAATGCTATTTATAGACATCAGAAAGAGATGAACTGTTTTTCAGAGAATTTGAAGATTTAATGGTTGATTTCTGTGTGAGAAGCTTTTAGGATTACATCTATGTTGTATAGTATTTACTAAATTAAAAAGTTAGGTTTTAATGTTAACACCACAAAGAGTTTGAAGTCTAATTCTAGGGAAGGTTCAAATGATGCTCTGTGCCTCTAACTACACCATATGGTCTAAATGCTGAGTATTTTATAAACATGCTTGAGACAGCTCTAAATTAGGTCATGGCTAAAACAGCAAAATCAAAGTCAAATTTGGGTCAAAATTTGCTTGTCCTTTCTGTGTAACACAGAAATAATTCAATGCATAAATCATGTACATCTGCATAGATGTCTAATTTGTGAATCGTGTTTTTGTCATTAAAATTTTACATTTTGTGTAAAGCCACAGTGTTCCATCAGTATCAAGTTATGCTTTACAGAGAGAAAAAAATGTCCTACTTAGAAAGAAAAATATGTAGGCATAAGTATTAAATCCATAGTTAATGGGTCCTTAAGGTTTTTTGAGACCTTTCAGCTGAAGCTGGATTTAAATTCCCATGTTCTGCAGTTCATGACTAAATTCATTCTCTGCATCTGTTGTTATTACTTTTTGCTGGGTAGTCTAGTTTTCTGCAATACTGTGTATTAATCCAGAAAACTCATATATTACATTATACATATGCAATAGCTGTTAACACTGTAAAATGTGATAATTTCTTCCCTCAGAGGCTCTTAATCTTTTGATGAACATCACCAGTATGATACCATATTGACCCAAAAGCTTGGGACAGCCAACTGCAGAGGACAGCTAACATCTCAAGAATGCATCTGCATAAAGCTCAGTTTATTAATAAAACTTGTCTCAAGTGTTTTGGAGTGGCTTAGCATAAAGGTGGCATTCAGCTCACCTAAAAGTTAGATTGTCTAAAAGTTTTGCATCTAATGAAACCATTGGGCTTTGACTACTGGAAGGCGAGGTGCCACTGGGGACATAACCTTTTCCTACAGTGGGTGTCTAAAGCTGAGTCAACACTGACTTGGGCACTACCCAGTGTGCCTGGCTGTGTTAGCTCCCTACCACTCCCCTTAGGGTATGTGCTGGCTCCTTCACTGTCCACATACCCAGACACATATTTTTACATTTCCAGGGGGAGGACAACCTTGACTGACCCTGGCACGGCTAGCGAGCAGTGACATTCTAAGGAAGCACTGTTTAATAAAACTGAGACATACTTGGGGGGCTATACTAAACTGGCCATGGTATGTTCCCAGCTCTTTCTAGCTCCTAGACTTAAACTAGACAGCTAATCATATAAAAATACTTTTGGTCATTGAATGCTTTCTTTTTTTTCCCACATCTTAAATATATTTCCCAGTCTGTTAATTTCCTAACAATCCACTAGGCTAAAGCACTGAGGAAAATAGGTTTATCAAGATATCAAGCACTCAGTTCTGCTTCAGTTTTAATTTCACTAAAAGTTCTTTATAGATCTGGGAAACATTGTATTTGTCATTCATTTTATTAGTATCAAATGAAGGTTTTGATGGCTTGGAGAGATTATCTGGAAGATTCTCATGTTTTTGCAGTACCTTAATATTAAGTAGCTTTTGTTATTTCTCAGAAAGTAGTTTAATAATGCAATGACTCATTAATCCTGAGTGCAGTCAGTGATTTCAGCAAGAAGTCGATAAAGTATTTATTTCACATGTCAATATATGGTACCATTCAAACTTCTTAGAAGAGTCATGTCTATATTCTAATTTGTAAGCAACACTTTTCATCAGAAGTCTACAATAGTTTTAATACACAGCTTTTTTTTCTGCTACAAATTAAAAACAGAATAATTTATAAATATATTAAAATGTAGTCTAGCATGATGTGATATATACTAATGAATAAACATGATCAAATTTCAAATATTATGAAAAATAATATAAACCAAAAATATAATACAAATAGCTTTTATTCCAAGGTATCTTTCACACAAAAATGTTAACAATGCAAGTGTTTTCTCTTTCTCACACTTGTAAGTATTGCTTTTCAGGATATTCATAATGAACTTTTTGACATAATTATATGACATTTCCTCAGCCTAGATGAGATTATCTAGCATCCTGTTGATCATGTCTTGTAAAACTCCAGTGACGGGGACTCTTTCATGTCTCTGGGGAAGTTGTTCTAGTCATTGACTGTTCTCACTGCAAACATTTTTTTTCTTGTATTAAGATTAAATCTGTCCTAGTCTGCAAGTTGTACCTATTGGGCATGGACTTTTTCATGTGGTTTCTGTCATGAAAAGAGACATCCCTCTCTCTAACTGTCCTTTAAGTACAGGGATGGTGTTATGAGGTTCCCACAAGCCTTTTCTTTCCACAGACAAAAGACCTAATTTCTTCAGTTGTTCCTTTTAGGGCTCATTCTCCAGCCCCTTTGATCTTCATGGTGGCACTCCATTGGACTCCCATAGACAGAGTACTTCAAGTGTGGCCTTACATGTTCTGGGTAAAGTGGGATGATCACATGTCTACCATTGTTAATAATGTTTCTGCAGATGCAGCCCAGAATCCATTTTGCTTTCACAGTTGCAGCCACACACTGCTAACTCACAGTCAGCTTCTTGTCCACCAGAACCCCCAGGTGCCTTTCAGTGACTCTGCTCCCCAGCCTCACAGATCGTGGCCAGTTCTGAGCTCTTTGGTTCTGCAATCCCAGGGGCAGAACCTTGCAGATGTTTCTGTTAACCTCATACAGTTCTTGCTCTCCTGCTCCTCCAGCCTGTCCAGGTCTCTCTGTAAGATGTCTCTTCCTTCTCACATCTGCCTCACCACCAGTCTGGTGTCATGAGCAAACTTGGTGAGGCTGCTTTCAATCCCCTCAT
The DNA here is from genome assembly GCA_034509425.1 of Eopsaltria australis. Lineage (NCBI taxonomy): Eukaryota > Metazoa > Chordata > Aves > Passeriformes > Petroicidae > Eopsaltria > Eopsaltria australis. Next base: position 4,507,034 of record JAVTVJ010000026.1, read on the forward strand.
CCAGATAATTTATGAAGATACTTAACATTATGAGGCCCAGCATTGATTCCTGGGGGACCTCACTGGTGCCAGGCTGACAGCCTGAGTGAAAACCATCGATCACCAACCACCCACAGAGTGCAGCCTGTTAGCCAATTCCATACCCAAATCACAGACCACCTATCCAAGCTGTGCCTTGACAGTTTGTTCAGGAAAAGGCTGTGGGAAATGGTATTGAATGGTTTGCTGAGGTCCAAGTAAGCAAGTGCTCCGCTCATGTTGACAGAATATGTTACTTTGCTGTAGAAGATCATCAGGTGAGTCTGGCATTAGTAAAGACATATTGCCTTTTCCCAGTCAGCTACTTCATTGGGTTTCTATCATCCTACCAACAGACTTTACTAAACCCTGCTCCTGTGGAGGAAAAGGCTCAAGCCATCTGTGCTGTTCATATTTCTGTGAATGCTGTACATTTGCGTAGGTGCTGGTAAGGCACTGTTTTCTCTCTGTGTTGTCTGTGCAGCCAGCTGTGTGCATGCTGGATGTGCGTATGTGTGACAGGCTGTTCATGCAGCAGGCTGTGAGTGTGGTGTGAGTGTGTGTGTTCCTTTTGGGGATTGTGTGCTGAGCCTTGTTGCCGGCTGGACTCTGGAAACAGGGAGCACAGCAGCCTCATCTCCACCAGGTTGCCCAATCCAGCAACCTCTAACATGGGAATGTGAATCTTCAAATCTATGTCACCTGTAATACTGGTAAGGAAAAGAGTATTTTTCTACCGCATGTGAACCTGATATGACTCAGGGGCATATGTGTCCTTGAGGAACAAAATAGTGATCTGGCTCAGCTTTCTGTTTTTCCTTCCTGTTTGATTTTTTGGCTAATTGCTATTTTAATTTACTCAGAGGTAAAACAGTTTATTTATAGCTGATTGGACTGGCTTATCTTACAATGGAGATAAAACTATTTAAATTAATGTGGGGATTAAAGCTGGTTTACATTAGACAGACCACTGCAGTAGAATTAACATTTCAGTGTAAGAAGTTTCAGTTTTCACTGTGGTCTCTTAACAGCAATACGGATTTTCAGGAATCAATATTATCCCTAAAATACTCAGAATAATTAAGCAGTAAAGATAACTCCTGGAAAAAGTACAGCACATCTTTATATTTATCACAGAGAGCAATTCTTGGTGGCCAGACTACGACAAAAAAATTTCTCTGGTGTGACTACGTATCATACATGTATAACAATTACCAAAACGAAACTAACAAAAAAGAAAACTTATTGCTTTCAGAAGAGCAAAATAGATTGTGAATGCTGTTGTCTTCATTGTTGTTTGTATTAGGAAAAGGGATTATTTTGTAGTTGGCCTAATCTCTGTTCTTCAGAGGTAGACTCCTTTGAAGAGTCACGGGTTTAGTAAAAAAAACCAAAGCAAACAGATAGAGAAAAAATATTTAGTAAAATATTTCTGAGAAGAATTTGTACCAATCACCTACTCAAGGGAAGTAAAGAATATTTAGATGGAACATGAAGGATATAAACTCAAATCCTTTATTCGTCTGAGGAAACATGGGCTCATGTTGCACATAAAAGTTCTCTAATGCTCTTATTATATGGTACTTTGGGATTTCTTGGGCTTTATAGTGTGGAACTAACTATAAATTGCACAAACTAAAAAGCTGGAGAAATTCTGTGGAGGCTAATTGTATTTCGCTGTGTTGTTTTTCAAGTCAACTCCTTGTTCCAGTCATTTTGTGGAACTTGTTCACACACTCATGTGGGGATAGCACAAAGGTACCATGGAGGAAATATGAAGATAAGAAATGGCTAAGGGCGATGAAGTAGGTGTGCTTATGAAATCCTGTGGAGTGAGATGTTTAATTATATTCTTATATATCTAAATATTGAAGCTTTAGCTACTGATGTTCTTATTTAGTGTTGTGGTTTTCGTTAATCTTATTCTTGGTTTTTGTTTTTTTTACTAGTCTTGGATATAAAATAACAAGGACAGTGGGAAAGAAAACAAGTTTTAAGGTGACCAAAAATTAGTAGCTGTCACGGTGATTACCATACCCTGTGAATTCAAGGATTTTACTTGGATCCAACAAAAGATCACAATGTTATTTAGTCTAAAACCGAAGATATCCGGATTGCTTTCAGAATTAATTCACTTGTTGTCTATAAGACTAGCCAATCATTGTACAAATAAACATATCAGAAAGTCTCACACCTAACTGTATAGAACAGGCTGTATTCAGAAATGAATTAACAGTGTTTACGAGAAAGTTGTCAGGGAATTCTTCTTACATAGGATTTAAGATTTATCAGAACATAGAAAGATCATGGTGTTTATCTATTGATACAGAACTGGGACTTACCTATTTTGTAAATTATCAGTGTATTTGAGAATGTGTAAATAACACTAAATTTTCTAGTTATGAAAATAATGACATACACATTGTACCATCCATATAAACAGATTGGATAAAATTGCATATAAGAACCTGCACAGATTTTTTTTCTAAAACAATATTTTACTACATTTTAATACCCATTCAAATTTTGACTTTTATATCTTTTTGGTTAGTGGCTGGTTTCATTGTACTGTGACTCATTTTTCAGTTTCTCTGTTTCCTGTCTTTAAATTTGTAAAGAGAAAACATTGACCTATATATAATTCCTACTGTAAGCTTCATGTAAGAATTATGATAAGAAGCACTATTATTTCATTCAAAATAGGATTTCAGTTACCATGAAAATTTCCCTGACAACTCAAGGAAGGAAACTTTTGTTATTATTTTTTAAAAATAGCTTTCAGGAAAGGAAAAGATAAATGTTTTGTGAAAGATATTGGGTTGCTGAGTAAGATTTTGTTTGAGGACTCATGAGAATTAGTTAAAAGTAATTAGTTGAGAAGATCCTTTCTGGAGCTATCAACAGAGAACTAAAGAAAAATTACATAAATTAATTTTAAAAATAATTAATATTGGGCTGCACAATTCCAAAAGAGAAGCCGTTTTTATTAGTTTATCTAGGTAGTCTTGTTCCATTTTATGTGATAAATTATTGTCTAGCCTCATACAATAAGTTAAATTTTGTCTAAGTTTTGGTCCATTTTCAACTACCTTTTTTAATGTACGATTCAATAAGGCAATAATTACATAAGTATGAAAGAATCTCTTTCACCATTGCCTTGGTTTAAGACAATTTAAGAGGTGGGCACTCTAAAATGAGTTACCTCCTTTTAGTTTCAACCAATCCCTTTCCACCAATAAGAAACTACTAGAAGAAGATATAAGTGAAAAAATAACAGTTAAATAAAATAGTGAGTAACAGTTAAATAAAATAGTGAGTAATCACTAGATACAAAATTGCTAAATCTTCTTAATTCCTTGGGAAGGGTCACCCAAAGTGGTGGGGCACCACCCCCTTCCAAGATAGCCCCACTGCTGGCTGTGTGTAGGAGATAAAGGGAAAATGGCATCAGGCCCTTTCCAAGATGGAGCTTCCCATGGGCAACCACGTGCTCTGGGAAGCAAAGGCACAAGATGGCAGTAAACCCTTCCTGGAATGTAGGAGCTTAGGAACAGTTCTAGGAGCAGCTGCAGACTTGCCAGCATGCATGGGGTCAGTGCCGCTGCCCGCCACTTCCTCCTGCTGTCGGCCAGACTTCGCGGTAGTGGTGCTGATGTCCCCTGCTCTGTGAGTGTTTTGGGGAGAAAGAACCACTCTGTTGTCGCTCACACAGGGTTGAAACGACTGCCTGGGACTGGCTCATGCTTCACTGCTGGTAGAGTTTGCAAAGTTCACTCCGAAAACAGTTTCTAATTGCGAAATGCAGTTTTTCTGAGTTGCTCCACTTGCAAGCCCAGAAACCTGTGGGAAGCAATCCCCTCCAAAGTGGTGCCTTTGCCTTCAGCAAATGTTGCCAAGCAAAAGAAGGATTCACCTCAGGTGCTCCAGCCTTTTAAGGGCACTGGCACCTCCTGAGTGCCACACGGTTCTGGTTCTGGTTCTGGTTCTGGTCATGCTGCTCCTCTTTAAAAAGACAGTAACAATTTTTGGTCACAGATAGATATGGAATCCAAAAACATTTTGGGTTACCCGGGACAATGATAAATTTTAATTGTTGTGGAGTAAGCAAATTTATGGTGTTTATTTCTCTTACTCTATTACAAAATATATAAAGCTATGTTAAAGAATATCCAGTTTCAATGTAGTGAACTATATAAATGAAGATTTATTTTTTTGTAGGGAATGTCTCCCTAGTCCAAATTTATTTAAGATGTAAACTTAATGGAAGTTATTTTTCCATAGGCAAAGAAATTTCTCTTACATGGAAAAATTGTCAATAATATGGAAAGGAAAGCCAAAAATAGCTGCAAATGTAATTTCAAATTCTGTCCTAAAATAGACATCCTCAGACTACCTTCCTGGTAGTTTTTTCCATCAGGCAAGTTTTTTAAGATCTGCCAGAAAACCTGGTTGTACCACGGTATAGTTTCTTCTTGGACTTCATGCCTGGATTGTCTTCCCTTGCTGTATTGGGTTTGCCTAGCAGGTTTGGTACTGGGTCATGGTGTGGCTTCTGTGAGAAAATGCTGAAAGCTTCCTGTATGTCCAGCAGAGCCAGTGCCAGCCAGCTCCAAGACAGATGTGCTGCTGGCCAAGGTTTGGCCTATCAAAAGTGGTGGAAATGGTGGTAATGCCTCTATGATAACATATTTAACAAGAAAAATAAAAGTTATTATGCAGATGTAATTGTGGCCAGAGAAGAGCACAGTGAAAACGTGAGAGGAACCAAGGTCACTCGTGAGGAAGGAGGGGAAGGAGGAATTCCAGGTGCCTCAGCTGAGATCCAGCAGCAGCCCATGGTGAAGACCATGGTGAGACAGCTGTGCCCCTGTAGCCCTTGGAGGCCCATGTGGAGCAGGGATCCACCTGCAGCCTATGGAGGAAACCCAAGCTGGAGCAGGTGGTTACCTTAGAGAGGGCTATGAAGCCATGGGGGGGCCGTGCTGGAGCAAGCTTCCAGCAGGAATCTGCAGAATCCTGGAGAGAGGAGCCTGTGCTGGGGCAGATTTCCTGGTAGGACTTATAACCGCATGGGTGACCCATGCTGGAGCAGCCTGTGCCTAAAAGACTGTGCCCTGTAGAAGAGTGACCCACATTGGAGCAGTTCATGGAGAACTGTTGCCTGTGGGATGGACTCCGTGCTGGAGCAGGGTGAAGGCTCATTCCTGAGTAACAGCAAGAAAAATGTGTGATGAACTGACCAGAATCCCTATTCTCTGTTTCCCTGCACTATTGCTGGGGAGGACGTAGAGCTGGGAAAGAGGGACAGGTGGTGTTTTTATGATTTATTTTCCTTCTCATTATCATACTCTGATTTTGTTAGTGATAAATTCAATTAATATCCCAAAGCTGACTCTGCTTTGCCCATTATAGTATTTGGAGAGTGGTGTCTCCTAGTCCTTGTCTAAATCCATGAAACTTTTTGTTATATTTTCTCTCCCCTGTCGAGTTGCAGAGGGGAGTGATAGAGAAGCTTTGGTGGTTGCCTGGCATCCAGCCAGCATCAACCCACTACACTTGCCTATATATAATGTTAAGAATTGCAGGAGTATAAGCAAAATTATAAATTCTCCCGTTAGAGGTGAATATTTCCTTGAATTGTTAACTGTGTTCTTATATTAACTTGCAAATTAATTCCTATTTGATATTACTTTTGACATTCCTTTTTCATCTGTTTTCTTTACCAGTCTCGTCTGCACCTTGATTTAGGCAGGCATCTCTTCTAATCAGATCCTAATATCTTGTACTCATGACTATCGTCACTTTTTCTGAAATTGTTATAATTTTATTTAACTTTTCTTTCTCATTGCACATTTTTATCTTTCTTTGTTGTCCTGCCTATTCCACATATAATTTGTTGCCAGATACTTGCATTTGAACTCCTAGCCCCTCTTCTGAGGACATGACTCCCAAACCGTCATAAAGATCTATCAGAATCCTTAGAGTAAAACAGCCAATTCTCATTATGTTGAATGGAAAATTCTTTATTATTATCTATAGCCTTTATTTTTGTTATAAAACAGGAGTGAAACTACTTTTAGTAAGAGAAAAAGAAAATACACTGTGGTGCTTTCTATTTTAAGAAGAATCAATTTCATTATGATAATATATTTTTGAAGGAATGAGGACATTTTTAGGAGTTTATTGTTGTCTTTAGAGCTGTCATGTTATTCAGTATACAAATGAATAGTAAAAAATGCCAGAGTAGTCTGGAGTCTGACTAACTACCCAAGAAAAAATGTTGCACAGTATACAAGTAAACATTCTGATTTCAGTCAGGTATAATAGTATGTCAGGTATAATGGTGTATGTTCTCTTACTTCTTCCTGTATTGAACCCTAGCCTATTTCCAAGCTGCCATGGTTGGAGCCTGGGTTAAGCCTCCTGAGGCTTAACTACATGAACTATTTCCTGCTTGATTTGTTCACAGGCTTGTCATTGCTCTGGACCTCATATGAAATCATTCTTCTTCTTCTTGGTCAGTTGATAGAGAGGGCTTACGATCAGACTGTAATTTGGAATGTGCATTCTCCAAAAACTCACAACGCCTAAAAAGCTTGTGTTTCTTTTCCGTTAGTTGGTGGAGACATTGCTGTTATCTTAGTAATAGCATCCATTGGATCGATGATGTCCATCTTGACATTTTATTACAAAAATGTGTCTCCTGTGCAGGACCCTTTTCTCTTATGGTAAAACAATCTTTCAGAAGGATTTGGACTATATTCTTCCCCTTCTCAAAAACTTCTGCTGCTGTATTTCTCCACACAATAAAATCAGTGTGTTTCAGGCATTCCAGAGCTTCACCCTGTTTCAATCTGAATCAGTCCATGGTAGATGGCCGGGCTGTGTTTCCACTCCTCGGGCAGTTGATGCCAGGTGTACTGACCTCCCCTCCAAGTGAAAGCAAACTGTGGCCTGAACTGCTGCCAAGGAGATTGAGAAAAACTCTTTGGCAATATCAGTTGTGGCACTACTTGGCTGCCTTTGACTCCAGTCCATATTGAAGTTCCAGCATGTCTGGAGCAGCAGCACTCAGAGGCAGTGTGACTTCATTGAGGCCATGACAGTCTACTGTCAGCCTCCATTCCCCATTAGACTTTCACACTGTCATATGGGGCTGTTAAGGAGTGTGAGTAGGTCCTGCTCATCATATCTTGCCTTTCCAGTCAATTAATTAATTTATGGGTAGGAGTTAAGGAGCTTTGGTTGGTGTGATATTGCTGCCAGTGCACCACTGTGGTAGTGATAGGCACCTGCTGTTCTTCAGCCTTCAGCAACCCCACAACAGAAGGGCAGTCTGAAACCAGGCAAGATAGACAGCTCTTTAATTTCCTCTGTCTCTGAGGCAGCTATACCAAAAACTCACCTTGGGTCCTTTGAAATACCCTCTCCTGAGATATTCTATGCCTAGGATGCACAGATCCTCTGGGCCAATTATGAAATATTTTTGTAGCTCCTACTGCTCACTCAAGGTTAGGGATTGAGTGGTGGTTGACTCTTCTGTCTCTTCTTCCTGTTCTTGTGATGGCCCTTGTAATGGCCTTGGTAATGGCATTGAAAATGGCTCTTCTAGTGGCCCTGCTTCTTCATCCTCTTTTCCCTCTCTGACCTTCTTGACTGCTTTTGCTAAAGCTTTTTTACAGTGTGACTTCTGTGTGCATTTCTTCTGCTTCTGTACAGGGGCAACTGACACTGGCACATGTTGGTTCTCTGGTTCAGTGGCAGCATCTGTCACTGGGGTTTAGAGCAGATGCACTGTCTGTCACAATGGTTAGAGCAGCTGCAGTGTGTGTTATACCTTTTTCTCCCCAAGGGTACTGAACATCACTTGATAGGCCTGGGCCAGGCCCCAACACATTGCAGTGATTTGGGTCCTCTCTGGGGTTTCAGGTTGACAGCAGCACATCTTCTTCAAATATTTCACTTATATTTTTGATTCTGCACTTCTCCAGGGGTAAGGTGCAAACAAATCTGAGGTGTCCACTGCCCTAGGTACTTGCTCATATCATCCCAAACAGTATGGTAATCAGCCTGGAGGAGAATGAAGGAAAGAAGGAAGGAAGATGTAGAAATTTATCTCTCCCACAGATTGTCTTTTTGAGGAGAAAAGGCCACAAGTGTGGTTATTAATCACTCCCAGTAGTTCATTTAGTAGATGAGTCCCAAAGTACAGAGTTGTTTGCAATACTGAATACATTCACCAGACGGGTTTACCTACCAGCAGCACTAGCATATCATAAGCCAATACTACAAAATAATCTTAGCCCAGGCCCCAAGGACAATGAACATTACCACAGGGAACACATACTGCAAGTACTACTGCTCTTACAGGGCTAAAACGCAACTGTGAGAGCAAACAAATCAACATTATAACCTGCAACTATTGAACCAATACAATGAATGTTTATAACAACTTAATTTAATACACATACATTAATCAATAATATGGTCAGATCTGTCATCTTAACCCATTGTGCCTCACATTGGGCATGAAAAAGGACTGTTGTAGTTGAAACCCAGCTGGCAACTAAGCACCATGCAGCTGCTTGCTCACACCCTCTCCTCCCTCCATCCCCAGTGGAATGGAGAATCAAAAGTAAAACTTGTAGGTTGAGATAAGAATATTTTAATGACTGAAACAAAGTAAAATAATAATAATGACAACAATAGTAATAATAATATAATAACAACCATAATCATAATCATAATCATAATCATAATAAGGAAAAGCAAGTGATGCACAATAAAATTGCTCACCACCCACTGACCAATGCCGGACCCTGTCCCTGACCCTGATCAGCTCTCCTTCCAGATAACTTGCCCAGTTTACATACTGGGCATGATGTTCCATGGTACGGAATATCCCTTGGCTCAGTTTCGGGCACCTGTCCCAGCCATGCTCCCTCCCAGTTATTTTTTGTGTATCTCCTCACTGGCAGAGCATGAGACATTAAAAAGTCCTTGATTTAAGATTAACACAACCATGTAGTAACCAAAAGATCAATGTGTTATCAACATTATTCACATACTGAATCCAAAGCACAGCACTGTATTAGCTACTGAGAAGAAATTATCTCAGCCAAAATCAGGACATAAATCTATTCATATATTCAACCACTTGTTAACAGAATTTCACCATATAACCTTAAATATTTGTATTTATACATGAGTATTCATCCATTTCCATGTATTTATTAAAGTAATTTATACCTGTGGTTCTAGAAGAGGGTTTGTGATAGCACATTTATTAATTGAAGACAAAAGTTCATAACTCAGTTAGAAAGTATCATGAATCAAGCAGTTACGAGACATTGGCAAGGTAAAAAGTAATGTAGCTTGATGCTGGAAGGACAGCCTTTGAAAATGAAACACACTCTCGGTGTTTGATACTCAAAGTCCTGTGTAAACAAATAAAATGTAATATAATTAGGGCAAAGTTGAGGTCAAGTATCTTTTAAACTGAGATTAAGAATATTATTCATGACAGTGCAGGCATCATTAGACATGTATAATGTCTGTGAAATGGAAGCTATATGAGAGGACTTCAGTAACTGAGCTTGATATCACCAGGAAGCCAATTCAGACTTCTTTTTTAATATGTAAGAGATATAAATCTTCAGGAATATTATTTGGGATGGAACTGGAAACATCAACCTATGCAACAGCAAGTCAGGGACACAAATCTCTATACTTACACAATAATTCATTTGTTATTATTTTGCAATTGATAAATGACACACACAACATGAATAGAAAAGTGGGAGGTAGATTTGGAAGGTAAAGAAATAAATGTAAGAAAGAAAAGGATGGGAGGAAAGAAAATAAAGATGAATGTCTCTCCCCAGTACTATAAAACCCAAGTCAACAACTTCAGGATGAAATATGAGAGAAGAAAGCATAATGAGAATAAAGGTGAAAAAAATTTATGAAATTCAGTAGTTAACTCATGTAAGTTATGCAGTCTGATTCTGTTAAAGTGTTATCACCAGATGCTATGAAAGTTTAATATCTTATGTAAAATGGTAAATATACTTTTGAGAATAAATGACGTCCAACAGTTTTGCCCAAGACTCAACCTTTTTTTATTACAATAGTATCACTTTGCTCATAGGGACATTTTTTCATGGAAGTCTTGCTAATTTGTGACAGGGTGCTTTTAAAGGGCAAAGGCACATATGCATGTTGATTGATGTATTTTAAAAACATAGTAATGGAAGGTGTTGGAACCACAGGTATTGGTTAGATTTAAAAGGGCAGAAACACCACCGAAATCTTTCTTTGATTTTCTGCATGCATGTCATTACTTTTTCTTCTGTCTTCCTTTCTCTATCTCTTCTCTTAATTAATATCTAAGTGATTTTTTTTGTATTCCTACCCTCACACCCCCAGATTACTATTCCTTTTTTCAACAGTTAACAATTGCAATATATCTATATCTATATCTATATCAATATCTATATCTATATAGATATATATCTATATAGATATATATCTATATATCATCTATATATCTATATATCTATATACATACATGATGTAGTACTCAACTTACTCATCAGATTACAGACAAACATTTGACAGCATTTACAGGATGTATGAGGCCATGGGCATGTATTTTACAAAATACTTTTAGTGAAGACTTTTTTCCATGGTCATGGAGATAATTCCTAGTATGTAAACTATTTGCTATCATTTAAATATATCTATTATTTATAAGTCAATCATCCTGGATGCTGAATTGGATATTAATCAAACACATTTCTGAGAGATGAAAGAGATAGCACAATGTCTCTTCCTATACCAAAAAGAGAATCGCTACAGATCAAAAAAACCCAAACAAATACGGAGAACAATGAGAACAAAGTCCGTAAAAAGGGCATTCAGATCTATTAATTTAACCTAGATAGCAAGTATAAAGGTAATGAACCATAAATGAGAGGATTTTATGGATAAACAAAAGAAATAAAAATGCCACCTGCCCTGCGGGATTTGCACAAGTCAGATTAGATTGTGAGTATTTTTTTACCAACTATCAATTCATGTTCTTCTAGATGCAAATAACTTTGTTATTATTTCTGTACAGTCATACTTGTATTACACAGTAGCATAGAACACTTAAGAAAATCCATGTTAAGTTTGAAGAATATGGTGCTATAGATGTGAGCTCAGTCATTAAATATACAAACACACATACTTAATCATGCATATATAATAAATATACATCAGATTTCTGCACTATTTTTTGTAATCTCTCAGTAGCAGCTTCCATTCAGGAGTAAACTGCCCTCCATTATGTATTAGCTAAACAGACAGACATTTATATGGAGCAGAGGACATCTCTAGGTCCTCTCCTATAACTTGTTTATAGGTCTGTATCATTATTTGGATGCATGTGATAAACAGGAGAGGCATTAATCATTGCACTGAGAGGAATGAAGCAACAGTGGGATCTAGCTAGTGCAAGATGATGGATTAGCTCTCTTCTGTAGACTCTAGTTTTGATATCCAACTGCTGAACACAGTACTTGCCCTGAATCTCTAAAATGCCTATCGCTACTACGTAATAATTGTCAGCCTACTCAATCTCTGCAAAAATTTAAAGTACAATAATATTTAGCTATGAAATTTGAATTTTAAGGAATCATGGAGGGACATGGACAGTGCAGATATTAATAATAATGTATTATGAGAAATATCAGAGATATTATTTCTAATTAATTTATTCTAGCCACATCAGTTGCTCTTTTATAGGTGCAATTCTTCCTGAATTTTCACTGCAAACTATTTCTTTTGGTTTTGCTATTTTGGCTATTCATCATTTCTTCCAGACAAATTAAAATGCAAGTAATTTTATGCACAAGATATAACTTTTCTAAGCGTCTTATTTATAAGTGCTGTGTATAAGGTCTAAGCAGTTAAATTTGAGTATTTTTTATATAGTTTTCAATGTTCCTCTTCCATTTTTCAGTTAAGAAAAAGGCAACATGTGAGCCATAGCTTCAAATATTATGTAATTTCTTCTTGCATTAAAAGCATAAAGCTGTTGAAAATATTATATATAGTGAAGAGGACTTGCAACTAGCAGCTAGGGCATCATTCTTCTACAGAATCTCTAGCTGTGTTTTGACAATTTTGGCAAAGCCCTTTCCAAGATCTTCTGCAGGAATAAGCACGACTGGTATATTTTTAGAGCTGCCTTGGTAGTTTGTTCTCTTAAATATTTGAAAAAAACTTTGAGAATCTGCTTATCCAAGAGAGCAAGCATAAGGATTTAATGAAACCCAGTAGATTCTTAAACTGTTTATCAGAAACTACTATCATAAAGATAACATGTTCAAGTATTTTGAGGCATAGATAATCTTGCCTCTGACAATTGGAACTGTTTGCTGATTAAGTCAAATAAAAGCAGTAGCTACATACCAGTGAATATGAGTAATGTACCTTCAATATTGCACTAATCAAGTCCACAAATTTGTAAAACAAAATTAATGTTCTATCAGCAGTGTTCAAATAATAGTTCATGTGATATTTCAAATGAGAAATATTGATGTTAATTTTTTGATTGATTTTTTCCTCTAATGTTCAATATTTTCTGTAGTTAGCCCATACAATTTGACTTCATTTGTGTCTTCCAAAACAGAGTATACATTGTTGGTATGTTTTAAAGAAGAAAAAAAGAAACATCCTGAATTCTTTATTATTATATTTTAAATTGTTCAGTGAGAAAGATTTTTTCTAAAACTAGTTTCTTCAAAACTTATATATATAAATCTGGTTCAGCAAAAACAGATAAAACTGCTAAGCTGAGAACAAAAAATAAGTGCAGACAGACCACTCCCCCCATATTACCTGACATTTCAAGACCCTAATGTAGCTATTTTCAAGAACCATGTCTTGAAGTTCTAGTGTGTTACACTGCTTTTTCCAGATCCACAAAATTTGAGAAATTTCTTAGTAAGAAGTCCATCAGAGGCAATGCATATCTTTAAACATCAATAATATGAATAAATATGAAGAAGGGCTGTTTTATTGTCAAAATAATGTATAATATTGTAAAGATGAACTGGTAAAAAAGGCAGTAAATGATTGGCATGTGTTTTTTGTTTCAGTTACAGTTTAGTTTCTGTCATAATTCAGTGAAGCTGTGCTGAATGTCACCAGATGTCAGAAATGTCAAGACTCTTAAAACCAAAGCCAAATCTCAAGATGCAAACTGTGACATCAAGGTTCATAGCATTGGCCACCAAGGGGTCTGTTTGATCTCCTGGAACATAAAGCTTGACTTCAATTTTCATTGAAATAAGTGTTTGTATCATTTTTAAGCTCAAAAAAAAAAAATTGTAAAGAAATTCTTCAGTAAAACCTGTTTTCAAAAGTAGAACAGCAGAATAGAAATCCAGGTAAAGGATTTATTTCTCATGTTAAAATACATACTGTGCATCTGTACTACAATCTCACCTAACATAAATGTTCTCCATGGTTAAACATTTCTGTGTTTGAAGCCCCATCCTCAAAAAAACTGCATGCTATGATGCAACTTCACAAAATGGCATTAACTGATAACTTATTGTTTCTCTAAAATAAAGCAATTAATTTCTTCTGCTGAAGTCTATTCATTACTGAGGGCACTAAAAGAGGACAGTCCTCCTATCTAAATAGCTTTGCATTTTGTATTTGAAATCAAATTGTTTGTATGTGTTTAATGGAAAATTCCACACTTTTAGGGTGACAATCCTTTGAAAATTTTTGGCTAAATAAAATTCTGTACTTATTTATTTTCTCATTTGAAATACCTGAAATTTGTGTAATTTAAAACAAATTATATTAATATAATAATTATGAATATTTATAATAATTCCCATATTTACACTTGTAATTTTGGTTGTTTTCTATAATTACATGAACATTTTGTCAATAATGAAAGAAAAAGAAGTAAAGCCATGTTAGTAGATCTAATTAGTTCTTGCTTATCATTACACTGTTTACAAGAAATGTACAACATTCACAAGATCTACAGCATATCAAGAATTCTTACATTATTTCTAAAGAAATAATACAAGGAACTTGTTGGAGAATGGATCTCTGACGTACATTTTTAATACAGCTTCATCACAATCTTTCCATCACTTAAAATATTTTCTTTCTCCATGGAAATAGTCAACTAAGTGAAACCACACAGAAAATCTAAAAATTTTAACAATTCTTTTTTAAAATTTTATTATTTTAAAGGAACACCCTGTGAATGCAGGTAAAAATACACAGTGATTTGATCAGCAGGGTAGTACTAATGGTCACTGACAAGTATACTCAGTGTTTTTTCATCTGATCTGCAAAAGGTAGTCATGTAACCAGGGTTCTAATTTTAGATGCTGCTTTTGTAAAAGCCATGAATTTCTATGGACAAAAGTGAGACAGTTTGTAGAAGGTAATATCTTCTATATAAATAAAATAGCTTGCAGAGGGGAAGAGAGAAGAAAAATAAAGTTTGAACAAGCAAACCTTTCCACATCTCTAAAGTCAAGAAGAGAAAACTTCAAGCCAAAAATATTGTAAATTTAACTTAATTATTTTAATGGATTAGATAACGTAAAGATAAAGATGACTGGCAGTTGCAACATAAAGGGGAGTGTTAGGAAGGGAAGAAAGGGATAATTTTTTTCTATTTTTACCATGCTATAGACACTTTTCCAGAGCAAAAAAATAATAGCTTTGTGTAAACTAACATCAACTGTCAGTTGAAATACAACTTTTGTTTGGAAAACATACCAAGGAGGGCTTTCCTGACAACTTCTAAGCAATTAAGCCAGATGATTTAGTAGAAATAACGCCAAATAACAAGTATTTCTATTGACTTTACGGAGGTATGAATCTGACCAGTTTCTCTGGTTAAAATAAACAGAGCAATTCCTATTCCTACCATGAGTGGTTTCAAATCGAGAAGAGTTCTGTCCTTACTGGATATATTCAAGCAAATTTTTAGAAAATATTTCGTAAAATGATTTCCCCAAATTAATTCAAATTATTTTAATATTTTCCATAATGACCTTCATGGAGATGATAATCATATATAGCATAAACCTTAGTTACAGATTATGACACTGAAGCTTGCTGATTTTTTCTCCTTTCAATTTATTTAATTTAATGTGAAACTACTATTTCTCATCAATTTTTTAAAAATTCTCTCACCACTTCTGTGCTGTGTGATCCACAGACAGGTCTCCAGTATAGCTTTTCTGAACATGCTCTTCCTCCCCTCTTAAATTTGTCACCTAACATGATTCATAGTATGAAAAATTGGTCCATCTCACTGTTCAGCCCTACTGTAAAAGTTTAAGTGCTATTTCTGCCAGGAGCAGTATCATGCCTGCTGGGCACTGCCAAGGCACTCTATGTTTGGTCTGCACTGTCTCCCCACAGTCCCACATCTGGGAGTCCACAGTCCCTTCAGGGGAATAGAACCTTTTCTACAGTAAAGATTTACAATTTGATTAAATAAAGGACCCACATATGGACTGGGGGCCTCACGTGCATGAGGAACATGCTTGTATTGTTGCACTGCAGAGAAAATACTTGCGAATGCACAGCACAACATTTGCACTTGCATTGCTCAGATATGAGAAGTTCCTTATCTCTCTACTGAACATATAGAGCTTATTTTGAGTTGCAACAAAGGGCTCAATATCAGAGAGAGAGTTGTTAGGCAGTCTTAATAAATGATCTTAAGTAAGATTAGAATTTCAGTTAATAAAGATGTCATCTAAATATTCCAGGATTTCAGAAATCTAGCAAAAAGATGGAAATGGATATTTCCAATAAAAGAAGGTAAAATATTTTCCAAAGAGTTTTTTTAATGCTCTTCATGTCTGCACAAATCTGAGACTTTCACAATCATTGATTTAATGTTGTTATGCCTCATGTGAAAATGTGATGTTTCTAGCAGGTCTGTGCCCTCTAGTACCATACTTTAGTTTCTAGCTCAGTACAGACTCAAAAGTATTAGTAACATTTATGTGTCACTAACTCCCTTTGTCTATAGCAGTAGCAGAACCAACAGTGATTTTTATCCTTATAGTGTCATTGGGAAAAAACAGTTTTCAGAAGTTTTTGTAGGAAAGTCTTCAAACAATCCTTCTCTCTCAACTATAGCCATAAGCAAAATTCAATTCTTAGTAACATCCCTAACATTTTGTTTCAGGTTGTACCACAAAATCTGTAGCACGGCATGCTTTCTCAATAAAAACAGACACATAAGGGGAACAAAACGGACCTATTTTTATTTATCTACCTCTGCATTATTACTTAGGGGAAGTAGTAAAACCAACCATTGGATCTGTAGTTGCTTGTAACAGAAAAGGAGATAGCTTAGCTGGCTACAGCACAATGAAAACTGCTATCAAAAAACTAAAACCAGAGGCTTTCAGACAACATGAAGGTAAGAGTGGTATGCCAGGGAGCAGTGAGGGACAGCTACACCTGAAGGGACAGGAATCTGGGAGCCAAGGCTGGCTCTTCCACAGGCCATTTCCCTGATGATGGTGGGGGAAAATCCAGCAAGGACCTAACACAGGGACACAGCTGAGTACAGGTGACACGGTTCATCAGTAGGACAAGCAATGAACCAGGTTCAGAGTCCCTACAAGATCTCACCTGGGAGCAAAAGGTGAAGAAATCAGGGACAGACGAAGGCAAGCCAGATCATAGTGCTGGGGGTATATCCAGGGGACCAGGGCTAGGCTGCAGACTTGCTTCTACAGTACTGTCTGGGGAGCTGTGATGGCCCCAGAGCTGGGATGAAATTATGTCCTGGGTCTGTGTGCAAGGGTGGCTGAGGGCCCCAGGTGAAGCTGTTAATGCCTTTGGGGCTGTGACAAGATGCTGTGAATTCTCTACTGCTTCAAGATCTTTTAAGTGATATTGGTATTGTAACTCAGCCAGATGTGTCACATATTGTTTTTTCAGACACATTGAACATGATGCCCTTGCTGACACAGCTTTCTAGGTGCTTACAATTCTGCTTCACTAGAATTAATATATATAAGTAGAGAAACATTTATAAAATTAAATATACTGTAAATTGATATCTCTGGACCACTTTAAGATGAGATTGAGAATAATTTTTAATGCAATAGTACACAATTGATTCAGTTGAGAAATGGTACTGTCTTTTAAATCTTGTCTTATTGATCATGCACTAGATAAATTCAAAAACTTTTGTGGAGATGCAAAGATGAAACCTTTGCACTTGTTTGAGAAAAACAATTTTCTCAGCCAAGTGACGCTCCTCAAAGATGACACAATACAGGCTTTTCGTTTTCTATAACTTTGAGAAAAATAAAAATAAAACCAATGCAGAAAACCATTCTGAAAATATCAAAAGGTACAGGGCTATTGCAGTTGTCCTGGGTATGGAGGGAAAGAGGGATGGCATTTCTAGCACTGTCTAATTCCATGCCACCCATGTCACAGTGGGGCCGTGGTTTCAGCAGGAAGAGCCGGGGGGCTGGAAGGGCCTCCATCTATTTGTTAGGCTCTTTTTGTGGGAGGTGTGTGCCAGGCCAGGATCGGGACTGTGTGGTGGCTCAGCACTGGGATGAAGCCTCCCAGCACAGGTGGGAGCATCCCCAGTGCGCACTGGCACCCCCATCCCCACTGCCGCAGAGAGAGCTGGCCCCGGACCCGAGTCCTGCCGGGCAGCGCAGAGGGAGCAGCCCCCAGCAATGCTCCTTATTCAAACCAGCTTCCAGCTTTTGTTCTGTCCCTGGTTTCCACTGTGTGCGGACTGGGGAGAGGAAGGTGAGCGGGAAGAGCCTCTCCGGCGCGCTGCCTTTGTTCTCCCGGGCGGCAAGCGATGGGCAGCGTGGGGACAGACGCATTTTGCCTTTGTCTGGAAAACAATGCCAGGCTCTTCCTCTCTCCTCACCCTCTCTCTCAGAAGTCCTTTTGTTTGTTGGATGGTGAATACCCTCTTGTGGGTAGAGCACTCTCTCTTTTGTGCCGACTTTTATTGATATTGTTGTGTTTATTGTGAGTTTCTCAGTAAAATTGTGATTCCAGCTTGAGGTCTATTCTAGTATTTCCACTGCTGTTAGAAAGGGACAGGGGAAAGAGGTGCAGCTTGAGTGTGGTCAGTTTTTCTGCTGGCTTTTAAGCCATATCAGTCATCTTATTTAGTTTTGCCTTAAGGGTTCTTTTTGGTAAAACCTTATTATGATATATTAACATTTTAATACATTTTTACAAATAGTTCTTGTATAAGACACTCTATTAATGTCTAAAATTTATAGTGTTCCTTCCTGTTCATATTTTTTCTTTATTTTCTTTTTTAATTGACCTTAAGATAATTAGAAGGAATGAGGATGGGTGAGATAGTCAATGCTTTTACTGACATCTTCTAACGTAAGCTATATTTTATTTTAAGCATAATTTAATAAAATCCAGAAGACACTTTGTTTACATTTTATATGAAATTGAATTCCTATGATTCTCTATTGTTGATTTTCAAATATTCCTTGGGGGGAGGGGAGGAGATGTTGGTGTGTTGTTTTTTTTTTTAGGTATCCAAATATATGTTGTAGCTAGTCAGTGCTAATTTATGTGGTTGATGCCTAAATATACAGTTAAGAAGTTATATTTAGAAATCTGTATTTGAAAACTGGACATGGATATTCCTTCATACTTCATATATGACATTCATTCTATTTGATGTTACACTAAAACTTCACAAGGATAAATGAGCACATTAGTGCATGTGTGTTTGTAGGTTTACATTTCTCCACCTAGTTTTTAGTGTATTTCATTCACATGCTATCTCATTATTTCTTTGTAACCTCTTTCAACTCTTGTTTTTTTCTTGTTGTAGTCACTGTATCAGGAACAATTCAGAAACTTCTTCCAAATGCTAACTGATCAGAATTTTTATTATCTAAACAGGTCTTTTAAAGATGCCTGTCACTGCTTTATCTGACAAGTTCAGTTTAGCCTTCTAATATCAATTCTGATTTTGATACTTTCATGATCTTTGATACTGCCTGCATTTTCTTGAAATGTTATGCTCAGCTATATCTGTACAGTTTTTTTTACGTATTTTGTTGTGACTGAAATTAATCTATTACTGTCAATGCAACCACTACATTAGGAATACTAATATGGGCATTCCAGAAATGCATATATTTGCCTATGATGGAGTGATTCAGAGTGTTTGTTGTTTAGCCAATTAAAGCAGCTGAAGGATGGAGAGAGGAGCAGAGAAACACTGCATCTGGTACTCATCAGAAATGCTACCTATAAGTGTCATTTTCTATTCACCTGAAATTCTTGCCCCTCCAAAAAATGCCTTTTCCAACTGGTTGTGGCAAAGAAAAGAATAGAAAGACAAAAAAAATCTGTTGGATTTTGCTTGGGACAGTTAATACCTAAAGATGTGATTGTCAGAGGCAATAAGTCTCATAGAATAGCAAAGATAAAGCAACCCAGGGATATATAATAATATTGATGACATTTTTCTAGAAATGTATATTTAGATTCTGGTCCTGAATCCAGAACCAAGCATCCATTTTAGTCAGTGAAGTGTCAGGAATGAAATCAATTATATACTAAACCACTCCAAAAGGAATTGAGGAGTCATCATTGGGCTAAGGAGCCAGTCTTTCTTTTGTTTATTTCTTCATTATTCTTGCCTAGAAGAAGGAATAGAAAGGCTTATATGTTCAGAAGATTCATGTAAGAAGTGAAAACTATGGACTTGATACATATTAAGAAAGGGAGGCACTTTAACAAAGGAATAACATTTGAAGTCCAGTCTCCAAAATTTTTGCAACGTTTCATAGGATGTATATAGGCAGCAGAACTTCTCTAGCCTGTAATGTTAATGAAAGAAACAATATCTAATGTGCTTTTTTGTTGAATTCAGAATCTTTTAAGTAGGTTCAGACAATATCAAAACCCTCTTGGAAATTTAAAATTCTCTCTAGGCTCTGTCAGAAGGTGACAGCAGAACTGAAACACATACATGTTTAGTGATTCTATTAATTAAATAAAAAGCCCCATGTGAAAATAAAAGTAGCCAAGGTGCTTGCAACTCTTGCTGGTCTGGAATGATAATGCTGACTGAATTGCAGATCCCCCTGGATAACACAATAATGTAAATTTGGAATTCTCTTTTCCAGGGATCTATATTCCATGGACTTGTTTCAGAGGGTTTAATCAGATGCTCAAGACCTTAGCTGTCAGACAGGAGACACAATGTGATGTCATATTTAATATCAAATAAGTGTAATTATTTCAAATCTCTGCTTATTGCCTGGTTTGTGTGGTAGACTGCAAGAATTTTCAGCTTGTCATAACTTGTACTGTGTAAGATGCTGAATCGAGTGACATTTTCTATTAATTTCCAACACAATACCTCCTGCTTGTATGCATTCCCTTATTATACAAATTCAAAGGTTGTTTGTCAGTTATTTAAAGGACATCTGTTTAAATTAAGAATATGCTTAAAAGAAACAGTATTGTGTTCCAGTTTAACAGAGTTCCTGTCTAAAGAGTTCATCTTGCTAATGTCATAGGTTGCCTTCAGTTGCCTCTCTGATCTCCTGGCTTCCTGCCGGGTTAGAAATGTGTCATTTCCCTGTACTTCATTGTCAGAGAAAAAAAGAGAGAGAAAGAGACACTGTTACACATGATGTATTTTAAACCTTGCGTGGAACCTCATAATAATTCTATGCTTTCTTTATGATTAGATGCTATGTAGTAATTTAATGAAGAATGAGAAAGAAAAATCAGTACCTCCACAATCTTACTTGCCTTCTAGCCATTTCTAATTATTTTCATCAACTACATCAATTTCATGGATCTAACTTAAAATTTACATACTAACAGGATATAATACTTAGAGGGTTGTATACAAAAATGAATTGATAATGAGGATAACTGGTTGGACAAGAGGCTGATTTGACTAGGCCTCCTCTACTTCTGGCAGGGATACGTTTGAATGTACTTTTCATTTGTTCTCCACCTGATCAGTAGAACAGGTTGAGGTTTAATTCTAGGCACAAACCACAGGATGAATGTGCGTGTAGAAATGCCAGTGAACATTTCTGGAAAACAATGCATTTACTGTGATGCCAGGCAATGACTGCTTGGTTTGAAGATTAACAATTTTTTGTGTTCTCTGATTTTATGTCAACGCCTTATAAGAACTTTGGTCACCACCATATGATATATGCTTAAAATATATTCAACTGGATTTCCAAGTTTTACTGCAATCATCACCAGAATTTTTGATATATGAAGCTTTACTGCAGGTGGCTGTACCCTTCTGGTCATCCAAGTAAGAAAACCTCATTGCAAGGCAGCTCTATATATAGCAGAGTGATGAATGTAGCAAGGGACATTCAAAGAACTTAAATTTAGGAAAAGCATTTATCTTGATGCCTTTTTCTGGTCTTAGGAAATAAAGGCTCAGACACAGTGAAAGGGTTGGGGGTTGTTTACCTCGGTATTTTAATAGGATCCCATTCCATGGCTTCTGCCGTCCAGGTAGAACGCGTCGCAAAAGCCCTGTCCCCCCAATCGAGTACACAATTAAAGACTCTACACATTAGCATATCTACCAGGAGGGCCCAATAAGGGGCCTGGGTGGGCTAACTTCTAGTTTACAAAATCTGTCCTACTAGGAGATCTTGAGGGCTAACGAAAACAGAGTGTTTGGTCTTCTAACTCTACGTGGTTTCAGGGGTGTTTAGTCTACTGGCCTGCTAAACACCATGAAACCAGGCTGAACTATCACCTAAAGCATCACAAGTATGCATGCTAATACTTGTGAATATAGGGAACAGTGTAAGAAATATTCAGGAGAAAAGCAGAAAAAATCCCTCAGGCATCAATCTAGTTGGACAAGAACTTACTGCATTTTTTAATTTGCTCTTCTGAGATATCATTCTTTTCTCTGCATTCTTCAGGTTGGGATCTTTACTTTTTTCCCTCTGGAAAATGGCCAGTCAAAAATGTTTTGGGTGCCAAAGTCTTTAACATTTATGTCAAGATAAATATTGGTAGTGACAGGTTAGACTAAAATGTGAGTGTAATCATTAGACTCTCATGTCAGGGCAAAACCAAGAAAGATGATTGAGTTAATACTGTAAGGTAGGACTGCGGACTTTCTGCATGACATCTCCACAGTCACAATCATTTGTTTGGGATCTCTTTGGAACAAAGAGTGCTGCATTCTGTATATAAGTTTAAATTATATACATTGATTGCTGTAAATAAAGACTGATTTGTTTTACTTCAATAATACCGTAGTATAAAACAACCTTAAAGTAAATATGAAAATATTTTGAGGACAATTGAATTCATACACACAAAAAAAGAAAAAATGCTTGTTATTATCTCTTTTTTATTTTTTTGTTTCTTTTAAACTTTTGAAAACCTTGAAATGAAATGCTGATTTACTAGATCTCACCAAAAAAGTGGATGAATAACACAGTCATTAGAAGTATTCAATTAAAAGTTGATTTAAAAGGGGGAAAGGGACAAACCCAGGGTTGCCAATGATGAATGTGCCAGAACTTGAGGAAATGAGCAGTAGTGGGATCTCCCAGTCTGCTTCATGAGGTGTTGGCTCCAATGTACCACAACCAAAGTGTTTCTACACTATTGCATGTAGCATGAGGAACAAGGAGCTTCAGGCTCTGACCCAGTCCCAGAGATTTGACATTACTGGCATAAGTGAAACCAGGTGGGATGAGTCCTGTGTCTGGAGAGCCCTGTTGGAAGGTTACAGGCTCTTCAGGAGGGACAGGCAGGGCAAAAGAGGCTGGGGATTGTCATTGTATGTAACAGAGGGTTTGAATATATGGAGCTCACAGTTGCCAGTGGCACAGTTGAGTCTCTGAGTGAGAATCAAGGGGCAAACAAAAAATGCAGATGTTGTTGTAGGAGGCTGCTGCACAGACCTCCCAGCCAGGATGATGATGCTGATGAATTTATTCTTTGAGGAACTAAGGGACACTTCCAAGTCAACTGCCCTTGCCCTTATGGGAGGCTTTAACTTGCCAGAAATTAACTGGGGGCATCACGCAGCTGGTACAACCTGCACCAGAAGATTCCTAAAAAACCTGGTGACAACTTTATGGAACAGGCCTTAAAGGAGCCAACTTAGAATTATGCCCTCCTTGATCTGCTGCTGGTCAACAGAGTGGATCTCATGAGCAAGTGGAGATTAGCAGCTGTATCAGCCACACCAACCATGAAGTCTGACAGAGCTGAAGAAGCGTTTGGACAGTGATCCTGAGCACCTTCTTGGGGAGGGTCCTGTGCAGAGGAGTTGGACTTGGTAATCCTTGCATATTCTGTGATTCTGTGATTCTGTGATTAGCCAATTATTATTTAAAACTTAAAAAAATTGTTTCTGTACAGTAGATGTGCAGTATTAACAGTTTAGGAAAAGACAATTAAAGTGTTAAAGCTATAACTGATTGGCATTGTGCAGCATCAACCTTGCACCTAACATAATGTCAGATTTCAGATGACCCATATGAAGACTCATAGGTTATGACTCTTCCAGTAAGTAAAAGGCCCTGTTGCTTGATAGAGAACAAATGATCCAGTATAATTCGTCTCCATATGGTTATATTCTCTTCCAGGGTTAAAACCAGGTATCTTCATTCATGCTGCCTACACTTTGGCCCCTTATTCTCCTGAGCAACACTCAGGCACTGTCTGGGAGGCTGAGGTTTGGTGTGGGATAAATCATGCAAGTGGAAGCCCTAACAATTAAACCATAGGAGCAGTTGTTCAGCTGTGAGATAGTACAGCACCTCATTTAGCTTAATTTGTTAAAATTAGGGAAAATTCTGTTGGAAGGGACCCACAAGAATATCAAGTTCAACTCTTAAGAGAATGGCTTACACAGGGATTGAACCCACAACTTTGGCTTAATTAGCATCATGCTCTAGTCAACTGAATTAATTATTATTAATGTCAGCTCTAAAGTCTCTTTGAGTAAAGGAAGAAATTAGTGACAAAATATGTTTAGCACAGTCCATGTTATATACATAAAATGTTACAAAATTCAGGTCTTCTGAACATGTAACATAAAGGAAGCCAAAATCATCTTCCTGGATTGCAACACAAATTTATTTCCTCAGAACACTGTGCATTTTTTCATCTTATTTTTTTTCCCTTACTGCTGGTAACATTGCTCCCACATTCAGATATATCCATATCCATATCCATTATTTTTATTACATTTTACTGAAACTATTTTTTATTCCATATACTTAGTTTTTGATCACCTTCACACTCTTCACCTTTTATGTGATGGCAGCCATTGTTTCAGCTACCCATTTATACAAAGAAGCCTAATCACTTCTTAAATATATCTCCAGCATAGGACAGATTGCATAATCTCCAGTTTCAAAGAGCATTGTGATTCCTTATAGCTCAGAGATATTCCTGCTGCTAGAAACCAAATTCTTTGTCATAATACATAGTTGAATGTAGACATCTCCTATGGTTGATGTCTTTGAAAATTGCATTTCCTGCTGAGACAAGTCACTCTTTTTACTACAAATGTCTTTTATGTGATGAAGTTTGCTTAAAAGCATCCAAGCATTTCCCAGAAGCAAGTGTTTAAAGGCAGAATGCAATAAAAAAAGGAGAATTTCAGCTGCCAGATTTCACTACTGGAAAAAAATGTCTGTGCTCTGGGACCACACATTCTAGAATATTAAAAAGACTTAATCAAGAAAAACCAGCTGTAAATCAAGGTTGTATCTCTACAGAAACATTGGGAGGCAGAAAAAGGAAAACAAATGAAAGCACTATACAAATCATAAACAAAAGACTGCCCTTTGTTTAAAATCTTAGTTCAGAGTAGGTAAATAAAACAGGATTACACAGGACCATTCGCTAAAGCATTTTTCTAAATCTCTAAGTTTTGTCTTTAGTAAAAAGAAGGAAATCAAAGTATCATAATTACTTCTAGGATAGTATAAAATTTTATCAACCAGCTAATCTACTTTAGGTAATTCCTATTGCAACAGCTGTATCAAGAACAAAGGATTATCACTAAGAAGAATTTCTCAACATCTCACAAAATGCAAACAGTCCTTTTGAAAGGAAGCATTATTACAGTCACTGTGATGAAGCCCAGGCATCAAATGTCCAGGAGGGAAGGTCGTTGTAATCTAACAAACCTTGGTCCATAATATTCCAGAAAGCAACATGGGAAAAATGTTTGCAGGATATTTGACTGTATAATAGACTGTATAATTTGACTGTATAAAGAAAATTTAGGTCGTCTGGGAAGATTATATGCTAACTTGTAGCTGCTACAAGAACACATTTATCTCCTTATGGATCCTACCATATGTCAGAAGATGCATGACTTACAAACTGAGGCTGTTCTAACACTTGTGCCAGAACCTTGCAACCCAGCCCAAAACCTCCAACTAAAATTCAGGAAAATAACATGTCCACTCTTCTAAAAGGGAAGTTTAAAACTCTTTCCAAAGCCTAAATTTAAAACATTTTTAGTTAAGCCTCTAAGTTTATGAAAAGTCTTAATGAATACATGAATGAAAGAATTGATAGATTTTTTTCATGACTTCCAGGTTTGAACCTTTGAGCTTATATATGAGTATTCATTTAAGACTTTTTCCGAATCTAAGAAAACTGCACATTTACCTCAAAAAGAGAATAGAATCATTTCAGCTGGAAGTGACCACAATTATGTTCTAGTCCTTCTTCCTGACCACTTCAGTACTGACCTAAAGTTAAAGCATGTTATTATGGACATTGTACAAATGTCTTTGGAACACTAACAGGCACTGATCACCTCTCTGTCATGCCCTTCCCAGTATTTGATGAACATCTCAGTAAAGAAAGGTTTCCTCACATCAAACCTGAACCTTCTCTGATGTAGCTTTGAACCATTCCCACACACCTGTCTCTGGATTTCCGGGAAAAAGGATCAGCCTTTCCCTCTCCATTTTACCTCCTCAGGAAGCTGTAGCGAATTATGAAGTCATCCTTCAGCTTCCTTTTCTTTAAACTAGACAAGCCCAAAGTCCTCAGCTGCTCCTGACAGGATATGCCTACCTGCCCTTTCACCAGCAAGGTTGCCCTTCTCTGGACTTGTTCAACCTTTACATCCTTTTTGAATACTATTCAAAAAATGGAACTATAAGTTAATAAAAGATGACACTGTTATCTAAAGACTTGTAGACCCAAATGAAACACCCCAGCACAGTAAATCCAGTACAAAAACATATGAGTCTTCAGTTTTATTAATATTCACTGTATAATCTGCAGAAGTTGGTAGATACATTTGGAGTTTAAAAATATTTTTTGACAAAAATATGGAAACTTTTTCTTTCATAGGAATTATCTCTTCATTAATATTCTGATTTGTCTAGAATACTAACGTACTTATAATTCTACCAAAAGCTGTGGAATATGAAGCCTTAAGACTCAATAGTCAAGAGATCTGAAATAAGAAATGAGTAGATTTCCGTTATGTTGTTTCCCTGTATAAGTTAATTTCACTCCTCTGAAGTCTTTCAGTTAAAAATGTGTTGGTAGTGTTGTCTGACATGTTCCTATGTGCAGTGTCAGAAAATAACCTCAAAGGTTGGGTATTTATCCATGGAATAAGAATCGCTCTTTGGTTTACGGGGTTGACTGCAATTTATCACCCACAATATCTCATCTATACTCTGACTGGAAATTACTCTTAGGCAACTATGCAGCTGGTCTTGTATGACCACACTTTTCCAACTGTATTGTAACAAAATGGAGGTTTTCATTGATGTATGGTGTTGGCATACATGGATGACAGACTTATTTCTTTTATTGTTTGAATTTAAAAGAGTTGAAATTATAAAATTAAGACGCATTGGTTAGGAACAAAGAATTGCTACAAAATGTTGTTTGACAGGGTTTTCTCTTCCTTCAGCCTTTTCCAGATATGGCTGGCAAAACTTCTTCCCTAGAACAAGAGCATTCCCATAATGAAGGAGAAGCAGCTGGTGGAACTTGGAGAGGTTTGTCATAATTTGGCATTTTCCTCCAAGAGGCATCCAGGTGCCTTTTTTTCAATTTCTTGCCCTCCCATTATTCACTTGGATAGACATTATGGATAAGTATTAAAAAGATATGAGTTTAAGAATAAAACAAAAATTGTGGTTTATACCTTTGCAGTCAAAAAATGCACTTCATAACATGTAAAACCTAAAAATCTAATCCATTTGTTTTAAAAGAGTAGTGATGTTTATTCAAACTTACTTTATGTAGATATTGTTATTTATCAGAATTATACCTCAAAATAAACCCTGAACTTTAAAATAGTAAATTATTTCATCCAGCAGTTATTATTTATCATTCTTCATTTGAACAAAATCGTTTAAATTGATGACATTTTCACTCACTAAGGTTAGCAGATGTGTAATAGCTATCAGAAAGTAAGATTAGAAATACAGAGATGTATTAACAATGCACTTCTAATGGAAAGTCATTGCTTGTTGTATCAATAATGAAATGTAATTTAAATTAATGTTTAAAATTATTCAACACTTAAAGATACAAAGAAAGGTGTATAAAACCTACATTTCCATAGAGCAATCTAGTCACACTGTATGTCTATATGGTAAAAGTAATTGCCACTTTAAGAATATAAGAATAACTTCTTTTTTAACCTTAGAAAGTTTAATTGAAGTTTTGCAGGTTAGATTGTCAATGTATTTGATTATCCATATATAGCATCTGAAGTTGAATAGCAGTCTTATACAGCTTGTTCTCAAGTGTAGAACTAGGGACAGTATTTGGATCAGAAATCAAGTTTTCTGTAAATTAGAATTCATGCATCAGCTCCTAATGTTGCTACCTAGATAAAAGATGATATCTCATTACATTTTTGGCCCAACAAGGGCATTTCATAAGATAATAAATTTTTTAAAAAATTATCTTTTTCTGACTACAAATATAAACCATACTTGAAGGGATCAGACTTCCATTAAGGGAAAGTAATTTTTTTTTCTTAGGTGAATAGTATTGTTTTCCAATATATAGCCATCCATTAGACACCAGTTGAAAAGGTATTTGGGAAAACAGTAAGTGAAATGTGTGTTTCCCTTTTCCTGTAAGACATAGCTTCAGTGCCATGTTCTGGTAGTGTTGCTATTTTCCTTCATGAATGTTTCATCAGTCTGGGACGTGTATTTATTGTTTTACAGTATTAAATATGAATATTTGGGGGGTTTTGAATATATTGAATTAATTAAATGGCCACAAATCTGTCTCTCTCACTTTTTTCTTCATATTTTATGAAATAATTTTAAGTCCTCACAGAATGAGCTACAAGGATGTAAAGGTTGTCAAACATGAAGCTGATGGGAGAGAAGCAAGAGAGGTAACTGGGACAGGGCCAGGACATGGCATGCGATGATGATGATGATGATGATGATGACGATGATGATGATGATGATTTCCTGTTCAGGGGTGTACAGGCACAAAAGCCAGATCCAGTTTGAGGACCATCATCTTATAATTGTATAGGAAATATCAGAATAAGCTAACCATGTAGCGGTGGTTCTGAACCAGGAAGGATTAGAGTCCCTCCATAGACTTGCACAGGACGAGGACTTCTGGTGGCATGTTCCACAGACAGAGAATTTACCCCCTGAGATGCCAGAGACAATAGTTTAGACCACCAAGCCACAAACCCGAAGTTCCTGCTATTGGTTCCTTGATTTGTCTGTTATGTATCTCAGTTCTGGAACATTCCCTGTTTCCCGGTTGTTCATTCGTTGTTCTCTCTTCCCCCCTCCCCTCCCTAAACCTCATTCGACCACGCACCCTGGTCCCTCCCTTGTATTGCCCCTGTGCCCTCAGATTATTGGATGTTATTCCTCCCTTAAATACCCATGGAATGAGCTGTTCTGGGCTCTTAGTCCCTGAGCTCCCTTGGGGGTAATAAACCTGCCGAACCCTCATACTAAGAGTCCTCCTTCTTTGGGTAGTTCTTTGCTATCCTGCAGTGCTCTGAGGGCAACAACACCTCAGCCCGACGCAGACTAGTGGAGCCCACTGTGGGCTCCCCGGGGAAGCCTTCTCGATCGGAAGGCGAACGGCTTCTCAGGGTCGCGCTAGCGCTCTGCTGCCAGGATCAGAGCGGGATTAAGAAGCAGGGAACGCAATTTAACCAGTTTACAGCAGGCTCTCTAGGGTAATGTGGAGCCCAGGATAGAGTATTCTCCTTCCATTGCCCAAACTGTCTCATTTTACAGTAACTCAATTAACTGAATACTATGCTAATCAGTAAATTTATTTCTAGATACTTTTGCCTCTTCACTGTTTTTTTTTCGAGACATTTATAGAGTTACTAATCAAATTGATGCATCTTTCACTATTTTTGAAAAATGTCTGCCACTATGGATAGAACATCTGCAGAGTGGAAGAGTAAGAATTCCATAAAGTGCATCCAGACATCCAAGAGTCAAAGATAAACCTAAGAAACTTCCAAGTATTACATCTCGGTAGCATGAGGTTTTAATGTAAATGAAACAGGAACCTAACAGCTATTCTTATGCTCACACAAATTTATTAAGCTTGTTTAATACCTCAACTAAGTTTTTTTTAAAAAATCATAACTGTCAGTCATAAAAAGATATTGTATATATTAGAAAAAACCTTAAGGATGTTAATTAAACCTTACTTATATTGTCTGTTAGCACACATGAACTTTGGAAATTTAATTCATTTTCTTAACTCCTTCTGATGATCCTCTACTAAATTTCATTGCTTAAAGTGAATCTTTAAAGTGAAGTTGTATTTTTTACACACACATGTATTCTGTTTTTTTGTGATATTTTCAGTAATATTGGTTCAATTTCAGAAAAAAATGTGCTCTTGTTTGAAATCTATCCCTGACTTTTTTGTTTTTTTTTTTTTTTAATATAATGATATAATAGTCCTAATACAGTATATGTTGTTATTTCAAACTGATTTTTTCTTGTGAGATTTCATTACTCTCACTTGTTTTTAATATGACAGCAGTGAACATTAAATTTTACAGTTTTAAAAGATGTTCCACCTGATCTTTTTCTCATTGATTATCTTATTGCTTGACCTCTTCTTTAAAAATTAGTTCTAACTCCTTGACACAAACCACCTTTCTTAACATTTTCATTTTTCTGTTACTTCATTTTCATGATCTGTGCATTCTTGCATTTTTGTACTCGAATCCTGTCAGTAACTAAATCTCTTTTAAACAGAGCTGAAATTCCTCACTCTTACTAAATTCAAATCCAGGAAATACGGATGAAATTATGCAAATAATGGGTTTCAAATCTGAGTGGCTTAATTTTAAAAATAGAATATCCCATTTTCGAGATTGATTTTCCTTACATTTTTTCCAAAGTATTTATATCAAATAATGCTTTAGAAAATCCCTTTTTCAATTTGTTTTCTTCTCTTGGATTTACTATAAATGTACATATGCTTTAAAGAAGAAATCACGTCCTCTAAGTCTTGCTTCTGAATCCTATATTCCTTCATAAAGAAAACATAGAACCCAAAAGATGTATATGTGCAAATCATGTTAATCTTTTCAAAGCAACTACATAATATAGGTTCTTATCTAATACTCGAGCTTGAATTTTTCTTTTCACAATAAATTCACCTTCCTTACACCTTAGGGGACAGAAAGCAAGACATAAAAATATGATGGTACAGTTGAGTTACAAAGACTGCTTGGATATAGGAAATGATAATTTCTCCTAAAGTCTCTTTATGATTGTCTCCCACAAGAGTTCTCTCAGCTCTGAGGGACAAAGCACAGAGAGCGTCCAGAGGATTTAGGTTACACAGAAAATCCTAATTCTGAGCAGAAACAAAATCTTAAGTCTCTTAGAAATATGCACTCATTTTTGACACATAGTTGGAGTGATTTATCATACCGTCTGAAGAATTGGTCAGAACCAAATCTGTTGGTTTAGATATGAGCAGAATAATGGGGTATTTCAATCTGAAATGACTTCTTAGCAATGTCGAGAGTTGAGTCTTCAGTAATGGTTACCGTTGACCTTAGATACCTAACAACAATGCATCTGTTGTAGTACATTTATAAATTTCATTTCTCCTCTTAACAAGGTGAAGTTCATCACAGAAGCCATGCCTATCTTTGCACTCACTCTTATGGGCAGGAGTGGGGTGGGAAAGGGGGATTTCACAGTACCAAATCCCACAGTGCATGGCAGACACTCTATGGTGTGATTGTCAACATTTTTCTGGAAAAATAAATCATTTAAAAGGGAAAAGGATGTTTGAAACTATGTCAGATTGCAGTATACACTGAAAAGAAAACTTAAAACTCCATGATCAATACATGTCATAAAAAACAGTGACCTAAACAACAAGGGCAAGATAACCACATCCTAAAACTGCAGAACAAAGAACATTTCAGCATGTTCTGAGGGCATTTCTCGAGGGTTGGTATTGGACAAGCACTGTTTAACATCTTTTTTTGTTACCTGTACAGTGGGATCCAGTGCACCTTCAGCAAGTTTGCCAACAACACCAAGCTGTTGGGTGCAGTCAACATGATGGAGGGAAGGGCTTGAGAGATGGGCCTGTGCAAATCTCATGATGTACAACAAGGCCAACTGCAAGACCCTGCAGCTGAT
This sequence comes from Eopsaltria australis, assembly GCA_034509425.1. Classification (NCBI taxonomy): domain Eukaryota; kingdom Metazoa; phylum Chordata; class Aves; order Passeriformes; family Petroicidae; genus Eopsaltria; species Eopsaltria australis. Next base: position 4,538,773 of record JAVTVJ010000026.1, read on the forward strand.
CTGGGACAACCCAAAACACAAATATAGGCTGGACAGAGAATGGATTGAGAGCAGCCCTGAGGAGAAGGATATGGGTGTCCTTACAAAGAAGTAAAAATGTCCTCACCATTTTGAAGCATGTGCCTGTCTTCTATATCGTGTACATATATTTCACATAATGCATTAAGAAACTAAGACACTGTTACTGATAGTTTATAACTGAAGGATAAAATAGCAATTGAGAAAATGTAAAAGGATATTAAATATCATAAAACTTACTGGTTTCTAGAGCAAAAGAAGGAAAAGAATGAAAACCGTGATCAAGTTGGAATAGCACCTCAGTGGTAATGCTATATAATTGCTTTCTATCTCTTCTATCATCAGTGAAGCTCCAAAACATTGATCAAAGTTGATGACTAACACATAATGCTCAGGCTGCAGCACATTGTTACAAGTTCTCACCCTTGTAATAATTGTAGTATGAGCCAGCATAAAGACGAATACTTTTTCTTAAATGTTTTTTCAATTCAGGCAGACACGATTAAAATGTCTGCCAGGAATGAGCTGTATTTGAACATCAGTGTCAATAGATACATCATGGGCAGTTGCCTGAAATGGAGAAAAATGCTCCGAACATTTTACATTACTACACAATGTGAAAGCATAACTCAGTGTCAGACTCCTGCTCCATGAAGAAGTAATGTAAACCCTCAAATGACAAATTGCAAACTGAAGCTATTTTAAATTAAACACATTAGCTGATGACATAATATGCTTATGACTTTGCCTACTGTGATTTAATATGGTTTGACATCAGTAAATTTGTATGATGCTATTAAGATAAAGTAGGTTAAAGATTTTAAAAAATTTTGTAAAGATGAGGATCCATTGGAACCAAAACTGCCATAGGAATGTATGCTAAAATTAGTGAATTATTATTATGGAAAAATTAAGAGAAATATGATTATATGATTATGGTAGAGATTATAGGTTTTCATGTTGGTTGATATATTTGCATTTCTAAATACGAGTTTTTAACTAAAATCATTACCACGCTAAAAGTAGAATTTAAAGTGAAAACTGAGCAAAAATTTCTGGACAGTGAGAATTAATTCTTTGAAGTGTGATAAGATTTTAATATTTTTAACTATTCATATAACTGATGAAAAAACAACCAGTTATGGCTGGTTATGGCTACTTAAACTTCACAGTGATTTCCAATTCATTTATAGGTCAGTTTAGTTTCATTTACATGTGTGCAATGTTTTTTTTTTCCTTCAGATTCAATTACAAACAGCTAATTATAATACAATATGCTATTAAGAGATTCTCAATATAGTTCTGGGAAACGTTATTAATTCAATTTATAAACATAATATGGATAAGTGACTTGCAAGAATTTCAAATTCTGAGTCAGTAATACATAGAGAATACCACATAAAATATTTTCTAAATCATGTAGAATACAACACCTAATATAATAACTGGGGTTTTTTTTGTAAAGAGGTACACTTTGGGGGGAAAAAATTGAAATCACCCATCAATATTATCTTTTTAGCTTTCCAGAATTCAGGAAAAAATGGGAGAGTTTTACGAAAGTGAATTTAAAGTAGTTTAACTAGAACTTATCAATTTTAACGAAGAAAATAAGGCTAACACTGAACCCAAAAGAAATAGCTAGTCAGAAAAAACACCCTCTGCCTAATACTTCCAGATATTCTACACATATCTTACTAGTTCTATTTGCATGTACAAATATTAATCATGAGGGAAAATTTGCTGGATACTCCTTTTATAAGTAGTTCACAGAAATTTAATTACTTGAGTTTAAATATATTTTAATTTCTTTGCAGTGTGACTTCCCTGCAATATTTTTTTTTGTAAAATGTACAGAGAGAATTCTAATACTTCCTTTTCTAAATTAAGGAATGATCAATATACTCTCATTTTCTTCAATTAATTATTTTCCTGAAAGGTGGAATTTATTTTAACTATTTTGAATATAATAGGAATGCTCAATGTTGATTTTTTTTTCTCAGTGCTAAAGGGAAAAAGTGATGATATGTGTTTGCTTCTGAAGCACTGGGTCAAACAGCAAACTCATTTTTGCACAGTGTCCTGCAAATGCATTGAGTCTTTTACTCTCAGTTCACATCTGCATCAGGTAAGATAACAAACAACCAATTATAAAATGAGTTAGTTAAATGTATAGTGCATAGATATTTCTGACTTAAAAAACCAAATTTACATTGGTTATATGGTAAAAGGCAAAGAATCACTGACTGTTGCTTCCAGACTCATATTTAGAGATACTTCTGTGCATAAGGTTGATATACATTGCTAAAATCCCAGAGATCTGCCCTTGTTATAGAACTGCATCATGTGCAGTGAATCAAAAATTTAGGGACTACAAGTCTGATATTTTTCATTATTTAATTTATTCCCCTTTCCTTTTTTCCACCTTTATTTCATTTATTCTCTTTTTTCTTTATTATCTTTCTGTTTATATGCTTTTAGCAGGGTCATGGGATGATTATGCATTCACTTGCTGCTTTTTCTACTCCAAAATTTGTGTTTGGTCAGTTCCTGAGGAGTTTACATTTCTGTACAGAAATTTGGTGAAGTCATATGTCAGTCTTCTGTGACCCAGCTGCCCCATACCTGAAAATGCAGACACTGAATACGTTCTAGCCAGATCTAGCTCTTCCAGATATAAAAGAGCCCAGTGATATTGAATATACAGGGCTGTTTTGTTCTCTAACCACATTCACTATGTCTAAACTTGAAGACCTAAAAAAGCTCTCAAGAGCCTGGTCTCAGACTAGGGTTGTGACATTTATATTCTCTTTTTTTCTACCTTTTTAGCCATGCAATAGCACAGAATCCAGCCAAGAATATAAGATACATAAATCTGAAGTTTACTTCTAGGTAATTTTCTTGGGAACAAATAGTTTTTTATGTGACAACAGTGATAAAATCCAAAGGTTTATCTGAAAGTCATGTGTGATGTAAGGCAAATCCACCCATACACAGGATATATGTAGCAATAGAAAACGAGATTCAATGTGCCAAAAAGTGCATTGTTATATTCATGACACACATTTTTTTTTAGATTTCTTTCATTTGCCTGTGCTTCTATTAAAATAAAGCTAACATTTCACTTGGGCCTTCAGGCTGAATCACACTGACAAAAAGCAGAAGGCTGCTGCCCCTTCTTTGCCATCCACAAATATCTGTCTCAAAATATTAGTGCCATTCACAGTAGTTAGTTAGGGGCATTTTTCAAGTGCAATTGTAGCTGAAAACGCAACAAAGAGAGAGAGCTTGTTGCTGCTTGTAAAGGGAGCTGACTTGAATCACTGTCTGGAATACTGTCTCAACAGAAGTCTTTTGCTTTAATTGGTAGCTCATAGAGTCTTTAAGAAAATTGCTTGAGTTTACAAGCGATGTAGCTTACATGACCAAAGGAAAATGAAAAAGTACCTGAATCTGTTTTAAAATTAATTAGACATGTACTTGCTCCCTGCAGATGGATTTGGTGTTTTGAAGTAATTAATAGAGTTAGAAGTTTGCATCCTCTGTGTCACTATACTGAGTTGGACACAAACTACTTACAAGATTTTCTTAACCCTAGTCATTTTTCCTAGTAGAAGTGAAATTCACCTACTGAAATAGAAATAAACCCCCATAAAATTTGAAAATTTATAATCAATGCCATGACTGTCGAGTAAAAATAGACATATATATGTGACTTGCCCATCTTTCTGCAGAATGAATGGATTGGATTCAATATGTTGGTTACAAAGTTATTTAATGGCAAGTTGGTTTCTCAAAATACATGGATAAATAGACAATAACAATACCTTTAGTTGCAAATTGATGGAGTTGTTTGCTCTTTGAAAATCATGGTCACAGAACCACAGACCTTGCTCAGGTAGGGCCCCCTGAAGTGCATTACTCAAGATTTTGTCCAGAGGACTTTTCATGTCTGTGGAGAGAGATTCCACAACCCCTCTGGGAAACATCTTCCAGTGTCTTGCTACTCTTACAACAAATAATTTATTAGTAACATCTAATCTAAACTTTTTCAGTTTGAAGCCATCCCACCTTGTCCAATCTCTATATGCCATTGTCAAAAGTCCCTCTCCATCTTTCTTGTAAATGTACTTTAGGTACTGGAAGTCTGGTATATCATCTATTGCCTTTCAAATTAAAATTAATCAAGCAAAGAAGATTTTTTAAAGTATCAGCCTTTCAAAACCCAAGCATATCAATAACATGAACAGGAAGAGTAATCTAGCCGGCATTTCTGATTACAGAGAAAAGCAATCCAGTAGAACAAACTCAGTAAGTGAGGCAGGCTGTAGCAGCAGCAGGAAGTTTTGTGTCTGAGTGTTGGAGTGCATTAGGAAGATGTTGAGGGAGGTTACACTCCCCCTTTATTCTTCCCTGGCGAGATTGCATTTGAAGTACTATTTCCAGTTTTGGGCTGTCCAGTTCAAGAAAGGGGAATTACTGCACATAAGGTCCAGAGGATCTTTTAGTACTTCTGTAACTGGATTCCAAGTCAGTCAGAGATTTTAGCCAAAGCTTCTGTCACCTCCTCTTTAACATTGGCTCCTAAAACTACAAAGAATTCTAAATTTTTAAGGCCTATGTTTTAGAAACTCAGTGGGAATAAAGTAATTTGTAAATGTCTCTCCCTTTCCTTCTTCATAAAGTATGTGCCTTAGGTCTCACTGTCAGGCCAACATCTGGTGAATTCCTAGACTGGAGCATCATTCCCAAGCACAGTGGTATCTATCTATGAAACTCTCTGGGGTGTAAAAGAATTACCAGAATCAATGCCTTGTCAAACATATGTGTGTTTCAACAGAACTGAGAGCACAGCTAGTCTCAGTGCTCCTCAGGAATACCAATTTAAGCATCTTTGATGGAAAACCACTTATTTTTTGAAGGAAAAAATTCATATGGGGTTGCCTGTTGAGATGGTTCAGTTATTGCTTTGTTTTCAGGTTTTTTTTTCAGTCAACCCTATCAATTTGCATTTTTCTAAAGTGAGTTTGTTTTGTCTGCCTATATTTTTAATGTGACAGTTTTTACTTTTGCAATTGACATTATAGTGTCTTTATGAAATTTCTGTAGCTCTTAATTTAGTGCTTTTTACAAAATCTCTTTATTTAATATACAAATAATACTCTTCACTAAGAATATTTTTCAGAGTGTTATTACTTCTGTCTGGAGGAAGGTTATCTACTCATTAAACAGAGAACAGTCTTAGTTACCTTGAGACCACCCCCCTATAGAGTCGGGTGGACTTTCTAGCAGTAGAGTGCATTAAAAATAGGTTAATAGGTCTTAGGTTACAATGTAAGATATAACCAAAAGCATGTATTCTATCACCATCTGTTAAAACCAGGTGGGGGAGTGTTCTTTATCTCTTCCATGAGTCATCCCTGATAAGTCCCTCCAGGGGATATCTTCTGCTAATGAGCCATCAAGTCCCACTGCATGACTCATAAAATCACATCATCCCATTGTGAGATGCTCCACCCCTGGGGAGAAACCAAGCATTCCTACCTGGATATAATCTGAGGTTTGGAACACCATGAGCAGCCTTACCTACTGGATTCCCAGAGGACAAGAGCTACATAACCACCACTGGACCTTCAGAGGAAGACCAGACTGTTCCACAGGATCAATGCTTCAACAGAACCACATCTGTCACTTCAACGGGATTGCAGCCACCATGTAACTGGACTGCTACCACCACCCTGATGAACAGCGTGTCAGGTTGTATCCTGACTCTGTATTATTGCCTTGATCTTAATTTTCCTATTAAATTGTAGTTCTAACTTGGGATCTCCCACTGGTTTGCTTTCAAACTAGTACATAGGTACACCTCAATTTCTATATTTCCTATTCTTTTCACACGAGATTTAAGTTAAAATCTCAACCATCTGTGTTCAACCAAGTTTCTTGTCTGTATTTTTAATTGAATTTTTTTTTTCACTTATGTTCAGTATATGGGTTTCAAAGATACATATGGAAAGGATCACATGTAGACATGGATCACTGTTAATAACAATAAATTTTCTGTTAGAATGATACTGCTGTCCTGTAAAAGGATTGTGAAATTGGGTTTTGTTGGCTTTTTTTTACTTTCCAGAAATGTTTTGGTGATAGCAAAGGCATTTCTGCTTTCCTAGAAGTTTTATTATCAACCAAAAAGAATTGTGTTTTCTTGACACTTCTGAGAAACATTACATTAATTTATTTGATCAAGGTTGATTAGAGTGCAGACACTTTTGAAACTAGGGGCATGCTGCTGATGAAACAATATTTTTCTAAATGAACACTGTAAGTGCTATGCACATCTATGAGGCTATACTAGTGTTACAAACAAGGATGACTCACCTAAGGACTGCTGACTCAAGGTTTTAAGAGAGACTGAATGACTTCACTGATTTAGATTTTTATGTTTGATTTGGCTCTTCAGATATGACTAAAACAAGAGATGCTTCCTTTCCACTCCACTGCAGTAGCCATTCTCCTCACAAAAACTATCATAGTTAAGTTAAAAAATTACCGTAGCTCATCTGCAGTGATTTGGAAAACGTAATTGTTGAAACAGCACAGTTTTATTTTTTTGCTTCTTTCCATGAAGCTTCATTAGTAAATTTTATTGTCTAGATAGAAAAGAAAAATAACTTTTACTTAAGTGGTGACATGTCCTACTGTATCACTGTACATCTTTACTGTCCCAAATTTGTCTAATTTCCCTCTCCTTAATTATAACAGAAGTGTTTAATAAATGCCTAAAAGATCACTTCTAGCTATTAATATCAACACTTGATAATTCCAAATACCTGCACTTCTATTTTGGTAACTTTGACAGAAGTTGCCATGTCACAGTTTAATACTTTTTATAAAAGTGTTAGCTGACACCTTTTTTAAGGCAGTTAATTTCTCACTATTATATTGTAGTCTGAGAGATTCTCTCCCACACCTCCAAACTGCAAAGCAAATGGACAGAATCTTTGTAACAGCCTCAATAGTGTCAAAACACTTCAAACAGAAAAAGGTACGCATAAACACTATAAAAATAACCACTGTTTTTAAAAAGTGAGATTTGGGGAACTACAATCTTACCTCTGTGCCTGGGAAAGTCATGGAGTAGGTCCTCTTGGAAATTATGCTAAGGCACATGGAAAATCTCGAAGTTACCGTTGACAGCCAAAACGGCTTCACTCAGGGCACATCTTGCCCAACAGATTTAGACCCTCCTATGATGGGATTACAGAGTTGGTGGATAAGGGAAGAGCAACTGATGTCGTCCCCCAGGACTTGTGCAGAGCATTTGACACTGTCCTGTGTGACATCCTTGTGTCTAAATGGGACAGAAATGGATTTAACAGATGGACTACTCAATGGATAAGGAATTGGATGAAGGGTTGCACTCACAGAATTGTCAATGGCTTGATGTCCAAGTGCAGAGCAGTGATGAGTGGTGCTCATCAAGAATCAGTATTGGGACTGGTGCTGGACATCTTTTAACATCTGTGACTCTGTGACTTAATAATATTTGTATTGGTATTTAGACTACTGTATAATGTACTCTAAATGATACTACTGAAGTAAAATTTTACCATCTTATCTGTGTAAAATTTTTTGACCTTACCAAACATAAGTGTTTTGTCGAGACAAAATGTAATATACAATAGTGGTTTTTTTTCAAAAAATATTGAAATTTCACATTTTGCTCCAATTTCTGATACAGAAATAGTGAAATTCCATTCAGCTCCAAAAAGATTTTGGCATGATATTTATGTTTATTAATATGCACTCTTGAGTAGTATTTTAATTAACTTGACGTATTTGATCTGTGCTATTGAGTTGTTTAACAGAAAACTCATATATCATTTGCTCAACTAACATTCTCTTTTACCTACCTTTTTCATTTCAGTAGCTATGGAGAGAAGTTACTATTTATGCTTTGCACAAACTCATCTCTGTAGCTGTTTCTTTAGGAAATAAATTGCACACTGTCATCACTATCACTGCACTGTCTGAGCAATAGCTCAGTATTTTTTTGTAGCTGCAATTCCTCACAACAAAAAGTTGGTAATATCCCATGTAAGTAGACTCCACAAAAGAAAAAACCTATGCTCTTCCTGGAGTTTTAATTTACTTCTCAGCTTTTTTTTTTTTTTTTTTTTATTTTTTTTTTTTATTTAATTGTTATATTATGTTAATATTATTTCAGGACTAATTTCCAGTGATTTTTCAAAACTCACTCGCAGCTTATGAAAGCTGATTTTTCAGTTTATAGCTGATTTTACAGGGTTTTGCAGTCTCTCAGGAGTAATTTAAAGAAATTAGCCTCTGTCCTATCTGGTTAATTGCTTCACCAACCTTGCAAATTTATGTAAAGGGAAAAAAAAAGGCTTTAAAAAGACAGCACATAAAACAAATAGCAAAGAAAGAAACTAAACAAGTAGTGTTTCACCTTCCAACCAGTATGTCTGTGAATGACAGATGATATTTTTGTCATTGTTGAAGGGGAACACTTTTCAGAAAATGTAAGGAAGCATTGTTATTTATTTATAGTTATTTATTGAACAATGGAATTCTGATCTGAAGTTTTAATTAGTAATTGCTATAAATATATATAGCCAGAGTTTTTCATTTAAACTTGCACAATAAAAAGATTTCAATGCTTTTTCTTTACTGCCTTACACTCTGAATTGCTGTTTCACAGCAATGGGACACAATTTCAAAGCGATACCAGGGATTTCCTGTTAATAGGTCATCTAGTCAAAATAAAAATCACTGTGTAAGGAGCTAGACATGGAAGACTCTTGGAAAGTGTTAGAACTATGGAAAATGCTGTCTGAGTGTGCCTGCCAGCATCATGCAAAGCACAATTAAATGTTCACTGTTCTTTATATTCAAATGTCCAACAACAATTGCATAAACACATCACATGATGGGTGGGCAGCTGGGTCACAGACTGGGCACAAAGAGTTACAGGGAATGGGGTGACATCAGACTGGTGACCTGTCACTAGTAGAGTTCCACAGAGCTTTATTTTAGGGTTCCAAGATTAGAATTTTCTGGATTCTGCAGAAAACATAAGGGGAAAGATAGCTGCCACATCTGACCAGGGCCTAAGCTACTAGGACAGGAAAGGCAGAAACTACGGAGGTTGAGGTATTATCAGGAGCTGAATATAAGCAAAATAAGCCAATAAAATAGTGGAACAGATGCTGCTGGCTCACCAAGAGTTTGGTGTCTAAGGCTAAAATTAAACTAAGTATGTAAAATCAGTAAAACTGGAATAAATTGCTGCCGCGGTCACCAGTATTTGGGCGTGGACAGCTAGCCCCAGGGTCTCTGGCTAGCGACCCGTCGGCGGCTGCAGCCAGCGTCCCTGACCGCCGGAGCGCCGGTTCGCTGTCACGGGAATCGATGCGTTCCCAGCCGCAGGTAGCTCTTAGAGAGCAAGCTATCTGTATAGAGGCCGGAGGGATAGGGAGGGATCTTCTGGCTGGAGTAATAGAGATGCAGAGGCGTAGGATCCAACCACGCTCTGGGCGTCTAGGATCAGAAGACCCTGAACAGCTCAGAGCACAGACCTTTATTGTGAGGGCATTATCCAATCATCAAACACCAGGAGGGAGGAACCAGGGAGGGACCAGGGGACCAGGACTAACGGGGGATAGAGAGGGGAGGAGATGGGGTAACAGACAACCAAGGGGTACAATCAACTACTGAATGGCACAGAACTTTCTAGAACACAAGAATGACTGGCGGGAGAGTGGCAGGTGCTTAAACTAATGGAGGAAAAGGGAACCACCCCTGAGAAACCCAGCCCACTTGTGGGGCAAAACCACCTGTGTCTCCTCCCCAGGGGAGACTTTAAACTTGGGCACCTTTATTCCACAGCTTCTTGGGGGGGCCGAGCCCTTTGGGACCTCAAGCACCACCACAAATGGCAAAAAAGTTTGATGGAGGAGAATTATTTATCCATGAGAAGGAAATACGGGAAAATCCTAACTATAAGGTGAAGTAAAGCTAGTGAGTGGGGCTGTTTGGAGATCCCTGGTGAGAAACCCAGATTTGACCAGCAAAGCCAGGAGCAGAGCAACAAACCTGTTCTGATGAGAACACAGGTGTCTGACTTGATTTTGCAGGCAGGAGACATGGAGTTTTCTACATAATTTTGGTGAGGGAGCATCACACTTCACACTCGTTTGATGAACTCAAGGAGGAACATTTACACCAGCTGAAACACTCATCTTCATAGCTATTTACTAAAACAACCTCTCTCCTTGTTTTCAGATAAATTTATCTTCTCTGAGTTGTCCTCTAAGCTTCATGAGTTTTCACTGGGCTTTCTTCTGTCATAAGGGCCACATTATGTTCCTAAGGGTTTAATCCATCTCAGCCTGTATGATCAAACACAGGGCTGCCTGTCAAGTATCCCTGGACACACCGATGACATGATTTACGTAAATTGTTATACTTTTTCTGGTTCTTGACCCCTTTTTTACCACCCGTACACCCTCACATGAAGAACCTGCTCTTACTTATCTTTTTATCCTTCAGTTCCAGCACCACCATATCCATACTCAATTTAGTATTCTTGCTATCACCACATGGGTGGCAGTGGTGCACAGCATTACAGATACAGTTATCCTGGCAGCGCTGGCCTTGGGCAAACACAATCCCAGCAGGACTCAGAGCTCCCTGAAAGGATCTGTGAGGCTCAGGACTTTCTTTTTTCTTTCTTTACAATTGTGAGCAGCATCTCTGCTTCATAGCCCTGTCTTTAACACCTGGCTGCTTCCCAGGCTGCTATTTGTCATGTCCGGCGATTCCTCCGGTACTTTATCACATCCTGCTCAGTTAACTTCAGCCCAAGGTCAGGTCAGCAGTCCAGTCACGTGCTTGCAACCCTGACGAACACCTCAAGAGTTACAGTGGGCTGACTCTGGACAGCAGCTGAGCACCCACACAGCCTCTCACTCACTTTCCTCCACTTCTGGATTGAGGAGTGAATAGGAAGACTAAAACCAAGAAAACTCATTGGTTGAGATAAAGACAGTTTGGTAAGCAAAAGGAAGAGAGACACATCCCCCCCTGCCCCTGAAAAAAAAAAAAACAAAACAAAACAAAAAACCAACCAAACCCACCAATGAAACAAAATCAAAACACACAAATCATGCAAAGGCAATAACTATCTGCCATTAGCAGATTGATGTACAGTCACTCTCCGAAAATCAGCTACATTGAGTGATCCCTGCTCTTTTTTTTTTTTTTTTTTTTTTTTAATTGCTTACCATGACATCATGTGGCCTGGGATATCCCTTTGGCTGTTTAGAGTGAGATGTCCCTCCTGTGTCCCTTCCCACTCTTTCTTGCCCACTCCTGGCCTATTTGTTTGGTATAGAGGCAGAGTGAGAAACAGAGAAAACCCTGACATTATAATGCCCGGGAACAGTAGCAAAATAGATGTGTTAGCAACACTGTTTTAGTCACAGATCCAAAACACTGCACCACAGGCTGCTATAAAGAAAATTAGCTTCATCCCAGACATGTTTAAAGAGTGTTATTTAAACATGACAAAAGCTACAGGGGCCATTGAGAACACGGGATAAATAATAAAACTAAGTTTTGTTTAATTTTTCAGGTGTATCTAAAATTGCTTGTAGAAAAACTAGACTTAGGAGGAAATTAAGCCTTTAGGAACAGAATGTGTTGAGACCTATGTACAATGAAGTTCAGCAATGTTTTGAGGGTTTTATAAAACTAACCTGTTCAAAGGCTGTTGTCTGGCTGTCAGCAAAAATTATGATTTATATGCTTTTCCCTACAACTATAGAAGTGGGAATGAAATACTCTGATTCATATAAAAGAATTTTAAAAATATTATTAATGTTTGTAAACCCTTATTTTAAAATAATTCTGTTTTAAATCTGATAGGTTTGCCGATATTAATGATAGTATAGGAACGGCAAATGGACAAAAATAAAACCTCCAAATGTTCTTTAATTACTAGTATTATGTTATTTTGTAGCATCTGAAAAGTTTTTAAGCTGACAGCTCTTTGACATTACAGCTGCAAAGAAAAAGGGAATGGAATTCCTCTGAAGTCTGCTGCCACAGCTGCTTGTCTGTGGAACTTCTTGCAATATACTCTGGTGCATAGACCTATGTTTAGTATGGCTCAAAGGAACATCTTTCAGAAACAGCATTTAGTTCTCCTGTTTATAAAAAAGACTTCTCAGAGCTCTTTTCCTCTGTAACTCACAGCCATTCTTCAGTCACAGCATAAACCTTTTAATATATTACAATAATGGTGGTTCTCTGAATGCACACAACTGATTAGGCATCTTACAGCACACACTTCATAGCATTAATCATAAAAATAATATATTTCCAGGCAGTGCTGTTTTAGAAGGCCATTTTGTCATGGTTTAATCACTTGTCACTAAAACCTGTACTGAAAACTGACAATGTTATTCCACTGAAACATTTCTAAAGCCTAGAGCACAGCCCTGTTCTTATATGCTTTCCTTAGAACAGTCTAATGATTTCACACACTTTTTGTAAAAAGGGAAGATTTGACATAAAAGTCATACTTTCTAAAACTTACTGTGTTAACTATTTAGATCTGTTCCTAAACAAGAAGATAGTGGATTAACTAGGCTGATCCTCTTGTGAGTTCAGATTCACATCTACTACTCACGATTTCTTTAATTGAAATTCTTGGTCTCTCTTTCAGGTCTATCATTATAAAAATAAATAATTGTAAGATTTAACCATTAAGTTTAAAATGTAGTTGTACACCACATCTAATATTTCTTTGTAATATTACCTCTAAAAGGGATCAAGTCACACATCTACTATAGGAAAAAACAAGCCATAAAAAAAAAAAGTCACAAAAATACCCAACCTCAAATAAAAAAAAAGGAGGGGAGAAGAGGGGATGAATCGCTCATATTCCCCAAACAAGTGACTACAAAGAATTTTTTTTTCTGAATTAGAAAAATTTCAATAAATATAGAAGTAATATGAATTAAGGTAGAAGGATTCTGTGCTATAGGCTTTATCCCACATGTATAGAGAATTAATAATTCAGCATCTACAAACATAATAATTCTGAATCTCAGACTATTATCCTTATTTATGCTGACAAATAAAGCTTCAAACTGTCTTCCCAGCCTCTCTGCTGCAACAACTAATCTGAGCAGAGCAAGGGCAGAGTTAGAACTTGCTTAATCTCTGTATCTGTAAGGAAATTGGACAAAAGGACAACTGGAACCATGATTTTTCCTCTCTCCTTCCCTCCAAGTCCCATGTGGTGTTCAGTGTTGCTGAGACAGCATTTGGCATTGTTCAGAGCTAGTAACAAATTGCTAACCTCTGGGAGTAATGAGAGAATAGGGAGGAAATCATGCCTTTGTGAGAGAATAATATCTTTTCTTGATGCTTCCTGAGGCAATGCAGCTATATGCTTCTTTTCAAATGGGACTGCAAAGAAAGAAACAAGCTACCTCAGAAGAAATAAAATACTAGTTTTGTTCAGGCTTTTGCATTCCTTTTTTTTTTCTTGGAAGAAAATAAATTTGCTAAAGTCTTCCTTAATATTTGAATAGAATTGTGCAATGCACTGATGAATGTGCTGTAAACTTCTGAATCAGAGTGTAATGGATGGTAATAACATTATCACTAACAGTACTATGGCACTGAACCCTTATGTGATGACAACCTGCAAGGATAATGTTGATTATGAAGTACACTAACCAGACTTTGCTTATGATTAGTGCATGATCCACATGAAATTTGGGTATGCCTCCCAGTTTATAGTAGTTCTCTCCTGTCATCACAGGAGATATCTTTGCTTATTGTTGCCCTAGGCAACTTTTGAGATCATATGATCTCATTGAATTCACCTGGATGGACTCAGCATAGTAGGAAGACTAATTTACTTCTTTTTTCCCTAAGTAGAACAAGAAGAAACCTGTGGCCAAGCATATTTCAATGTTACCATGTATGGTTCAAAAAGTGCAAGTCATGGCAAAATGTTTTAATCAGCTTTAATTCAACCTGAACAGTTCACTCAACTCTAACAGATATCCTTTAAAGTACTGATTAATACAAAAGCCTAGAAGAGATATAATTTTAAGAAGTACTATATATTCATGTAGGCAAAGGATTTTTGCCCATTCCTTTAGTGTGCTTATGACTTCAATTAATTCTAAGAACTCAAATCAATTACCTTGCATTTGGACTTCTACATTACAACAGCTGTTGAACTTTTCTTCCTAATGTATGACAGAGCAATGATTTTAGTATGCAGTTACAGTAAATTGAGATATGCATTTAGCATTTTAAGCCTCTAGCAAGTCTTTCTTTCTACACAGCAGCTCACCAATTGAATATTAATATAATGCTTGGCAATTCAGTAACACATGGTGAATTTCCTTTGTCTCTAAATGTCTGTTTAACAACTATTTAATATTCAGGCAAAGAGCTTGAATTCTATTCCTGCACTTACCCTTAGAGTATGAATGACTTATTAGCTAGGTGCAGGGGCTTTTGATACCTTTATATCCATTTTTAAAGAATGTTGCAAGTTACTGCTATGGGATTTTCTACTATTTGTAATCAGACTTATATTTCAAAATGGTAAAACAGCCTGTAGCTCATACATTTATATGATACTCCTACTGAAACCTAAAACATATTACAGAAAAATAAAATATTTTCAGTTCTTGCTTTGCACTAGAATTACAGATGGTTTTTCAGTATTTCTGCATGCAGTTTTTGCATTTACCTTTCCTTGAAACAAAACTCCTATCTCGTAAATACACCAAATTCAGAGATAGATTCTACCAACACTTAAACAGCTCTTGAAAGCTGAGCCAGACTCACAAATCCGTGTTTTTATATTCTTCTCTTTTGCCCATTCTTACCCTTTCTTCTCTCTTGCCCAGTCTTGTCCTTTCTTTTTTTCTCCTCCTTAAAATTCAAAATTAAATTAGGGGATGATATTTTCACTGGTCCAAATTAGCGCTGTCAAAGTGTTCTTTGGAACTATGCTTTTTTAAAATTTATTCTCCGTTATTTAAATAATTATTATCAATACAACTTTATGAATGTAGTGAATATAGCTCATGGTCACCATCCCTAACAGAGTATCTTCATGTCAGAAGGGATCCTTCTGAAGTTGCACATCTTCTTTCCTCTTCCTTCTTCTCCTTGGCATTTATTTAATCGTTTTTCCTTCTTAGCTCATGTGTCTAACATGTAGCTGAATCACATACTCATCTTAATTAAAAGAAATAATAAGTAAGAGAAACATCATAGCAGTTCCTTTGCTGTTGGTTATTTCTGTTGCATAAATCACCCTCTGCTTTACATTTCTAGTCCATAAAGGTGAAAAACAGAAGTAATTAAATATTTTTCATGCTGTGCTTGTATGCCCTGTTGTGCAGTTACCTTCCATCACAGGATGCCTACAGGCAGTATGGTGATGAGGTTTAGGAGGGGAGTACCAGATCAAATTTGCTGTGCTGGATCTGCATTAGAGAGAGCTTACCACGAACCATCATCAAATGGCCAGTAAATCAGGCAATGATACCTTTAGGTATGGATGTGGAGGAATAAAGACAAATCTAATTGTTCATGCAATATTTTAACACTGAACATGACTTGTTTATGCCGCTTCCAGTTAACGTTAAAATACGTACAAGGTGTTGGCAGAATTATTGGAGAAGTATAGTAAGAGACTTCATTACATTAATTATTTGTCATACTCACTGTTATTTGTTTTCTCATGTAAAGTCTATGCCATTGTATGCATTTTTGGAAATATTTGAGTTTGCTCTTTGGTGCAAAATATTGCAGTGAAGTGAAAAATATTTACTTTTTAAAAAGGAAATTTTCTACCATATTATGTATCATGTTTTATATTTATTGCAAATACTCAAAATTTAAGTATATTTTTTAAAGGAAAGAGTTCATATATACACATTTCCTTTTACAAAGACCTTTGTTTTATACATTTGAAATATATTAGAAACCTGCCCTTCATTTCAAAACTTTCTGATAAATGTTCTTCCTTGAGAGATTTAGTCCATCTCTCTTCTGAAATGTGTATTACATTTTGATAAAGTTTTTAATAAGCTTCTTCTGAAGCTTCCATTTATATGAATGACATTTAGAGTATAGAATAAGAAAAAGAGAAAAAGAAATAAGATAGAACTGAATGTATGCTTATAACTTTAGTTACATATTATGACAAAAGAAATGCTTTGAATATGATCTTAGAATTCCAAAAATCTCCCTCATGACAGAAATTGAACTGAAATCTTCTTTCTTTTTAACCTATTCCAGTTCAAAGTGAAATTCCAAGGGGTAAGTTGCTCTTTCTCTCAGGTTGCTGTGAAAAGACAAGCCTATTTTTCTCTCAGAAATAACCATGACATAGGCAACCTTAAAATAATTCAAAAAGTAGCAGACAGAATCTACCTGGTACCCTGTAAAGGAACTGGATAATTTATCATTGCTAATACTGACGTCCAACTCCTGATAAACACAGTCTAAGGAAACTTTCCACATCTTCTTCTTTAAGTAGTTAAAAAAATATTATAGGTAAAACAATGCTTGTGTGAGAATACACTGGAACAGTCTTGACCATATTTGGCAAGTTTTTTAATAATGTTATAGATGCAGAAAGCTGCAACATCAAGTATTTGGTTATGGAAACAGAATTTCTAACGCAAATATAAGAAATCAATCAATTTATTTTCTTGAACAGAAATTTATTCAGTAGCCTGAGCAGCTAATACATATGTAGCATGAAAATACCTTATTGTAAATTACCAGTTTAATCTAGTGAAAGAGCCCAAGGTTAATGTTGGAAAAATGAAAAATAGATATACAGACATATTTTTAGCCCTGATAATAGTTAACATCTGGAATGCTGAAGGTAGTGAAGAAGAATGAATGAGACAGTGTGGAATGGCCAACCTGCTCCAACACACAGTGCATCTTTGTCTCCTTTTAGTGTATGGCTGACCTCAGTGGGCTGAGGTCAACAGTATGAGGTTCCTCAAGGCAAAGTGCTGGGTCCTGCACTTGGGTCACAGCAACCCCATGAAGAGCTACAGGCTGGGGGAAGAGTGGATGGAAAGCTGCTCAGGAGACAAGGACCTGGGGATACTGCTTGACAGCAGCAGAACATGAGCCAGCAGTGGGCCCAGGTGGCCAAGAAAGCCAACGGCATCCTGGTCTGGATCAGAAACAGTGTGGCCAGCAGAACCAGGGCAGTGATTGTCCCCTTGTACTTGGCACTGGTGAGGCCACACCTTGAGTATTCTGTCCACTTTTGGGACTCTCACTTCAAAAAAGACATTGAGATGCTGGAGCATGTCCAGAGAAGGGCAATGAAGGTGGTGAACAGTCTGGAAGGTAAGTGGTAAGGACCAAACCTAAGCACATTTTGTTTCATTCTGTCAGTTACAACAGCAAAAATATGAGCAGAGGAGAGGATCCCATGGAAGTGGAGCAGTGTTGTTTTGAGCCAGCTTCCTGTTCTACCTTGACTCCTGTACTCAGTTGTGTCCCCCTACCCCAACTCACTTGTTGGAGGAGAGCTAATTGTGCGTATGTGAGCAAAAAGCACAAAAAATCTAGTTTACATAAGAGGTGTGCACCAGTTTAACTATTGAAGGAAGCAGATTAGGACCCCTCGCTCTCTTTTTCCTCTCTTTCTTTCAGCCCAGCCCTGGACCATGCTCACAGCAGAAGGAATGCAGGATCTAAGGACCGGTGATATTCTTTGTTCTCTCTCCTTTTTTTTGTCTTTATTTCTCTCCTCCATTACTTTGACTGCTCAAAACACAGCTGTTGTATTCTACCCCGTACTCTGCACTGAACTTTGTTGTGGGAGTGGGGAGCTTGCAGAAGTGTGCTGTGGCTTGTTAGCCAACACCTTTGAGTATTGGTGTGTTGTGGTTTCTTAGCCAGCACCTTTGGTGGTTTGTTGCACTTTGTCATCCAGCACCTGTGAGGAGTGGTGCTGTGGGAGTTGAGAACTTATAGAAATGAGCAGTACAAAATCTAAGGGCTTGTTAGCCTCCACTTTTTAAAAGGGTATTGAGAATTTAAGGGCTTGTTAGCCAAAACCTTTGAGGCTACACAGTGAGCTAGTTGCCAGAGTTAAAGTGACTGTACAGTAAAAGCACAAGAGTTCCCTGACATGGTATGGTGTCTTTGTTCAGCCTGCTGAGAATTTACAATGAACATCATGCCCACAGATCATAACAGTAAGCCCAATGAGGAACAGCTGAGGGAGGTGAGTTTGTTTAGTCTGGAGAAAAGGAGGCTCAGGGGTCACCTTATAGGTCTCTGTAGTTCCCTGACAGGAGGCTGCAGCGAGGTGGGGGTTGGTATCTTCTCCCAAATAACAAGTGATAAGACAAGAGGAAATGGCCTCAAGTTGTGCCAGGGGAGGTTTAAATTGGATATTAGAAAGAATTTCTTTGTGGCTGCCCAGAGAGGTGGAGGAGTCACCACCCCCAGAGGTCTTCAAAAAATGACTGAATGTGGCACTTAGTGCCATGGTCTAGTTGACAAGGTGGTGATCAGTCAAAGGTTTCACTCAATGGTCTTGGAGGTCTTTTCCAACTTAAAAAATTCTATGACTCTGTATTATGTGAAATGAAATTTGACAGAGTTAACTTCTAAGCTAAAGAGTTAATTCCTTGATTAACACCTCATGTCTCATGCTTTTAGATTCCTAGACCATAGCTGGTTCTCAATAAATTGGCAATGCTATTGGTATGCTGAGAAACAAAAATGAGGACTTGAGGGATACTGTGCCCTCTGCATGTGAGCTTCTATAGAATGTTCTCCTGTAGGGAGGTGTCATTAAACCTTCAGCTACTCTTGGGCAGTGGTAGTTTCAGTACCAATTGCTTTTTATTTATTTTTCCCATCTTTGTTTTATATACATAATGTAGAATTGTATTTCACACATGAACTTTGATACATCTCACCATGCTTTTTATTCACCTGAAATTGCATTTCTGCAATCTCTGTGAGACCACTGAGAAGCCAAAACTAATCAGAATTTAGCTCCCCTTATTAAAATCTCTCAGAATATAACAGTGGCATCACATAACCTTTGAGATCCTACATGTTGGTGAGTCGTAGACAGAGTGGTTCCATTTCCTAGCATGATTTCATAAGTTTAGAAGGATGTTATTTGACAGTCTGTCTCCATAGAAGTTAAAATACAAGGGCACTGTCAAAATACTGGTTCTTAAAAAAAATAAGGGCTAGAAAATGTATTAATATTGTATATAATTATTAATGTCTCATCCTTCCTTCTTCAGGTTGTAATTGAGATAATGTTTAGTTTCTGCTCATTAAGCTAATGCACATTTTCAAGGTATATTGTAAAATCCTTTAACCTCTAATTTTCATCTGAAACTATAAGAAGAATATAAACTCCTTGCATCATATGATACCATAAATCAACTGCAATGTTCATGAATAAAAAAATATTAGCCTCTCTAATGGAAAATATTTGGGTATTTAATATGTCCACCTCAGTTTTTATTGGAAATACTATGTGAAAACCTGAAAATTATCAAAATTCACTATAAGCTACAAAGATATTTAAAGAAAGAGACCTCTAGTTCTGATGCCAATACAGTTAAAACTAATCTGTTTGTCAGCAATTCCAATGTAAGTCATTGTCTTTCCAAAGACCTAGAACATAATGGTAAAATGATGTTTGAGAACTTGGGGCATGTCTTTTTAAAGGAAAACACTAACATGTTCACAATATGAAAAAAACCCCTTTTTATGCCTCCCAACTCTTCAGGCGTTCATACCATTTTAACTGTTTCAGCTGAAATGGTAAAAGAACTGAGCAGAAAGAATCACAGTTTTGCAAGGAAGAATTTAGAAGGTTGAGTTTGAACAATACTCAAACATTCTTTCATAGCTGTCATGGCACAATGACCTATTATTGCCCTACAGTGCATATGTACAAATCTAATTAATATTCAGCTATTGAATCTGATATACATTCCTGGGTTTTAAATTGTCACAGAGGTACCTCCAGTGTCACTGTTGTCACTGATGAGCTCAGCTGTGCCTGCCGCAGGTCCACCTGAGATGGCTGGCACTAGCTATGCCCATCATGGGACAGCCACTGACCTCTCCTCATAAGGGCCACGCTTGCAGTCCCCCCTGCCAGCACCTGGGCAACAGCACCCAACACACCATGGTTAGAACAGCAGGAATCAGGTAAATATATGAAATACTATCATATTAGACAAGGGAAAAACTCCTCTTACAAACATATACTGTTTGTACAGTCTTCATCTGTAAAACCTGTTTTACATTTTCATTATTTCAGTAAAAATCAGATGGCCAAAGGGATGTGTCCTGAAATATCCCTTTATAGCCTGCATAGGACTTAGTATCTTCTGGAGACCCCAGGAGTCATGATTTATACTGCAGGTCTTTGGTGCTGCATATGAGAACTGTGCTGGATTCAAGTCATCTGGACAGCACCAAATACCATAAGGAACATAAAAACCATGAGGTACGGTCAAAAACGTAGTAAAGCCTCTTCACACATAGGAGAAAATGTGTTAAACATATATAATTTTAACCTATCAAACACAGAGCAAAGCCTTTCATGCAGCCCGGCGTTGCAGGACTCAGGAAGAGCTGTGGTTACAGTTTGCTGGGCAATAGAGCAAGCAGATACTGAATGAAAGTTGTTTCCTGCAGCATCAGCAACAGAAGAGGCTGCTCTGCTCCCCCTTGCAACTATGGACAGGCTGGCAGTGAAGTGGTAACAGGGATGTGGTTGTTAACATGAGGAACTGAGCAATTTCAAGTGCAGAAAGTTTAATTTGGAGCACACATGGATGATTAACTTCAGGTTTCTCCCCCCAAGAAGAATACTGCAGAAGATATTCCACTGCAACACATCCCCATAACAAAAAGAGATGGGAAACACTACATTCAACATTTACAGCAGCCCTAAGTTTGAAAAAGACTTCTGTCCACTCTGGGTCCTAAGTCAAATCTGAACCTCACAGCTGAGATGTGGCTAAAAGGATCCATGATTTGGGTCATATTCTTGACAGTAATCAGGAATACTCTGACAAGTATTTTATTAAGATACAATGAGTACTTTACTGAGATACAAATGCTAAAGTTAATAGTGGCAAAGATTCAAGAAGATCATGATTTCTTTTACTGGAAAATTATCTGATCTGATAAAGATCTGAAAGGAAAACATCTTATCCGTTAAAAAAGGAAACCTATAAGAAATCACAAGAGCGGGAAATAAGTAGTGAAAAATTGGCAAGTTGGATGACCCTTCCTGTCTTTAACATCTCTGCTTTCAGTACTCCTTGGTAGTGTTTTTGCTTTGCTTTGCCCCTTTGCTGTAAACATAAAATCTGTTCCTCATGCACTGAGTACTACCTGCAAAGTATAGACATACTACCCTCAGTACATAAATATAAGCAAGTCCATAGATTTTTCCAAAGAATTAGAACTTTGATCTCTATCCTGAAGCATGAACTGAGCTTGATGCCTATATGATGTACAGAAGAAATCAAAGACAGTCTGAACAAAGGAAGAGACTGTCTGCATTAAGAAAAGTGTTTGGAAAATTGGAATAGTAACTGGAAATCATCCAACTGGTTTAGTCCATGTCATATTTTTTATAGGTTGCTCAATACGGAGTATCTATAAAACTGCAAATTTACAGGAAATTGATGTCACGTCTAATTGGTTACTGGATTGGTTTATTTCAAGAAATGTTTCTTGTGTATTTTTACCTTTTAAAATGACTCTCTGTTAATGAAACAAATATAATTCTGTCAGTCTTGAAATAATTCCCAGAGCACACCATTATGATTAGCTTCACTTTCACACCAGTGCTGCCAATTTTTTAAAACAGTCTTTTCATTAATAATACTGCCTAGTATGAGCTGCCAAAAACTATTTAATGTGTGATATGAAAAATCTGGCATTATGTAGGTGCCTAGTAAGAGCCAGTAGTGTAAGATTTTCATATTTGCTCCAATGGATTTGTCTGAAATGAACTCCATGTATTCTCACAGTGTGTTTTCTGTTAAAATAAAATTGCTGTGTTTCATTATTTAATTTGCACATTTATGAAGTCAGAATGATACAATCAGTATTCCCTTAATCCTATTTTTATGCATGATATTCACATACAAAGAGTCATTTGCTTGATTTCAGTGCCAACATGAAAATATTTTTTTATTCCTATTGAGCCTTAGGCAGTGTACCTTTTCAGCTTCAGGAGATTCATGTTGTCATTTTCCTAGTCTACATGTGCTGCTCTACACCAGCTTACCTTTTTTTGCAGCTGGAAACCTTTCCTGATGACTCTCTTCAGCACTATGACTTATTTGCTTACTCCAGCTCTCTCTTCTCTAAAATTAGATGGTGAGCTTTTCATTTCATGGACCATGTCTTTTTATCTGTTCCATAAAGCTTACATGACATTTATGAGATCAATGTAAATTAATAATAATAATAAACATTTTACACTCTACTGATATACATTTAGTGTGAACTGTGAAATACTGCCTTTAGTCAAGGCAGATGTCAAGTTACAGGGGTGTCAGGGCACATGGGATGGGGTGCTCTCAGCACTTGGGGATGGAGGGGCTCCCCTGGGCCATGGGCCTGGATCTGGCAGCCAGGACTGTCCCACTGTCCCAAGCAGAGAGAAGTGGGCTGGGGGGCAGCCAGAGCATCCTCAGCCCTACACTCCCAAGCTCCAGAGCTAATTCACGTCTCATATTTAAAATCCAAATTGTATTTGGATGCAAGCCTAATCCTAAATAGCAGGTGAAACAAGATATTGAAATAATGGAAGTTTAGGTTTGAATTTGAAGTTTTTAATTTGCATGTACATGTCCTTTGCAGTGAGATTACACTACCTTTTTTTATTTGCCTTATTATAAATCAGAGTTTTATTCTATCATCATCCATACACCTGTGTGTTTGTGCCTTAAAGAATTTTGCCTTTCATTTAAGGCTCGATTTCATCTGCAACACTAAATATTCATCATTTTCTCAGGTAATATATGGACAAAGGAAGTAATGTGTCAGAGTCTGGGGTAGTTTGTCCCCAGAAGAATGACAGAACTCTCTCTTACAGGCAGCAAATAGATAGGACAGAAGAACATTTTCATTGGGTATGAGTGTATCAGTATCCATATCAGCAATCTCATGGTTTTGTCTGTAATGATGTGTCAGTAGTCAGCTGAGTTTTCTGCCTTGAAGGATAATTTAGACTTGTTTTATGAATACATTCAGAATAATTTCAGCAAAAAGACAAAATGTAACAGCTTCTAAAGTAAGCACATCAATATTTGTTGGTATTGTTGCCTTTCCCCCCAACCTGGAAAAGAAACTCGAGATCATTTTAGCAAGGAGGTAATATAAAAGGGGATCTTTATTTTGAAGGTCTTCAGGAGCAGTTATGGAAAGGCGCCCATAAAAGCCCCCCCCCTGCTCCAGGTGTGAGTACATATTTATAGCTTTTAGGAAATTAGCATAATTGACTAAAAGCACCAATTAGGAGGACAAGTGGTGATGCAATTTCCCCCCAGGTTAAGCCCCTTCTCTGGAGCCCCTCTCTCAGCACCGGCTGTACTTTGTTCATGAAAATGGATCTCAAGAGTTGTTCTCAGCCTTGGTTCCCAGGAAGAACCGAGATAGGACAGGGCCTTGCACCCCCTGAGGCTTGGAGCTCTGGAATTTGTTTTGTCTTTCTGCTAAGGGAAAGACCATGGAAAAGTACTGGAAAAACTAGCTATTAATACAATAGGCTACAGAGCTACAAATATATGTGCAAAGAGTACAGAGAACATATAAAAGAAAAAAGGCAGAAATCAAACGGCATCAGTATGAGAATATCCATTAAGTTAAACTATTCTGTCTTGTGTCTTACTCATTGAATTTTGCCATTTAGTACTAAAAATACTTGAGAAAGCATTAAACTGTTTATAAATATTTATAATTATTATTATAATAATTTCTTTTTTTATTACAATATTAACATCTTCAGATTCTCTGATGTTAATTGCAAATATGTAATATACATACCTCCTTGAAAATGTATGACAAATAAATCCCACTTGTTCTATTTTAAATCATAGAAGATGAAAAGATAACAAGGATGAGGTTTTATTGTCTGCAAAGAGGCATAGAGATGTTTTTAACTCTAGGTACGTAATGTACACTGGCCGACTTCAAGCAGCCTGACACCAAGACCCTCAAGGGTGGTAGGTTTTTTGTGATGCCTCCCAAGCTCACAAAGTAGATTTGAATGTCACCTGTTACCTCCATTTAGGAAAACAAATCCCACTGTAAATTTTAAATTTGTCACAAGATTTTAGATATTTGCAATGTCGCCTGCAAGAGATGAGAAAGTCACTTGACTACATTTATAGTCAAAGGAAGAATCCTTACATAAGGTTTTATATGGTCATTTTAGGATAAGACTTATTTTTCAGTGAGTGCCTATTCTTCCCCCTTGACTACAAAATGGTGCTATGATAATTGCTAAGTTGAGAAGGTGATATTTTAGATTTCCACAGTGGATCAAAGGAATTCCTTCAAAATGCTATTGCACTGCGTGTCTGCATGTCTCAGCCACATAATTTATCCTCAATACCTTTTGTCCCCATTTTAAGAGCTGAACACTTCCTTTCATTGTATTGGTAAATGAACAGCTTTATACTCTCTAAATCTGGCATTCAGTTGAACCTGTTATATGGAGAACTGAGTTTTGCAACATAGTTAATGCTGAGGAGACTTAAAGTGTACAATTAAGATATGGTAGTTCATACACAAACATATTTGTGTTGATGAAACATACCTTTGATGCCAAATAAGAATGAATTATTTTTAACCTTTAAGGAAAATATGTATGAAGACATCTTATATAAGATATTCTATAAGATATATGACTAATCTCTTTCTCTATTAATAGCTCCTGACTAGAACTGTAATCAAAAGCCTTTTGGCCTTAGTCCAAATGTTTATGTCAAGCAAAAATCTTATCTCATTTAGATAGAGGTGACAGAGCTTAGTGCAAGAGAAAAAAATCCAAACCCATTCTTTGTAATTTTGAAATATTTTTGTTGTCTGCATTGTGACAACAGCAAAAATATCCTAATCCTGCCTAGCTGGTATGGATCTGGCGTGAGACTGGTATATCTGGCAACATCAGTTATTGATGACTGAAGTCTATGGGGTGGTGGTGTTACATAACTATAGTTACTTAATTTGAACTCACATTTCTACTTAAAAGATAAGTCCGTGGTGTATTTTGTCACAATAAAGAGATTAATTAAATGTTTAAGCAAGTGTGAAATTTTTAGTATTGACCAACTCTTTGAATATTTACCAAATATTTAAAATTCATCAGCTTACTAGAAGATTAGTTGGAAAATAAAGTAATGTGTGCCATATATTTTTGTCCTTAATTGTTCTTTAATTATTCCTAAAATAACCACTCCTAAGAGTTAAGATATTAAAAGTGTACCCCTAGTTATAAATTATTTTTTTTTTCTTTTTGTAAAATTTCCTAAAGTGACTCTTTTTATATCAGAGGACTGGCCCTGTGGTGTATTCAGAATCATAATTACTGACTGTAGTCAAGAAAACAAGTTTTAATTTTATTACTTACTGTTAGCACAGCCTTGTCAATAAAGTAGAAAAGGCAGTTAATTGGAATCTGCTGCATTTTGTTCACCATGTGCATCACTACCCCTGCTTACTGAGAGCAATAACATCTCAGAGGTGTTCTCTAAAAGCACAGTCTACACAAAAGGGGGAACACTGTTATGGATATTAATGCAGAACATGAATTGAAATGTCACTGATAATAAATAAATAGAAAAGAAGCCAACCTGAATCTTCGGGAGGCCAAATTTGCACGTTTTGCTATAAAAAGTAGCACACTATTTTTGTGAACCATACTTTTTCTGTAATTCACTAGAAAAAAGAAGCTTTCAGCCTCCAACACTGTTCAAGGAAACCCATTTGATTAGACCAGAATCACATACTGTGTTTTCCCTTCAGGCAGGGATGGTGTTCTATTTTGCAACCTCCAAGTATCATTAGGTGTGAAATTTACTGTTATTGTTGCCCCAAAGAGGTGTGCTTTTGCCTCCTCCCCTGCACCCAGAGCTGAGCCAGCAGATGGCACTCACGTTGGAAGAGGAATTCTTAGACAGGTATGGAGTTATCTCTAAAGAACTCCACATACAATATGCAGACAGGTGTTGCAGTTGTCATGGCAACGTCGGCCCCGGGCTCCCGGAAGGAAGGGTGGTGGGTGAAACCATCTCGTGGAAAGAATCCCCCGGGAGCCATCCCGACCTTGGTTTAGTCCATTTAGTCTAGGTTACGCCTCTGTTTGATAATTTGTTAGTTGTGTTGTCTGTCAAGTTTTGTATCCTCCCCTGTTTCTGGAAGCTCTGTGCAGGTGCTTCTCGGATTGGTCCCTGAACCTTTCTCCCTCCCTCCCTTACTCCCGGTTGGTTTGTGATTCCTCTCCCCGCCCCAACTCCTCCCCCTTGCTCTGCCGTGATTGGTTGCCTGAGTTGTTTATCCGTCCCTGCACAGCCTTGTCCGGCGCCATTGTGCTTGGGACGAGGATCAATAAACGTTCCTGTTGCCCAGCATAGTCGCCGCTCCTTATTGTCTTGATTTCGCAGCTACTGGTAGCAAGAACCCACGCTTGCGAACACCGAAACCTCAGCACTTGGGATTAGCGTTGCTGTGGGCAGGGAAACCTTAGCCCTGGTGGCGCCCGGGCGGCTGAGGCAACCATCCAGCAGGTGACCACGAGGCCGCGAAGCCACGAGGTACACTTATTATTTTTAATAAGTGGCGCCCAACGCTGCTGCTACGCAAGTAGCTTCAGAAGAGGACTCTCTTTTACCGAGAAGACCCTGTTGGAGCGCTCCTTGCTACGTGTCCTGAACCCTCTTGTGGAGGTACGGACTCGTAGAAAAGCCGGCGACTCCCTCGACCTCGACGGACTGAGGCATCGAGGTGAAACCGAGCTCATCAAGGCACCTCACATCTCTCGTTTGTGGATTTACTTTGGCGGTCGTCGCGAGGAGCACAAGCCTCGGACGTTGAAAAAAAGCCCTGCAGGTCGCTGCGGAGGTCGAGTGTCCCTCCGGGTGAGTTAACCGCCACGTTTTCTACTTTATTTTAGAGAGTGGGGAATTAACCTCTCTTGTTATAGGATGGGCAACCATCAAAGCAAGAGGGAGAAGGAGCTAAGTTTTTTGTATTATAGTTTAAAATACCGTTTGGTTGATTCGGGGGAAAGTTTTGATAAAAAGTTACTAAAAAAGTTTTTGAAATGGGTACTTGGGAACATTCCTTTCGTTCATCCTAAGTCGGTTTTTACGCTTTCGTTTTGGGATGACGTCGGGGAAAAATTAACCGATAGATTTGAAGGGGGAGATTTTTCAGTTAAACGGTTTTTTGGGTTGCAGACTTTAATTTATAATGTTTTAGTTAATGAGTTTGGGGAGGGTTCGAGTGCGGTTGACGTTAGTTCCCCTACCCCTGATCGTGTTCCTGAATCCCTCATTCCGCCCCCCTCTATCCCGGTGGCTGACCATGCGCCGGTACGCCCGTCTCGCGAAAGCAAGCGGGTTGAAATCGGAGACGATGGAAGTCTCCACCGAAGCACGGCAGTCACCAACCCTTTCTACCCTGAGTCTGGCCAGCCCAGGGTGGACCCATTCCTCACAATTTACCCCAGTTCGCCGTCCCCAGTTGCGCCCGTTGCGCGGATTCCCCCTCCGAGTTATAGTAGTTTTGAATTTAAGGGAACGCCACAAAATGGCGTCGGGAGAAATTTTGCTGCGCCATTGCAAGATGGCGGATCGGGACTTTTGCCGCAATGCGGCAGCGGTTTGGACTTTGGCGCGCGCGCGAACCGGAGTGACGTGAATCCCTTCTACCCCGCCCCCTCCTCCCTAGCCCCCACCCCCGCGTCGAGTTACACGTCGGTCACACCCCCTGCGGCCGATGATGTCATTGCGTCGGGGCCCCTCCTTCCTCCCGCCCACGAAGTTCCCCGCCCCCTCGGTCGCCCCACCCCTTACCCTGTAACTCCCACCCCAGTCCCGCCTCCAATCCCGCCCAGATCCGCCCCTGCCGGGAACCCCGCCCCTCCCGTTGGCGTGCCCGCCCCCTTGTTTACCCACGCTGTACCCCTTCCGGTTTCCCGGTCTACCTTCCGGTTCCCACGGTCCTACCCCGGAAGCGGGAAGGGATGAGGCCTATCCCACCCGGGCCTCCGAAGCCTATACCACCGGGGCCTCTCCCCCATCGCAGTTGCCGGTAGCCGTGCCCTTTGCGGCACCGGTGACGTACAACCGGCAGCGTAACACCGCGCGGTGGGAACCCATACAGCAAGGGGTAATTAAGGATATTTGCAAAGCGAGTCAGGAGTTTGGGCGCGCGTCTCCCTATTTCAAGGGGTTGATAAACGCCACGTTTGAAACATCGTTGTTGGTACCATACGATTTAAAACTCCTGATGTCGAGCCTTTTAATCGAACCTGATTTCTGGGTTTGGGAAAGCAGGTGCGCAGGGTGCTGCAAAAGTTACTTGCCACTTATCGCGGTGACCCCGCCAAAGCCTCCCTCACTATGGAACACCTTAGTGGGGAGGGAGCGTTTTCGGAACCCGGGGAGCAAGCCAAAAACATTCCGGCTGAAGTCCTTAAAGACGTACAGCGGGCAGCGCGATCGGTGCTGTTTAGTTTAGCCGCTGACGGTGACCCTGCTCAGGGTTACACCACCATAAAGCAGGGTCCCCAAGAGAGGTTTGTTACCTTTGTAAATAGACTTCGGGAGTCCGTGGCGCGTGCAGTTACCAACCCGGTCGTGCAAAAAGAGATGCTAGTAGAACTTGTTAGGGAGAACTCTAATGAGGAGTGCCGTAGGGTCATTGAGCTGATGCCTTGGGAGCCTCCGCCTACCATCGAGCTTATTACTGAGCGCTGCTCCCAAGTGAGGCTGCCAAAGCCAGAGACCCCTGACTTGGCGAAAGTAAAACCCAAACCCACGCATTCCTATGGCGTCACAGCAGTGCCAGCTGAAAAACGTTGTTATAACTGTGGGAAGTTGGGTCATTTTATCAAAGACTGTAGACTCCCTCGCAAAGGACATTTTAACTGCACTAACTCTGTGAATCCCGAGTTACCGGCAGGTCCCGCCTCTCATCAAAACAACGTGACAGCCCAACCCACGCCGTGTTCCTGTTGCCACTCCTCGGGAAACGGGAAGGGGAGGGCGGGTCAGTGCCGCGCTCCGCATTAAATAAGTTAAACGCTGCACCTGGAGAGTCCACGACATCGACTTCACCAACCTACAGAGGACTCACGAGACTTCAACAGCTAGCGCGTCCACATTCGACAACGCGGCACTCTGCAGAGCCCTCGCCGAGTGACTCCAATCGCCTGGATGTGGTGAGCTCGTTCGTTTTACATCTCACGGACACCACACCTCACCACGTTGCTGTGGAACTGATAAATGCACCACACCACCCGTGCACATTACTTATTGTGGGAGATTCTATAAGAGGTCCCCCAGGACTTTTTGTTATTCCGGAGGTGAAACTTTATCAACCTAAAAAACCTATCGGTGTCACCATCATGTTAAATACCACACCCTGGTTTTTGCCTAAAGGGACTTGGCTAGGCCAAGCACTGATTTTACCCGAGAACATCCCTAGGGACACACGAACTCCGTTTGTATGGTGGACCCAGGTAGTTGGTACAGACAAACCATTCACTGACTGTAAGCTTATTAATGGCCAGAGTTCTGTCACCAGGGCAGGAATGATAGATACGGGATCTGATGTTACTATCATCGCTGACACAGAGTGGCCATCTGACTGGGGCACCAAAGACTTGAACGAATCCCTAAAGGGAGTCGGGGGAACAGTGTCTGCTAAAAGGGCAAAATCGGACATTCTTATCGAGGGTCCCGATGGACATGTAGGGACCGTGAGGCCATTCATAGTTTCCTCGGGTTTTACACTGTGGGGCAGAGACCTGCTAGACCAGTGGGGTGCGAGGATTGAGATCCTCCGCCTCAGGATTTTTAGTGGGGGCCACCTCAAAGCGCGCTGGACCACAAGTTCCACCCATTAAGTGGCTCTCTGATAAACCCATCCGGATTGAGCAGTGGCCCCTACGAGGTGATAAGTTAAGCGCGCTCCACGAACTGGTCGACGAACAGCTGAAACTAGGTCGCATTACACCATCCCACAGCCCGTGGAACTCTCCGATATTTGTAATAAAAAAGCCCAAATCTGACAGTTACAGGCTACTGCACGACCTTCGTGCCATTAATGCGGTGATAGAGGAGATGGGCCCCCTGCAGCCTGGACTCCCATCACCAGCAATGTTGCCAAGGGGGTGGCCCGTCACCATAATAGACATTAAAGACTGTTTCTTTAGTATCCCTCTGCATCCTGCAGATGCTCCCAGGTTTGCCTTCACAGTGCCTGCAATCAATCAGGAGGAACCTGTGCGACGCTACCATTGGCTCGTCCTCCCCCAGGGAATGAGAAATTCCCCCTCCCTTTGCCAATGGTACGTCTCCGGGGTCCTCTCTCCGGTACGAAAGGCATTTCCAGCTGTCCGTATCCTGCACTACATGGACGACATACTCGTCTGCGCACCTTCGCAAGAACAGCTACAACCAGCCCTGACTGCAGTTCTCCAGGCCATCGAGAACGTCAGTATGAAGGTGAATCCTAAGAAAATACAGTCCACGTCACCTTGGAATTATTTGGGGTCACGTATCACCAGCACCTTTATTGAGCCTCAACTGATGAAACTTCCTGAAGAGCCTGCCACGCTTCGTGAGTTGCATCAGTTGTGTGGATCTATCAATTGGCTGCGACCCTTCCTAGGACTGAAGAACACTGACTTGCAGCCTTTGTTTCAACTCCTGCGGGGAGGCCGTGCCCTAGATGCACCCATTCAATTCACCACGGAGGCGAGAGGGGCAGTTGGTAAAGTACTAACAGCACTACACACAAAACGGACACATAGGATTAACCCGGTTCTTCCCTTCCGTTTCAGCATTCTAGGGAAGAACCCGAAGTACCATGGGTTAATATTTCAATGGGATGAGCAGGTGAGGGATCCCCTCCTGATAGTGGAGTGGATATTCCTACCTAATACGCCATCCAAAACAATCACGACGCCACAAGAGTTGGTGGCCGAGCTTATAATCAAAGCTCGCCAGCGTCTCCGTACCCTGGCTGGCTGTGATTTTGCGTGCATCCAAACCCCCTGGAAGAGAGATCAATTTGAGTCTGTCTTCCAGGAGAGTGAACATCTCCAATTAGCTCTGGAAAACTTCTCCGGTCAAATTGGGCACCAAAAGCTAAAACACCATCTTTTTAATTCGGAATTTCATTTGGCCCCAGAATTTGTTCAAAGTAAAACTCCAATTCCTGATGCCCTAACCATTTTCACAGACGGCTCTGGGTCCTCCCACAAGGCTGTGCTGACGTGGGAAAATCCAGAGACCCTCGAGTGGGAAGAGGAAATTCTGGTGGTTGAGGGTTCTCCTCAAATTGCTGAGTTATCCGCCGTTGTTAAGGCATTCGAGCGGTTCCAGGAGCAACCGATAAATTTGGTGACAGATTCGGCCTATGTAGCGGGGATTGTTTCCAGGATTGAACATTCTCTATTGAAAGAGGTGAGTCATCAAAGACTTTTTGGGTTGCTTGCATCTTTGTTACAGCTCCTTTCCCACCGCAAGCATCCCTTCTTTGTGATGCACACAAGGTCACACACCAACCTACCCGGTTACATCGCAGAAGGTAATCAGAGAGCTGATGCATTAGCGATGTCTGTGCACAATTGTTCAGTTCCTGACGTTGTGGCACAGGCACGTTTAAGCCACCAATTCTACCATCAAAATGCCCCTGCCCTCCGTAGGATGTTTAACCTGTCCTCGGAGCAGGCTAGGGCCATAGTGGCAACATGTCCGTCCTGTCAGAAACATCAAATTCCTGCCTTTAACGCTGGGGTCAATCCCCGAGGTCTCCATTCTAACGAGGTATGGCAAGCAGACATAACCCATTATGCACCTTTTGGTCGTCTTAAATATATTCATGTATCAACTGACACATTTTCTGGTGCCACCTTTGCGTCGGTTCACACCGGAGAAAAGGCAAGAGACGTTAAAAAACATTTTCTAATGGCATTTTCTGTTTTAGGAGTGCCAAAGTCTATAAAAACTGATAATGGACCTTGTTATGTTTCAGCTAGTTTTAAAAAATTTTTACAGGAATGGGGAATTAGCCATACCACCGGCATACCCCATTCCCCAACTGGCCAAGCTATAGTTGAAAGAAAACATCAGGAGATTAAACGCATCCTTGAGCAGCAGCAGCGGGGAGGGACAGAGGAAAAGACGCCCATTGAGCGACTCTGTAAGGCGTTGTTTACCTTAAATTTTCTAAATTGTACTGATTCGGAGCCTTCCCCCCCCGTCTTTAGACATTTCACAAATTCAGCCAGGATGAAATTGGCAGAAAAACCTCTTGTGCTGTTCAAGGATCCGGAAAATGGTCAGATTAAAGGTCCAGTCGAGCTGATTGTATGGGGAAGAGGGTATGGGTGTGTTTCTACAACAGCAGGTCCCCGGTGGATCCCGGCGAGAGCAATCCGCCCATACCTCCAGAGTGACCCACAGACCCCACAGGACAACCAGAACGTCAGCTTCGCATGGAAGCGAAGAAGAAAGAAGGCAACATCATAGACTGTGTTCCAACCATGAGCAGCTAAGAGCACCAGCGACAATGCTCAAAACCTTCACAGCCCTACTCCCCTTTCCCCTTTTCCCCACCCCACACTTACCTGAATGTTCTATCCTTACCCTGTCCTTGTTGAATGTTCTGAGAGGGGAAGGGTTGGTAGAAGTCAACTTTGCTGGGAAAGAGTTGTTTATACTTACCTTCCTGTTTCAGTACACCTTGATAACAGAAGTAATGGAGCTGGAAAGTGTGACCAAAATTCTGCTGTCCCTGTGGCTGCTGGCGACGATGACTCACCGTTGGCCAGAGACATCCGGCTGGATCCTTCCGCAACCGAAGGAGAATGTGTGGGTCACGCTCGCCAAGTCATTGAAACAAGACAATCTCTGGTTGAATACGGATGCTGCCGAGAACCCCCTGTCAACCTGTCTGGTGGGTATCCCTATGCAAGAACAAGATCCTGTTCTTGCAAGTCTGAGGCCCAATTCTGTAAAATCATGGGATGCCTGGCTTGAGACTCTAAAACATGCAGTAGATGAAAGAAATTTCGATGTGGAACCCCAAGAATTGGAACTGCTGGGGTCCTCACAAGCCAAATTCTGCGTGGAGTTTCAATACACGCTGACGGGGAACAAGCCCTATCGGGCTCAAATTGGAGACATTAAAAGAACTAATGTGAGTCCTCGCAAACGTTCCATCTATACTTTTGATAAGTGGTGTGCACGTACTATTACCACACCTGCTACACCGTCGAGAGCCAGAGCACTTGGTGGTCCCCTCCGCCTACCAACAGGAGTGTTTCTTATCTGCAGGGACCGCATGTGGGCCGGGATACCGTCCCGTCCGGTAGGAGGGCCTTGCACGTTGGGCGAAGTAACCGTCCTAGCCCCTGGCAAAACGCAAATTCTTAATTGGACAAAAACCAATTCGGCACGTAAAAAACGAGAAATTGACCATTGGGATGAAAATTGCAATTCAGAAGTTAATCATTGGAGCTTTTCAAAGAGGGTGGTTGCTTCTGTCTTTGTGCCCTGGGCAGCAGCAGCTAAGGCCCTGGGGGAATTAGGTCATCTTGAATGTTGGCTTGGCAAACACGCCAACATGACGTCCGTGCTTTGGCCCAATTACTTCAGGACGGAGACACCACCAGACGAGCCACCTTGCAGAACAGGGCGGCTATAGACTTCTTACTCCTTGCCCATGGGCACGGGTGCGAGGAATTTGAAGGTCTATGCTGTTTCAATCTTTCATCCCACTCGCGCAGCATCCACGCCACTATACAGGGGATCCAGCAGCAGCTCCAAGATCTACATGTTGAAAGCAATGATTGGCTGCGGACCATGTTCGCACAAACAGGACTTTCATCATGGGCTACAGAACTGTTGTCCACCCTTGTTTGGATTTTAGTTATCATTTTAATTGTGCTCTGTTTGTTTTCATATTTAAAAAATGTCCTTGTTTCTATGATTTCTCGTTCTTTCTTAGAAAACAAGAAACGGGGAGATGTTGCAGTTGTCATGGCAACGTCGGCCCCGGGCTCCCGGAAGGAAGGGTGGTGGGTGAAACCATCTCGTGGAAAGAATCCCCCGGGAGCCATCCCGACCTTGGTTTAGTCCATTTAGTTTAGGTTAGGCCTCTGTTTGATAATTTGTTAGTTGTGTTGTCTGTCAAGTTTTGTATCCTCCCCTGTTTCTGGAAAGCTCCGTGCAGGTGCTTCTCGGATTGGTCCCTGAACCTTTTTCCCTCCCTCCCTTACTCCCGGTTGGTTTGTGATTCCTCTCCCCGCCCCAACTCCTCCCCCTTGCTCTGCCGTGATTGGTTGCCTGAGTTGTTTATCCGTCCCTGCACAGCCTTGTCCGGCGCCATTGTGCTTGGGACGAGGATCAATAAACGTTCCTGTTGCCCAGCATAGTCGCCGCTCCTTATTGTCTTGATTTCGCAGCTACTGGTAGCAAGAACCCACGCTTGCGAACACCGAAACCTCAGCACTTGGGATTAGCGTTGCTGTGGGCAGGGAAACCTTAGCCCTGGTGGCGCCCGGGCGGCTGAGGCAACCATCCAGCAGGTGACCACGAGGCCGCAAAGCCACGAGGTACACTTATTATTTTAATAGACAGGAACAGCATTTGTGATGCAAACAAACTCCCCAGTCTTCAGTTTCCAAAAGGTAGGTTTCCAGGTGTGTGGTGCAGTCAGGCAGCCATACCCTCCTGCCCTCCTGCAGTCGGATGAGGGAGAGAACTGGGAATTTCTGGGTCTAGGTAAAGACATTTTAATTGGACAGAAAATGAAAGGGAATGTAAATAATAATAACAATAATACATAATAAATAATAAATAATACATAATAATAATGAAACAAGTGCTGCTCAAATGCAGCTGCTCACCACTCACCGACTGATGCACAACCACTTTCTGAGCAGTGGCTCCTGCTCAGCTTTTTCCAGAGTTTATAAGCTAAGCATGATGACATATGGTAGAGAATATCCCTTTGGCCAGTTGTGGTCAGCTGTCCTGGCTGTGTCGTCTCCAAGATGCTTGTGCTCTCCCAGCTTCCTCACCAGCTGGAAAGACCTTGACAGTGTAAACACTGCTTAGCAACAGCTGAAACATCAGTGTGTTATCAACATTATTTTCATCCTAAATCCAAAGCTCTGTATCAGCTGTATCAGCTGATATCAGCTACCAGGAAGAAACTTAACTGTACTCCATATGAAACCAGGACGCAGGGCTAAATTACCTGCTCAGGTTCCCTCAGCAGTAGCTCCTACAGAGAGACAGAATTCTATAAACACATTCATCCCATGAAACTTCCACTAATTATGGAATGATCTGCTTTATAGAAATGCCTGTCTATTCCTGATAAATATCAAGCGGATCTAGATTGTCATATTATTTGACTAAAATTATATGAAGTTACTCCAAATATCACAGACTATCCAATAGATAATAGCTAGCTCCTATACAGACAATAAGGTATTTCTGACTAACTTAACATGAAGTGCTTCTATATTATCTCTGTTTCTTTGTAGGAGGATGATTGTTCCCTTGCAGGGATTATTCCGTTAAAACAGTTGTTGAATGACAAAGCAAAGATGATCAATAGCAATAAATGAGGACTCCAAATTAATTATTTCCAGGGGTTTGCCTTTTAAAATATTTTACTTGTATCTTGTACTTTGATTATGTTAGGCTGTGTGCTAAAAGCTCATCTGTAAATTCACAGAGGAGTGGGGAAACCCAAACAACACCCAGGCAGACTATCAGCAGGCCCAAAACAGGAACCATAAGATAATAAGGCTTACCATCCTAAATTCATAGTACCACTAGGGCACTATGGCAGATAGGACTCTGAGTCGAGGACTCAGAGAAAGGGACCCTGTTTGAGTCCCTCCCAGGACAGTCCCAGGACTCCCTCAGCCCCAGTGACTGAGTATGAAAGCCTTCCTAATGAGTCAATGCCAGACACGTTATAGGGTGTAGGGGAAGAGCCCTTTTGAAGTATTATTATGGGAATGTTTAGGGGGGGCGGGCAAAGGCAGGTGAAGGGATATATTCAGACTATTTGGGGAGGAACAAGTATGGGAAAAGAGAGGATAAGGGGGTAAAAAGAGCCAGACATATATAAAGAATTTGGTGTTCAATACACTTGTCTGACCATGAGCCATACCTGGTCTGCACAGTCTGTCCCATCTTCTAATTGAATTATTTTCTAATTCCTTCCTGGCTGAGCGACTTTCTATTCTGTGTGCATATGTATGTATAGGGATATGGGTGTGACAACTGGAGTCAAGCCATGGGCCAGAGGGTCTCTGTGCTTGCACACAGCCATGGAGAGATTTAAGTGAGTGACCGTAAGCAGCAGGAATTGTGGTGGTACAACGCGTCATAGGGTCCATGTGGCTGGGGTGTCAGGAATTGCAGCAAGGGAGGCCTGGGTGTCAGCAGCTGGGCTGGGAGAAGTCCTAATTGCACATATCTCTATGTGTTCTCACTAGTGGACCTCCACCTGCTCAGCAAGAGAGGGAAGTATGAGGTCAGCGATGCTGTGGGCGTTTGTGCAAATGCTCTGTGTGATTTTTTGTTATCAGTGTGGCCATGTAGGTGTGTATGTGGTGTGTGCATGGGCTCTGTGTGCACAAGCCTTCTGGAAACACACCTTCAACCTCACCACTTACTGAACCACAAGTGCTGGAGATGGGGCAGCCAACACCTCTCTTGGGCTGTTGTATTTAAGGGCTATTTTTTTCCTAAGAACTGACCTTTGAAATGTTATTGAATGGTAAAAATTAATGTCCAGTTGATGTGATACTATATAATTAGTTTAGCTTTAGACAGCAGGAGATGGCTATGAACTTAGGAAAGCCAAGGCTTATCCATGAACCAGTAAGTTCATGGATCTGCACAGAACAGGGTATGGTTTAGTAAACACTTCATGACGTAAACTGGTAAATGCTTTGATTGAGGAACATCTTCAGGAGCAACATAACAAACATAGGTAGCATTAAGGCTCATTCAGAAAACTGTGACTTAACTCCTTATCTGGATGAGAGAAAATAAACTAAAGCATTAATATGTTTTTGTAGAAAACTAGTTTGATTCAAATAGCTCAGGATGATCTTCATTGCTGAGTTCTTTGTTTCATGTCATTAACCAATGAACTTTTAAAAATAGTGACAATTAAAAGAACAAAAGGTGGGGACTACATTTTTCCCTTTGCTACCATTTTTCGCAGAATTCTAGATAGTTACAGAGCACAGAGAATCAGAGAATGATTTGAGTTGGAAAGGATCTTAAAGACCATCTACTTCCAACCCCTCTGATGTGGACAGAGACACCTTTCACTAGACCAGGTTGCTCAGATCTCCATACAACCAGGCCTTAAACACTTCCAGGGATGTGGAATCCACAACTTCTCTTGGAAACCTGCCCAGTTCATCTCCAACCTCACATTAAAGAATTTCTTCCTAGTATCTAATCTAAACCTACTCTTTTTCAGTTTGAAGGCATTGCCCCCTTGTCCTGTCTCTACACACTTCTGTAAAAAGCTCTCCACCTTTCCTGTAGGCTCCCTTCAGGCACTGGAAGGTCACAACTAGTGATCTTTAAGCCTTTTCTTTTCCAGGCTGAACAAAGGTGAGAAGGGTTTGCGTTGGAAAGGAACTTAGTGATCATGCCATGGGATGATAGCTCCAATCCTCCTGCTATGGTCAAGGACACCTTTCACTAGACTACCATACTCAAAGCCCCCTTCAGCCTGGCATTTGAAGACTTACAAGGATGGGAGAACCACAGCTTTTCTGGGGAGCTTGTATCAGTGCCTTGCCACCCTCACAGCATCACCACCTTTGATAGCTCTGGTCATCTTCTGACCTTTGGTACTCAAGAAAATTGGTAAGTGAAGCATAGGCTGTGTGAGCAGCTGTTAGTCCTCTGTTTCTGACTGTGACACTAGAGAGACATGATGGGCAATATATTACCTTGGAAAGAGATTTAATTATTCTGTACAGTGTGGTAGGAACATAACTATATTTCAAAATTACCTTAAATGCCCAAGCTGAATTCCAGCTACAGTGAAAGATTCAAGTATCTAGCAATTTATAAGTCAGGTGGATTTGCATGAAGAGGTGTATTATATCTCAAGACACTCAATTTTATGCAACTTCTACACTAATGTTTAATTTTATAGGTTTATAATAACCTCCTAAGTTCATTGTTATTTGGTAATTACCTCAAGAGAATTAAGAAAAACATTATCTTTCATAAATTTTAAGTGGCCACCACCAATTACCATGTCTTTTTCAAAACTGTATTCTCTGACAAATACTTTCCCCACAACATTGATCTGTCACCTATTTCATTGGTCCCTAAATTTATAATTAATATCCTTTATATTATTTTTTGCAAGAGAAAAATAAAGATCAACAAAATTTAGACACTACAGTAATATAATTCTTATTAAAACAGGGTTTTGCCTCAAAATTCCTTGGAATTTGACTGTTCTGAGGTATGTCCAAATTCTATTGAACTCTGACATCTCAAAATGTTACATTGGTTAAAAATTGATTATCAGTCAGTCCATCTACTTCAGAATCAATGATAGATGTGCATCAGGCATTTTCTATCAATATTTTGGCACTCAAGTAATATCAGAAATCTTTGCAATTTTACAGCAGAACGTGACTCACAGAAAATATCTTATTTTGTTCAATGGCAGAACTTTGTTTCTATAATCTAGAGGAAAACCGACAAGATTCCCACAGTGAATCAGAGTGAAAAACTTTTAATATATCCAATGAATATTTGAAAATGACAGATACAAACACTGCTAATCTCTCCATTGGTGTGTGATTTTGGACAGCTTAAGCTGTTCAAAGTATCCAAAGAAGAACTCATTTGCCAGGTGAGCTTGCTAAGCCTTCACAATTGCAAACCTGTCTACCATGCTTCTGAGAGATTAAATGCTCACTTGATATTAATGTACTCATTGGTTTTACATTACATTTCAGACTAAATGATTGAAAAAGTTCACTTTTTAGAAAAGTTTCAAAGATTGAATGTCAAAATAATGAAGTAGAAGACACTTTAGTTTTGTGGTTGTTGCATTTCCTTTTATTTCCTTTTATTTACTTTTATTGATTCAGAAATTGCAAAACATAAACATTAACCAGAGCAGATCTGCATTAAGGGCTGACCATATGCTGCAATTGCTCACTCAGCTCATAGTGATTATGTGTAATAACCACAATTATGAAGTTAGGAAACTCAAGGAATATAAAATCCTGCATCACTTACTACTGTTTGAATTTCACACACACAAAACCAAAACCACACACATTTTTTTAAATTATAGCAAGGTTAAAACATGGCAAAATCACAAAATCCAATCAGTTCTGTGTGATCAAGTTGAACAAGTTGAACAGTTCATATTACATTGTTTTCGTGATTATTGGGTGGGGTGGGGGTAAGGAAAGAGATATTTTAGGAACAACCTAGAGGTCTTGACTATATCAGTTTTGTACCCTTCCAAACTTTTACCTGAAGGGTAAAAAAAAAATCATGCCACCAATATAAAATAGAGAACTTTGGTATTAAACTCTGCATTGTACCCAGCTGATGAACATAAGCAAGTTTTAGACATTTACACTGCAAAAAGCTAGTCATTATCTGTCTTCTACATGTTTGTTGTATTACAGTCTGAAGTCATTCCACTGCTTATTCAAGTCTATCTTTAGAAAAAAAAATAACTTTTCTTCTGTACATGAATTCCTGCATGGTGTTTTAATTCTGAATTTCTACTTCTGAGTTTTTTTCCCAATTTAATAACTTTTTCAAAAATGTGGGTAAAATTAGTTTGTCATTTTCTTTCTAAGACTGCATACACTTTTGTGAAAACATTTTTACTGCACTTTCTCCCTATGATATTGATACCAAATTCCACTAACTACTTACATTCATAAAACTGTGGCTTGCTGCACTTGTCTGGTAAGTTAAGGATGCCAAGTATCATCAGCTTTTGAGGAGTTACACCGGATTTAATTTATAACATCAGCAACAAAATTCTCTGGAATTCTTCTAAGCATAAAATACACTTTATTTAATAGAACAAAAAGCACAGTGCATACATAATGCTGGAAGCTTTCTACTGAAACTACAGAACAGATGTCCATTTTACTGAAACTACAGGACAGATGTCCATTACTCCTCCAAAGATTTAAAGAAAGAAATTTTCATTTGTCATAAATAACTAGGTAACATAAAATACAGATCTACTACCTACTTTCCTCCCTCACCCAAGTGATTAGTTACTGGACAGTAAATATTTTATTTTCTTTCCTTCCCATTAGTCACAGAATTACAGAATCACAGAATGGGTGGGTTTGGCAGGAACCTCTGAGATCATCTAGTCTAACCCTGCTGTTAAAGCAGGATCCACTAAGAGCAGGTTGCACAGGATTTTGCCCAGGTTTGAGTATCTCCAGAGAAGAAGACTCTATGACCTCTTTGGACAGCCTGTTCTGGTGCTCAGCCACCCTCAAAGCAAACAGGTTTTCCATCACATTCAGCGAGAACTTCCTGTATTCAGTTTGGGCCTAATGACTCTTGTCCTATTGCTGTGCACCACTGAAAAGAGGCCCCATCCTCTTACACATACCCTTGAAATATTTGTATGCATTGGTAAGATCCCTTCAAAATAATTTCTTCTTCAGGGTAAATAGGCCCAGCTCCCTCAGCCTTTCCTCATAAAAGAGATGTACTTTGTTCTTCCTCTGCATCCCTGCATGCTCTGACAATGTTTCTATATTCCTTCCAAGCTGCCTGTCTCTTTTTCCACATTCCATGCATTTTCTTCTTCTATTTGAGTTTTGTCAGAAGCTCTTTGCTTATCCATGCAGATCTTCTTCCCTTTTAGGTTGATTTCTTACTGAGAGGGATGCACTGATCTTGCGCTTGGAGGAAGTGATGCTCAAGTATTAAACAACTTTCATGGACTCCCCCACCTTCTAGAGCCCTATCCCACAGGATTCCTCCAAATAGGTCCCTGAAGAGGACAAAGTTACCTGTCTTAAGTCCAGGGTTGCAATCCTACTTATTGCCCTGCTTCACCCTTGCAGGATCCTAAACTCTACCACCTCATGGTCACCACAGCCAAGACTGCCCTCCAACCTTCACATCCCCAACCAGTCCTTCTTTGTTACTATAAGGTCCAACAGCACATTTCCCCCCTGTTGGCTCCTTCGCCACCTGTGTCAAGAAGCTGTTATCAGTGCACTACAGGGACCTCCTGTGGCTGATGGCGTGGGCCGGCCAGCTGCCCACCAGGGTCTCAGACAGCAGCCCGACACCGGTTACAAGCCAGTGTCCCCGACCTGAGCAGGTTCACTGCTGTCAGGTCATGTCCCTGGCCGCAGGCCTTGTCTCCCTTTATGGTGGACACTGTAACCAAAGAGCTGGAGTATTGCAGGAGGGTTCTTTCGCCCCAGAATAATAGAGACACTGTAATGCAATGTTACCAGCTCTCTGGGCATCCAGGTGACAACCTGGGGTGCCCTCTGCATCAGACTTTTATTGAGGGATTACAAACCAATTACTGACAGGCTCAGGGGAGGAACCAGGGAGGGATCAGGGGACAGGAACCGGCTGGGAAGGGAAGGGGGAGGAGAGGAGGAGACTGATAACAGGGTAACAAAATAAACTATGAGTAACAGTGAACTTTCTGGAGCCTAAAGATGACAGACAGGAGAGTGGCAGATGGGGACAGGGTAGCCAGCCCCTGGGAAGCTTGGCCCATCTACAGGGCAAACTACTTAGGGCTCCACCCCAGAGGAGTCCCCAGCCCGGAGCTTCCTGGCTGGGGGGAAAAGGGTTTTTGGGGGCTTGGAACCACTGCAACATTTCCCCCGTCTTTACTACTAAAAGAAGGTGGGTTGTATAAGTGGAAATAAAAGGGTTTTAAAACAATTTAAAAGGCATAATAAAAGTAACTCATAGAACTCATGAAACATTCTTAAAAAAAAAAAAAAAGATCAATGAGCTTAAAACTGGTCGGTTTCTCCCTGATTCTCCTGGGGATGGGATACAGGGTAAGGGAAGAAGGGTCAGGGGAAACACATAGGGCAAGAATAGGGGTAGTACACAGTCGGTTATGTATATAAGTGAAAATAAAAGGGTTTTAGACTAACTTAAAAGACATACAACTATAAAGATAACTAAAAGAACCCAAAATGTAAAAATATGGGGAAATCCAATGTCCAGAATCCTCTGCAGGCCATCTCCTGTGGCCTATAGATCAGACTGTCCTTAGCTTCAGTGATCTCGTTGCCGTGCAGGATGAAGCTGGAGTAGATGCAGGCAGTCGCAGTCGTGGTGGCAGTCACCAGGTGATTCAGCCTTGGCTTCATAGGAAGAACTCAACACCTTGGGCTGCACGATTTAAGTTATGTTGCAGTCTAGGAATCAGTCGGCTCTTGATTTTTATTTTCATTATTTTCGTTGGTCTTTTTCTTTTTTCTCCGTTTCCAAGACACTTCTCCTTGGTGCGAGCCGGTGTCATGGGCTGCTGGGATGGTACCTGGAATACAGGTTCCCTGTTCCCCCTCCCTCCCCCGCTCTGCAGCATAGGCCTTGGCCTCCCCACTTCTGGGTTCCAGGTGCTGCGAGCACTGGTGTGCCCGATGGTTCCCCACCGTGTCACAAGCGGTGTGGGAGCCCCGTCCGGTTCCCCCCTGCCGCAGCAGAAGCAGCACGGGAGTCTGGGTGTGGGCAGTAACTAGGGGAGGAGTCGCCGAGGGAGTGGGCGGATGCACCAGTGCGGGGGGGCGGAGGTCATGCGTGCAGGGGCGGTAACGGCGGTCAGGGCGGGGGGGTTTCCTGATGATAGGGAAGGGGCCTGGTGCGGTGACGCCCACTGACGCGGTCTGGGAGAGACCCGACGAGAGGTGATGCACCAGGGGGGTGGAGTCAGGGGAAGGACGGAAGGGGGAGACAAGGGCA
Organism: Eopsaltria australis; assembly: GCA_034509425.1. Taxonomy (NCBI): domain Eukaryota; kingdom Metazoa; phylum Chordata; class Aves; order Passeriformes; family Petroicidae; genus Eopsaltria; species Eopsaltria australis. Next base: position 4,582,161 of record JAVTVJ010000026.1, read on the forward strand.
CCCACGCACACGTTCTCTGGGGCGATGCTCCCTGCCACGCGGCCAGCGTCATCTTGGGCTGCGCGTGCTGTGCTGGTCGCTGCGTGGCTGGCGCCATCTTGGCTCACCCTGGTATTGCATAACACGACCGTACTGCAGCCCGTTTCGAGGCCAGCATTCAAACTCACGTCGTGATTTTGAAATCCCACTGTACCGCAACCTGCCGCGCAGTCTGCTTGATTCAAAATCGTGCCATGATTTTGCAAGCCAATACTATAACTGGGGGGAGGGGGGGTCATGCAGCCGGCGCGACTGGGAATGGGGGGTTAGGAAAGAGGGTGAAGGAAAAGTCTGAAACAGGGTGGCCAGTCCCAAAACGGTCGGGCTGCAGAGGGGATCGAAGAGGATCAGGGGGGCAGCAGCGCATCTGCTTGTCAGGGGAACCCCCCTGCACTGAAAAGTGGGGTACCCGCCGTTATCCCTCCCGCTGTGGGGTGGAGGGGTGAGAAGAACAAAGGCTTGGGGTAAGGGGGATGGGATTAACTGGGGTCCCCAAACTTTATTCCCTTTCCATTAAAGCATCATAAATTAAAATAAGTAACGAAAAGAACTTAGAAACTTTCTGGTCCCCCGAACGTACAACTGTAATCAACTTTTCTCTAACTTTATCCCAAAAACTTAAGGTAGTTACTGACTTTACAGAAACAGAATGAATGTTAACAAAAATCCACTTAAACGTTTTTAGAATCCCTTTTCTATACTTTCCCCCCACCGAACCCAGGGTAATTTTAACTTGGATATAAACTTCCCATTGTGAGTGACTAAGTTTGGCACCCATTTCACATCACAAATTAATCGCAGGATCCAGGAAAAAGGGAAAAGGGGTGGTGCGAGTGAGCTCTGGAAGAACTACCTGAGTGAATCCTTGTGCAGCGCCTCTGGCTTCTAGTCCCAGACCCCGAAGCCGCTCCCAGCCGGCACCAACTTCAAAACTCCTGGAATCCTGGCTCCAGGTCAACCGAGGCTCCTTCATCTTCCTCTTCGGGGGAGTTACTCAGTCTCCCTTAGGAACGAATCCCATAAAATCGGGGACGCGTTCCTCAGGGTGTCAGCTGCTCCGAATGCGCGCTCGACCACCACATGGCCTAGGTCACTCTGCAGTGACCACCTGCGGTCACCTAGTGGTCCCTATTCAGGTGCCAAATGTGGACGATGGCGTGGGATTACAAACCAATCACTGACGGGCTCAGGGGAGGAACCAGGGAGGGATCAGGGGACAGGAACCAACTGGGAAGGGAAGGGGGAGGAGAGGAGGAGACTGATAACAGGGTAACAAAATAAACTACTTAGTAACAGGGAACTTTCTGGAGCCTAAAGATGATAGACAAGAGAGTGGCAGGTGGGGACAGGGTAGCCAGCCCCTGGGAAGCTTGGCCCAAACTACTTAGGGCAAACTACTTAGGGCTCCACCCCAGGGGAGTCCCTAGCCCCGAGCTTCCTAGGGGGGGGAAAGGGTTTTTGGGAACTTGGACCACTGCAACAACCTCCTACAGCTGCGATGTCTTTCCAGCAGATATCAGGGTGGCTGAAGTTCTCCATGAGAACTAGGGCCTGTGGTCATGAGGCTACATCCAGATGTTGGTAAAAGGCCTCATTGACTTCCTCTTGAAGTACTAAAAACTCATAGTGTCACCCATGTTAGCTTGTCCCTTAATTCATTCAGTCAGACTTAATAAGTCAAAAAATCTCCCAGTCAATTTTCTTCAATCTGTATCAAATATATTTCTAATGAAATATAAATTATATAAAAAATCATATTCACAATACCTCCTCAAGTTTAACTTATCTATAGTTTTATATATGTACTACCATTTACAAAATATACCTGTCAATCATTTCCCAGAGTCTAGCAACTTTACTTGAACTTCTTAGCTAACAAACAAACTCTCTCTTATTTCAAAGAACGATTGACATTTATTTTCACTCTCATGATTAAAAATTGACATAAAGATCATTAGTGATTCTGTGGCCTATTTGGGGATCAAGCCATTGAATCACAGAATCAATTAAGTTGGGAAAAATCCCTGAGGTCATCGAGTCCAACTTGTGACCAGATACCTCCATGCCAACTGAATGTGCTAGATGCATTTATGCCACAACTCATGGCACTAAATTTCTTTAAACACCTCCAGTGATGGTAACTCCACCAATTACTCATTGAGTAAAGAGCATCTCCAGTGTCACACTTTCTTGTAGCTATTTAGTTATATTACAGAAGATGGATTGTCTTCTCAAGCAGTCTGGGATGATTTACACCACTGTAGTTAGGTGGCTTCTGTTGAACAGTGGATCTGACTTTCATTTCATCAGGTGTTGTTGGCACCTGAAGCCAGCTCCTGGATGAGTGTTCAGATACTCAATATAAGGACACGGAAAAGGAAATAGTGCCAGTTTTGCCATCTGTCTGTTGTAAAATAAGGTCTTCTGCACCTAGTTCCAAAAAAGTGTGAAACAAAATGAGAGAAGATATATTTCTGTAGCATAAACTCTGAAGAGCAGCAAAATTTAACATCTGCCTTGGTCCTCTGCAATTTTTCTGGCTACTTGAGGCATCTTCCATTCAATATGGCCTTTCTAGCAATTCAGTTCTCCTAATGCATTTAAGTGCTTCTGGGTTTCAAATGTGGAGTTAGCATGTATAATACAAGTAGTGTATTAAATTTAGGAGGCAAATATCTAAAATTGTGGTGCAGCAAAATGCAAAGAGTATTTTTATCTCTTTCCAGAATCCAAAATGCCTTGTCATTGTTTAAATTTTAACCCTATACTGGAAATGACAGAGAAGCTAAAATATGAGAGATCAATTCCTCACTAGTTTACTGTGCTAGCAATTGGAAATTTTGGTGTGCAGGGTTGACACTGGCTGAATGCCAGGTACCCACCGAAGCCAGTCTATCACTTCCCTACTCAGCTAGATGAGGGAGAGAAGATATAATGAAAGGCTTGTGGGTCTAGATAAGGACAAGGAGAGATCACTCAGCAATTACTGTCACAGGCAGAAAAGACTCTGCTTGGGGAAATTAATTTAATTTATTGCCAAACACCTTCCTCTGACCTCTTCCTTCTTCTTGGGCTTTGTTTTCAAATTCCCTACATCCTTCTGGCCCAGCAGCATGTGAGGACAGGGACTGAGGTTGCAGTCAGTTCATCACATTTTGTCTCTGCCACTCCTTCCTCCTCAGAGGACTCCTCACACTATTGCACTGCTCCAGCACAGGGCCCCTCCCATGGAGACAATCTTCTACAAACTTCTCTAGCATGAGTCCTTGCCACAGGCTGCAGTTCTTCACAAACTGCTTCAGCATAAGTCCCTTCTACGGAGTGCAGTTCTTCAGGAACAGGTTGCTCCAATGTGGTTCCCCCATGGGGTCCCAAGTCCTGCCAGGAACTGGCTGCACTGTGAGCTCCTCTCTCCACAGGTCTACAGTTCTTGCCAGGAGCCTCCAAGGGTCACAGCCTCCTTTGGACATATCCATGTGCTCCATTGCAGCCCCCTCTCTGGGTGTCTGCTCCATTGTTAACTTCCAAGACCACAGTCTTCATGATGGGTTGCAGGGGAATGTCTGCTCTGAGACCTGAAACACCTCCTCCCCTTCATTCTTCATTGGAATTGGTGTCTGCAGAGTTGTTTCCCTCACATATTCTCACTCCTCCATGGGGCTGCAAGTACTTTTGTATAAGCTTGTTTTTGTTGTGGTGCTCGTTTTTTTTGTTCCCCTCTCCCCCTCCTTCCTAAATACATGCCAGAGGTTCTACTGGGGCTGATGGACTCATCCTAGGCCAGTGGCCAGTGTTTCTTGGAGCTGGCTGGTATTGGCTCTGTTGGATACAGGGCAGGCTTCTAGCAGCTTCTCACTGAAGTCACCCCTTTAGTCCCCCTGCTACCTAAACCTTGCCTTGCACACCCAATACATATGGTAATTTTTTCTAAGTTAGTCAGCTGTTATAATTATTTGATCAGCTTTTGATATCATCCTTCAATGAAATAGTGAAATGGTTCAGGTTTTTCTTTATCTCATTTTTTTTTTTCACTGAGAGTGATGAACTGATAATTTAATCAAAAAGTACAATATAGATTTGAAGTGGGTTTGATTTAGTTTTACTGAGGGCATGTTTAATAAGGTTGCAAGGGCCATATGATACTTCAGATTTTGGCTTTGGATGAGAATATTTCTACTAGAAATATCAAGAAAGAAGTAAAAATTTATCAGATGAATGGAAAATGGGAACTCAGGATAAAGTGATAACAGAACATTTTGAATTACTGTAAAAAACTTTCTGAATTTCTATACAATAGATTGTGTTAATCTAAAGGATCAGTAAAGAAAACCCCTTTGCATATAGTCATTTAGTTTTCAGCTTCATCATTTTATAGAATTAATGGTTCAATACTAATCTGAAAACTGTATCAATCTAGCAAATGATGGGCAATCACCTAGATTCAGGAATGTTCTAGTTTTGCAGCACATAGGTGTAAGAAAGGATAACAGCTATCTATAATAGAACACATAAATCTAACTCAGGTGAAAAGGGACAGAAAAGGAATCAGAATGGATTTATATTTTCTCCCAGTAGACTAGATACTATAGCAGAATCAACAGTCGTTTACACACATTTGTAGAGGATTTGCAAGCAAAAATTCAATGCAGAATGTGAGAAAGCAAGAGATGAAGGTTTGTGAGCTAGTCAGTTGCAGTGAATGGGAATCTACACAGAATAATCTGTTTTCTGATTCTTTCTTTACTTTTTCATCATGTATCACTTTTGCTTATTTTTTGACCCCAGGAATTAAGTATTACAAAAGTTAATTCCAGTAAATAAGGCTTGTATTATTTAATAATTTTTAATAGGATGTAGGAAAAGAGTTAGGTATGCATTAGTTTCGGAATCTATTCCAAGAATATAAAACACCACAGAAAAATGATTAAAAGAAAACAATTAATTTTACACATGGAATCAGTCTGTTTTTCACTAATCAAGCTCCTTTGTACTAACATTTACCTCCCCATTATTGCAAGTAAAGGCATGTTTTCATACATACATATTTATCAATATGCCAGTTAAGAAATTAGAGGTAATTTGGGTGGGAATGTTTAGAAGACTGACAAAACAGACCAGTTTAGAACTAAACTTAATTGAATTAATTCCTAAGCAACACACTTTCATAGCTTCATAGTTCATGCTTCTATTGAACATCTTCACTACTGGTAGAAAAGTATTACTCTTTAGGAATCATATGCTATTTTAGCAATAATAACGAAACATCCCACAGCTGATGGCATTCACTAAACATTTTTGACTGCAGTCCTTGGTGGCTCTTAGTCTCCAGTCAAGGTGGTCATGTGTGTCAGGTCTCTGATGAGAAAAATCAGAACTGAAGCAGCATTGTATTCCCTGTCTTTCTTCCTAATGGTTAGTGGGTTTATGCCTTTTCCCCCTTTACTAATTATTTTCTTAATACTCCTTTTTTGTTTGTTTTGTTGGGGGTTTTTTTTTGGGTGGTCAGTCATTTCATGCATTAGACAGGACACTTACCCTATTATATGAATCCATGATAAATACATTTTAAAATTTTAAAAAATCATCCTGTAATGAAAATTTGCTAAATGTCATTTTAGTCAGCTTGAAATAGATAATAAAAATGTGCATAAATGTATATAGATACATGTGACTATATGTTTTCCATTATGTTAAGTACCTTGATCTACACATGCATTACAACTGCCATGACTTGACCCCTATCAGTAGAATTGTGTTCTACTGGAGACTTTGTCTTTTATTCCAATGTAATTCAGAAGTACTTCTTTTATCTGCATTAGCAGGAAATGGAGCGGTTTTCCAGATACCGTCTTTGACTGTAGTTTTCCTTTCTACTTTGAAGCTGAGAAAGACTGAATACCTCTAACTTGATAAAGGCAACTAGGACCAAAAAACTAGAGATGGACATCTAAGAACTTCTTTATAGTTTTGATCAATACAGTTGTTACTAGAGATAATACTTCTCCCAAATGTTTCAAAAGAACACTGAAAAAAGTTTACTTTATAGTTTTTATTTTAGAGAAACCTCTGCTCTGTATGTAGGCTTGAGACTATTTAAAAAATTGTCCAAAATTGTATTCTACAGCTTCATGAATTTTTTTTACTGAAAAAATAAACAATGGTAATACACAATTGTGTGAATAAACTGAATTTTTTTTCACAAGCAAATGGAAAGCATTAACATTATAGTGCCAGTATGAAAAATACCACTCTTCTCAGACTAAGGGTGAATGGAGAGTTTCCAGATCAAATCTGTAGAATTGGTGGAGATGTTTACAAGCACTGCATATCAAGCTCAGAGCATCAATCCTCATATATTACTAGGAAGACTTTTAAAAGTAAGCTTTTTGGATAAGAATTCATGGCAGGTAATCTGATTTGAAATACTTTTCTATTTTACTTCTATTTTCCACTTATAAAAGAAGTCCATGAGATATTTTGATTTGCAAATGTAAGTGTTCCACAGATAAATTTTTGACCTCTGCTCGCTGTGCTCTTATGTCACACATTGTTACCCATCACACACCACAATCTGCCCTTTATCTGAACCAAAGTCATGTATTATAATGAGTTGAATGTCCAGAGCTACCTATGGAGAAGCACAGGAATAAAAGATGTATTGATTTCGGCAAACTTTCTTTAAAGAGAAAGACAATTTTTGTGTTTGCAATTAATTACTTTCATCTATCTATTGGTATGTATTTCTAAAACTTTACTGTGATAGTAGATAAATAACTACGTCACTCATTGTAACCTTTGGACAGTCCATGTATCAGAAGATACACAAATACTAGGTTCACCAAGTAAAAACGCTCCATCCTTTAGGCTGGTGAGATAGGAGAGCTTTCTTTTATCTGATATTTGTTAACATTGAACTTACTGTACCAGAAATCAATTTAAAACGTGTTATTTGGAAGTCTAGTGCTGTAACTCACCTAGCAAATGCAAGCATATAACAAAGACTTTAATGAATATCTAGACTTATTTGACTTTTGTATCTTTTTGAGATACCTCAAGAGATTTTTTGGGGGGAGCATGAGGGTGGGGGAGGAAAGGACTCATTAATAGATGCATACCAATTCAGAGAATCAAACTATTCAAATGTTCAAATTTGTCCTTTCTGAAATTTTCAGTTGATGTTATTGCAGGAATTTTTACAATTATTTTTAGAATGTTTTTTTTCCCTTCAACGAACTTTTGAAACATTTGTCTACAATCTTCCTGTTAATTTGATTTTTTTTAACTTTTCTATATCTTCTTTTTCCCCCCAGGCAGCCATCCTTTTCCTCTCACTCATTTTTCCTATTGATAGTTAAACCTGAGTCATATCCCTGCTTCGTGACAGTGGTTTCTTTGTGAAATTCTATAAATTTTGGGATTTGTGCTCCCAAATTAATTAGGCACCAGTTTGGTAGGTATCAAAGAATTTGATCATAAGACTAAAATCTGCTCTCTTGATACATTTCTGTAACTTTATTTGGTGAAAAGCAGATCTTCTCTAAAAGGGTGTTACCTGTGTTTAGACCTTAGTAAAACACAAACACATCTACATGTATGTGTGTAAAAATAAATACTTATGCTAGGAAGTGGATAACAGAAGTTATAGCTTCCAGCTATGAACATTACAAGCTATGTAAAGCTTTACTATATTCATGTTTCATGACATTTATTTTCTCTGCAACGTGTACTGAAAACTCTGGCCAAACATTTTAACATAAAACATGATTCCTACTGTCACTTTACTTAATTTCTACTTTAACGAATCAAGGTGTAATTGTTCCCAATATTTTTTTGTGAGCATTGAGCCTTTCTGCAGCATGTCTGGATACCCTGTGTCTGGCTGACACCTTGAAATATGAAGATTCAAACATTTAATGGGATGTGGTCTTGTCAGATACAGCTGCCCCTGGTGGCACACAAGATATTTATTTCTTTCAATGGTGTCCTTAAAATGAAAGAAAGGCAAGTTTTTCCTCCCATTTCATTGTAATTTAACGAATTGTCTGTTTACATCATATAATTACATCAGTGCATGTGGTAAACTTTTTATTATCATCAAGGTTTTCTGTTGGTCAATTAGAACAACACATGGTTCGAACATTTCTATAAAAATGAATTTAGTTTGATTCCTGCTAGGCACAGAAAATGTTGATCCAAACGTGTTCAACCTAACTGCCTGTTCTGCATTTGGAGCTGCTGGATTGGAGAGGAAGTGAGAAGGAGGTAAAGATTAAAGTAGCTGCCCCTGTGTCATTTTCAGAAACAGATTTGCAAACCTTTCTCCTTGTACTGGCAATCTGAAGTGCTTTTTTGTTATTATTTTCAGGTAACAAACTATTGATTTCTGGAAGTGATGAGTAAATGGTTGTTCTGTGCACACAGATCAGCACATGAGCAGTGGGTCCAAGCAGGAATTGATTTTCATATCAACGGTGAATCTAATGCATCCTACATAAGTTAGACTTGAACAAGAACAACCACTTTCAGGGAGAAGCCTGACATATGGATTTCTCACTCAGGCAACTGCCTTCAAGAGCTGCTAAGGTAGACATCAAGATGCAGACAGAATCAGAATTTAAGATTTATCCCTGTCTGCAGAGCTTCCCTATATAGATGCTGGGGTATGAATATATTTATAGTCATAAAAATCCAGGAAGGTTTAGAAAAAGAGTTTATAGGTCGACTAAATTACTGGAAATACAGTGTAGAAAGCGCTGTAAATTATATATACATTGTTTTGCTGTGGAAGTAAACAATACTTTCATCTCATGGGAAGGACTACTTGAAAATAGATAAAGGTGAGTAGAATTTTGGCAAAAGAGTGGTTGGTCTCTTTGAGGAGACCACATACAAAGTTATCAGGAAATTGTCTTAAGTGGTGTCATTCTTTGAAGGATAAAAGGAACAGAAAGTGAGGGTCCTGTAATTTGAGGGTTTATAGACATAATTTTGAGACTTTAACCAAAGTAAGTTATCAACCCTTGTTATGAAAATTATATTAATAGTTTTACCACTGACACACCATGAATAAATATAGTACAAAAATATTTATGACAATCTTAAATTTTAAAGACAAAGCAAAATCTTTGCTAATAGGCAAAGTGGTTACTATCTGGAAATGCATCTGTGTTACGTTCCCTGCTTTATCCCACCCCGGTACAGGCGGCAGAGCGCTAGCGTGAACCTGGGCGGCCGTTCGCGTTCTGGAAGGCTTCCCCGGTGAGCCGACGATGGGGACACCGCTGGTCCGCGTTCGGTCTGGGGAGATGTTGCCCTCAGAGCACAGCGAGATAGCAAAGAACTCCCAGAGAAGGAGGGCTCTTAGTGTGTGAATTCGGTAGGTTTATTACCCCCAAGGGAGCACAGGGACCAAGAGCCCAGAACAGCTCATTACATGGGTATTTAAGGGAGGAACAACATCCAATAAACTGAGGGCAAAGGGGCAATACATGGGAGGGGCCGGGGTACATGGTCGAATGGGGTTTAGGGAGGGGAGGGGGGAAGAGAGAACAATGAATGAACAAGGGAGTGACAGGGAATTTCCCAAAATGGGGAAACATAACAGACAAATCAAGGAACCAATAGCAGGAACTTCGGGTTCGTGGCTTGGTGGTCCAAACCACTGCCTTTGGGAGCTTCGGGGGGAAACTCTCTGTCTGTGGAACATGCCACCGGAAGTCGTCGTCTTTCCTGGTTCAGAACCACCGCTACACATCTGGAATATTTTTCTGGAATCAGCACTGAATGATTACACAAAAAAAATACATTCATAAACTGCATTTTTACTCTTTGATTCTGAAAGACTTGCTTTTGCATTTAAAAAAATATAACTTATGTTTATACAGCACCCTTTGAAGATGAAGACTTCTATTACAGCCATTTAGCTGGAAGTGAACATTATGATGCAGTGAAAGCTGCAAAATATTTTCATTATAATGAGCTATTTCTCTTGTTCTTTGTTTACCTCTGCTGAAATTTGGAACTCTAAGCTGTTTTTAATGCTAATTTCCTTATAAAGTTGGGGTTTTTATCTCCTAATTTATCCCACATCAATTCTTTTTTTGCCTTCCCAGTCCTGGGGAAATGGAGGGAAATTAGGGGACTAGAAATTCTGTGAACTTGTGGAGCACTAGGATATTAATGGCATTTAGCTATTTACTTCACTGGCAAATCTGTGACCTCAAATAAATGTATTCAATAAAGGTGTTATAAAATCCCTTTTTCATACTCTAGTCCTTTGCACATGAAGGAAAGCTTCCATTAGAAATTAACATCTAATTTAAAATGTGCCCTTTGAACACAAGAAGGAAAAATAACGGATGACAGTGACTACAGAACTAGTATTTAGTTACACTGATAAGCTATGTGCAAAATTTAATTTTAAAAAATAACATAAATAATTAAAATCATAAGCCCAACCCATCTGGCTTTATTACTATAAGTTGATAGCTTTTATGTGAGTATTGCAGTGGAAGGAGCACAGATAAAGATGTGAGAATTCTTGGGATAGGCAAACCTAGTTCTGTTAAAGCGTTCCATGTATCATGGTTGTGAGACACTGAAATGGTTCATGGCTTGAACAGTGGTAAAATCATGGACATATGCCCACTACAGCAAACTGCAGAGAAGCAGCTGTTCATCCATGACCACTGGAGTCCACCTCTCCCCAACCAGGCCAACTAACTGGAATTTGGACTGTGACAGGAACTTGAGATAAAGCAGATACTATTGTCCAATCATCGAAGATCTAGGGAGAAGAATGTATCCACAAGTGATGCTGTAAGAGAGATTGGAATGCTGATGGCCTAAACATTCAGGGGACAAGCTGCTGATGTGCAAAGAAACCGCTGAGGTGCAGAGGGTGAGCACAGCCCCACCTCAGACTGCAGCTGGTATTGACTGAGATAAGGAAAGAAGCAAACCCTCTCCTATCTTTTTGTCCTTAGACAAATGAACTCAGTTGTGATAACTCTCCTGCTGGGACGTACTGGGACACTCTGTGGTAGCTCGACAATATTTATCTCTGCTGACAGGCCACAATGGGCCTTAATAGACAACTGCACTGACCTAACAGTGACACCTTAGGTCATCAAAGACTCCTAAAAGTATCCTGTGAATCACAGCATGACATCATCTAGAACTCCCCACCTTAGGGGGAATACTGGGTGTTTCCACCTGAACCTAAGTGTATGTAATTCATGAAATTGTTGAATTTTTCTACTACTGATGGATCATGATTGTCACTTTGGCCAATGAAAACTGAAATTCTACAACCAAGACTTGCCACTGGATCCAAGGCTTCTGTATATATCTTTCAGTTTTTACCTTTTTTCCTTCTTTTCCTTATGAGTTTTCCTAAGTGTTATTCTTATATTACTCTATTTTTGTATTACTGTAGAAAATAAACCCCAAAATGGCTAAGTATCTGTTTCCCTTTGCAACCAATTCTAAAATAAACCCATATATATATATATATATACGTATGTATATATATTTACAAACATTTATCATTCAGTGTTGTTTCACTTTAATCCACCCCAAGGGATCTATTAACAAGATATTGTTATCGTCACCTTCTGGGACTGGTTATAACAAGGGTCTGTTTGGGGTAAAATATACAAACCGTCAGGAATGGGTGATAACAAAGAATATTGACTGAAAAAACAATTTCTGGCTAAAGCTTGCACTTATAACTTATTGACTTTCCTGCTGTAGGTTAACAAAAGGTTAACACACAATGTCTCTTGCCTACCTATATCATTTCAGGTGGGTATGCCATCTCCAAATCATTTCAGCTTTAATAATCTTTCTGTGTAGCAGCACATTCTGTTAAGGCCCCACAGGTTGGCAAGATCTTCCATGACTTCAGAGGTTGGCTTCAGGACTATGCTAAGATGCTCCTTCATTTAACCACATTCTCCAGAGCTTTCTCGGTCCTTGGCAGCTGTCCAAGGCAAAGACATGTCTTCCCCCACTTTTCATGTGCCTCTTCAAGAAGTATGAACACATATAAATACAGTCTTATCACAGTGATAAACCAGAGATACAAAAAATATCTGCAACATTTCAGATTGAATTTAATTTTTAATATACTTGCAGTGTTACTGCTGCAGGACTTAATCCTTAGTGTGCAGGTTTATGAAGAGAAAATCTGGCTACTTGGACATATTCATGTCACAGATTTATGGACTTTACTACTATCATATAAACTTTCCATTATTTCCCTTGGTGTTCATTGGTATGCCTTTCCATTTTAGTCACTTTGACTGAATAGTGAACTTAAAATAAATCCATCATGAAAAAAACCGTATGAAATTTGCACTGGAAAAGCTCTGATTATAAAAATAGTAGTGATGATACTAACATAAGAAAGATCATAATTGTCAAGTAAATATTACAAGGTTGTCCTGAATCAGAAAAAAAATACTTTAGTATTGTGATCATTTCTCATTTGCTTGGCTTCTTATATGTATAATGATTATGGTTTTTTTCTCCTTACTTTTAAAAGTGATGTTAAATATTGACAATGGACTATATCCAAAGGCAGGAGAGTAAAGAGCAGCATCTGATAAATGCAACCTTCAGGTGAGATCCACAGAGACTAATTCAACATTCTCATCTGAGTAATGCTCCAAGAAAGGCAGGGTTAGACCTCTGTGCTCCCCACACAATCATTTAGAAGCATCTGTCGCTTCCGAAGTGCAATCCAAAAAGATGAATATACTGTGAAAGGGCTGACCTAGCATTAATCAATAGGAAAGGCCAAGTGCAGGGCTATCTATATCAATACTGTTGAATCCAATTTTGGAACTTAAAGGCTGGCTTCTTTGAAAGTTTATGCTGCTTTCAGGATGAATATGCTCATACCCTTGGAACATACTGCTGAAGTAATTCTCTGCAAGTGCCTATATTGAGCATTTTAAGTACGGTTTCCAGGAGGTACCACTTCTGTAGTGCTCAAATGTCATTTAATGAAGACTAGTTATAGGCCTGTCTCCTTTTAAAAGGAACCAAATGATTTTTCTAGAGTGTTTCCTAAATAATAGGTTATCAAGTAACCATTGAGAGTCCATTTATCATGGAAACAGAAGAGAAATATCCAGGCAGAGTCTGAAATCTATTTAAAAAAAAACAAAAAAACAAGAAAGGACAGACCTAAGTTCTGTTCCCAAGTTTCTTTTCTGATTTGTATTTTTTTATTTGGTCAGGGTTCTTTTGGAAAAAAAATGAGACTATCTGAAGAAGGAGAAATGCTAGTATAAATCACTTTGAGTTGAAAAGGTCAACAGACAAGACTTCCCCATTTTCTGGATGATGACTGCAATTCTCAGACTAATATCAAAGTCAGCTCTTTGTCAGGCTTGTTCTTGCCCCCCACAATGTTGTTGAGCACACCTGAAGGTCTGCTTCATGGTAGGCTCAGTACTGTTGGTTTAAATCAGGGAGAGCTCAGAATTTCTGCATAAAGACAGGGACACTGAATAAGGTGAAAACAATACAATTTTAACCACTCTAATGTAGACTATTGCCTTGGATTCAGTGTCCAAAAAACTTGACTGTCTTCCAAGTTATGCAAATAGTAATGTCTCAGAAATGTCTCCCCTAAATTCCCAAGATCTAAAAAGATAAGTTGTATGAATGGTGACACCAGAGAGTTGTGCTGTCATTCACAGAGGCCTAGACAGGCTTGAAATAGACCAACAGAAATTTCATGAAATTCAACACAGGGAGAAGAAAAATCTTGCACCTGTGAAGCAGTGTCCCTATGCACCAACAGACACATTACACTGCCCGTAAAGCAGATTTGTAGAGATGAGACTTGGGGTCCTGTTGGACAACAAGGTAACCTTGAGCCAGAAATGCCCCATGAGGAAAAGGAGGCTGGTAGCCTCTCAGGCTGTTGCCAGCAATCAAGGATAGTCATTCTTCTTCTCTGCTCAGTCCTGATGAAACACATCTGCAGTGCTGTGCCATTTCTGGATGTTCCAGCACAAAAAAGATATGGACTTTTATGTAGATCACCCAGTGCAGTGCCACAGAAATGATTAAAACACTGGAGTGAGCAGGTTGAGAAAGGTGGGGCTCTAAATGGTTATCACCTGTGTGTATGATCATCTGATGGGAGAACTGAAGATGTGATAGGCAGGCTCCTGTCAGTAGTAGACAGTGATAGGAGAGACAACAGCCACAAATTAAAAAATAGAAAGATTAAATCTGAATCCAAGAAAACCTTTTTTTTCTTTTTTTTTTTCTTCTTTTGCCCCTTACTGAGAAATTGGTAAGATACTGGTACAGATTGATCAGAATGTTAATGGAGACTCCATTATGGGTATATTCAAAGCCTGTCCAAACTTGGTCTGAGGCAACCCATTATAGCTGACCCTTCCTGAGCTGGCTGGTTGTTTAGATGGTCTCACTTTCAACAAAAATGACACTGTAATTTCCAAGTTATTTTATAATTCTATTGCCTCTTCCATTAACTGAATATTTCACAACTATCAGTAATTTAGTAAATCAGCACTTATTTCTGCAGATGTAAAAACTGAGGCATGTTAAATAGCTCTCTGAAGAATGTGCACCCATGTATACCACAGCACAGATTAAGTTTACATGCTGATTCACAGTATAGTTGCATTACCTAGTCTTAGCTGCAGAATGTCCATTCAGTAAACACAGGTTTACAAAATCTCGATGCATTGTCTTAATAAAATCAGAATAAAAAGCTTTGCGTCTGCTTTCTGAATATTACAGTTACCTTTATTTGTCTAGATAAACATTTTTTTGATATTTCTTCTGGAATCCCAAAGTAGCAATTCCTTTTGATTTAAACAGACATTCATTAAATAAGAAGGAGCTCACATTATGGGAATGTTTTATAAAGTTTACAAAGAGAAAATGATTAATGGAATTATTAAAAAATGAACTTTATTACTGCTTTGGGATTCCAAGAATTTGTGTTAAAAAATCCAATATGTAGTTCTTTAACAAATTCAATGAAAAAAAAAATTATGATCTATGCGCAACTGTTTTGCCCTCTCATTCATTTCTTATAAGGCTTACTCTTAATTAAAACCTTGAAAAATTTTGTATGGTGGTGTAAGAGACTGAAATGTTATGGTTAATCGCCTAAACATTGTTATGAAGGACAATTTGCCCATTTTGGCAAAACTGTATAAAGAAGCTGCAACCACCAAAGCCTACCCCTCCCTGAATATGCCACCTCACTGGAACTTTGGACTGTGAGTTAAGCTGCCCAAGGGAACTTGAGGTAAAGGGATATGAGAAGTGACACTATTGCCCAGTTATCTCAGGTCTAGGGAGAAGTAAACAAGGCTGAGGGAGAAAAATGTATCCACAAGGAATCCAAATCCAGCAGTTGTCTAGAAAATCATCTGTAGCTGGGTTCAGGGTGGGGCAGGCAACAGCCCACAGTATCATTTGCTGAGGCCAGGCTTGCATACATTTTCCTGCAGCCAAGGGGGAAGGAGAAGAGTTCTGGAGTGTGTGGCATAACCTCTGTCAGAGGCACTAAACACTCGTCCTCCCTTACACAAACTGGCTCAGCTCTAAACTCACCCCCTGCACTCACCTGGGAATGTGGACACACCAGACATTCCAGTGAGAAGCAGCTGAGGAGGTTCCATAATCCATCAAAGATCCCCAAAGTGCTCTCCAGACTTACAGCTGAGGCCCTGCACTGGAGCACAGCACGTGATGCAGAGAGATTCAACAGACCTGTTGCAAGAGACAGTGTCAAACTTCCCCCACACTCCCAGGGGAGGTACCTGGGCATTCCCCCTGACCCAGACAAATGTTAATCCTTTGAACTCTGTGTTTTGCTGGACCCTCACCACCAAGATGACCTGAACAAGAAGATCAACAGGATGCTGTTGGGCTCCATGAAGTGGTGATATTTTCTACTTAATCTGCCTTTGCCACTGTCTTTCTCTCTCCGCTCACCTCTTTTTCTATTTTTTTTTTCTATTTCTTTCTACCTCACATTTACTGTTAAATAAAATCCATACTATTGACTTTGGCGTATGGTCTTGTTTACACCTTAATTCGGGCAGAGGCATCACTCTAATAATTTTAATAACTGGATTGTAACAAGTGGATAATACTGTGGACAGTATTTCTTGTTCATTTAAATCTGTGATTCTTTTAAATTAGTAATCTCTGATCCCTGCTCTTATTTCTCAGTGTTTTGTCATACATGACTAAGAAACATGTTCTTTGACAAGCCTTATTTAGAATTCCTTGAGTTGTTTTTCCGTCTCTGTTGAAAACTTAAATAATTGCTGTGGCAATGTTTCCAATGTACCTGATAATGAAAGAAGCTGGACATGCTGGCAAGGTTTCAGGACAGCAACTAAACACCTGGGTAAATTTAAATGTGTGAATATTCCCAGCAGAAAGTGATTATATTGTCTGTTTAAAAAGGTCAGCATGTTTCCTACTGATTTCTTTAAACAAAATGTAAGTTATTTGCTGGCAACTGCAAGCCATGGTATAGCATCTGTGTTATGGACAAGTATTTTCTGTGTGCTTCTTCATTCCACTTCATGTCAGATTAACTTGTGAGGTACCCTGCTGCTTGATGTTTTCAGACTGTTGCACATGCACTGTTTTAGCTGTATACATGGCTGCCTGCAGGACTGAGAAAATAGCTTTGCAATTTATATGTTAAATGTCTTGAATTTTGACTGGAAAGAATATTTATTCTTTTATTTCCTCATAAAACAGAAAACAAAATAGTCTTCCTCAATTATACCCTTCCATTTGTAAACAATATATATAAAATTGCATTCCTAATTTTTTCTTACACAAGTAAACATCCAGAATGTAGAAAGACAGAGGTATGGAAACTCAGGGGGAAAAAAAGCTCTAAATCTGCATTCTTCCAAATACTTTAGAGAGAGTAGATTACAGACATTGCTAGTTTATGTTTGAGGATGGGTCTTTTTTTCTTACTTTTTCCAACTCTATTGAAAGCCTGCTGAAAGTGTATTTATAAATTGGAAGACTCCTAGAAATTGGATGATCTTCTAATCAGAGATCACAATGAGCCAAAAGATGTATCTAGGGTGACTGATGTAATGAATGGGGCCTTTCAATCTCTGAGCAGCGCCAAAGTACTAGAATAGAAATCGCTAGATTCTGCTGTTCCAGGCTGGTAAATAGAGCAGCAACTGCTGGTGGTTTCCTTTAAACTACAGCTCTAGGCTGGCTTAATCTTATAATGTCTTTGGGGATGTTTTTGCACAGTAGGGGATATATACTGCAGCAAAAAATCTTCATTGTTACAGCTGTGTTTGGAATTCCAGTCCATATCAGTTCCATTATTAAACCTGTTGTCAAGTAAAATAATTGCTGAATTAATTTGCTGCATGTTTTCACCAGTTGAAATTTAGAAACATTCTGACTTGAATTATTACTCTTATTGAAATTGTTCTTTTGTATTTTTGATAGGAAAAGGCTCAGGTAAGGTGTGCTGGAAAATGTATAGGATGCGGGAAATTCCCAAAATATATTTGTACCCTGTGTTTGTATTCTCAAACATAGAGAGGATTTAGCAAATAAACTCCACTGAAAAATGGATTTCCAATAGCCAGGATATTCCACCAGATCGATCAACATTTGAAATGGAACAATTTGCAGAACAATCATGGAAATTTAATTATTAGAATTGAGAATTCACCAGATTGTCCAACTGCCTGATAAGCAAGCTCAAACAACTTTGAATATTTATTTTGCTGGATGCAGCTGTGGAGAAAATAACTGCAAAGAGATAATACTTTGTTTTGCTTTTTCAGGAATATTCATTTACATAATTTTTAGATCTTCCTGGAAATGTGTGGAGTGTTATTGACAAAGGAACATATTACTTTAGGTGTCAAAAAAATGGTCTGCAGAGCATGAATTGAGTATATTTCAAATGTTCAGGGATTCCTGCTTTTCAGGATTTCTGGGAGAAGTGTGACTGGGTAGAAATGGGCATGTGCAGGGGACACTGTGTATGCTGGCCAAGCAGCTCTTTTTGAGTGTAAAGGAAGCCCTGGACATGGGAGAAACACTGAAATGGAACAGTTATCCTAGTACTGCACTTCTGATCTAGGCTGTATTAAAAACAGGGTGCAGCTGAATGTTTACAAGTGCTTTTGAAGAGTTCACACAATGAAAACAATAGCATCTAGAGAGACACAGACTTTGGCTGAATTTTTTTGTGTATCATTATGACAGAAACAAAAGAAAAGTATAATATACAGAATAAATTTTATTTCTGCCGTATTTCTGAATAAAAGGTAGTTTGTTCTTTTATAAGATGTCCTCCCTCTGACCTCGCTCACAGAAAGAACAAAGCTTTTATTCATAGCATTTGATTAAAAATATAACTTGGAAAAACAGGCCTAGAAATGGGAATGTTACTATGAATACCACCCAATAAAAGACCATGGCTAATCTTCTTTACATTATTTTCATTTCACTGCTACATTATTAAACAGCAATTTTTCTACTGCTTTGAACTCTGAAATGGCATTTTCTGCAATACTTATGCTCTCTGGTACACTGCATCAATCAAATCTGGCTGCCACAGATTTCAAATAGCTTGTTGGAAAAACGTGGTGATTTAACATGCTGTCTGTACTGAATGCCTTGACAAAACTGCAAAGTAGTGAGAACATTTTCATTAAAAATAATCGTCCACTATTAGCTTCCTAATGGAATTTTTGTTAATTAACAGTTATTTACACGTGAAATATTAAGGCAGTTTAAATCAGTCCTTAACCCTCTCCCGTTCTTCATTTACTAAAAAGCCATATGAAAACCCGTAAATGGAGCTGTTGCTGAATCAAGGATTTTAGCTCTGCCTCTGTTCGATACTAAGAGCTACTCGTAGCAGGGATCAGCACACTGGCATCAGATTGCATAGAGAATGCTTCAAGGTACCATCAGTCAAACTCAGATTCATCAAGAGGGATTCCCCATCCTTCAGCCAGGATAATACATGTCCTTCTGCATCATATGACACAGCTGCAGGCAAGTGGCTGCTGTCTGTGTGTCTCTAATCAATCTCCTTCTTCACAGGAATAGAAAACTTGCAGTTCCAGGTAGGTTACTTGGTATTTTTTTCACTGGGAATTTTTTCTTCTTAATTCTCTATCATCATGGAGAAATGATGGAGAACAGTTTGAATATAATTCCCTTTGAAAAAATAATTTCTCCTGCTAGTTAATATGAAGTTGCTTGGATTGGATATTATCTGAAAGTCCCAATTAAAAGAAGAACAAAGAAATCATGGTTAGACATCTAGGAATCAGAGGTCAAAAAAACGCAAAATCTCTGTGTTCAGAAACATTACAATCCAAATGGAAAATAACAGACTGACAAATTGCTGTTGACAACCCAGTAGGAACTGAAGCTGTTGTATGGCTGTTTTCAAGGAATGAAACTTGTGACTGATGTGCACCTGAAAACAGGGCTGAGCACCTTTTGCGTGCAGTGCTATTTCCACAGGCACGCTCCTTGGATCAGGTGAGCTGGAAGCTGTGGGTAAAAAACGCAGGGCTGGTAAGACAAAAAAGGGGTTGACAGGGCTGCTGCGAGGCTGGCTAACTGATACATAACCTGCTGCCTGGGAAAAGTGTTGCATCGGTGGGATCAGAAGCTTGGACAGTTTAAATGCACTCTGCGGCTGCGTGGGTTGCAGGAGGGGATTGGGGGATGGTGGGAAAGGAGGTCAGATGGCTGCAGGCTGAGCAGGTGCCTCCGAGGCCCTTGGCAGCCAATGACTGCAGTGGCTGTTTTGTCAGCAGGACGTGAGACCTCGGCTGGGCAGGAGGATGCATGGCAGAGCTGCCAGATGAATGAGGCTTGGCAAGCCTGAAGGTGGGGATGGAAATCTGGACCCTCTGGCCAAAAGCAGGGAATTAGTCAAGTCCAGTCTGGATACAGAATTGCAATTCACCCAATTTTCCTAACTAATCTTGTCTTTACAGCTATTTCATATGTATGTCTTGTTTTCTTTTTTGTGCTTTATTATTTTTAGTTAGATAAAACTCAATAATTTTTACATAGCTGTGAAGATAGTTTAAGTTCATGTTAGAAATGTGTAGAAGAAAACAACTGTAAATTTCCAAAATATCCTTATTTTGTGCAAGAAGCACACTTCCAATTTCTTTATAAGAAAAGCATACATTTTTCCATATTTAACACCCACACAAAGAAGCAATAATGAGAGACTCAGATTTTAAAAACAGTATACATAAAATTAAGTTTCTAATTGCTTACTGTGAATGAAGTTAAACAGAAGCTGAAAACAGGTATCTAAGTAAAATCTTAAGCATCCAGCTTTGGAAATCTTGGCTTTAAGAAGAGCATAACATAAATCATTCATCCATCATTAGAGATTCTGGCTTACTGAATTGGCTGGACACAGTGATGGATTCCTGCCTAGTCAGCACTTGTATCTGGAGGAGGCACTGCCAGAGATGTGGTTATCCATGGTCAGAAACAAAAGACACTTGAACAGAACTCCATATCCTGTTTTTACTGTTTCATTCAAAACAGATTTTCATACTTTTAGTTGATTAATGTTATTCGGTCTGCTGGGCTATTTTATTTGACAGTACTTTGTGCTGATAACCATATAAATAAAGTTTTGCAGAACATTAGAGAATTTTGGATTAGATTCTGAAAGTTTGAATTTCATGTCCAGTGATTCATCAGTATTTTCTTTAATGTATGAGCTATTATATTTGCAATAGAGGAAGTTAGCTACATCATACTTTTTATGAACTCTTTCAACTCTTAAATTTATATAGATAGATTTTTTGAAATATATATTAAAAATATAATCATTATTGTAGTGTAAATTAATAGAGAAATCTGTTCATTGAATATATTCTGTCCACATTTTGTACATAATTCAGGCCAGCAACCTGATTAGTAGCTCTGGATGGTGTTGTAAGGAAAAGTTCTGAAAAGAAATAGTGAATCTGTACAAGTTTCAGGAGCTGCTTTTCTTATTACATACCCATTTTTGTAGCCAAACGCACAGTCCATCTGTCTGCGAGCAGCATAAACAATAGCATATGTTCAGACAGTGGCAAAAAAAGTTGGAATTGTATTTAAATAGAAGTCACAAGCCCAGGAATCCTGCACTGTATCTAGGCCTAAGAGAATTGCTTTTAAAATTTACTTTGCCTTTCAATGAAAATTTCCTTTGCCTTTCAGTGAAAAATTTTACAGGAAGTTTGCATATTGATGCAATCTAGTAATAATTTTACTAGTTTTGGAACTTAACTTTGCAAAAATTATATTTGTCTACCTGGCATGAGGAAAAGTACAGAGAGAAAATTAATTTATGAAAGGGATTAAAAAGCAGAGAGAGTGGCAAGTATCACATTATTTCTTTCTTGTTTCCACCAATTACAAATTTTGGAGAAGACTGGTATATCATTTTCTCTCAAATGGGAAATTACTCAACTTTATTTGGTAATATAATATATTCTCTTGAATACTCTGAAAAATCACTCTTTCCTTCTCTTATTGGAAAGTTCAATATGCCCCTTAATCCATTTTTTATATGAGATAGGATGAAAGAATCACAGATTTTGTTTAAATTTTGCTCTCAGGTGGGTGATAAGCGCAGCCAGGAAGTCATTAATTGTTCGTCAATAGTTATTAGTGTGTCCAGCAGGATTAAGGCAGTGATCATTCCCCTGTACTCAGCTGCAACTTGAGTTTTGTGCTCAGTTATGGGCCCCTCACTACCAGGGGCTGGAGAGAATCCAGAGAAGGGCAGTGGAGCTAGGGAAGGGTCTGTCTGGAGCACAAGTCTGATGAGGAGCAGCTGAGGGAGCTGGGGGTGTTTGGCCTGGAGAAAAGAAAACTCAGGGGAGACCTTATCCGTCTCTACAACCCCCTGAAAGGAGGCTGTAGCCAGGTGGGGGTTGGCCTCTTCTCCCAGCTAACAAGTGGCAGGATGAGAGAAAATGGTCTCAGGTTGTTAAGCCAGGGGAGGCTTAAATTGGATACTAGAAAAAAATTCCTCCTTGACAGGGTTGTCAAGCATTGTAACAGGCTGTCCAGGGAAGTCGTGGAGTCAGCTTCCCTGGAGGTATTTAAAAGTTGTATAGATGTGTCATTTATGGACATGGTTTAGTGGTGAACTTGGTAGTGTTGGGTCAACAGTTGGACTCAAGGATCTTAAAGGTCTTTTCCAACCTAAGTGATTCAGTGATTCTGTGATTTTTTTCCACAAATAGAAGAAAAAAGTCTTTAAAGATTCTGGCAGCACTTGCTCAGATAGGGTCCTTGCTGGGATCCAACCTCATGACATTTATCTCTGCCCATGGGAGGAGGGGTTGATATTAGGAGATCTTTAAGGTCCTTCCAAACCATGATTTTATGGTTCTACAGGGCAATCTTTTCAAGTTGCCATCACATTTGCTGTGAGCAGCAATCCTCATGGAGTTTGCCTTGGCGGCAGTTCCTTCAACAGGACACCTCTTATTTTTGCCTTCATCACTGTAGGTCCTTATCAAGAATCATATCAGGAAATGAAAATATGAAAAAGGAGACATATTATTCTCTTCATTGTTAATTATGAAGCAGATTTTTTGTTTCATTTACAGTAACTCTTTGAATACAAGATTTTCTATCTCTCTACTAACTTCTAAAATCAAAGTAAAAATGCCTATATAAGATAAAGATGATTATAATTCATACCCACCTGCTTAGGAAGGTTCCTTTGCTAGTGGCTTTAAAAGTTCCTTTGCTAGTGCATTAGCAAAGTTCCTTTTGCACTAGCAAAGTTCCTTTGCTAGTGACTTTAAAGAGAGAGTGAGGAAACCTGCTGTAAGACTCTACTGATCAAAAAGACATTATTTCCTCCAGAAACCACAATTCTGAAATGTTCAAATCTCTTTTCTGTGATGTCGGTTGGGTTAGATCTATTCTTGCTTTGAGACCCAGGCTTAAGATCTCTCAGATTCTGTCTCCAGATTCTGACTCTGCTTCTGTCTTTTTTCCTTCCTTTTGGAAAATGTTTCATGTTTTAAAGTTTCCACACATTATAAGTCAGTCCTGTGTAGATAGAGCTTAATACCTTTGAACATGGCTAACTGGTTAGTTAAAGTAAAAACCTGAGCATAAATTAGACATAAACAGACTTGCTAAGTGTTATATCACACTTCTCATATCTACACATTAGACAATGTCCTGTATCATGTTGATACTTATTTCCTTTTTCTCTTCTGTAATTTTATGTAAAAGCCACACACCTTTATTTTTCATCCCTCTCCTTCCATCTCTCCTTCTTGCTTTTTTTCCCTTTTCTCACCTTCCCTTTGTTTCTTTCTCCTTCCTTTCTCTTCACCTTTTTCTCACCACCTCTTTCCCCTTACATCTTTTTCCTGGTGAGTAAATAGATACAGGTGTCACCTTGGTATTTTGTTCTTTAAAGAGGCCTTCAATAAGGAATTCTCCCAGACTTTGTGCGGTGCAGGTTGTGGCAACCCCCATTCAGCTGATCGGTTTACCATTGCTCTTTAGACGAATTTAAGTCACTTGACCAGAATGTAACCACTGGAATTCCATCAGAGCCTTGCTAAAAATTCTGCAGTGATTTATTCACCAAGTTAGGATCAAGGATACATAAAAGGAAAAGTAACACAACTCCTGAACTGTGATTGGAGTTGGATGTGAAATAACCACTGGATTACACAGAAGTGACAAAGATTGTTAGGGAATATGTGAAGTCAGTGTTAACCTGGAGAACTGAAGAATATAGCAGTAACAGCAGTAGGTGTAGTCACAGCTGTTTATTCAGTTTCCCACACAAGCTTTGCCAGCCCATAGCTTGGTTACATTGTTCTTGGTAATCCAATTCCTAGTTTAAGGGCACAATAGAGAGGAATGCTGATAAAAGCCACCACATTCAGGTAACATCTTTCAGTCATAGTCCTTGAAATTGAATGACTAGACTTTTTTTCCCAGATGGTAGAACAGAATATGTGTAAGTATTATCCTTCTTGACTTTCTGAGCTCTCCTGTTTCGTACTGGTAGTATCTATTTGACATTTTCTACATGAAATGATTATGTAGTAAGTTTCTCCTCTAACAGTATAAACATTATTATTAATATTTTCTAATTTTTATTTTTGCAATTATCTAAAACTTAGAGATAAAAGCTATTATTTTAAAATTATTGTTGTTAAATATGATTTATAATACAATAAATCACTTTTTTTTTCACTTCCTCTGACCCTCCCTTTTTAAATGGAAGAATACCCTAGGACTCACACATACAACAATATCTTCCCTGTTCTAAACGTTGTATATGTATTCATTGTATTTATCTCCATTCTCACTCTTCTAGTGGGAACCCAGCATTGTCCACTGGATGGAAATAAAAAATAAGAAAAGAACAAAAACTCTTGCTCTGAAAATAAAACCAGTAATTTAGGGCTCAATATTTCAAGGGGATTACTTGTGACTCCACAGGAACTTGTGTTTGACAAGTTTGAATTTTGCATTACAAAACATTTGCCAAGGAAAGAATGTTTCTCCCCTCTGTACAAGAGAATAGAGAAATGCAAAGGACCTTGCAAACTCTGTCATAGCTCATTCTCACACTCATATGGACACACTACAGGTTTAATCTTACTCACACTCCCTGGTGCTTCAACTGCAGGAATCCAGGTTTTTTCAAATATCTTTTGTGAGCCAGTCTATGACTTTGGCTGACTGAATCTCATATCTGTGTAGTTTTAATGACAATTACATAAGAGACTCTAAGAGAATTGCTGAGGCATCAGTAAATTTAAACCCAGAATGTTAAGAATTAAGAACATGTATATGATTGCTGTAGGAAAGCCTTTGATGGATCCTTCTGGAGTAGGCCCTGGGCATAATTTTCCTTCACTCTCCCCACGTGGAGCCACTGATTCAATGTCTCCTGCAGGCTGCTTGCCCCACTAAGAATGCACCAATACATCTAAGGCAAATTAAGATAAGAGGTGTGTTGTTAGTGAGCAAGGATAAATGGGAGCTTTGGTGCAGTATGTAGAGGTATGTGGGAAAAGACAGATGAGTTATTTTCAGTAGAAATAGAATAAGGATACATGCATGGGAGCCCAATGTACAGATGGGTGACAAAGTTAGGAAATGTGTTGGACTTAGGTCTATCATCACAAATGAGGAGGCAATGAATGTTTTTTCTTCCTCCATGTGTGCAGGAGAGAAACTGCTGGGTGTGGCACATGTGGATATCAAGGGTTATTCCCTTTCTCACACCTGAAGGTGTACAGTAGAATAACCATTTGCCTGACTGACCATCAGGGGAATGTGATAGTTCAAATATGCTTGTGAGACATTCAATCTTTGTATGACAGGAAGTGATTTACCTGGATGGTCTGGAGGTCTTTCAATTAGCATCAGCTTCGAGTGCTTCTACTTGCTTGGATCAATGATATTCTCCTTGTATAGTGTCTGTATGGTTACTGTAACTGCATCTGGCCTTGCCTTGATTATGTGTGTGACAAGACTCATGAATCAAACCACAGTCTCTCTTGCAGTTGGTTTATATCTATAATTATGTTCCATGTGTTTATTTTAATTTACATGCCTGTCAGCCGGGAAGAACACTTCATAGAATTATTGTAGTTTTATCAG
Organism: Eopsaltria australis; assembly: GCA_034509425.1. Lineage (NCBI taxonomy): Eukaryota > Metazoa > Chordata > Aves > Passeriformes > Petroicidae > Eopsaltria > Eopsaltria australis. Next base: position 4,607,916 of record JAVTVJ010000026.1, read on the forward strand.
TTCTGGCAAATGATCTAATCTCTACTGCCTGTCACTATCTGTGAAATGGATTCTCTACATTTCCTATTTTCTTTTTTTCAAATTCAATCTAACTAAAGAGTGCATTTTTTTATTCTTAGAAATAAAATAAAAATGTCATGATAACTCAAAATGTGAAGTGGGGTCCTACCCGCTTAACCATTGAAAAGTAAACTTTACTTTGTAAATCCAACACGATACAGATAACTCTTAAAAATGTGTTTATATGCCACTCATTACATCATTTTGCCATGAAAACATGGTAAGACATAGTCAATTCAAAAATGAAAGATGAAATTTCATAACCAGGTTTTTTCATCAGTATTTGTATTTTTTAAAATGTGGTTTTTTAGTTTCACATTCATTGCTTTGATTTTTATTTCTACAGCCAACCTTATTAAGCTTCTCCAAAGAAAATTATGAGGTCACATATGTGCAAATTAACTTCTATCCTGTATTATTTTTATTTACACAGCCAAAGGAGTGAGGGGTTTTAAGACCTCTTATAAATGCCTTCTCTTAGAGTCTAAAATCAAATACAACCTTACATGTTCAGAGTTAAACATGCATAGAGAACAACTGTTCCATGAACTTCAACTTCAGTCAATAGAAATAGGACACAGAATGTGGCAAACTTTTGTGGCAAATTTTTGATCCACAGTTAACGAGAGTAAACAATTTCCTTTGGTGACTCCTTGTTCTGTAGATGCCTTTTTGCAGCCACATTCCCAGGATGGACCACATAGCCTGTCTGTGCCTTACCACCACCAAGTTCTAAAGTGCAGAGAGAGGGACCAGGATAAAAAGTCTATATCTGATATTCACAGGTGAATATGATACTGAAAAGGGACATTTTATTTAAGTGTTAGCCTTAATGGGACTTAGAATTTAACCAAAATATCTGTGAGTCTGTAAGGCACAGTTCTCAGATTATAATGTCATCTCTCTAAGAAACCTCCCTTTAAAGATTAAAATCTTTCCATCAGTTTCTAGTAATTACCATGCAAAAACATGATACAATATACAAAATAACCAGAAAACAGAAAAATCACAACTCAGGAAATAATATATGATGACAAGTAAACATTCAATGTGTTCTAGAGATTTGATTTTTAATTTCTGAAACCTTGGATTTGGGGCTACAATAATTGTAAATTCCTCCAAACCTTCTGGTACTGAATGTCTAGTGGTGCCAGAATTGACTGACAAATCAGTGTCATTCTGAAGCAAGTTTTTAGGCTTTGAAATGTACTGATTTTTTTTCCACAACAGAAAAATGAAAAAACCTTCCTGAAAACAGTGTTCTAAGAAAAGTGGAATTTTGTGAAAAATACTCACTGAACCATGAGCTGTTTGATTTGAAAACTGTAAGTGGCCTGGTGTTTAGCTTCAGGCTAACACACTCTTTCTGGTCCAGAACTGTAAACTGTATACTCCTATTTCAGTATCTTTCCTGACTTATCTAGGGCAGACCTTCTCATCCCAGATCAGTCTGAATTGGGCAAATAAAAGTCTTAGACACAGTGCTTTGCCATTGTGGCATTCCATCTACAGGGATAGTTAATTTTTATGTGCTCTCTAAAAACCCTTCCAGAGAAAACATCTTTATACCTTTGGTATTTTATAGAAGGTTTTAAACTTCTGAAAAGAAAAAAAAAAAAAAAAAGGAGGAAACTTCAACAGCTATGTCTACATGGAAATGAGATTGTGAGGTTTCCATAGGGTCTGCTGTTAAATTAAACTCTTCTCACCAATATTCATGTAAATACATCTCTTTGCGTCTTGGGGTGAATCATGGCACAACAGCAAGGTTCGAAGTATTTACAGCATCAGCTGAAAGTAAGCTTCAGATCATAAATAACGAGCCAGCAACAAACATCTTGGTAAAATAATGGCACAACTTGCAACTATACGAGAATTATGAATATTCTGCAACTACTAAAATGGGAATGAATTGCATTTTATTGTGGGCTTTCTTTCTTGTAACTTATGTCCCCAGCTCTTGTCCACTGCTCATTCCAGCTACATATAAGAAATACCTTCTTGGACTGTTGCAATCAATGAAACAATTAAATGTTTGGACAAAGAAAAATGAAAATCATTGTTCTGAGCGTAAAATTATTCACTGGAGAGTAGAGAAAAATGTTTTAAGTGCTTGAAGGCTATAAGGTAGTACTTTACTTCTTGTGGCTATTAATAGAAAGATATCAAAGAACTTTTTTGAGATAAGAGAGAAAAACCATATCCATAAACACAACTCTACTCATTGCTTATCCTTTTTATTCTTCATTAGTCCACACTGACGAATATGCCAATATGAGAGATGCCCAAAGTAGAAAGTTAGTTGCAGAATATGCCTAACCTGTCATATTAAGTCAATTATATGATGAGTCCTTCTTCAGGTGCTCATTTATTTGGCAGAGAAGCAGAAAAATTAATAAAAAATTGCTAAGAAAAATATGGAAAATAAGTAAATTAATTACTAAATCAACTTTTTAAAAAACTCCAACTCCCCAAACTAGTGTAGAAGGATCACTACACCCTGAAAAAGAAGGAGAAAGTGGGAAAAAGAAGAGAGGGCAATGAATATCAATACAAGTACTGATATCCCTATGGCAAAGGACACTTTTCTCATCGCAGAACTCAATGATTTATGGTTGAAACTCTTCTGTTTAGCTTCTTTGGTATGTCCCACTTCAATACAGAATGCTTATAAGTTTCCATCAGCTCCAGAGCTAAAAGCATTCAACTGCAGGACCATCCTTAATGTTATTCTTTATAAGGCTACCAAAATTTGCAGGAATAAGGAGGCAGAAGAGGCAAAATCAGAATGCAGTAAAGAAAAAAATATTAAAAAAATAATAATGTTTATTTGTCTGGGAAAAAAAAATGAACATTGTTTGCCTTTGTGTTGCTGCAAAATCCTGTGAAGTTTCTTTTCCTCCTCTGTGCCTCAATTACTAATAGAAAACATTTCTGTAGCAAAGCTTTTCTTTGTAGAGGATAAGAATTTTATTGTATTAAATCCTAGTATTTTGCCACATTCAGAACAATTTATCTAAGTATTTTCTGACTAGTTCTTGGAAATAAACTATTTAAGATGACTCTGTTTACCTCAGTCATAGAAATTCCATCTTTGAAACATTCAACTAGACTTCACGAGACTTTCCTTTACTGACCTATGTTCATCAGTAAATATTTGCTGAATTCAATCTTTGAAGTTAAAACAGCTAAGCCAATTTATGCCACTTTCTGTTCTTAATATTTTAGCTATGAGATTTCACTTGCCCTGCAGCAGTTTTGATGACTAATGGGCTGAACAAATTATTTTTATGACATATCTTTCTGGTTCATACTTTTATATTCTACACTTATTAAAACTCCTGCTTCAAGAGGTAAATGCTGATACAGTGAAGCATATGTACATATATTTCCACATACATGAATATTTTTTTATTATTAGAGTACTCAGTCATGCATCAATTATTTTTTAATATTCTTTCACTGGTTAAGAAATACATTTTACATTTGTCTTTTGCAGTCTTTCCCCTCTGAAACCTCAAATAAAACATTTGTATTAATATGTCTAGTATATCTTGCAAGTAAAATTTCTAAACATTAAATTAGAGATGTAAGACCATTTTTGACAGTTTTAAGCACTTCAGTACTATATACTAAACATTTGTGTAGAATTTTTTTGCTTAAAAATGCATGTAACTGAACATGTGTGTTGGCAAAAAAAAAGCAGGATTTCTTTGAACTCCTATTATTCCACAGCACTCAGAAGCATCTGAGTATATATGTCTTGAACACAGAAGGAACTGATTCCAGATAAATTAACTCTGTGCTAAGGTATTATCATCTTTAAGATGATTTATGCCAATATGAGAGATACTCAAAGTAGAAAGTTACTTGCAGAATGTCACTAACCTGTTGTATTAAGGCAATTAGATGATAAAATGTAATCTTTCTTCAAGTACTCATTTATTTGGCAAAGAAGTAGGAAAGTTACCAAGACATTACTGAGAAAAATATGGAAAATAAGTAAATTAATTACTAAATTAACTTTCAAAGCAATAATCATTGACTCCCCTAAAATCATGTTCCTTTAAATAAATGAATTTTTTTTTGAGTTTTTGTTTGGGGTTTTTTGTGGGCTTTGTGATTTGGTTTGTTTTTCTTTTCAGTTACTTGCTCATGCTCTTAAGTTATTTATATTTCTAAGGAACCTTCAATCTTGTCTTGATTTTGGTGTGATTTCTACTGACATGTAAAAATAGTAAATCATAATTCTGAACTTTGTTTCATCAGTTTTAATATGAGGGATCAATACCCCAAAGTCATAAATACACATGAGAGTACTCACTTTCTCTATGAACTTATTCATGCAAAACTGTCTTTAATCAAATCTAAATAAAGAGAAGAGAAACATTATATGCCAATGCAGATCTGTTTGAAAGGCCAAGAACACAATGTGATTTATCATTTGGAAGGTAATGAGAACTTTAAAATTCAAATGAATAATGTGTGAAGAGAATCATAGTAGCAAATAAATAACAATGCAAAAAGTTTGTTTGGTTTAGGATACAAACAACTTTGCTAGTTCAGGACAGATATTTGTATAAGTCTGAAGAGCTATTTGAACCCTGTTAGCTGTATACTGAAAATAAATAATTTGAAACAGAAGACTGAACTATAAAAAATTTCCTTGGCATACTTTCATTTGAATGAGTGCTTATAATTTACACAAAGCATAACTGCATTTTTAATATGCAAAAAGCACATTAATCATTCAAGGGCTAGAGCATCCTTAGAAGAGTCACATTGCTATATGTCAATGTAAGAACTATTTATAGGAACACTGATTGCTTTAATTTGAGAGTAAACACAAATTCTTCCAATTTAACCAAGTATTTAATAATTTAGACAATCACATCCCAATGAAAAGTAATGTTTTTATTTCCCTAACAAATAGGCTGACCTTTAAAATAAGAAGTAATCTCTCTCTTTTATTGCTAGTGGATGAGATTTTTTCATTTGATTGTGTCTCAAGTATTTTCATTTAATTCTTTTTCCTGCATTCTTGAAGAACCCTGCTGTGTTCCTGCTACCCTACATTTGACACAGACAATAAATTCTAATTCAACTCATATGTTTCTTAAAATTATGTCGATAACAATCCTAAAGTAATCATTACATGTTTAAAGTAGCATATGAGCTTATAACTGTTATCACATGCCTGAATGGGGCAGCAAGTGGGACAGTTTCACTAAAGAAAACTGTTTACATTCTCTTGTACCATCAAGGCTGAAAAATGTGTTCATCTAGAATCCAGCTTCTGGGATTGCTTCAAGAAATTTGGATTTGTTGACTGAATGGTGCAAATAACTCATACTTTATGTTTCTGGTGAAGGAGCTTAGAAGTCAGGAAATCTCAAAAACAAAAGCACAGTAATCATTAGCAAAAGAAATTCCTCAAAATTTGCTTTCTGAATGGGATACATATAATAAGTGATAATTTAATAAGAAGAAATATTGATTTCTGGTCTACAAAATGTCCACATGTGTGTCACATGGTCATACTCACTGTGCAGAGCAAACTCACATCTCTCAAGGTTTCTGATCCAGCTGTGACACATACTGTGAATTCAAGGCAATAAGACACTCTCTGTAGCTGGCAGGGTACCTAAGAGTACATAGAATCATAGAATGGCTTGGACTGGATCACCTTAAAGATCATTTAGTTCCAACCTCCCTGCCATGGGCAGGGACATCTTCTACTAGACCAGATTGCTCAGAGTCCCATTCAACATGGTCTCGAACAGATCCAGGGATGGGACATCCACAACTTCTCTGGGCAGCCTGTGCCAGTGCCTCACCATCCTCACAGTGAAAAATTTCTTCCTAACATCTAATCTAAACCTACCCCCTTTCAAATTAAAACCATTACCCATTGTCTTATCACTACATGCCCTTGTAAATACTCCCTCTCCAGCTCTCTTCTAGCCCCTCATTAGGTACTGGAAGGTACTACAAGGTCTGCCTGGCTTTTTTCATAGTGGTTCTACACTGGACTCAGCTTTTAGCATGGCTTTGAATGTGTCCCCCTAAGGTGGAGGGGAAGAAAAGAAGCTATATTTTTAACTCTTTCTTTTTCTTTTAGATAGTTACAAAACTTCTCAGTTGTCTTGCTGCTCAAATTATCCTCAGGCCAACTAGTTGTTACGTGGATTTTAATTACTTCCTGCTACAAATATAAGTATGTAAAGTTTTTTAGAACGTCTCTTTGGTTCCTTCTCGTAAAAGCTAAAGCACTGCAAGAAAGAAGATGTACAGTTCAGAGTTTTTGATAAGGCTTTCTCATAACTATTTTCTGTGCTTTGTTTTTCCAGCAAATACCTAAACAGATGAATGAGTTAGGACTGGGTAGATAGAGCCAAAATCTCACCAACCTGAGCACTGATTTTCAGTGTTCTTTACTCAGTGATGAGTGTTTTAAGCTTGAAACTATCCAAAACATGACACTGGCCGAGAGGAAGTGATTAAAATATGTTCACATGGTTTTTAAGTTATCTATTGTAATAAAACATAAAAAATATTTTGCATTTCAAAGCTAAAAATCAATATGCAAAGGTACAATGTCATCAGGCTCACAGAATCACAGAATAGTTAGGGTTGGAAGGGAGGTGATTCCTTCCCCTCAAAGATGGATCATCACAGAGACCTCTGGGAATCATCGAGTCCAACCTCCTGCCAAGGCAAGGTCACAGGTTACACAGGAACACGTCCAGGTCTAAATTGCTGAAGCAGATGTGTCTCTGAACCAGCATGCTTTGTTTGAAATCTCTGAAAAAGGCAGAAAATTTGTCTCAGCTATGACTTCAATGCAATCAAACTTTATCCTCCATATTCCGCTTCTGTGTATAAAATCTGAAGAGAGCTTCTTTTGCCCTAAGGCTGAAGAAAATATTAATCAAGAGAGAATAAACTAAAGTCTTCTTCCTTCCTTTTTCCACCAGAATTTTTTTTTTAAATTTGTTGCTCTGGTTATAATTCTGAGTGGGGGAATGTGAGACTTACAGGTCTTTAAGGAAAAGTTTTCTAGCTCTTAATAATTTTAATTTAAATTTGAGCTTAGCTAAGTGTGAGACTTCTATATAGAACAATACTGTCGTGTGCCAGTCTAGAAAATAGTTTTGTTCTATGAAGTGTCATTTAAATATACTATTTTAATCATGTTTTAAACGTCTTGATTATGATTAAGATAATTCATTTTAATTGTAAATTTCCTTTATTTTCTTCCCAAAAATAGTTTCAGTCTCATTCATTTTCATAAACATTAAACCAAATGCAACCTTTACAGTAAATCTAGAATTTGTGTTTCAGTAACCTAAAAAGCAGAACCAAATAATTTCCTGAAAAGGGAAGAAAAAAAGAAATATGCAGAAGGTACATACATTGGGGCAGATCTTTATTATATTTTTTACAAATAACTTTATTGTAATGGCATCCAGCCAACCCTTTTTGAAAGTCATGAACTGGGAAGACATAAGGTGTTTACTCTTTACAGCTTAGACATTAGCAGGAATTAAGTTGTGGGAAGAAGATGCAATTTTGCAATAGGATCCAGAACAGGCATGTTATGCTGTAACCTTCCTTTCTGCCATAGAGACATAAAGGCAAAATCTTCCAGAGCCCCTGCCAGTGGAGTGCAGAGGAAAGGGTTTAGGTGCTCTTACTGAATCATACACCAGGGAAAAGACCTAAAGCCGTTTAAATTAAAGTACTGAATTTTTGAGAGCTTCTCTGAAAACTCCCAACAAGCAGTTAATATATAGAAATAATTTATTCTGTAGTAGGTAATAATTACATCTTTAGTCATTGTTTATGTCAAGCCTCATTACCATGAAAATTGAAATTCATTTAAGATGTGTGAAAGCTGTCAGTTTAAATTGTTTTTATTAGTTGAATAAAACTACAAGTTCTGTGGTGTTTTCAGTTGTTGTGGCTTCCTTTTATTACTTTAGAAATGTATGCTTCAGAGCATCACAAATGCTGTGTGATTGCTGAGTAGATTGCAAAAATAAGAGTATCTCAGCTAAATGTAAATTGAAACAATAGCATTTAAAAAGAAATTAAGTATGTATGGTAAAAGTAGTTAAGACATTAACATTTAAATAAAAAATTAACTTTCTATTAAACAAAAATACTTTATAAAAATTGAATTTTCCTATTTTCATTTAAACAGTTCAAACCCAGAAGAAATACTGCTGAATAAAATGTCTATTTTTTTTTGACTATCCGTGTTCTAGGAATAATAGTGTAGGTCTTACTTTTAAAAGGAGACTTTTGTTTAAAAAGCAAGGAGCTACACACATCTGATTTTTTTTTTCTGATATAAATTTATAGGCTGCATGATATTTGGTTTAATCTCAGATTGAGATGGAGTCAAGTTTATTTTGAAATGTTTATTTTTAGACATTTCTATAAAAACAAAGGATAAAATGTCTTTTAAAGAAAAGAAAAATCATTTTCTGGACATACTTCATTACCACTCTCTATGGTTTTCTGGAATTATCTGTCTGGTAATGCCACTATTTGGTTCATCCTGACTCCTGTTATTCATTTGCAGGGGTAATCACAATGTTTCTTTATTTCTCTGTGCAGCAAGTTCAAACTGATGTATCGAGCCCACACCTCCTGACAGGCCACGCATTCTTCTTAGTCACCTCCTCCCTATTAAGGTTAAATACGTAACTCTTCTAGATAACAACCTCAGAATTGTAGAGACATGCATTTGAAGGATGGATTTTTACTATTCAGTGGAAAAGGAATTGGCTAGATGGACACAGCCAGAGATCTGTGGTCAATGGTTCTATGTTCAGATGGAAGCTGGTGATGAGTGATGTCCCTCAGGGCCCTGCCTTGGGATGGCCACTGTTCAATACCTCCATCAATGACACAGAGAGTGAGATCGAGTGCACCCTCTGCAAGTCTGCAGGTAACAAATCTGAGCAGTTCAGATGACACAACAGAAGAAAGGGATGATTTGCAGAGAGACCAGGACAAATGTGAAAAGTGGGCCCATAAGAACTTCATGAAGATTAACAAGTGCAAGTGGAAGGTGCTACACGTGGGTCCGGGGAATCTCAGAAACAAGTACAGCCTGTGAGAAAGCAGTTCTGTGGAGAAGTACGTGGAGGTTCCTGTGGATAAAGTGCTGAACATGAGTCAACAGTGTGAGCTTGTAGCTCAGAAAGCCAACCACATTCTGCCCTGCATCAAAAGAGGAGTGGCCAGTAGGTCAGCAGGTCAAGAGGTAAGTCTGCCCCTCTCCTCTGCCCTCATGAGACCCCATCCACAGTCCTGCATCCTGGGTTCCTCAGCACAAGAAAGGTGTCGAGAAGATGAGAAAGATGAGTCCAGCAGGGGTACACAAAGATGATCAGAGGGCTGGAGCACCTCTCCTATGAAGATGTTGTCTCAGTATGTGTTAGAGACATTAGTTTTTTCACAGAAGGGCAATTTTCAGGTGGTCTCTAAGTAACCAATATTTTTCCATTAAGAAAAGTTCAAGCTTTGTCGTAAGATTAGTCTTATGAGGAACGATTATTACCAGCTTTTGCCTTTTTTTAAAAAGTGAAAACTACAAAAATAATTCCACAGTTCAGACCCACAGTTTTAATTTATGAACTGAGGGGAAACCACTGATCCGTTACACAGTATTTTTATTTGGTGGTTATATGATACAGTCTGATATGCTCATGAAGAGACAATGGGGAAAAGTTTTGTTATCATGACCATATCCTATTTCAACAGAAGTATGAAAAAGGATGAATGAGGGAATAATTTCATCTTCTAACTCTCTGACTGTTAGGATAAGAAAATATGATTCTTTGTACTCCAGGTTGGTAAACTAGTTTTTAATTAAAAATGTGCTATCTTGTCTGCTGTAACCAATCAGATGTTCTCTACCTGGTATTTCAGATGATTTCATGAATATAGTCATGAGTACATGCATATAATTCAAACAAAACATAAAAGTTTTGTTTGAAATAAACTGAATATGAATGCATTTTTGAGTAAATACAACAATAGGATAAGTGAGTAGAAATGGAAAATAACTAATTCAGTTGAGAAATACAGTATATACTTTAACAAAGAGTATAATTAACCTTTGGGAAGTGTATCTAGAGAGCTAGAGGACTTTCCATCAAGTAAAATTTTAAAAATGAAATTGGTTGAAGATTAGTTATGTTCTTAAGCACCATACTATTTCTGTATCAGAAATTAGGGTCACAGTGCAAGAAGTAATGAATGTAATTATTTTGTCTGTTTTATGCTGTAGATCAGAATACAGAGTACACTTCTACCTGATTCTGACTAAACATTAAGGTAGCTGATGATTTTTTGTAACTATCTGCAATTCCATTTTTCTGAACTCTCTTTGAAGATTTTTCACTTGTATTTGAAACATTCTATAGAATGTTGTCACTACCCTATAGCATCAAATACGCCATGGTTTGAGTTTGTCTTTTTTATATAACATTCTTTTAATGAAGTAGAGCTACATTTTGATGTAAACTCAGCCCAAGAAAGCTATCAGTCTTTCAATGAATAGCATATTTGTCAAGGATTTGCACTTTGTTGGTAAAAGGGTCCTTGATTCAAGGCTGAGATTTTCTCCTGCGCCTTTTTTAAGCCTTAAGATTTCTGCAGGGCTTTGACTACTACATTGATAGGACTGCATACGCAAGAAGAACAGGTAGGAGATGATCACCTTCTGCTCAGTAGTTTGAAAACCAAACCTTGGAGTAGCTAACGTTTCACCATTGCCTAAGATCCTTTTCCAGAATGTCATCTTTGATTCATTAGTTTTTTCTAAAATAAAAGAGAAATTCCAGATGACAAATTTAATTTCACTTTTCAAAATGCTGATCAAACCACAAACTACTAAGATGCATTTGCTTATGTCAAGGGAACACTTTGTTTAATAGCAGGTTATATAAAACTAAATACTATTAAATAGGAAGAAAGGAAATTCAAACAGAACTACTGGAGAATGCTAATTGCAAGAATGATATATTACAAGGACCGATAGTGGCAAAGTACAAGAAGAATTGTAATGGAAAATATCAGTATGGAAATATTAGATCCTTTTTAAAGTCCCTGAGGAGAAATGATTCTACTTGATGTGAGTTTGGCACAAAAGTACTTGACAAGTACTTTTGGCAGTCTTTTTTTTTTATGGGGAGGGAAAGAGTAAGGGATGAAAACTAGTGTGCCTTAAACATCATCTTCATTGACAAGCTGCACCCAGCTTTAGCTAATATAATAATCTGTTTGCTTGTTAATTACTGCAAATAAGTTGTCCTAGTGCACATAAAAAAGCATAACATTTCAGATACCTTATTAAGCAAATTATACTCAGCAGAAAAGAGATAAAGAATTTGTAATAAGATTATATGCGTGATATTATTAGCTGAAAAGGACAAGGAAATATTTTATTTTTATTATTTATTTATGTACAGAGTAGAAAATTATAATTATTACTGGATTCTTAAGACTAGTTTAGTGACTTATACATTGATGTTGCTTATATACTGGCCAGGACTGTTACAGGTCAGTAATTGCAGAGTTATCAGGTAAACCATCTTGTTCTCAATTAGCTGGAGCTCTCAAAAAAACTTGTAGTTGGATTCTTAAGCCTAGTCTTAAAAGAAAAGCATCTGTTGACAAAGACAAAAAGGAAAATCTATTATACAACAAAAAATAAATTCTTCCTAAGTATTTTTGGAGAATGGAAGGAAATACTTTTAAAGTGCTGTGACAACATACAATGGCAATTGTACTAATTGCAAAAGAGAAGCAATATTGCTAATGTGTTCCCTATAAGATCAGTGATGCCAACTTTTCAGCTACTCTCTTTAATTATGTCTCAGGTTAATAAACCAAAAGAAATAATTAAAATAGACAATATTATTTACTAGTAATTCCTAAGCATTAAGCTAAAGGGTTTCATTTTCTTTCCACTAGGGAAAGAAAATATTTTTCCTTTCCTTTCCTTGTTGGTTTGGTTCAAATAATTTGGAAGAGAAAGAATTATTGAACAGTTTTCTCAGCATTTGTTCCAGGACAAAATACATAACTGGATATCCACATCTGCGGATAGAATCTTTTTTCCAGGTACCTTTGCTTGTAATTAAATACACAAAACACAACAAATATATGAGGAACAATATTTCTGTTTATATATTTGTGTGGCACATCTATGCAAAATGCTTATATTTACTGTACTTTCCTATTGCCACAAGGGCTTACTGCCTACTCATGCTCAATATGTTGTATACCAGGACCCTCAGGCCTGTTTTATTGCAGAAGTCCTTCCTAACCAGTTGTTCCTCAGCAGGTATTGTCATGGGATTGTTTTGTCCCAGATCTTAGCATTTGTCTTTGCAGGAATCCATTAATACTTTGCCAGAAACTTTTCCAGCCTGTTAAGATCACAGCCTTAGCCTCCAGCATATCAAATGTTCCCCAGTTTGGTATTAGCTATGAGCTTTTAAAAGGTCCCTTCTGTCACATCACCTTGGTCACTACTGAAGTTGTTTAACAGCACCAGCACCCTGAGCAGTGCCAGTGGTAACTGGACATCAGCTCATCTTCCTGCTGCTGGTCACAATCTCACTGGTCAAGATGTACAGAGAGTTTCCCACACACCATTCTTTATTTTACTATCAAAATCACAGCTCCATGATTTGATTGCAAGGATACACCGAGGTACTAAATGGAAAACGTTTCTGACATCAGGATAAGTAATATCCACAGTACCTTCCTCTTCCATCGAGGCAGTTATCTCATCAGAGGATCCAAAACACTTGATCAGTCCTGGGGATGTAATTTACTAGAAAGGCAGCAACATTGATGGACATTACATATATCAAATCTAATTATATGTTATGGAAGTTTCCATTGAATAACCAGAAAAATACTCTTGTAATATTCCTCTATAAAGGCTATTATAGTCAGTAATCTCATACAGGGAAATTTACTCCCCTATTAAATGTGAGCTCAAGACAGTATAAGGTACCTGATTAAAAAAAAAATTAAAAAAATAAGGGAATCCATACTAAAATGTTTAAAAGTACTTTACCAAAACCATTTCATAGAACTTCTCACCACTTTTGACACAGTAGTGGCCCAGGGCAAAAGACTGTTGTAGAGTTTGCCATGGCATTTTTGTAGTGGATGCCATCCAACCTCAGGGATGGACAGCTGCCTCAATCCCTGTTTTATTTTGTAACAGAGGCAGCCCTTTCATTTCTGGACGTCAAGACTTTTGGTTACTGATAGGATGGCTCAGAAAGCCCTTAGGTTTTTCAGTAGATTGCAGTAAAAGACACTGTCAGGGAACTGCTCCCCTTCAAATCTTATTATGTATTTATTGTGCAAATAGACCTTTATTCCATGTATGACATTTTATATGTTGCTGATTTTTTCTTTATTCACAAATTGTTGTTACTATGAGTGAGGCGTTTTGAGCTTTCAACCTGCATTCGGTCAAGAACCTCGATTTTTAGTGATTTTTTAGAAAATACTAGATAAAAGCCTTGGGAATCTTTTGCATGAAAAGTGCTATGTAAATGTGACCTAATTTGTATGCTTTTATAAGCATATTAGAAACTATAAGAAATAGTACTTCCCTCTTCATTTCACTGTTATTTTACTTAGGTGACAATAAATTTTTAAAAATTAAGTACTGACCATTAATGTGAAACTAATATTAAAATCAAGGTTGCTATTACTTTGCTTTGTTAAATGATGTCCTTCTGATCTTCTCTTAGTCTCTTGGTGAATTTTGTGACAATTTACAGTTATTTTTCTAATTTTAAAATATTGTTTCACAAAATAATGATTTCCTACTAAAATTCTGGATGAAGCTTAACATATTTCATAAAATAGCCTATGGTTGGATTTTTTAATGCCTTATTTACTCAGGGATCAATCCTAAGTGTTTTTGATAACAGCTTGAATTAACTGAACTGGAACTGTTGCTCACAACAGTTGACCTCAACACTTCTCAGAGGAATTTTTGTTTAGTTTCCAACTGCGTTGCTAAGTTGGTAGAAAAATGAGAAATTTCCATGTCAAAAACTGCATGATTCTAAATTTCCTCTGAAAGCCAGTGACAGGAACAATATGATTTGCACACTACAATTATCAAATAGTACTGTGATCAAAAAATTTTGAACTGTTGTCTTTTGAAGGGTAAGCCCTCTGAGGACAAACATTTTAGGTTGAAATTGGTTGTAATGCATCTGGCTTTTTACCTGGTGTAGCAAATTCAAAAATAAAGATATATCATTTCCCTGTGTTAATCAATTATTTCATGAACATAGAATTTTTATATCTGTAGTCATTGCCTGGCAGCTAAACATTCATTCAATAGAGGTTTTATACATTCTGAGAACAGATTTGCAACTGTTGGTGATTCTGCTGATAGGCAGGGTATTTAGAATGGAAGATGTTTATCTTGCTTAGCATCTCTCACATAGTAGTAGACTCAATCATCTGGATAACTCAGATAAGATTCTTATATCTAGCTTTTTAGAAGTGGCTAATTATCTCAGATGAACCCGTGGTAAATCCACACATACCCTGTTTTTGGTTTTTACTTTTTTTTTGCTATCTTATTTTTCAGGAACTGCTGAACAATCTTTCTCTGAAGGTCAAGAGAGCTTCTGAGCCTCAGATCAGAGCCTGTAAATTTGCTAATAAATTCTCAGGATGCTAGTTAAAAAGAGTTACAATTAATTTTGGTATGAAAAGAACAAGTGAGAAAAAGAAGTCTTAAGATTATGTGGGGAAATCAACAGTTTAACACATAGAATAAGAATTAAAAGGAGGTCAATGTAAAAAGTACACTAAAAGGAGAAAAAATATAATGCAAACTAGGTGGTAAATTAATGTTCAAAACACCCATTTAGCCACACTGCTTAGATAGCTTTAACACTGCCATTTCTATTCAGCAATATTTTAATGTATTACAAGTGTTCACATAATGCAGTCTGGACTCTTAAGGTCCAAGCTTTAGCCACATGGAGAGAATAAAGATGTGAAAGAAAAGATTAATTTTCAAACGTACCTAATTCTGGTCCAGTTTTTTCCTCCTAAGCACTTTGTGAAGTTGTAGATGAAAAGGCAAAACAAATTATTTTACCACTTTTGATCTAACGTCTTGTAAAAATTCAGCAGGAAAAAAGAAATACATGCAAAATTATGTCAGCAGTTGCAAAATTTAGTAATTTGCTTCTAGAGCTGGGATCATCGTGTTCCCAGAAAATGTTTCCAGCATAAAAGAGTTGAACTGCTAGACAATACAGACAGAAATTATCTGTTATTTTAAGGAGTGATTCAAAATACAGAACTGATGTGGGGGCTTTGAGTTTTTCTCTGAGGGAATCTCTCTCTAAGGAGTATAAAGCCTTGGAAAGCCTTGAAAGACCTATCTCCTTAAAACAAATTTAGTTTGTGATTTCTTTATGCTGGGAATGTTCTTAATATCAACAAAAGTATGAATTATTGATTAAACTTCCATCATTATCAGTATATTCCAATACCCGTCTTTCAACCTTTGACACTCTGAGAAATAATTTACTGAGAGAATTCTCTTTATAAGCACCAGAGGTTTAGTTTAGTGCAGCAAATCACATAAATTTTAAACCTTATTTTACATCTTTCAGTCAGCATTACCTATATGTAAGGATTAGCACAATATTGAATTTTGCATCACACACTTTCTTGGATTAAAGGGGAAAGCATTTGGAACCTCCTAGAAAAGTCTTATAAAATGATTAACAGAGGAATATATATATTTAATGTTTCCTTGAGAAATATATTTTTGTTGCAGCAAGAAACTCAGTTTTGGACTGAATTTTCATATTGTTCAATAAAGTTTTGAATTTTTTATAAATTTACAATTTATAAATGTAGGAAGCAAGTACAATTTCATGTTATAGCAGTATTATCCAGCTGACATACAAGAAAACCCAGATATGTGACACAAGTATTTGAAATAATGTGCATGTTTGTGATCATCTCTTTAATCCAGCTTCATAAAGCCAAGTCTGGATATTATATATTTTGGCTGGATAATAATTTTTTTAACTGGAGGGAAGAATTTTTGATGTGTATGACTTTATTATCAAATTGTTCACATTATCTTTTGTAAATATCTAAAGGCAGAGTGCAGTGACAGAAGCTTCAGGTCTACAGTAGCAATTTAATCACATACAGATTGAGAACAACTTGTTAAAAACTTTATTGAAGACGAGATTTTACTGACTATACTTTTTTGTTCATTTTTCATAAAATCCATATTCAGTGCAGTCACAACTGATACTTTATTGTCCTGGTTTTGGGAAGGGGGGTGGGATGTGGCCAGGACTGTATCTGATATGACCTCAGGTCAATGCCAGGGGTGGCGCAAATGGACTTTCCCTTCCATGTTTCTTGATGTTTAGGGTTTTTCTGTGTAAATTGTTTGTTTGTCTTATACCTCTTGTTATTGCTATTGTTGCCATTACTGTTAATTTTCTTATCTCACTGCTGTTTTTGTAAATTGTTTGTATCTCAGCCAGTTATCTTCAGCTTTTATGGCTCCCATTAGAGCAGGGAGGGGAATGTCATGTGGTCTTTTTAGTTGGAGTTTTAAATTAGAGAATACCATTCCTAAATCACGACACTCAAAAATCCAAGTTAACAGGTATCACATAGAGAAATTCAAGGATCTTCCAGCTTTCCTGAGTCCTACTGAAAACAGACAGAATAAGATTATTTGTTAAAAAACTAATATGTGTGTGGGTTTGCTTTTTGGGTGTATTTTTTTTCCATTTGTTTGGTTGGGTTTTTTTCTTTTTATTGCAGTATTTCACATAGAAAAGGAAAATGAAGGTAAAATTTGCAGCTTGGGTAGTGGAAGGAGCAGTACTTGTAGAAGGCATTGGAAAGCAGTACCAGAAAGATAAAACACACAACTAAAACACACACACACAGAAATCCCAACCATTCAGTTAATCTAACAAAGTACAATGTTTCTGAATAGTTCAGACTTCAAATTACTCAGTAGTGAAAACAATGTTCAGACATTTTTCTTCCACGTAATTACTTTGGCAGCAGGAAAGTTATTTGGTTAGAGCTTTGAGAGAAGTTTAACACAGAACCTTAAACTGCTTGAATTGTTCTATGTTTTGATGTGATGAGAATTTTTAATCAGTATTTTATTAATATGTTGAGTCATTGCCCTGATATGATTCTAGAGATTAATATTAGAGTTAATGTGTGTCACTTTATCTTCATTTCTGCAATTAGGGTGTGTGATCTTTGGGGAATGTACATTTTGGGTTTTTTTTTCCATTTCAAGTTTGATACCATTCTTAGTGTGTTGAGCAAAATAAGTAAGATTTTTCTTTCATTGGTTTCAATTACAGAAGGCTGAACCTTGGTAGTTTATTTTTTCTGAAACTTCATCCAGAAGCTTTTCATATACACAAAAGATTCCATTCCATATGCAAAATTATTTGTTTGCCTATTATGCATGTCTGAACAACTTTTAATGTTAGCAAGTGAAGGAAGGTATATCTAAAAAGAAAGCATTATGTTGTTACATAATGGAAAACCACATTGAGGTAAACCCATTTACAGCACTGAAGAAAGTTTTCATGTGTGGAGAAGTTAATGTGAGGAATACTTCAAAACCTCTGGAGATTTTGAACTCTTTCCTGCCCTTCATACACATGAAGCTAGACCTTATCATCCTAGGGAGCTGGGGAAAGAAAAACAATTAAAAAAGGAAATAAATTATGAGTACCACTAAGAACAAAAAGAAATACTAAGGCACCCAGATGAGGGAATATTCCCCAAATGACCCAGTGTCATAACTAAGTTCTTTCTCATCTTTATTTTTTCACATTTTCACGTTTTCTCAGAAGAGAATCAATCTTTCCAAAATGACCAGCTCTTTTGCTGATATGAAGAGTTCTTTTAGGTCTGTTGAAGACGCATAAGCAACTGGATTTTCTCTGGAGCTGGGAGTTATATCCAATCCCTGAACACTAGGTCATCTAATAAATTTCCCTTACTCTTTCTATCTTTACATATTTAGGAAGTGCAGCAGGACATTCACATTAGTATAACATGTGGCCACAACTTCCAGTAGCTCTGTGAAAGCCAAATGAAATGCACTCAAATGAATTAAAGAAGGAACTTTCTCACTCCCAAATTAACAGTTCAGTCTTACACTACAGTTTTATGTTAGTCCTTTTCTGTCCCTATAAAGATCTATCAAGCTAGCTAACAAAATAAGTGCATGCAGGAGAGCAAAGAACATCATCCTTTGAAGCTATCAGAATATTACATTAACATGCAGCTCTTTTCCAGTTTCATCACCACTTACAGGTGTACTTAAACTGAAGGATTATAACTTCTTGAGTTTCAGTGTCACTCAAAACATCAAAAAAGTCTTTGCCTCCAACACAGAAAAGGATCAAACATGTCTCTGCTGTTTCTGACTAATGTTTATTTAATGATTTCTTAAAGATCTCCCATAATGGGCACTCTACAACTTCTCAGGAAATCTAAGTCTCACCAGCATTACCAACAGAAAGCTTTGTTCCCCTGATGTTTTATTTATAGGTATATTTTCTGTAGTTTAAATGTATATGTTTTTAATCTTTTCCACTATAAATATGGAAAAAATGAACCATTCACAGGCGCCTTTTAAATGCTTCAGAGCAGTTATCATATCCCTTGATCTTCTTTAGGATTTCAGTTTTCTGACAGCATGTTTTGATCATTTTTATCAATCTCTTGTGCAATTTTCTTAGTAAGTTCCCATCTTTCTATATTATTTTATTTGTGTCTTACCAATGTTGAACAAAGCAGAAAGATTACTTTATATTCCTGCATACTGCACTGTTGTTTACAAAACCCAGCATAACTTTTCAACAAAAACATTTCATTTGTCAGCTTGTTTACAGATTTGATCTCCTCTAAGCATTGCAGTCTACTAGCTAATCTTTCACCATCTTGTGTTTGTTCAGAGTCTTCCTTCCTACATGTGGTATCTTGCATTTTCCTTTCTGTTGAATAACATAATCTAGTACACGCCTCATTGTGTTTGGTCTTGGTTTTATTTATTTCTTCCCTTCTGCATGCCTCCCCCCATCTAATCCTGTTACTCTGTCACGTAAAATGATTAGTATTTGTTCAACCTTGTTCTTAATAAATCTTTATTTTCCTTAGTTCCTCATCACATTTGAAATATTTAAAGGTGGGGTGAATTTATTTGTTGTTTTTATTTGGTTTTTTTTTTCTAATTTAAAATGCTACCTAATGCTTCTTTCAAAATTTAAATTAATATCAGGAGTCTGTTAAATATCCCATACGCTCTTTTTTAAAGACATAATTTATGACTCTTTCCAAAGTCCTCTGGAAATTCACCTATCCTTCAAAATTTTGTGAAGAAAATCACTGGAAAACTGAGATTCACAAGACCATAGAATCAAAGAATTGTAGCATCATAGAACAGACCACCTTGGAAGAAACCTTAAAATATTATTTGGTCAAACTTTTCATGGGAGAGGAAGCACAAATGAGATTATCCAACATCCTGTTCAATCACACCTTGGGAACCTCCAGTGACGGAAGGAGTACCCTTTCACCAAATGATTGTTTTTATTATAGAAAATAAGGTTTTTTAATCTAAGGATGAAACCTTTCCCACAGCAAATTTCACCTGTTGTCCTCAGTCATCTCCATGTGCCTCCTGGGGAAAAGGGAGCCTCCTCTTTGTAGCTGCTCTTTAAGTAGGTCTGTCCTGAGGCTTCCCCTCTCCAGGGAGAAAAGACTTAACACTTTTAGTTATTCCTCACTGGGCATGTTCTCCAGATGTTCAACCATCTTTGTTGTCCTCCTTTGGACCTCCTTTAGCCTGGCCATGCCTTCCTCTAAATTTCATCACCCAGATGCCTAAATGTCCTACAATGAAATGGCTAGTCAAGTTGAGTACATTGAGTTTATCTAACAAATCCCTCTAACATGCTCTGTTATTATAATTTTTTCTCCTTCTGCAACTGAAAAATTGTCATAGCTGAGTTCAGTTAGCTTTTAAATAAAAAATAATGGGAAAAATTAGTTCATATATTTGGTATTAACTATCAATAGCTTTCCTTCTCCACTGAGTGGCACATGAGCCCACTTCTAGCTTTCCTTCCTGCTCTTAATTGCCTTCTGATTACTGTTGCATCTTTGTGCCGAATTTGATTTTTTTCTCCCGAGCTTGTAGTAAACATTTGCAATCATATTTTTGATCTTTGTGACTGAGTTGTATACTGAACTCATCTTTTGTTTGAATGCTCTTTTATTGTACTTTCAAAATTTACTCCAGATTTGTTTTCTTAGAGTGATCCATTATAACAATTTTGAAATAAATGCACTAAGTTTATTGAACTATAAAATCAGACTTTTTAAGCTTATTATTTTGATACAATTCTAGCTGTATTAAATTCCATGAAAGTGCTCATTTTATTGTCACCATCATTCAAGTAACCCTTCACTCTGAAATTCTCAAGTGTGTCCTCCCCATTGGTATATCTGTTTTGTAGAAAACAACACCTAGTTGTCCTAACCACAGTGAAGACTTTTAAATAAGTCTTTAAAAAGTGAATTTCCAGAACTTGCTGGACAATCCATTCTCTTCGCAGTACACAGTTAGGTAAACTCCTTTCTCTCTTCATGACCCTCTGCCTTCAATGACTTCTGCCTTCAAGTTTAGACCTCACAAAGCTGGACATTGTACAGCAGTTTTGCTGACTGCATTTACAGGAAGATTTGATATATGACATATTAGATGTTTGGAATAAGATGTACGTTATATTTCCATCAAAGTTGTCAGAACTCATCTCTGAGATGCATGGATCTGTAATATACAGAACAGGCCAAATAAAGATTGAAATGCCTAGACAGTCACACAGGAAAACTGAAAACGTTTGTATTTTGGAATAGCTTATCTTTGGTCTAACTCCTGTATAATCACTTTCATAAGTGTTAATGACACTGGCAATTTTACAAATGTTTTAGAAATGAAAGGTCTTTTCTGCTTTACATTTTGTATGTTTTACCTCTGTCAGCTGATCTAACAAAGGATATTAATTTATATATATATTACCTGTTAAGGGAGGATGTTATAATTGTTATTGACCCTATTATCATTATTAGTCATTAATCATTAATTAGGTGATGTGTTTGGGTGAAAAGCATGGATGTGTTTCATGTTAACACCATTTCAGTTAGCTCACACTTCTGCAGTGCACATTTTTCTGGATCAGCAATGAAAACAGTCATAGGAGCAGCAAATCCTAAGAAGTGGAAAGGGAAAGGAATGTGAGAGGACAATCATTTAACTGTAGCAGTATCCCAAAAGATTGTAAGACTTCAGGCTGTTATTCACTGTAGTTGCTAGGACTCCACAGATACTATCTGTCATAGCATGTTAACCAACAAGAACAATAATGTGTTCCATATAATATGTTCCTTAAGATCTGAATAAAATTGTGAACAGCAAGTTCATGCCAAGGGAATAGGAAAAAACTGCCAGCAAAGCTGGGACAAATAAATTTCCTATGGAGAGAAAAGCTAGTTTCTCAGTGCTGGCTAATATATGTGCCAGACAAACAGTTTGCAAAAATAGGTTTAGTTTTTTCATGCTTCTGAACTGCCTGGCTTAGAGATGGGTACTGAGTTCCTGGTGTACTATCCTGTGTCTAAGTGTTCCCAAACCAAATGGCTGTTCTGGCAGTAGGGTGTGACCTCATTTGACAGTGTGTTTGCCACACATTTTTATCTGTTTTCATGCATCCTGTGTCTTGGCAGAAGGAACTGTTAAAGCAGCTAAAACTAAAGCAGACCCAGTGTTTCTTTTATATAGCTGAAGGAGACAAATCAATTATATTAGGAAACTGAACCTAGCACAGAGACTGCGGCTTAATTCCCCTTCTGCAGGGAGAGACATAGGTAGCTTCTGGCAGTGCTTCCATTCCTCAGTATTCCTTCTCACAAAAGGCCAACAAAAAGCACTTCACTGAGAGGTGAGAGATCCAAATTCCCATCTCTATCACAGTTTAATTAATACATCAAAATGTAGCTGCAGAAACAACTGGACATGGTACATCAGTCTGAGGTGTGCTCTGTTGTTGTGTGTTCTTTGGTCCTTTTTTTTTTTTTTTTCCTTTTTCCCTGGTGAAAAAAGATCAATGTCCATGCTTTATTCCATTGCAAAAACACATTGCAATACTTCAGAATTGTTTATGAAATAGGATTCTTATTCCCAGATCAGCTGAGTAGGTTTCTCAAGTTGATTGTTGTGTTTGATCTTGCCTCTCTCATCATATTTTGGAATGGTTTATTTTCTCCATTATTTTCTTAGGATGAAAATAATAGGAAATTTAAACAAAGAAAATCAAGAAAAGGGCATGGATTTCTTCCTGGCAGATTGTTCTGGCATTAAATTTTTTTCAAGAAGTCTTGACAAGAGGCATTCTTTACTACAGTAACTAGTGCCAAGTCCTATCTATTCTCAGGTCTGTGGCTGCAATAAGATGCCAATGCTGATCACAGAATATTCGGAGTTGGAAAGGACCCACAAGGATCATTGAGTCCAGCTCTTAAGTGAATGGCCCAAACCCACAACCTTGGCATTATTAGCACCATGCTCTAACCAAGAGGTAAGTCTTGGCAAACTCACAAATAAAAATTAAAGTAGTAGCAGAGCAAATTTCTTTCTTAAACACTTGTCACATCCAGCTGGCAAGGAGCTGTAGTCCTAATGAGAAAACAGGATTTAAATGTAATGAAGCTCCCTGGTTTCAGCTGTTTACTTTAAAAAGGTCTCATTCTGCAGAGTGCTTGTTTTCAGTTCCAAGTTTTAACAAGAACTGCATGTGTCACTGTAAGGCCAGTATTATTATTTAAAAAGATAAACTTTATAGAGGAAGATTATATCAGTTCCTAATTATCTTTCTTCATAAATCTTTATAATAAGATAGATACCAGTAAGAAGGGAAGTAAGCATGCTTCAAAACCACCATTTTCTATCTTGAAAGGAAAATAAGTATTTACCTTTGTGGAAATTTTAATATTTTGGCACTAAAAGTAGCTATCATATAATTAACACACTAAAACTAATAAAGAAATTTATTTAAAAATTCAAAATTATTTGTTTTGAGCAGCTAAATTTAAAGACCTTTTTCCTGCCTTCATATGGGAATGAGCTAAAATTTCAAAATCAAAAAAACTATTTTTTCCTCATTTCCTCCTGTCTTTAACCAACCAATCTTTTGTAAACCTTAAGGTTTCAGTGACAGCATACTGAAAAACAAACATGAGCAGGGTTGTGATCAGCAGCGTAAAGTCTAGCTGGAAGCAAGACACTGGTGGGATATACCAGAGATGAATACTTGCCAGTACTGCTTAACATCACTTTTAATGACAGTGATAATATGACCAAGCAGATCCTCATAAAGTTTGCAGATAAGCCAAAACTGGGAGGAGTAACTTGTGCATTTAGGGTTTAGGCTCATGCTGCCATTCAGAGAGACCTAGAAGGGCTGGAACAGTGAGGCAACAAGAATCTCATGAAATTGGGAAGAATAACCCCATTCTGTCTTACATATTGTGTCTAGTCATCTGGAAAGCAACATAGTAGAGAACAGCCTTGGGGTACTGGTGGACAAGAAGTTCACGATCAACCAGCAATGTGCCCTTGCAGCAAAGAAGGCCAGCAGCCCTCTGGGCTGCACCAGGAAGAACACTGCCAGCAGGTTGACTGAGGTGATGCTTCCCCTCTGCTCAGCCTTTGTTACACACAGGCTGGGTGCTGTGCCAAGTGTTTGTCACACAGATGTGTGGTGTGTAACCAGGGATGAGCTCCTCAATAAGAGAGACATGGACACAAGGGAGTGCACTGAGGGAAGGTCTACTAAAATGATTAAGGGACTGGAGCTTGTGTCCTATAAGGAGAGGCAGAGAGCACTGGGATTGTTCAGTCTAGGAAAGAGAATATTCAGGAGGGATCTTGTCCCATAGAAAAGAGTTGTGTTTTGCAGTTTTTGGGTTGTTTTTCTTCTTTTTCCCCTCCTCTCCCCTCCCTTCCCCTCCCCTCCTCTCCCCTCCCTTCCCCTCCCCTCTTCTCCCCTGTTTTTTCTTTTCTTTACTTTCTTTTCTTGATAGCTATATTTCTCTTTAATAATAATTGAAGCTACATAATTTTCTTATATACATTTAAGCAAAGAATACCATGTACACGAAATATTTCAGTTAACAACTATTCATAAAAAAAAGAGACTTCTTTCAGTGTTTCTGTCATGAGCCAATAAATAATAAGAAATATGTTTCTCAGGAAAAAAAAAAGATTCTTTCCAGCTTATCTAACACCATAAATAAATATGTAGCATATGTGGGTGTAGAGCTGGCCCTTTTGGATACTCCTGTTGAGCCATGTCTTGTGGCTGCTCAGACATCAGCAGATGGGTTCAAAGAGGCTGCAGAGTGCTGTGCAGAAATTCTTGCTGTTCCTGTGTATTCGAAACAGGGACTGCAAATGGGTGGAGATTTCTTGAGTGATAGCTGAGGAAAACAATTACTGTGGCTATGTTTAGATATTGCTTGATACTTATTTTTATTGCAGAGCATGTGAATTTATGTGAATAATTATTGCATTCTTTTTGTTTGTTTTTCCCCGTTTTCCAACGTATTTCTAGGTCTTTGTTTCCTAAAGCTTCTCAAGTGCAAGACCAATGCAAATTAAGTGCAACCTGAGTTATATTTTATTTTTATGAATAAAATAAAAGTCTTGACTGTCAGATTTCTATCTTATGCTCTAGAGTGCAACTCTTACTGCTGTCATTTGCAGCTAGTTGCATGTGTATCAAATAGGTAGAAGAAAACTTGTTATTTTCTGTGTGTTTATTACATAGTGGAAAAGAGAGAAGGAAAGATTAACGATAAAATTACTTTTATTTCCCAAATGTTGTGTCTATGATAGACTTTTATATCAGTCTTATCCCTTTGAGGTACATGCATATGCAAGTGAAAGACAAAATGGTTTTGTTTTTTCTTTTTTTTATTTAAGCGTTACAGAGGCTTACTAATTAAAATGGTAATTGTCTGTCACTAAAATAAGTTAGTTACAGAAACTTGTTTGTGTAGACTGATGAGCAAACTAAAAGAAGTCACTTTTCAGAAACTAGCTACTGCCAACATTCTCTTGGTAGGTTAAAGGTGGCTGAGGATGGAAAGTTCACCAAAATAGCTGGTCTATGAATTTCTTTGGTCAGAATCCAAAACACATCATACTTAATTCCGAAGCAAAAGGAGTAAAAAAAGAGATCCTTTTTAATACCACCTTTCAAAATATGCTTACAGATTTAACTTAAGGTTTTTAATTGTGCATCATCATAGATTAGTACCTCCTGACATCTTTAAAAATATACTACCTCCTACTAAAATCATTAGAATTAGGTATTATGCTAATAGGCAATATGTAAGATTGTAACAAGGAAAGAAACTCATGTATGTATTAGCCTTTCTATCTAAATATCCTGCTATTTAAATACCTTGCCAGTACATCAGAAGGGGGTTTATTTCCTTACATTTTCAATAATTGTTTTCTCAAATTAACATACATATCCTTCAGTTCTTAATCACGATTCATTTGATTAGAAGCTCATATAGGCATTATAAAGCAAATAAATATTTTATTGATTTAGTTGATTTTATTTATTTAGTAGTTTTCTTAGTGGATGAAATTATTAAAATTAAAGCAAATAGATGCTGAAAATCTTCAGTATCTGAGCTCCTGGAGTGAATCCAGTGGGGAGAGACAAAGATGATTAAGGAACTGGAGCATCTCTCTTACAATGACAGGCTGAGGAAGTTGGGCCTGGTCCATACTGAGAAAAGGTGACTGAGAGGGGATCTCATCAATGTCTATCAGTATCTGCAGGGAGGGTGTCAGGGGATGGAGCCAGGCTCTTCTGGTAGCACCAAGCAACAGAACAAGGAGCCAAAACTGATGCACAGGAAGTCCCACTTGAAGGTGAAGAAGAACTTCTTTACTGTGCCGGTGGCTGAGCTCTGGAACAGGTTGCCCGGAGAGGGTGTGGAGTCTCCCTCACTGGTGATACTCAAGAACAGTCTGGATGCAATCCCATGCAGGGAATTTGGATGAGATGATCCACTGTGGTTCCTTCCAACCTTACCTATTTGGTGATTCTGTGATCTGAGTGCAACTGTATTGCTAGAATTAACCACACATGTGAAATCAAGTTTAATATTCATACTCAGTTTACGCAATTTACTCAGCCACATAGGTAGCAGATTTAGATAGCCAGGTTACTGAATATCCTTTGTTGAACAAATATCTATTTATTTTAACTGAATGATGAATTGTCTTTTTCCTCATGTCAGAAATGCTGTGAAATACACAATAAGTTAATAGATTTAACACGCCAATATTTTCCTGCTGTTTTTCCTGGTAACACAAACTTACCTTTAACAAGCTAATTAGAATAACTTTAAAAAATCATAGATATTATTATATCTATAAGTTTATTAATGAGATTTCAGGATTTCATGTCAACACAAAAGTTCAGTTTCTGAGTCAATGCTTCCCTACTTGTTCCAATCATGTGCAGTTCCCAGGAGGATGTTTTTTATTGGAAAAAGGAAAAAGCTTTGGGGATTTCATTTAATCTGTCTTGAGAACATGAGAGATTTTGCTGAAGTATTTTGATTCCTAATTAATTCCTAATAGAAAACTGAGTTGAAAATATATCAAATTATTTTTCAAGGCCAAGTACATTTTATGTTCCATAGTTGCAGGCAAGAGATGAAGTAGACAAACTTGTCACGCACCATAAACACTGTTGAGAAATCATTCCTATGCCTAATTGCATGTTGCTCACATGATCTAATTTGGAATAATAATATAAAACCTGTGTTTTCTTTTCCTGGGCTCCCAGGAGATGTTATTTTGTTGGTAAATATATTCTCTTCTTCTCTAGCATCTTTCTTCCAGGTCTTTCGGTCTTCTTACCTAAGATATGCTCTGCTACTGCAAGGACACTGGAGCTGTAAATGTGTATTCCAGACTGTTCCTCTGGCATTTTGTGTTTCTTGAGGTTTTTGGTTTTAGGTTTAGAATCTGTGACAGTTTCTGGGAATCAGTATCAAAGTGTGACTATGGAGATTAAAAATAATGGGATACTTCTGGCTATAATACGTACTGAACAACAAGATTTATGTGAAACTTGACAGCCTGAGTTATCTCCTCTTTCATACTACAGAAAAAAGGAAAAAATATTTTAAAAATCATCAAAGCTTGAAATATTTCGTCCTATAGGAAGCGAAGTTAATTCAGCTTTTAACTTTTTTTTTTTTTTTAATTGAAATGTGGAACTCCTTTTCAGGAAAAGGAAAGTACGGCATTATGAGTTTATTCTAAGTGTTCTATTGCATGGATGCATGTGTACACTTATTCAGATGAAAGTGTTTTAAGTGCCTTTAGGGCATTTATATTGAAATTTATATTGAATTTTTGTCGTGGGGTAGCCTTGGTTGGGATTTTCTGGCGCAGAAAAGAAGGAGGTGGAGCCGGAAATGGGGTACCCAAAAAGGAGGTATTACAGTTTCTGCCTCCAGAACTCCAAGAGCCAAGAGAGGAGCTAAAGACATCCTCTTTTAGACTTCCGGCTGACTGAGATAAGACGTCGATCCCTCCCCTCCGCGCCATCTGGTGAGGTTCGCCCAGGCCAGGTGACTGGGCTGCCGGCCGAGATGGCATGGAGGAGGAGGGGGAGTGGGGGAGCTCGTACCAGCCTTTCAGTCCCTCACGGCGACTCCATGCGAGAGAGAACCAGCTGGACTCTGGTCGGCTCCGGCCGAACCAGGAAAAGCTTTGTTCTGTTACCCCAGGCTGAGGTGACTCAGCCCTGCCAGTCCCACCCCGCCTGGCCAGGCCGGGCCGGCTCCCTGCGGCACAGTCCAGTGTGGGAGAAAGCTCAGGCCAGGGCCCCTGCAGCTCAGACGCGGCCCCGCTGGTCCCGCTCGGCGCACAGTCCGGCGTGGGAGAGGGCTCGGGCCGGGCCCCTGCAACTCAGGCGCAGCTTGGATGGAGAGCGGCACAGGTGAGTTTGCTCCTTCAGTTCGGGTACTGGGAATGTTACACTCAAACAGCGTGGGTAGAGGTCATGTGACCATTACCCGGCCAAAAGCCAAATTAACCTTGTCAATATCAGGATGGGACTTGAAAACATCCGTTTTCCTCTACACAGATAAAGAGATGAAGACACAAAAGGTACAACATAAAGACTCCAAGTTAATGAATGAAGCAAGGCCTATATCCAGTGAAGAAGGAGATGATGAGTGCCTAAACTTTGAGGCTGAAACTTCTCTTGTAAAGACATGTTGATAAACTCGGCTATAATATACCCTGTAATATATGAACAATGGTCTAAAAGAGTGAAAAAGGGGGGATGTAATGTTCTAGCTACAACCAGTGGACTAAGGCTCCTGTGTAGAGATTCCTTGCCCCGGGAATAATAGAAGAAAACTTATGTTGCTGATAATGAGAAAAGGGAATTTCATTGCCACTGTAATAGAACTATTCATCCTCAAAAGAGTACCTCAGCAACCATCATATGCCCACTGTAGTAGTTCTGGGAAAGCTACTAAAGTGGGAGGGATTTTCCAGAGCAAGCAGATCTTTTCCTTCCAGGCAGCTGCTTGTATTGAGGCTGAAAACCATAAGGACTGTATTTTCTATGGGAGTCAACATGGTAAAGCAAGAGAAAACTTCCTTCCCTACATGAACTGAAAAAAAGGACTATTCCAGAGGTGGTAAACTGACTGAAAGCTGAAGAGTTGTCTTTTTGTATGGTCAGTGGGAAAGAAATGGGGGGGGGGGGAAAGAAGGGTGTTCTAAAGGTTTTCTTCTGATTCCTGATTTTTATTATTCTCTTTTTTAAGTCTGTTAATAATTTTTCTTTATATCCCTTAAAGTGTGAGCCTATTTTGCCTAGTATTAATCCTTATCTCACAACAAGAATCAGATAAATTTTGGTAAGTGTGCTGGTGTTCAGCCAGAAACTCAAATAGGTGAATTAAAACCACTACAATCTTTAATATATGTCTAAGTAAAAGATAGGAATCTTTGTGCAAAGTTCCAACATACTGTTAAGACGGGGTTATGTCAGTGAGACCACCATAGTATACAGAAGATTTCAATTATCTGGTAGATAAGTGAGCATGTCTTACTATCATTCTATAAATGGGAAGAGTTCTTTGTACAATACTACAGCAAAACTGACCAAAGTGGCAAACAAATGACTAATCTCTTACATAGCATATAAATTGTACGATGAAGTATGTATCCATTTTCATTTGTACGTAAAATTATGGGTACTCCTTTTTCAGGGCTCCCCATCCTGCAGAAGGAACAAAGAATAAGCTCCACTTTAGCATGCAGAGACCTGCCCTGTGTGTGGTGTGCTTGTGTATTTGTAGTGGCATAACATGATCCACTATAATTTCATATAAAGTTTAGTTCACTGAAAAGTAAATATTTAAAGCACCTATGTTCTTGGCCTCTCCTTTGAAATATACAGCAGGTCTCTAGGCATCATAGAAGATAAATTTGTAAAAAATTGCAACAGTTGTATATTTTTAATCATCATCATATTTATACCTGGATGAGGATCAGAGTGACAGAGAATGATGGCAATAGTGACTTATGTGTCCCAAACTGAGCTGTTAGAAATGTTCATTGAAGGGAAGGGTAAAGGATCATGGTGACACCTTCCTCCTTCATACCCCAAAGTTTTTAATGTCTCTTATACTCTAGGTCTGCAAACACCTCAGTCTTACTTTATAAAATCCCTCACACTCTTTCAGGCTTTCAATGTCCTTAAGACTCATGGACCCTTTACATCTCAGTCCTTCCACAACTTACTGCAGGTCTTGTCATCTTCTCTGCTCCTTTCACACCATCAGCTGTTAACCTCCCACTATCTGCTTTCCACCTTTGCCCTGTTTCTATACCTAAATCTTACACGTGTTCCCTGCAAACCATGTAATTGTTTTCTATAATAAGGATAAAATAATAAAATAAAACAATAAAATAAAACAGAAGTCTTAACACAGATCACAATCGTTGAAATAAAAATTTCTAACTGGGTAAGCCTCTGGGGTAGAAGAATGTGACACTGAGTTTCTACAGAGACACATGAATAAGTGACCTCCATAATTTACTACAGACTCTAAGAGCCATCTCTTAGAGCATGCTCAGAGTAACAAGAGAGCTGCTCTAAAGCAAGATTTTTCAGGAAACCACTTCTACTCATTCAGATGTCCTTTTGGAGTGATCAAGTAAATTAGTTGGCCATATTATTAGTGGAAATTGGTGCTTTAATAGTTTTACTCAACATTTTAAGTTGTCTGATCAAATGGCCTCTTTTCAACTCCCAAAGCATCTTTCTGAGGATATGCGTTCAGAGCAAAAGTACAATATAAGGTAGTGCTTAGAAAAATTACCAAGCAATTTTAGCTATAAATGAAAAAAATCACATCATAAAATTTACAATAATCTAAATGTGATATCACACAATCACTATGAAAACTTTTCCCAAAATATATCACCAGTGTGGTTTTCATAAGCATTTTACAAATTTAATCAGGCTATCTGAAGAAATAAGGAACTGCAGAATGAAACTAGAAAGGAAAGTTGGGAGAAGAGAGGTACAGGAATTCAAACATGAGCTTATCCATCAAAGAAAATATACAAGAACTGTATCCTAAAGCTGCAAAAACATGCTTTGTATCAAGGGATTAAGTGTGGCCTGAAAATCGGTTACCACAACAGAGTTGTGGGTGTGGTAACAAACAGTGAGAATGAGGTTACATCTTAAGCCAATATACTGCTTTTCAAAATGATCACATAAATTCACCTAAACACTGTGGGAAAAAATGGCACGCACAGTAAAGAGAGGTTTCAAAAGAACTTGTAAGCTGTAGAAATCCTTTTATGAAATTCAGTTCTGCTAAAAAAAGGAGACTGATGCTGACATGTAAGTCTTTGAAAACAGATGCAGACATCTACAGCAATTGCTGTTTCTTGTACTGGCTGGCAGATATAGATCATTGCAGAAATATCCTGTGTAGACAAACTGGTGACCAATCCACTGAAACCTGAAAGTCTTTGATTGACAGCTTATTTCAGTGGTGGGTAGAGGAAACTGGGAATGTGGAAGGGGACCCTGTAGAGGACTTGTGTGTGAGTCGACACAGTCGTGTGGCTGGAACAACCACAAAACCATGGCTGAAATGCAAAGAGTAAATTTATTTCATTACCTTGCTAACTGGAGGATCCTGAAGCAGCACCCGGGCAGAGACACGCAAGTGGGAACTCTGGCCCCTTTAGGCTCAGTCAGAGCAAGGCAGGGCTGCTGTTCACACCAATTTAGCAAGGGCCTGAGCATGCAGAGTTTCCTACCATAATGTGATCTCCTCTGTGCTTTTTGTGGTCTCTGAGCTTTGATCTCTCTCCCAAGACAGGGAGTTCAAGTCCATGAGAGTGCCTCCAAGTCTCTGTAATCACCTGAGTTATCTCTACACAGAGATTTTACATCTCAAAACAGAGAGAGGATAAATAGCCACAAGCATAATATAATGAGGTTTCCCACCTTATTATTTTTCAGAGCTCAGTATTCCCCCCTGCAAGGACACTTAAGTGAATCTCCCATCCTGCTCGCTGTTCTGCCTTTAACCCTTTCCTCCCCGCAACTTGCTCTCGTGCTAACTTAGGAATGCCTGCTCACAAATTCATCCATTATTTAACCTTCTAAGAAATATGCATTTTTCCTTGTATTTTCAATTATGAATCAAACAGTATCATTTCACTACTGTTGTATCCTATCAAATTATTTTAGTTTCTAAGGGAGACACTCCTGTTAATAAATCGGGTGTGGGAGAGCCAGATTTTCTTCTCTGCTGGTTAAAAATCTAAACCAAAATCTATTTTTCATGGGATGCTGGATCACTGAATTCAGTATCATTTAGATCCGACTTTGTTCTTTGCTTGCTTTTCCACTCATCATCTACTAATTTTGGATTTGCCTTATTTCAAAAAATATCTGCGTTATTAACTTAGACATCAAGCTGTTTAGAGATCTTGTTAGCAAGGCACATAATCTTGTTATGTGTCTGTGTAGTGCCTAAAACAACAAATTGTGAACTCTAACAAGTGTTGCAAGAGACAATTTTAAAAATTTACTTTGCCTGGCTGAAGAGTTCAGGTGACAGTGACATAAGTCAGGAGTTCAGAAGACCATTTCAGTGACATCAATCAGCAGCTCTTATCACAGGACACAATTCTATTGCTCTACATTTACCTGATGGCCTGAATCTGTGTAAGTCTTGTAAAATATCCGAGGCTGTGACATTACTATTATTTGCTAATTTTCACTAAAGTATTATTTAGTTGTTCCAACCACAGAAGCTCTATTATATTAGAAACAAAACAAGCAAGCAAGAATGCAGTGTTACTGTTCAGAACAGTTTATAGTTGTCTCAGATAAAATGGACAAAAGGTGAAAAATGAAGTGCACAGAGAAAAACCTGAGCAAGACAATTTACACATCAAGACAAAAGCCAGGAATAAAGCCTTATCCAGCAGAACATACCCCATCTCATTTGCTGTTTTTGTTTACAGGTCAAGTACTATTGATTTTAAGTATGTTACTATAAAATTCTATTATCCTCAAACTAGTGATTATAACAATGGAATTTCTTTTTGTAATGTTTCAGCAAAACAACAATAATTTTTAAGTTACTCTGAGAGGAAAAACACTTTTCTTTTACTTTAGAAAATTGCATTCAAATAACTGAAAAATTATTGCAGCAAGAAACTTGAACTTGGCTCATTTTGTGACTACCCTAAAAAATTAGTACTCAGATTCAAAAGATTAATGCAGGTATTTTCAGGTCATCATGAAAAACACTTAATGTGGCCAATTTCCCACATGTGCAGTAAGATGTTTATTCATGGTTTCTAGTTTGACGAGCAATTAAGGACTTCAGAATTTAGCACTGGAAAACTTTGAACTCTACCAACTTGCTTCTCACTTTTGGGTGGTCATTAAATGACAAAATGCTGCTGTAGAAGATACTGACCACTTCTTTTGACAAATCCTTTTCTCAGTTCTATTTTCTATTCTAGAAAAAGACAGGTTGAATAGGATCTCTGAAAATCATCTCATCCACACCTCTGCCCAGATCAGGGCCAAATCAGAGGAGGTTGCACATGGCCTTGGGAAGTCAATTTTGAGTATCTTTAAAGAAGGGCATTCCACAGTCTCACTGGACAACTTGATACAGGCTTTGACAAACTTCACAGTGAAATTTTTTTCCTAATTGAATGTCTGTTTTGGTAGCTGTAGTCATTGGGTTTTGTCCTCTCATAAGACATACATGCATGAAGGGACTGATTACAATAGCCCCAGAGGAAGGCTATGAACATGATCAGAAGGACACCTATCTATAAGATAAGGCTCAGAAAGTTGAGATTGTTCAGACTGGAGAGGAGAAGGCTCCAGGAAAACTTCATTGTGGCTTTTCAGTAGTTGAGAGGGCCTTCTCCATAAGAAATATGGAGGAAGACACCTACCAGGGCCTGTAGTGACAGGACAAAGAACAATGGATTTAAATTAAGAGGCTTTTAGTCGGACATAAGGAAGAAATCTGTTATGATAAGACTGGTGAGACACTGGAATAGGCTGCCCAGAAAAGTAATGGATGCCTCTTAATCACTGGAAGTGTTCCAAGTAAGTTTGGATGAGGCATTGAGGAACACAATCTAGGGAAGTTGCGCCCACCCACAGCAGGGGGAGTTGGACTTGGTGATATTTAAAGGTTCACTGTACCCAAACCATTCCATGACTCCATATGTCCAGTACAGCCAGCATTTTATAGCTGCCTGCAGTAATATCCCACCTTAGCTGCCTTCTTAAGGTTAAGAGCAAAACCTGTTTTCCCAAGTCTTTTTAAAGATTTTAAGTTTCCAATGTATTTCACGCTGTCCTTTCTTGTGGCTTCTCCATTTCTATGACATCCTTTTGAGAATAAATGATCAGAATTTTTAGAGCATGCTCTGAGGCATTTAATCAGCATTTGAAGCACCATTTGAACAGCATGATAGTTTCTATAATTTTCTTCATGTATTATCTGTAATTTTTTTAATATTTGAAAGATTCTAAGAGTTTCCACCTTAGATAATTCTGTTCTGATGAGTATTTTAAAATATCTGATTATTAAGTTGTGCTTTTTCATTTTGTTGGTCCCTACAGTCTATTTTATTTTCTGGATATTGAATCTGAAAAATCACTTTTTCTATTTCCTTGCTCAATTACTATTTCACTGTATTTTTTAATACTGTCTATTCCGACTTTGAAGCATATTTACTTCCTTCTTTCAGTTAATTTTTCTCAGCCAGTTTCCTCCTTTCTGCCAGTCTGATGAGAGAATAAAGGTCTGCATTACCAAAAGTGCAATGATTCTAGATTTGCATAGCATGAGAGAGCAGAATATGTCATACTTTATCATAATAATCACAGCTGTATACTAATTATCATCTGATCTTAAAGCTTGTTTTCAGGCTGATTCATCTTGACTTCTTCCTAATTAGTGACATCTGATCCAATACTGATGCCCATTACAAATTCAACTATTATAATCATTCACCTTTGAAAATGCCAGTAATAGCTGAAAATGTTGCACACCACATGACACATTTGAAAATTTGCAACCTTCTTAGTATTTGATTTACGTCATCTTAAAGTCCTTGAATTTTAACTTTAATGTATTACATTTAATGTATTACATTTACTTACAGACTTTTAGATTGAGCCCAATGGAAAATGATATCCTTTTACACTTTGAATAATGCATTATCTTTATATGCAAATTTTAAAGACACTAACTGGTATTTCAAGGATTGTTTAGAGAGTGATAATTTTAGTACTGCAAGGTGATTGTTCCTAAAAATATTTATGTGGATAAAGTGACAATCATTAATGTTGTACATTTTATAAATCAACCCAATAGCTATCCATGATAGCATTACATTTCATTTGGACTTTTATTGACTTGGGGTCGGAGACAGATATAAGCTGCTTATGTCTCTCTCATTGAAATTCTAGAAATTAAACTACTTTCTCTACAGTTGATTTGTAGTTTTAGTTATTTTTTTCCAGGACTAACAACAGAAAAGTAAAATTTTCTACTATATAGGAATAAAGTCTGAGATAGGAAATGCTTCTGTACATTAAGACATACGATGATAAACATGAATACACTTCAAGAGAATTTTCAAAGAAAATTCTTCAATTTTTGTCATTGCATTTTCTTGGCTGCATTTCAGTCTCTGCTCATTTTATTTGCTTTCATCATCCATATTGTGAATTTGCTCTTCTCTATAGACTTCTTTATCGTATTAGACTTTCATTGCACCTGCTGTTTTAAAATATCTTTTAACAAAGAT
The DNA here is from genome assembly GCA_034509425.1 of Eopsaltria australis. Taxonomy (NCBI): domain Eukaryota; kingdom Metazoa; phylum Chordata; class Aves; order Passeriformes; family Petroicidae; genus Eopsaltria; species Eopsaltria australis. The sequence goes on from JAVTVJ010000026.1 coordinate 4,643,581, forward strand.
GTCACATGTCAAGTTTAGCAAGTCTAGCCTTGTTCTGCTATCAAGTATAAAATGAATTCACAAGAAAACACAGAAGCTTCCTGTACAATAAACATGCTTCCACCACCCAGAATGAATCTGAAAAAAACTAGATCTTTTCAATCAATTCAAACAATAAAATCCCAATTAACCTCTAGTATTTTTCTATCCTGTAGCTAGCTTTTGTTAATCAGAAATATTTCTGTTGAGACATTCCTTCTTATTATTTTTACAGAGATTTAATCAAAAGGAATATGTATAGTTAAAACTAGACAAATACTTACAAGTAATGTGAATCACAGTCAGTTATGAGTGATTCATGTATTTCCAATAACAATTAAAAATCTTGGTAGGCCAAAGCATGTGTGCTTTATGGTACACAAGTAGAAGCTAATAGTGGAAAGCAGTTATTCATATATATGTATAAAAGTGAATTTGAATTTGGAAGAACTATCTTTAAGTGTACTGCAAACACAGAGTGCTTGAAACTCCTCCCATCCTTCTCACATTCTTGTGTCCATCAAAAACATGACTGAATAAATTGTCTGAGTAGATATTAACTATTTGGAAAGATGAGAAAGAAAAGAAGGGAAACAGGACAACACTTTTTGCAGATCTGAGGGCTGTAACCTGTTAACATCAATAGGCAGCAACTGCTCACTCTGAATTTTTAGTGAAAAAATGTATTCAACTTGGCCTAGATGAACGTTTAAGACTTTAAAAGGGTGAAATCATGAGCAAAACAGAGGCTAATTTGTTGCTGGTGCCATAGTTAGTAAAGGGGATATGGCTAATGAATCTCAAATAGGATGTGGAACCTCACCTTGTCTGCTTTTGGCAGTGACAAAAGAAGGCAGCAACAGAATTCTCTCATTTGTCTTGGAGGGTTGAGATAGTATTGTCTAGTTGATACACATAAATCGGACTGGAACGGAATGTTTCTTAAGTGCACTTTGCAAACTGAATCATCATGAACTTTGACAACATCAAAGAAAATAAAATGCAGACAAAAAAAAACCTTCAACTTGGTAAATCATATTTTCCAGACTTTCTTGCAGTGGAACATCATGTTGCAGCAATTGACTAGAAATATCCTTCTTGCAGAGACCTCTTGCAGTTAAGGAAACCAAGAGAATTTGAACATATATGCAGTTACTTCTAGTGTACCAAGATTGACGTACTGCAAGTCTTTCATTATACCAAGATAGAAAGTGTCAGGAAAAGATAAAAACCTACAGTAAGGAATCATTACCAGAAGGGAAAAAAAGAGGAAAATAAAAAAAAAAGAAGAGGTTTTAAAATTCTATAATATTTTAAACAAGATTTAAAAATATAATTTCCACAGGACCATCTGTAAAAGTTCTTTTACTCTTGTGCCCTCCAGACTCTAGTCTTCTACAACACAGGTTGAATCCTGCAGAAAACCCCCTGCTAATTCACACAGCCCTTTCCAGGTGCCATACGAAGTGCAAGGCAGGTTCAAAGATATAATATACATGTTCCAAAAAGACTATTTCCTCTAAACTATACTCCTGATGGGGCCTTGAGATCAGCAGGCAGCTGTTCCATAGGTCCCACCTGAACTTGAATTGTGTGACTTTTTTCCTGGGAGGTATGATTTGTCAGGGGGCTTTCAAGGCTACAAAACAAAAAGAATTGAACTTCAGCATAAGGGGAGTGGAATGCGTGTGTAACTTCTGCTGATTCTTGCTCAAGTTCCTCACCACAAATACATCAGGAAAATTTTTCTTGCGAAACAGTGATCACTTCTACTTTGGACTAGTTACATAATAAACCTTTGCCTAGAATACTGATAATCTCCCATTCCTTACATACTGTAATTGTCATTTTATCTGTAAAAGAAATTTTTTTCATTTTTTTTCCAAATTCTGTTACTCTTACCAAATACACCAACATATAATGGTGCTACTATATCTTTTTAAGGTTTATAAAATGATCCATATAGGAATGTGCAAATATAATGGCAGCTAAAAAGTACTCATTCTGAAAGATAGAAATGAGAGGAAAAAAAGTAAGATAGATTTCCTGTTCTTCTTTATAATTGAATTTTCACCTTTGCTTTTTCATTAATACTATTGTCCTTGCCACAGAACAGAGAAACATGCACTCAGAGTGGCAAAAACCCATATCATAAGCTGTATTATACATTGCTTTCTGTTCTTCATTCACTGAAAAAATTGTTGTAAGGATTGTATACTCCTGTCAAGTTGTAAAAACAAAGCCTTGGGTGTTGACAGTGATATGTATTTCTTTCAGCTTACTTCTGGCTTGATGAAAGAAAAAGTGTTTGGGGAATATTTCTCATTCAATATTCAGAAACCACCTTCTCAAAACACCAATATTGTACCTACCTGTGAAAAGCAAAGTGAAAATTGTAATCTGTGATGACTGTAATTGCTTACAGCAAATGCATCCTCAGAAGTGGCAGGGCAACTTGAAACCTCCGGTGTAAGTGCTGCCTTACTCAATTATTGACTTACTTTGGAGTGAAGGAAGACAGAAAGACCTCCTTGGGTAAAATATTACATTGCAGGAATTCTCCAGTCCCTGCACTGAAGCATGAGCAGGGTTGGAGAACGTTACATACGTGAAATAAACCATAATTCTATAAAAGAAAACCTCCAAAGGAAATTTAATGTGGCATCCACCATCCAGCTTTAACTTGGAAGTTACAGTATTGTGTTATATTTGTACTGGTTATTACCACTTGGCTAAACAGAGAATTTAAATACTAATTTAAGGTGGGAGAGGGGGGAGGGTTCAGATAACTGTAAAAATCTGGATATTTTGTACAAAGGCACTGGAAGAGTGACAATTCTTCTGAGTAATACAATATCATAATATCATCAGTCACCTTTTATTTCACTTTGTAGTTTATGTCTTTGCAATTTCAGGAAAAATGTCTGTTTGTAGAGGTGCTGCTATTAAAGAATAATTCTCTTTCATTTCATAACAGCCTCTAACAGAGTACAGTCAAATCCTATTCACTAACTGCTGGGAACATGTTGACTTCTTTGATTTTTAAGACTATGTTGAACATAACCATAAAAAACTGTAGAACAAGGAGGACTTTGGCTATTTGAGTATTTTTTTATACAGATTGGTAAATCTATATCATAAAAGCAGGCAGGTTTTTTGGTCCTTTTATTTTGAAAGATTATTTCAAAATGCCACTGGTTGGAAATTTCTTTTCCTTATTTTCTGCCTAAAGATACTCTTGCTGGTTGGCATGCACTTTCATCTGTATAACATAGTCCTTATTACTTGCCTAGATATCACAAACCTGTGATAAAATTCACTTATTTATTAAAAGATTTATTACATAGCGAGGAGACTGGTCAGGTGACCCAACTGATTTTATTAGCATAGCACTAATAACTCAGTGATTTCTGTAGAAATAGTGGAATATTTTTAAATATAATATAAGGTAGAAATCCCATTTTCTCACCAATCTTCTTGACTTATGGTGTCACTGAACAGAGTTCAGCAGATCTGTCTCTTACCAAATGAATGTTTTCAAAGTAATTTTATTTGAACACTGTTTCACTGAACTTTTTCTTTTTTTATTCCCAGAGGATGAGACTACAGTTTTGCTTTTCTGCTTTTTGATTTGGAGTTACTTTGAACAAATATTTACTAGTCTAGACACTGCTGAAGATAATAGATCCAGTCTTTCTATCAAGGCTAGCATTTCAAAGCCCTGTGCAATTATCTTAATCAAAGTTCAATCAAATTTCATTAGACTCTGGCACTCTTGTTCCTGCATCAAGGACAGAGCAACACATACACTTGGAAAAAGTCTGATCAAGAGGTCTAACTTTAAATAGATCAGTATGCCCCATGTAATTTCATGAATTTTGATATGCTTAAAAAAGGGTTTCTTAAAAAATGGGATAATCATGGTCTCTTATCAGTGATTCAAAAATGGACATCCACAATGTATTTCCTTAACTCTCTACCTCCATCATTCACAGAGAAGTCAGGAAAGCAAAATATGACACATGTAATTAAAATGTTAAAATTTTTTGGTACATAAATGAAGGAGTTTGGTTCTTTCAAAAGGACTAAGTGAACTATTCCCAGCAAAATCTGTCCTTCAAACTTTTTATTTCCTTGAGAATCAGTTTCAACACCTGAAGTTAGCTTGCAGGTCTGATCAGTTTTACCACTATTCTCCTAAAAATATTTTCTGTATGTGCACAAAACAGATGCAGGAAATTATCCATCATCCCTGGAGTTTTCCTTCATGCTTGGAAACCTTCTATCTTTATGAAAGCTGGGTGAGGGAAGAAATTCTCAGTGATTCTGATCTACTTGATCTAACTCCTCCAAACCAGGATAATGAGTAAAAGCTATATCAAGAAAATTGGAAGAATTCAAGCTCTAAATCTGAATTTGAGTTCTTTCTCACAAAAATCTGTGGATAGAAGTGAGGGCATATTCACACAATTTTTTATAAAATATCTGTAATGGATAGTATTGTACAGAATTGTTCACACGGTGATTTGGAAATACAGATTTAAACCTTAAATATAAAATCACAGAGATAAAGAAAGGAATTGAAGAAATTTGCAATGCACTCAGATGTATATTCTCTGACTCCATAATTCACAGTTCTGATAGACTAATAGATATTATTACAAATAAAGTCTTAAAAAATAGTATAAATCTAAAAAGACACTGGATTTCAGGTTTGATTCTGCTTTAGCATATGCTTTCTCTTACATATTTCTTATTTCCTTTAAGCCTGTCCTACTAGTGGCTACTTAATCCCAACCAGGTTATGCTGATTTGAGTGGGATCTGTGTCTGCATAGGAAAATGAGATGTGCTTTGGTATTCAGTCTAAAATCTTTCCTTTACTGTTTTAATTGTGTTTTATTTTCCCGTCCAGATGTTAATTAGTCACAAGTTTTTTGTACGACATTACAATAATTTCTGGCAAATATTTTCATGTCAAATTCATAAGGCAATTTTTCTTTCAATAGAAAATGTTTAGAATACGTTGAACATGAAGAATGTTTGTGGCTTTATGAGAATATCCACAGTAGTCATATGTTTCTTCTTGTGGCAGAGTACGTGTAAGTAACCTTACTGACCCTTCAAAAAGAAAGCCTTATTTGATGTTGTTAAAAGATTTAACAAGAATTTTTCCCTAGATGAGAAAGTACAGAGAACTTTCAAGTGAAAATTCAACAGAGATGGGGCAAGAAGTATTACTCTTCAGTTCATATTTTCTATCTAAGAGTTAGTCTTCGACATGGCTACATCTTCTTGCAGCTTTATTTGTTTTACCTCTTTATTTTTTAAACTCTAATGTTGAAGTTAAAAGATATTTTCATCAATTGAACTATAATGAAATACATATTTACAGTGGTTTATTTCTAATATCTGAATTATTAATCCTCTTTTATTGTCTGTAAAATATTTAAAAAAAAAGAACCTGATCCGCGTTTCTACTCTTTCTCTGATTTACAGTTACTATGGTGTTAGACAGTTTGGTGGCATGTTGTGGGGAAAAGGCTGGTGCAATAATTACCACACCAAGTATGAAAATTTGCAGCTAGATGATTCTTAGGCACAAAATTCTACTGTAACCTAAGAAAAACTTTCTCAAACATCTGAATAAAAAGGATTCAAATCCTTGTTCATCTGACCTTCCTCTTCAATAATGTTCAAATACAAATCAGGATCTTGCCAAAAGTTCCGTGACTAAAGCAAAAATAGAGCTCTTGCTTGATGAATTCTCATTTTTCATATTTATCAGCACTTCATATGCCTCCCATATTCCTGTTTATTCAATATTTCCATTGAAGTCAACACTGATAGAACTGACCTATACATTATGGACATATTATTATGGACTACTTATCAGCACTTCATATGCCTCCCATTTTCCTGTTTATTAAACATTTCCATTAAAGCCAACACTGATAGAACTGATGTACATATTATTATTATGGACTATTCTGACTGCTTAAGCCTATGGTTATTGAGAGTTCCAGGTTTTTAAAAAATGGCTAACTGTGCAAGAAATAACATTAATATCTCTGCTTTAACACAAGAAGGCAATCTATAATACTTCTAGCCTCAAAGGATACCAGCTGGTTTATAATAGATGTTTCATGGGTTTTATGTCATCCTGCCCAATGTGCTTCTCATCACTCCATCATCATAATTAGCTTTTCAATTAGCAGGTTTGTGTTTGTACAAGATTAGCAGCAGCTGAATCAAATTCACTTTGCTCATGACAGCAACCTTTGCAGTGACTACTGCTATTAAATAATGTAAGCCTTCGAAAACAAAATTTCTGCTTTCTCCACTCCCACTCAAGTTCAAGATAATTTCATACACACTAAATCAATGTATGTTGAACAAAAATGACCTTGGAAAAATCCTCATGCATTTCTACCATATTAATTTTCTATGAGAATTAAAATTAGCACACAAATAGAAATTTTAAAAAATTTAAAATACAATATACAATAGCCTAAATAAAAGTAAATGCATTCAATATAGAGATTTCTAGTATTAATAATATAGGCATTGTATCCTAAATGAAAATCTTTGCCAAATTAGCATGGAAGAAATAATTAACAATATAAATAGTAAACTTATTGATAAAAGTAATTATAATTAAACTTTACTTTGCTTAGTTATCTACCAGATAGAAGTAGACATATCAGTCTTAGATGTTGCCACCTAAGAAATATAAATGAGATAATACAGGCTTCTAGTAATGAAGATCTCACTGTACATATAAGCTTTTCTTTGATGAACATATTGGAAGTTCTGAAATTATCTGATGTAGCTGACTCATGACCTGTGGCTGGTTAAATCTAAAAATCAGAGCTTAGGAAATAGTCTATGCAGGATCATAGAATTATAGAACATGCTGGGTTGGAAGGGGCCCTTCCGGACCATCGAGTCCAACTCCTGGCCCTGCACAGGATGCCCCAAGAATCACATCATGTGCCAGAGACTATTGTCCAAACACTTACTGAACTCAGACAGTCTTGGTGCTGTGACCACTTCCCTGGGGAGCCTGTTTCAGTGCCCAACCACACTCTGGGTTAAAAACCTTTTCCTGATATCCAATCTAAACCTTCCCTGATTCAGCATCATGCCATTTCCTCAAGTCCTGTCACAGGTCACAAGAGCGAAGAGATCGGCACCTGCCCCTCCTTGTGAGGATGTTGAAGACTGCAATGAGGTCTTCCCTCAGTCTCTTCCAGGCTGACACAGACCAAGTGATACCAGCTGTTCCTCATAGGCCTTCCCCTCCTTCACCATCCTTATTGCCGTCCTTTGGATGATTTCTAACAGCTTAATGTTATGTGTATTGTGCCACCCAAAACCGTACCTAGGATTCAAGGTGAGGCTGCCCCAGGGCAGAGTAGAGCAGGACAATCCCCTGCCTTGCCCAGCTGGCAGTGCTGTGCCTGATGCCCCCCAGGAAAAGGTTGACCCTCTTGGCTGCCAGGGCACTGCTGGCTCATGTTCAACTTGCCATCGACCTGGGCCCCAGGTCCCTTTCCACAGCCCTGCTTTCCAGCCTTTCATTCCCCAGGCTATACAAACAACCAGGGTTGCCTCATTCCAGGTGCAGAATCGGGTGTATCTCCACCCTCTGGATCGTTTGTTTCCCAACTATCATGTAATACACAAAAATCAAAACAAATTTTTAATATCTTTTATTGTTTATTCAAGTTACTCTGAATATTGAATGAAAGTTGATGTATAACACCATGTGTGAAGAGGGAAGCTGTCATAACAGTGTGTGTGAGTATTGTACTGTTCATGAAAACTATTAAGGAAAAAGAAACTACTGAAGTGAGTTTTTAGCACCACTTATCTCTGTGTCACTACCTAGAAAGGATTACTTATTATTACTTCACAGGAATTTTAAGTTCCTTTAAAAATTGAAACTGAAGATACATGTCTTGTCCACAATATGTGTGTAGATTGCTAATTTTGTATAACCAGTACTGAAAGTGTGTACTATCAAATACTACCAGATATATCTTAATTGTTAGATCTTGTCTGTGAGTGATCTTGGGCATCTTTGCAAGAAAAAAGGTTTGTGTCTCTGGGTCCAGGACCTCAGTGTTATATAGATTTAGAATCTGCAGTGTGCTATAGTAGGGTTAAAGAAAAATCAATCAACGTAGAATTTAAAAAAACAAAGTTCAGTTTGGTTATGCTACTCTTCTCAATTTACACCTATTGCACTGACACATCCTGAGTAATTTTTATACCAAGTTAATTTGTTTACAGTTATTTCAAGTATATTTAACTTAACATACATACTTTTGCTAATACTAATCACATAAAGTTAACATTCTTAATGAGAGTGTAGAGCTGGTGCTGGACACTGAAACTCAGAGGAAAATTTAGGAACTCACATCTGCCTGAAAAAATTTGGAGAAAGGGAAACATGAGATATGGCTATCAAAGATCTTCACACAAAATCCAACAGCATACTATCCTCTGTTTTCCTTTTTTCCTACTGATCCTTTGTATTCTCCATTCTGCCCAATTCACTCCTGAAAATGTTATTAGCTATATGTGTTTCTCTTGGTAAAAATCCAGCTTCCATTCTGATGCGGTAAAAGAGCAGATCACTGTGGTTACATTAAAAGAGCTATCTTTCTTTTTTGAATATAATATTCTGCACTGCAAATAGCTGTAAGCTATTGTCTGTGACACATTTTGCTTATATGTGTCTTGGGTAGAGAATTGTATTTCTTAAATCGAAATATTGAATAGGGAGAATAAATGTTTTCAGGCTAGAAATCCAACACTCTCCTTGACTCATTTTTTTCCACATTCTTTTAGATTATTTCCATTCCCGTATATACTTTGTCAAGTTTCTGAGAAAAATGCCTCATTTGGTTATTTCACTGTCTTTGCAAGGAGAAGACTTTCCTAAGCATTGCATAGGATGGATTAATCAGAATGGTTTAGCATGGTATTTTGAGAACATATTTCTCAAGTAGATTTCCAAGATAATTTTAATACCAAAAATGAATAAATTTAGAAAACATCAGATTGCAATTCGGTCAACTTGTGTTCTCTTTTAATGATTTTTTTTCGTTTGGGAAAAGATCATTTTCCAGCATGGAGCTGATTCAAACTCTTGATATATTGCATTTGTGAGGTCTCAAATCTTAGGTGGTGCTTTGGTGACTTTGTTAATTTTGTACAACTTAACCTTTTAATTCCAAAAGGCATAATGCAACTAACAGAGTAAGAATACACTTAAATATGATCCATATGATCTTCTTATCTTTCTCATAGCGAAGTCACGACTTTGCACATATTCCTGTCCTATTAACACGTGAATAATGCTCCCTTTTTTATTGTACAGTAAAATGCTCGTGAAAATATATTCTCTATTAGTGGTGATCTTCATCTTATTTCATCAAAAATATTTTTTGAACATTAAAAAATATCACATTACTTATTTTAAAATCTTTGTTAACCATCTTTAAACAGCTTTCAATATTTTTTGGTTAAAATTTCTGAAGCTGCATACTCTCATGTTGTGAAGTGAAAAATTTTTTTCATAACAAACATTCGAGACACATTCACTCTTCATCTTCTAAGTCTCTAGGGTTGGTAGTGAATCCTGTGCTTGAGAACTTAAAGATCCTCTTGGAGATTTCTATCACTCCTCTTGCAAAATATTGCAAGCAGTTTCAGTCCCACAGCAATGGCCTCTGACACTCATGTCAAGAGGCAATTCAGTGAAAGTTTCAAACATGTTGACATAAATTTGTTTTCCCTTAATAAGATAAAATAAAATCATGTTTCTGCAAGTATAAAATAAGGTTGGTTGCCAATTCTCACCACATTCACTTGCTTAGGTCTGAACTGTCATAGTATTTCAAGAAATTTAGGGTTGAACACTCTTCAGATCATTTTAGATAATGTTGACAAGCTGACCACGTTTTGTGAATTTTAGTCCTAGTCAGCAAAAGTCACTCTGGGTGAAAATGGCCACATGGAAAAAATGCAGCAAGTTTAGAGGACATGGGCACATCCTTCACATTTCTCCATGCAGCATGAGGAAACAAATGATGATGCTCAAGAAACATTTCAGTCACTCTTTCACAACCTGGATCTTTGAAGGAAGAAATAGAGTGTTATCTTACAGGGTTCTTAATCATAGGGTGAAAAATCAATTACTAAGCTAATTCTTAATGGATTTATCTGGAATTAAAATATTTCCATTAGTCACTACTCATATCCTAAATACTCATTGACAATCAGTGCACTGCTTATATACAGCCCACAAACACTGGACAAAACCCAGAGAAATGAAAAAGTAATTCCTAGTGCCTAGGGGTCTGTCTACAATTTGTTTATATTAAGAGCGAAAAATAAATCTACTTATTGTTCTCAGCCATTGGATTTCAGATCGCATCACAGTGCAGGCTTGGAGCTCACAAACTAGATTCCTCTAGATGAAACTAAACAAGATAATGCATCCCAGGAGAACACCTAATGCATTCTTGGCATTAATGAACATCCATCTTTTAGGACCAGACAACAACTAATCTGAAGAAACCCTCTGAAAAGCAGATGTTGAATATTGGTTCTTCAACACCATCTGTTTTGGTGTATAGATCTTTTACTCAAGGGCCAAACTAAATTCTAATATAAACATGTCCTAAGGTTTTTGTTTTCTTCTCCCTCTCTTCCTTTTGCCCAGTCCTTTGACATCTCTTTCCATCATTTCAGATAGCTGATAGAAGTCAGCCGCTTGGGTGCCCACCCGGATTTGGGAAACCGCAGGCTGACATGATCCGGAGTGCCCCTGACCCTTTGAGGGGTGGGACTCTCTGGAGGGTTCAAATATGACCCTGCCAGTGGGATGCTCGCTTGGCAGTTGGTGCGCCAAGAGCAGGGGTAAGCGCAGCTGACTGCTGAAGAAAGGAGAGAGGGACTCTGGTATGGGTATTCTGTGCAGGTTTATTGAGGAGCCTAGCACAGACAGAGCCCAGGGACCAAGAGCCCCGAGCACCCCCTGACATGAGCTTATAAGGGGGAACAAGAACCAATCAAACGAGGGTCCAGGGGCAGAGTTAGGGAGGGTCCAGGGCAAGTGGTCCAATAGGGAGAGAGAGGGGGAGGAGTTAGAGGGAAGCAACAAATCAGCAACCGAGTGAAGATGAACTTTCTAGAACAGGAGGGGTAACTGACAAACTGGGCAACCAATGGGAGAGGCTTAAATGTAACCGCCAAACCCTGGGCTACACCACTGTCTCCTCCATCCCCACGAGGAGTTCTCTGGTCCCAGGAACCCTCCACCAGGGCCCCCCCCCCCATCCTCTTTCGGACCTTCCGGGCCTTTGGGCCTTCAATGCAGCGGCTCACAACTGCAACAACCTAACGCATTCTTGGCATTAATGAACATCCATCTTTTAGGACCAGACAACAGCTAATCTGAAGAAACCCTCTGAAAAGCAGATGTTGAATATTGGTTCTTCAACACCATCTGTTTTGGTGTATAGATCTTTTACTCAAGGGCCAAACTAAATTCTAATATAAGCATGTCCTAAGGTTTTTGTTTTCTTCTCCTTCTCTTCCTTTTGCCCAGTCCTTTGACATCTCTTTCCATCATTTCAGATATCAGATAGAGGAACAGTCTCTGTGTTACATAACAGAGTATTCATGGATACAGCTTGTAAGTAATTTCTGGGCCCACTAATGGCTAAGAGATTGGATATGCTGTTCAGCTATTTAGAAGCTTGAATGCAGCTCAGACCTCTAAGCATCCACCCATGTATTCCTGCTGGTCATTCAACCAGGGTTTATATAAGCCTTTGACTAACAAACATCATCAGTACTCCTCCCAGCTGGCTGGAAAATCAACATATTGAAACTATTTTGAGAAGAGGTAGCAGCTGTAGAAAGCAGCATCTGTAGGTTTTTTTCAATTATGAACTTATGTCACTATTACGGTTTCCACAACTTTTTCCCTGTTTGTGGCAATGTGGAAGAAAGAAAGAGACAAGATGCATTGCAGGAATTAGATGGGAAGCTGTCTTACACAGTAAGCAGCACTGGTAGTAGTCCAGCTGCTTGTTTGGGTACGTATTAATTCCTTGGTCTTTTTGTCATTTTGGACTCTTTTTGCATTTCTCTCATGTTTTTTTCTGTAGGGGTTTTTTTGTTTGGCTGTTTTTTATTTATGGTGGTTTTGTTGCTGTTGTTTGCATATGAGCTTTTTTCCCAGATGAAAAATGAAAATCCATTCCAAACCTTAAATTTTTGAGTTTCATTGACGATTATGAGAAAGACGATGAAATATATTTACTATTACAATTCACTGCAAAAAAGGTACAGTGTTTCAATTCCTATGCAGTGTAGGTGTAAAGATTTGTGACAACCCCAAAGAGTTTGTCAGTTTGCTGTTCACTCCATATGATTAGACATGATGAAATGTTGTCCCTTTTTTTTTTTTAAGATATCAGAGGGTATTATTAAGCATATTGATTACTTCCTTTAATATCTTTATCAGCCTGGAAAGAAAAGGAGTAAAGATATTTGAACTAAAGACAGAGGGAAAAAAGCAGATTTTTCTTTAAGCATTACTCAGGAGTTAGAAATCTATATACTACGAACTACCCTGCTGTACATTGTAAACTATAGAGATATTTCATTCTGAACACAAAGACAGGATGCCATTTGGTTCTTGTTGACCACTTTAAACTCTGCTTAACCCAGGGTTAGCTAATATCTCTGCATTTTTATTTATGTAAAGTAATAAAAGCTTCTAATTGACATTTGTATGAATATGTGTGTCAAGTTTTGTGGGTTTTGTAGAAAAGCATTCCTGATATGGTTGCTGCTCTGCTCAGGGGGTCACTGGAGGTGATGCAGAAGGCTGAGGGTACTAGAAGATTTTTTGTTACATGTCTTCCAGGTCTTACTGCATAGCCTTGTTGATCTACTAAGAGTGAAAGGACAAGGATAGGGGAAAGATATGAACATAAAGACACCACAGAATTATTTGGTTGATGGAGGGATCTGTAGTTGTATGAGATTCATAAAAGAGGTAGGACTTTTGGAGAATTTCACAGTTACAGAGGTTTTTGTCTGACACCTCAATGATAACTGCATAGTCAGTTCATTCTGTGAAAGTCAGTGTCACTTTCTGTTATATTTTCATGTCAATGTGTGGTGTAGCTCTCTTCCTATGGATCACTTTCTTCTAGAACCTTTAGCAGACATTTGGGTCATAGTTCTAGCTTTCTGTGTTATCATACAATAATTTGAGTTGGAAGAGACATTAAAAACCATCTAGTTCCAACCTTCCTGCCATGGTCTCCATAATGTTGGGCAACACCCCTTCCTAGGCGTCCTTCCTAAAGAGCCTGTATCCTTCCATTCTGACACTCCAGTCATAGCAGTCATACCTCCACATCTCTGTGATTGCAATATGACAGCTCTGCAGGTGTGTGCATGTCTCTAGCTCCTCCTGTTTATTCTTCATGCTGTGTGTATTTGCATACAGACATTTAAGTTGGGCCCCCATAGAAGATGCCTTATAGTCTGGAGTGGCTGGAATTCCTTTGTGTTGCTATTTGGGTGCTCTCTTGTTGATCTGTAATCCTGCTCTAGACTCTGGACATCTCATTCTGTCACTGGCATAAAACTGACAGGAGTGGGGTGGATTGAAGTTCCCTTTATCCACCAATTATTGGTTAAAGCCCTCTTGACCAGCTTGTCACATCTGTGACCAAAGACATTTTTTCCCTTCTCTGACAGATGGGCCCCATCTGCCCTCAGCAGAACAGGTTTCTCAAAACAAGCCCCTACTTAACCCCTGGCTGTACCATTAGTCCTGTAACCATTGTTCTCAAAATATGACTGTCCCTTTCAATCTCCTTCCCTTAGACCAGGGGTACTGATTAAAAAACTACTTGTGCTTCTGAGTCCTATATCACTGCTCACAGGATTCTGTAATCCTTGATATTCTTCATGCTGCTCCTGGCTATGTCATTGGCACTGGACTGTACAAGGTCCTGGTAACAGCCCTGGGAAAAGGCAGTGGACAGCAGTGGAACAGCAGTGGACTGTACAAGGTCCTGGTAACAGCCCTGGGAAAAGGCAGTGGACAGCAGTGGAACAGCAGTGGACTGTACAAGGTCCTGGTAACAGCCCTGGGAAAAGGCCCTGGTAAGGAGCTCACCTTTAGAGAGGAGTGCAGCAGGGCAGCAGTTGGATGCCTGCATCCTTCTCAGAAGAGTCACCTGCTGCTACCACCTTCACTTCACTGAGTTACCATGCTTGCTGTACAGGGAGCAGGTGCAGCTGCCTTGCTCAGCTTCAGCATCTCTCCTGATGTGATTGCTCTCTCCTCTTTAGTCTGCAAAGTGATTATTCCTCTACGTGAACTGCAGTGGAAAACAACTGCATATTTTCAGTCTCAAACTAGGCATAACATGATATTTTCTGTCCCGATACATAGATAAAAAGCTTTCTACTCCATTTTTTCTATACCATTTTGCATTCACATTTCTCCTGCTCTACAAAAAAAGGGTTTGGAAACAAACCAACTAACTAAACAAGAAAAATCTGTTGTGCTGCTTTTTTATTTTATCTTTAAAAATACTGGTATTCCATAAGGTTGAAATTTGCATCCAAATAGCATAGAGGGATTTACACTGGTAAGAGTTCAATTAGTTCATTCATGAATTGATGGAATCCTGAAGTATCAAGAAAACAACTGTATGTATTTGGAGACTAGAGTTTCTGTTGAAAAGGAAATTCTGAAAATTCATATAGAAATTTAAACCAAAATATCTTTATGGATCGAGTTGCTGAAATGTCTACTGAATTGCCTAAATTTGTTTAGCTTAATTCACTGGTTGAATAAAAAATGAAAAAGAAACAAATAGCTGGAAAAGTGCTACCTCTAAGCAAACATTTCAGTGCCGAGAATAGTCAAGGGCAAGAAAAGAAGAGCTCCACAGAAAATACATCAAGGGGACTATTGCAAAGGAAGAAGAAAGAATATGTCTCTGACAAGTTATATTTTACTAGATTATCACCAAGGTGTAGAAAACAGTTCTGTGCTGTGAATGAAAAATCTCCAATTTTAAAAGCTTTCCTTTTTTTCCCTTTTTTTTTTTAGTTTAATTCCTGTACTACCTAACTTTCTTAATACAGAGGGTGTTTTGCTCCCCAAAAGCATATTGGAGGACATTTCCAGCCCTCTAATTTTCATTTGCTTTTGTTCACAATATAGAGCAGACTGAAGCATATTAGCTCGTGTTCATGATAAAAAGTCTCGTTTGGAATTCACAGCACTCGCTTGAAATACGTGTGATTCTTTATTTGGGATAGAGATGTCTTGAGATTAAATCTACAGCTGTTGAAACATTTTTGAATATTGGATGAAAATAAGTTATCTAGAACAGCTTGAAAGTAGAATTGAACCTCTGAAGTGCAAGGTTTTCCAAATGTGGTAATCCAACTTTTCATAGGAAACGAGCCAGGTAATAACTTAATTACTAAGGCCTTCATCCAGTTCTGCATCAGTGTACTTTTGGAACTGCACGGGATTCCACTGGATTCATGGTTGCTCAAGTTTAAGTAATGGCAATTTTGGAGTTAAAGGATAATATTTAAAATATTTATTTCATGTCTCATCATTTAAATATTCTACTGGGTTTTTTTCAACTAGGATGTAGGATGTCTGTACAGGTACACACAGATGAAACAATAGACTGGTTTAGAAGTTTGAGTAGAAGAACTTTTCCCTTAAATAATTGACTGCTTTGAGTTTCAGAATTTTTGCTTGCTTCTTTTTAACATGGAGACTTCTTCAAGAAAAAAAAGCCTCTTGGGACATCCTTCAAAAGCATGTTTTTATTGTGCTCTAATACTTATATGTACAAAGTAAGGGAAAGCCAAACTTGGTATTAATAAAAAAATTTCCAGCTTTCATTTTCAGATAAAACATGTATGAGGTAGTCACACATATCTGAGAGGTAACTTACTTTTTCAGTCACTGTGATAATACTTTGAAATGTTCATATTGTGAGATCCTTGTCTTATATAATTAGATATTGACATTCTTTCCTTTGCCTTTAACATCTCCTATAGAAATCAGAAAATAAGATTTAAAAAGAATAAATTAGTCTATCTTCCTTACAGGAAGCATTCACTACCTTTCATTTAAAAACGAAAAAAGGTACTAAAAATGTTGTTTTCAAATATAATATCTGAATAATTCTTTGAAATCCATTATAGACTATTGAAAGTATAATAAATATTAATATATTTTCATTTGATGAGAATTTTTCTATTTTCTCTTTTATTATGCTTTCATTAAACACTTGAGTTGCAACAGCCATAGAAAGTAATTTTTCAACTTTACCCAGAGTGCCATCTAATGGTACTGTTGTCTCATATAAAAAAAACCCAAGTGTGGGTCATATTGAAGATTTCATTTTAAGATCCAAATGAATTACATCATCATGTTGGAATACAGCCACCAATTTTTCCAGCAAGTAGAGCAGGGTAGAGATGAAGCGATCCACTCTTTGTTTTGTTTTCTCATTGGATGAATTAATCATCAACTTCTGCTATTTTAGTGAAACAAAAAGACTACAATATGAAAATGAAATAAGAACAGTGGTAGGATACCCTCATTGTCTTTTCCTTCATTATCCTTTTTTCTTCTCTTTTACATTGCATCCTTCTCTAAATTTCTGAATGTTACTTCACTACTCCAATGCACAACTTAAATTTCAGCTCCGGGGATCTCTATAATTGAAGCCACAGAATAATCATAAAATTTAGACTTTCCTTACCTAGTGTGTTCTGTGAAACACCTTACACATATATGTGATACCTTTAAAACTTACCATTAATGATAGCAGAAAGCTCCAGCTGGTGACCACAGTAGATACCTAAAATGAATTACTTCAGTTTTGTACAGATTCCTTTTTTTTTTTTTTTTTTTTGCACCCTACCTCCCATTAGAGATTGGATTTACAATAAATTTAGATGTACTAATGCCTGTGGTAACATATCAGTCTCACTTGGCTGTGAGACAAAATTCAGCTTGAAAAGGCTTGTACTGTATAACACTTTGGCCCATTGTATTTCATTTACTTTTATTGTAGCCAGGGAGACCTAAATTCATCTCACAACAGATCCTGATTTCAAAGAAAAAATACACTCATAATAATGCACTTTATGTTGCTCCCCAGATAATGGCTTAAAAATTGAATTGATTTTTTTTTATATCACATCCAATTTTATTCTTTTCAATATAAGAAATACATTGTTGAGATTGAAAGGGGGCAAACAAAATGATCCAGGTCTGCAAGTCTGAATTACAAAGGAAGATTTTCCTGTATACTTTAGAAAATAGAAGTCCAAGACCCTGTAGACAAGGAAATAAGATTCTGAAAGAAAGGAACACACTGACACTAGCACACATGAAATGTTTAATAAAAAAAAATGTAAATACAGAATAACAGGGCTAAACAACAGAATACGGCAAAGAAATTATATAATCCACAAATTATATATATATATTAGCATCCACTAAATGCTTACACCCAGTCAGTAAAATAAATACATTTAATGAAGAGTTAATCACATAGAAAAAGCAAAATTTAAGATACCATGTTGATGGAGCAACAGAAAAATACACTAAGATGTTGCATACCAAGATGTCATGTAAATGACCCCCTAGATACCAACAGGATCTAGACAGCAAATTGTGTATATGTGGAACCATGAACTCCTTTGACTAGCGTAATGTACTTTTCACAGGTGCTTAGAAAGCACAACAGAGGATGAAGACTTCAAGTGAGAATTATTAATTTAATTCTGAATATGACTGTAAGTTTCTATTTGTCACCTTTCTGTATATTCAAGCGTATCTCATCCCTGAAAAGTTCACACTCATTTTATGATGAGTATATTGGACTGGAACACCCTTACTTCCCACATCTCATTTTTTAAATCAGTAGTTCAGTCTGAGTCTTAATGAATTTAATTCTCTCTCTCTTACTTCTTGATATAAAGATAAAACCTATAAAAACCACAAGGGCTTTGGGTCCTCTTTGCAGACATTTACAGTCAAAAAATGTAAAGTGCTTTTAAAATTCAACACAGAAATTTTAGGATAAAAGTCTTGACAGCTGTAAGATATGCTGCACCAGAAACAAAAAATTCCAGGCATTTCACAAGAGTAAAATACTCTAAGCTTTGTTTTGGATTGTTCTTTAGATGGAAAATTTTATACAAGAAAAGAGAAATTTTACAGCTCTTGGACTGCATATCTATAAATACAACTTATGATAGATAAGGCCATAATATGAAATTACTGGATCCATTCAAATCCATTAGTTTTACCGGGATTTTTTCAGTGGAAGAAAATAAAATCTATTTTACAATATTAAATTAAAAATACGGAGTCTCAAATACTACTTTTCATTCATTTTTATATACCATTATGGCTTTACAAAGGAACAACAGAATAAGAAATAGATGCAATGAATTTACAAGTGGGTAATTATGTGATATAGTGATTTTATCATATGGTTTCTTACAGTCTGATAGATATTATTCCTGCATAATAATGTGGTATGATTTTCAGCTTTACCTTGAAGTGTGACTAGATCTTGTACCAAAATCATAACTTATTCCTGAAATGTATATATTATTTTCCTGGACTACTGCTTGTTATTTTACTGATCTTGAGTTTGAAATAGCTCCTAGAGAAGACTGACAATTACCTCACCTTCACACCTGCTGAATTTTTCATCTGTATTATCTTTCTAAAAGAATAATCACAAAGACCTGTGATAGCACCAGCTATTTGTATAAAGTTCACTGCAAAAAATCTGCTAATTCAAATGCACAGATGATCATTACTTTTTCCTCCTAAAAGGAATAAAAGAAAAGTGCAGTTCTTTTTTCTAAAGATGATGTTAAACCTTGTACTTTAAGGATAGTTGATCCTTATTTCACACTTTTTAAAAAACTGCTGTCCACTCTTTGTCATTTACTTTAACACCAGTTACTCCTTTGAGCACAGGTAGGAAGTGAAGCAGAAAATGTGTTGGTATAAGAAAAGGTTGTACAAGAATTTCCATGTCTGTGCTGTTTGTATGTGTATTGCATCAGTGTTCTCTTTTTTATATTTTTCAAAGACTTGAATTGAACGCTGTTGCACTCATGGTCAGAATGCCTATTAAACAACAACAACAAAAAAAACAAAACCAAAAAACCAACCAACAAACAAAAGCTAATTTATTGTGATCTTTTGAATACTATAATGGGAATTGAATTTCTGTGACAGGATGGTTGGTCACAGTCCAGAGGGTGATGGGAGTCTTTGTTGCAAGAGTCCTTGCAATGACATCCAGCTGGATTGAATGGGGCTCCTCAAATCGCTGATCTGCTCTGTTCTTATGTCCAGCTGGGCCGTGGTCCCACACAACCCCCTTTAGCACATGCATGATTGGTTTCTATTATTTGTATTAAACTTTGCGCAAAACATCTCTGAATGAATTCATTTATTTGAAGAGGATTGTCTTACATGAATGTTTTGCATCTGCAAGCACAGTTTCTACTGGCTATTTACAAGAACCTTTTTATGTACAATTTCCATCAGTTTTATATTAGGAATGGCCCATAGTTGTCTCTGGCCACATTCTCCCTCCAGAAGGTTAGTCAACCACAAATAGTACCTGTCAGTTGGTGCAGATGCAGCAGAAGCTGCCAGAGGAATCTTCATGACTTCCTGAATCTCAGGTTGTTGCAGATGAGTCCTTTGTCTCAGGCCAGTTTGTTGCCTCTTCTATGCAGACAAAGTGGGGTGTTCCTAGTTCATCCCACAAGAAATAAATAACCAAGTGCAGTGGATGCATGCACAGGCATCCCAATAAGCTATTCCACAGCCTTAAAGTCTGTAGGTTTTGCCACTACACTAAGGGAAGGCTTAGTACTTCTCTTCACCATAAGTGGTTTGAAACTTGAGTCAATGGCTTTCTTGGTTTCCACAAAAAAATCCCCTATTTGTATAACATAAATAAAACTATTCATAATTTTATACTATAAAATGGAGAAGATTAATAGTGATGAGATGCATCTCTAGAAAATCTCTTTCACTACTAATATCTGCACATGAGTAAAAGGAAGGACTTATATGTGTATCCTCTCCTTGGAAGATATGTAATTTGAGCAATCTGTCCCTTTAACAGCAAACAACCGAGATGCTTGTCTACAAATCCCATTAATAACAAGCTTCAAAAATCTTCAAATAAGCTTCAGACATTCTAGTATGCACATGTATTTATTCATCCAAGGTTATAAAAATAGGTGTGCAGAGAAATAAATAAATAAACTATTGAATTGAAAAATAATTCAATGACTATAAGCCCCAATATCTTTTACACTCACAGGCTGACTTACACTGATGTCATAAGCAGCTTTATTTCATATTTGTAGCTCCTCTAAATCATGGTATGCTGTAAATGCATACTTAAGGGAGTCAGAAGCAAAGTCTCAAATTCATCTTAAGTACATTGAAATAAAGGCTGGTACCAGGTTCCCAAATTCCATTTGACTTCAGAACGACAGTCATATAAAGTGCTCACAGCTTTGAGCAGTGGAGACAAGGTCCAAGGTGAAAATTGTGATCTCTGCGCAACTGTGAACTCTGCTGTGGTGATTGCCTCAGAATAAATGTATGAGGTTGTTAGTAAACACCACCATGGGGCTTATTTCTACAGGCTCCGCTTGAAAGTTGATAATTTTTTGCCAGCGATTTCCATTCTATGAATTCTCTACACTTTTACAATGTAAATTTAAGAACATAAATAAGAAAAATATAAATATGCTTTTCTGGCTGAATGAGGAACAGAAAGTTCCTTCATAAATTATTATGGTGATTGAATAGGTCTAATATTTCCATGGAGTAATAATTTTGGTGTGATACACTAATATTACACCTACCATATGCTTTGTCTTATGTACTTACCTAGTTATCAGTTCAGAATTATTTCATTTTACGTCTTGCAGAAGTGTTCATAGATTAAAAAAGTTATAGCGGACTAAAAACCAAAATATGAACATCATTTTCAGTTGTACAGTGCTAGAGCTGCAAAGGATTGGTGGATAATATTTTCACCAAAATAATACGAACCTCACAAGTATCTGACATTCAACTATCACTTTTATCCATTTCAGTATTTAACTTTGAAAGTATTAGACTTTTCTCTAAACATTATTTGTTTTTCCCGTTCTGTTGATGATTTCTTTATTCTAATATCTTTGTTTCTAATGTAACTTTTTATTTGTCATTTCTACAAATATGCACACTGATATAAAAACTCCCCTGTGTATTTTAACAAACTTATTTATTGTTGGTTACTACACGAGTCTCTCTTGCACTATGATTGCAGCATATATGACAGCAGCTGTAGTCCTAAATAGGAATAGCTTTAAAAAGTTATTATTAGATGGAAGATGATGCTTATGTGAACATAATGTATTGAATCCCACATGCACTCATACTTCTGTTATATGCTCAAATTGGAGGTCTTTCTAGTTTGGGCATTTAGAATTATTAAGTAGGTAAGAATGAGCATTTTTTCTTTCAGATTCTCACACAGATAAATTGTTCACTTAATTTTTCTTTCTCCCTCCCCAAATATTAATATTCTGATTATAGCGTGGTACCCCAGTTAAGATCTTGCTACCTACTTTGCCTGACTCTTTGGTGCAAATATTTTCTTGTTTCTTTTTCCATGTATTTATTGTCACAGCGATTCTCCCACATTGATTGAATTCCCAAATATTTCATTGTTTTCACAATGTTCTTTGTACATTCTTATTTAATTGTTCCCCTTACACAGCAATCTGCATGATTCTTTCCATATCTTTGAAAACAGAAAATCTTCACATGCAACTTCTATCAAAAGCTTTTAGTTTACTCATCTACTCAGTTCAGAGCAGTTCAGATTTCCTGTTCATGTTACCATATTGCTTCTACTTATCTCCCCGATAATATCTTTTAATCTATCTGCCAATTTACCTGAGTATTTGTAGACCTGTTCTAACATCTTATTCATGTCATTGAATAGCATCTTACTCCTGAAGACGTCCAGCTCAATGCAAATAAAATATGCATAGGGAATATATCCAGTAACTGTGAATAAGTGATACAGAACACAGCCTCAGTAGAACTTGCTGCCAATTATTAAAGAAAATGTTTGATAAATATCTGAGTAGCTAAAAACTGAAAATCATGAAAATTATTGTTAACATAATTTACATTTACAGATGGATCTAAAACCAACACTTAAGATCTTTTTTTCTCAAAATGTAGTTGGATATTTGTGCTTAATGCCAAGAACATTTATCTTGCTACAGTTATCTCTGTAAAACTAATTTTCATGTTAGTATTACTAATTAATGAATGGGTGAAATCTTTCACTGTTCATTCATATAATTATCCTATCAAAATTAGTGTTCTCGTACCTGTTTTACATTAACATAGCCCAAGTGGTTTAATGTTAAATTAGCAAGATATGTCTAAGGAGACTGCTATCACAGTAAAGGAGACAAACGCGGTGTCATGCCTCAATATTAACTAAAAACCTATGAAAAGGTGATGAGTGAGTGAGGTAAGTATAATTTCTGAGAAAAACTTGCAGGTTTCAGGATGAGATTAAAAAACTAATCATATAATCTAAATTGGACATAAGCCTTCAAAACAACACATATGATAGATTTTAGTTCTGCATAAAGTTCATGTTCACTTTCTTCAGAGAGGTGTGTGCCATAATCTGTCCTCACAAATGCAGAATTACCACTGAGCTCATTGGGAATTTGAGCTGATGAAGGGCTTTAGAGTACTGTTTATTGAATATTGATGCTTATTATAGTAGTTTAAATTGCACAATAATGACAAAACAAATATTTATTTCTGTTATAGAAATTCTAGGGTTGTTTTGTAAAGCTCTAATGAGGTGGTCAATGTCTTTCTCCCAAGAGCTTCAACTCTTTGGTCTTCCTCCAAAACAAAGGAACAAAACCCCAAACTCAAATCACCCAGCTCAGCCCTTCTTCTTCCCAAGACCCAAACAAAAAGTTCATTATAGCTTTGGATTTGACTGGCTTATGTGCTTTTTTGTAAAATGTACTGCTGACAGTCTTAATTTTCAACTCATTATCAGTTTTACACAGACCAGCATGTTGAAAAATACTAAGTATGTTATAAAAAAATCCTCTTTCTTCTTAAGGAGGAATCATAATTATACATTCTTACAATGTAAAACATTCTGTAACCACTCCATTCCTGGCATAGCATTGATAGAGTACATTTAATAAATCAGGTTTATAGCTCATTCAGAAATGACAATACTTGGGCTGTGTTATATTTTCAGCTGTATCTGTATCATGCAGAGTTCTGTTCTGTACCTCGGTGATTGCCAGTCGTAAGATATAAATAAAGGTTAGATAACAATGGCACTTAAACTGTGCACTCTAAAATGTGTTGACATCACAGCATTTAAATCACCAGTCTCTGGCAAGATGCCTCACAGCAGTATGTTGTATTCTGCTGTCCTAAGTAGGACTAATAATTCTGCAGTAAACCGCTCACAATTATGTATAGTGCTGCAACGCAGGTTGAGATAAAGGGTAAGCGCTGCGACGCAGGTTGAGATAAAGGGCAAGTGTGTTACTTACCTTTGGTTACTCCAAAAACTGCTTTTTAAACAAATATTTTGTGGTTGACCATAACCCCAGAATTACACTGCTAGCATGTATGGCAGTCAAAAAAATATTGAGGCTTGATCTAGAGACCAAGCTAAAGTACAGATGTCCTTATGGGTGTGGCCTGTCATTGAGGACTAAGCTAAAGACTAAGAGGAGCATGAAATCTGTGAACATTTGCAGGGCACACTATGAGAGAGACTGCCTACTGCCCTTCATTCACAGAGACCTTATGGTTGTTCTCTGCTAAACAGACTCATCGTGGACTGAGAAATAAACTGTACCAAGTAAAACGCATGCAAAAAACATTTCTTGCTCTTTGTAACATATTTAGGAGTTTTACCTTCTCTTGGAGAAACACATCACACAGTGTAGGCATTTATCAACTAGTGATTCAGATACCAAATTTTAGGCATCTATCTCTAAATTTATTTATTTGCTTGAAATCATATATGTACACAAAGTTTCAAACAACAGATTGCACTTGCTTGTCATTCTGCACAAAACCCAAAATAGGTGGTATTAACCTATTGGTAAACACATAAGCTGCCACTGTTTCTAAGACCAATCTGATGATGAGGATGTTATTGAATCTGAAATGGTGCCTGCTGCAAAAGGGATATCAGCACTACTGTGCTTTCCACACTGCTGTGCCAGTGTGTCTCAGTCCTGACTTTGCTTAGTGATGGAGCACTGAAACTGCTCTCACTCACAGTGTTTAAATCAATTCTTATTAGAGACAGTGGGAATTTAGCAAGGTTTTACTTTGTTGCAAACTTTTGTTTCTCATAGTTCATTGACTACACATGAGCTGCTAAGCACTAGCAGTGTTTAATGTTGCCCTGATACAGTTTTAAATAAAACCTGTTTATTATCATAAACAGAAACCAGGGTTTACAGAAGGTAGAACGCCAGTGCCAGGTGTTAAACAGTGTTTTGTCACCTCAAAATAAAATGTCAGCAAGAGTATTTTTTCATGAGATTAAAAACCTATTCAACAAGAAGAATATTGGTGATGCTCAGTAAGGACTTTCAGACTGAGCACATTATTTGGACACTTTTTTGGTACCTGCAATTATCTGGTTTGAGATGGTAGGTGGTTTTGTGTGTTCTCTTCCCTCCCTATTCCTTTTCAATTTATTTCCCCAGAGAGTACGGGTTAGGCACAGCAGCTGGCTGTCACTGTGACTTGCTTTTTACTCAGCTGTGCAGCTGAGCTGAATAAGGAACAAGGAGAAAAAGTCAGCAAAGTTGTCCAAAGTCAGTCACTGCCATAGCTGAAACTGGAACATGGAATCATCTTGACTCCCAGCCTAAATGCTGCAGGGCTTCCCTGCTTTTAATTAATTACTGTATATTTTGGAAACTCTCATTATTCTGTTACATTGTACTTATATTTCCTTGGGGGAAAAATGGTGATAGTCATAAAGAACCAAAAGACAGACACCCCATACTGTGAGTTAGATATTTTGAGCTACTCTATACAGAAATTCCTATATTTTTTTTATACGTGACTCTGCGTATTGTTTCAATTCAAAATTTGTGAATTCACTGGAAAAGAGTAAAATGGGTCTAACATGGGAATGAAGATACAGAATAGTGAACAGAATGGAATACACTTTAAATGCATATCTCATTGAGTAGTGATGTATTTAAATATGTCTTAATTCATGTGATTTAAAGAAAATTATTTTTAAAAATTCCAACCGTACTTGTAATGAAATAGATTTATTTTTATTGGTCCCAAGTGAAATGCTAGTATTTCTTTACAATGAGTGAAAGTGTACAACTATTTTATTTCTTGCTTTACTTTTCTAAAACTATCTATATTATCTGTTGTGGTTTGGATGTTATTTACATGGTTTACGCTCTCAATTTTTTTTCTGTTTTGTTTGTTTTTATATAAAACCTGTTTAGTTTTGGAAATGTAGGTAATATTTGCTCCAAGCAGCATAGCAATTATTCAGATACATTTAAATTAGTTGTATATGAGGTAGTCCCATAACTATATATGCTACAGCTGAGTCAGTGCAGTGCTTTACATCAACTGAGTAATCAATAATCTTGCTGAGAAACCTGGCTGGGGATAAGTGATAATCTGAAATAGTTCTTCCACAGCTGCTATGTTACTTCATGGAGACATGACTGAATATTTGGAGCTAACTTATGTCTTGTAGGTGTATCATGGAATCTCTCACGAATAATGAGAAGCAGTGAAGTAGTAATAGCACTGGGACTACCAGGATCCACAGAAATGAAAAGAATAATTTTAGAAGGTAGTGGGATAAAAAGGAACACCTGCTAATGGAACATAGAGATGCAATTGTGAACTAAACCTAAAGATGTGATTGTGGGCAGTAACTGAAGTAGAACAGTCTCTAAAGATTATGTGAAGGAGTCACACAAAAAGTCACTCAACTTGTAAAGACAGCAGAATTGTATATATTTTTATAATTTTAATAGCAAAATATATTTGTATTAAAAGAATTTAAGTTATTTTAGTTTGGTGAAAGTTGTTTCTTTAACTCAAACAATTGATACTACTGCAGCATTCTGTGTAGCTTTAGGCAAAAGAAAACCAGAGAAATTACAAAGACCTTGAGCTTTCCTGTCAAACGTAAAAATACATAAAACAGTATGAGGAAAAGCAGTTCCAACATGCCTTGCTCTATGATTTTCACAAGGAGCAAACTGTGACTGATCTGTAATTCCCCAGACTGTTCTTTTCGTCTTTTAGGAAGATGAGTACAATATGTGCATTTCTCCTGTTTTTGGGAATACTCCCTCTATCTTCATGACCTGTTAAAGGTGAGAGCAGCCAGATGTCCCAGCACCACTGGATTCAACCTTTTATTTCCACATACCTGTAGAGGTTCAACTCTGTCAAGTAATCTCTGACTCAGCTCTTATTTACAGCTGATAAATCTCAACCTTGAACCTTTCCACTGACCACAGGAGCCTTAGAGCCCGCAGTGGTGAAGACTTAGGCAAAGAAGTTATTTAATGACCTGAGTCTCATCTGTGTCCACTGTCACTCAGTCACCTGCAGTCCAGGTGTTCACTGAATAGTTTCAGATCTCTACTGGAGAAGAGATTATAGCCTATAAAGAATCTATCCTGAGATTTTTAGTGAACATATATTGCAAAAACCACTCAAATTCTGCATCTGTAGCTAGGCTGTTGTATTGGTGGTTAATTCAGTCATACCCCTAATCCAGTCAATGCTGAAAAACACCAATGTTAGCTTGAACCAAATGGTGTATAAAGTGTTTGTGATATCTCATAATGACTCTTAGAGTCAGGACAAATCTTGCAAATGTAAAATGTCCATTAAGAAGCACACACAAGGACATTGTACTCTGAGATATAGTTGCTGGGCAACAAAACAATGCCATCTATAGATATGACCAGAACATAATTTGAAGGTATACTCAGAATGGGGAAAGAAGGAAAACTCTCATTAGGGATTGTAGATAAAATTATAGAAAAAAAAAAAAAAGTATCAACACACATAATGGTAATATGCAAAATTAAGATTTTGTCCTGCAAAAGGAATGAACTAAACAATCTCTTAAAAACTAACCAAAAAAATAAAACCCCACAAAACCTCTTCAATATCCCAACTTCAATATCCCAACACCAACTGACATAGATAAATTCAGTACCGTGAGAAAATGTTCAGATTATTTTGTACAAGACCTCCCAACAAAGCAAGGAAAAAGAATGACTAATCTTTGCCAGCTATTGAGGACACTCTAGATGATTTACCAGATTAAACTGCTGACTGTGTGTATTTTTACATGCAAAGTATCGGTGTCATTGGAACAGCTTGGCAGTGTTTCACATGCCTCTTGACAAGTATTGTTGGCTACAAAGGGCTTTGGGCATGAACAGAGTCTGCAAGTCAATAGTGACAGAAAGCAAACTAGGTTTTGAAGAGAAGTACAAAGATTATAACAGATAATTAGATTATATTCTTACTAAAAAAAGTTAAAGAAGAGGTAAGCCTTAACAATGGTGTGGGGATATAACTGCATTAAGCAACTTTTCAGAAAGCATTTTAGGTCCAACTGAAGCTGGAAAGACCTACTGCCACCTTCTTCAGCTATCATTTGATTTTGAAAAACTCCCTTAGGTACTGAGGGCCATTAGAAATAGAACCAGGCCATAGGAGAAAAGAGGAGGCCAGAAATCTGCTATAAAAAAATCGATCAAAAGCCTGAGAATATTCAAGTAGCAGAAAAAGAATAAAATACAGAAATAACTGGAAATCAGGAACCAATATTTAACAAAGTAATGAAATGTATATGTAGGTCACTGATCCTGAAGTACTATAATTCAGTGCAGCAGCCCATAATGTAATGAGACTAGGCTAGTTTTTAAGAGTTTTGAGGAGCAGCATTTAGAAAAATAAATATGATAGCATTTTCTAGATGGGAACAAGTACAGATAACATTCAGGAAAGTAGCTCCTGGTTGCTTTCTCAAAATGGAATAATTCTACTTTTCTCAGTTTTGGGCACAGGATATTTGTGCAGGCAGATTCCAGGTCATTAAAAAGCATCATGAAGCATCCACAGCCAAGTGCACCCAAGTGTGTACAGCAGATGTTACTGGGACTGGAGTGTTAGGGTGTGAGAACAAGGTGCTACTCTGGGAAGCTATTCTGTATGTTATACATGCTTTCCTGCGTGTGGCAGAAATGGCTCTGTCAAAAAGGGGATAAAGTCTGTCAATATGTGAAAAAAAAAGGCAAGCAAGGAAATATTAGGAATGGAAATGAGAACAAACCAGAAATTGTAATGAGGCCAATACATGAACCCAGAGTGTACCTTGAACATTATTGATTGAACTTTCTCAAGAAGATGAAGCAATAGTGGAAGTAGAAAATATTTTAAGGTAGGCTGCAAGAGATCAGAAGCAGAGAAGACCAAATAAGATTTAAACTTGGAAAAATGTGCTCCATAAAAAATCACGAATGACTCACAGATGTAAGTAGGAAATTATATTTTTTTCTCATTAAAAATTGAGGAAGTAAATTGAATTACCTAATATATTTTTAATTAATAGATTTTTTTCATATGGTGCAATATAATTTTGTAGAATTTATTCCTGCATGTTTTGGATAACAAATAGATCAAGAAATTGAATAATAAAATAGCATTTACTGAAAGTGAATTCCAAGTTACTGCATTCTGGATCTTTTAGTCCAGGATTGATTCATTTTCATGCTTCTTCCATCTCTGATATTTTTCCTTTCAGCTGTTGCCATTAATCACATTCTTCCACTTTGGATGCAACCACCTCTCTTTACCATACATGCACTGACTGCAAGATTAAGAATTTCAGAATTACCTGAATTTGATACAACAGAAAGTGCATTTATTTATCTCTAAGGGTTGACTAAAATGAAAGAAACAAATGCCATTGGAACTTATTATAATGGAAAAAAATTAAACTGTGTGTAAGAAGCATGAGTGGGACTTGAACCGGTCAGAAACTTGATCTGAAAACCACCCCTAGATAAGCATATCAAAATACGTCAGTTTTCTAGTCTTTAATACTTGTACCAGGACATAAAAATCTAAATTACTATGATGGCAATATTAAAAATAAAGAAAATTCCTATGTGCAGAGTAACAAGAACTCTTTTCTTAAAGTACGCTCCATCAGAAAACACAGTATTGTATAATTCTTTTTTTTTCCTATTCGTATCTATACAGATACCAGTTGACTCAAAAATTACTCTGTAGCTTTTGAATGTTTGAGGGGTAGCTGCATGAACAAGAAGAGGAGGCAGAGACTCATTTTGCATGACTATTGTTGCTAGGGAGAGTGCTCCTCTGGGATCCCTCACTAAGCTTGTTTGTTTCACTCTGCCTGGGATTTTCAAAGAGACAGTTCACTGACATTCTGGAAACTCAGAGTGGCTCAGGTCTTTCTGTTTGTTTTTTCATCATCTTTAATTCTGTAACTATGGAATTTCTAAACAATAGGTCAAATCCTTAGAGGGTAGTAAACAGTTTTACAGGATTTTTTGAAACATGCAGAGTTACAGCAATTCTACAGCCCAAGACTGGCAGCCTGTTGGTGCCTACAGAGAAGTAAAAAATCCCAGTGAATTCAGAACCAGTCAATTACAGATTAAGGGTCTGAACTGATTCCTGTTATATTCATTCTCATGTTTATGACTGACTCAAGGAAAATGAAAATCAGTCCCAAAAAGTGTTAATCATTGCTCTTTCTGATTTTCTTACCCTTAATATTTTATATCCTGCTTTTAGGCTCATTTATAACCCTCTCTCTTTCTTTCTTTCTAATTATTTTTTCAAGTATTCTTTTTCATCTCCCATCCAGTTACACAATTAAAAGTATTTTAATGTTATCAAAAACACATGGGAAACTGCATAAAACAAGCTGCATATTTTAAAACTGGATATGTTAGCCTGGCAGTTGCAAAGTGCAAGAGTGTCTGGCTGCGTACTATTATGACTTTTTCATTCCATTTGACAGGACTTCCAAGTCCAACACAGTTTTTGTGGAAGATAACAATCACAGACAGCATCCATAATGTTGCGTACTTTGTCTTGTTTGCTACCCTACTTATTTTTTAATTGCACTGATTTCTCCATATAGTTGAGTTGGACTTCTATTGCAAAATGCCTACGCAGAAATGTTGTGGAGAAAGCAAATCATAGAAAGAGAGAATAAAGTTCCATGAGAAATCAGAAGATAACTCAGGTCTCCAAAAGGCTTTGATCCAACAGCCTTGAGTCATGCTGAGCTCTTTGATTACAGGTAAAAGTCTGATTTCCTAAAATATTTTCTGTATTTTTCAGAGTGTCTTAAGAAGAGGCACTTCCTCACAAAGGTGCAAATTTTTTAAAATGTGCTCTGCTTGGCCTGGTTTTTAAATTTGGTTTCTCTGACTTTTTCAGGTTTCTTCACCCATGAGACTTATAAACTTAAGACACTCAGATATGAGATGAGGTCCATGATATACATTTTCCAAAGTAATGTAACTGACCACTCTATGAAAATATCCTGGAAGCATCTGGAATCCTCTTTTTCAAATCAACTTCTAAATGCCTTCCCATTTGAACCCCTTAAAAGTAGTTTATAGCTGTACTACAGATATTTTCTTAAAGCCTTATAATTTTGCTAATGGCTCTTTCTCTTAAAAAATATATATATTCACTTTCAATTATAACTGTAGAAAATCAAAGAAAATAGGTCATTTTACTTTTGACCATTGACTCAGTGTCATAAGCTCTTTACTTTTTTTTCCAAAAGGTTTTGTTTTTGATACTCTCTTAGAACCTGAATAGTATTAATATCTCAAATAAAGTTTTTTTCAAGTATCAAAGAATGAATTCAGATGGATTAGGTGCAGAAAGGGCCCTCAGCTAATGGAAAGGTCTTTGTGTCAGTGAGAAGTGCAGATGTTCTAACATGAGGACTATATGATGACTCAATTCATACCACTACACATCCATTATAAAAGATTTTTTCAGATTCTTGTATTGCATTCTACTGCAGTGTGTTCTTTCAGGCTTTTTCCCTCTAAAAACTGACATAAAATAGGTTTTCTTGTTCTCAGAATGGAAACATAGATAGCACATAAGAAATGTAGTGAACTTTTACACAAATGTAATTATGCCAGTTGTAGGTGAAAGTTAACAAGTTTATTTAACTGATAATCTAATAAGAATGTTCTGTGTAATTAGAAGACTAAAAGAGAAAACAGTTTGAAATATTTAATTAAATAACAACATATGAATGCAAGGTGTTATCTAACAGCCATCAAACACCTCATATAACACGACGCTTCCCATGCTTCAGTCTCAAAAACCTTATCCCTTATTAAGGAAGTAAAAAAGGAGTTTTTTCCCCACTGATTTTCTGACTTGTAGAAACAGTCACAGAATGGGTAAGGTTGGAAGGGACCACCGGAGGTTGTCAAGTCCAACCTCACTGATCAAGAGTTGTCTCAAAGCACTCTTGGGATTGTATCCAGACAGCTTCTGAATATATCCAGAGAAGGAGGCTTTATAATCTCCCTGGGCAATCTGTCCTAGCATGCAGTAAGTGTGTGAGAGTGCACAGTGAAGAAGCTATTTCTCATGTTCAGGTGGAACTTACTGTGCATCAGCTTCTGCCTGTAATCTCTTGCCCTACTGCTTGGCACCACCAATAAGAGCCTGGATCCATCCTCTTGACACTCTCCTTTCAGGTACTTGTATACATTGATGAAGGCCCCTCTCAGCTGTCCTTTCTCAAGGCTGAACAGGCTCAACTCCCTCAGCCTCTCCTTTTAAGAGAGGTGCTCCAGTCCCTTAATCATCTTTGTCACTCTCCACTAGACCTGCTCCAGGAGTTCCATGTTGCTTTTCCTGAGGAGCCCAGAACTGGACACAGCACTCCAGATGTGCCTCACTGGGGCTGAGTAAAGGGGCAGGATTACCTGCCTCAACCAACTGCCAATGGTCTTCCTGTGCCAATTCTCTTCCTGATGCACCCCAGGACACCATTGACCTTCATGGCCACAAGGGCACTGCTGACTCGAGGACAGCTTGTTGTCCACCAGAACCCCCAGGTTCCTTTCCACAGAGCTGCTTTCCAGCAGGTCAGCTCCCAGCCTGTACTGGTTCTTGGGGTTCCTCACCAGGTGCAGGATCTTACATTTGCCTTTGTTGAATTTCAGACAGTTCTTCTCTGCCCATCTCTCCAACCTGTCAAGGTCCTTCTGAAGGGCTCTCAGCACTCTGGGGTATCCCGTTCATGCTGTACATGAATGTACTTCCCTGCCAGGGGAGTTATCACTCCTGAGTTCACTTGTGTAAGGACAAAGAGACAGTACCAGCCTCACAGGGTTTCCCTTTCTCTTATCTCAGCCAACATCAGCTGTAGCCTGAGGTGGGTACTTTGCACATCAGCTGCTTGTCCGGTATCTCTTGTGGATACATTCTTCTCCCCAGACCTGGGATGATGGGACAATCATATCCCCTTTATCTTATCTGAAGTTCCTGTCACAGTCCAAATTCCAGTTAGTTGGCCTTTTTGGGGAGGGGTGGACTTCAGTGGTTGCAGATGAACAGCTGCTTCTTTGCAGTTTGCTAGAGTGGGCAAAAGTCCTCTGATGTTTTTAGAAACATTTAAGCCATTAAGCATTTTTCTCTCAGAGAGTGTAGTAAAGGAAACACAGTTACAGAACTGTGGTCTTTGATCCATATCCCATTATGCACAATTTAACAATATTTTATAAATCCAAGAGGTGAAGAAGATTTCTTTTGTATGAGGACTATGACTGGTATGCTGCTGTTATGACTCAACAGGGGGTTTTTTCAGACTCTTTAGCAATTCTCAATGCCTCAGAAATATTTGTGATTTTATTTACTATGTTGGAAAGAACAAAAAGTGTTGTCTAGCTGACTGAAATGTTAAAAGGAATTTATGCAAATCAGGATTATGTCAGCCTCATTAAAATGTTAATTTCAAAGTCAGATTAATTATAATATTTTAGATTTTTGAGCTATTTTTGTTTAGAAACAGTCTCTTCCCCTACCAGACTATCACCAAGGCAAATTTTCTTTGAAGATATGTTTAAAAGATTTTTTTTTTTTATAGCTTATAGCAGACAGATTTGGGGACTGGAGGAGAGTATAGGGAATATGTAACCTTGACAAACAACAAGAAATTCGTATCAATGGGCAAAACAGCATTTAGAAGGAAGTGCAAAGTTTATTTGTACGAGACATATTCAAAATAATTTTGAGGAATTATATAGAATATTATATCTTCTTCTTTTAATAACCTAAATAAACTTTAGGGGTTTTGGTTTGTCAGTTTTTTTGGGTGGGTTCAATTTATTTTTATTTTTTCCCTTGGGCAGGTAGCCAATTGAGTTGTTTCCATTGTCAAGAGAAATTGCTGATGATACTTGGTTATTTCATGTTCAGTTCTGTCGATTTTCATGGGCAAGTCAAATGGCCTTATCAAGCCAGAGGAATCAATTTGCACATTTTCAGTTTTCTAACCTGCCTTTTCAGTTAGTACAAGCACTAGTACACAGTTATTTTGGCTCCCATCAATCTTTCATTTTTTCTGACTCCCTGTTGCCTTTGGCATCCTTTCACATACAAACACTCACCATTACACAGGTAAAATACATGTGCTAGAGCCTCCACATATTTTATTCAGCTCCAAGGAACTTATTCTGAATTTCTCTGATGTTTTATTGAACTCTGGTTTGGGACAGTGACTTCAATTTTTTTAACCACTATCCACCTGTATGTTGCTCTAAATGCTTACTCCATTTAACCAGGCTGACAAGCAGATTCACTGATACCATTGAGATAAGTCACTGCTCATTTAACACGGGCAAGAGGACTTGCAGCTTTTAGCTCTCTCCACTATTACCAGTGTCAGTTTCTACTACTATAAAATGTTGACATGTAGGCACTGGGGCTGCTCTCATTAATACTGCTCAAGGAAGTACAGCATCTGTGCTTGTCAGACAGGAGGGCTCAGCCTTGGGCTCCTTACTCATCATTGCCATTTGGAGCAAGTGTCTTGTAGCTGTACACAGGAACTAGCCCTCTTCAGTGAAACATGGTACAAACGTAATTGAAATTGGAAAAGGAGAGAAGTAGAAAGGGAATATTTGCTGTCCTCTAATATTTCTTCATGAGCAAAGCAAACCCGTCTTCCAGCTTTTTGTATCTAAGAAGTTAGGAAGGATCTTTGTCTTTACTGTAGATACAAGTATTTGCCTAAAAGATTAATGTGATTCTTCCACAGCTGAAAAGCACAATTACTATTGATAAATAACATTTAAAGCACATATGGTGGAAGGTGGAGGTAAAAAGCAATATTTTAATTCGATAATGTATCATAGTATGTTCACAGTCTGAAGTTACCCTGCAGGTAAATGGACGAACAACAACTTATGATTTAAACCACTGATAAGGACACAAATTCTGTATCCAGAGCTCAGGGTTGTTTCTTTCTGGAGTCTGAGGTATTGTATCTATGCTGTTTTGCATTGGGGATCCATGCTAATATTTTGGCAGTGGGTCACTTCAAGGGTGTCCTCTGTGAGGTGGGACCAAGGCTGACCATGTTGGATGCAGCTGGTTCTGGCCAATTCCAGCCATCTCTGCAGCATATGCAGCATGGGACAAAGCTGAACACATCACCAAAAAAGTATAGGGCAAAAAAGTGTGCAGCA
The DNA here is from genome assembly GCA_034509425.1 of Eopsaltria australis. Lineage (NCBI taxonomy): Eukaryota > Metazoa > Chordata > Aves > Passeriformes > Petroicidae > Eopsaltria > Eopsaltria australis. The sequence continues at coordinate 4,678,611 of JAVTVJ010000026.1, forward strand.
GTGTGAGAGAGAGAGGAAAAAAGATGAGAAACAGCCCTGCAGACACCAAGACGACAGTACAAGGAGAGGCAGTGGTGCCCCAGGTGCCAGAGCAGAGGTTCCCCTGCAGCTTGTGGAGGAGATCACAGCAGAGCAAGTATCTCCCTGCAGATAGTGGAGACAATCATGCCAGAGTAGGTGGCTATTTTGGAAAAAATCTGCATGTCATGAAGAGCCCATGCTGGAGCAGGTTCTCCCAAGAGGAACTGCTGCTGGTAGAAAGCACACTTCGGATCAGGTTTATCCTGGAGAACTGAAGCAGGAGCAGTTCTTAAAAGTAGCCTATGAAAGAATCTTGTTGGAGCAAGGGAAAAGTTTGAGGAGGAAGGTACAACAGGAAGTTTTAATGGACCCACTGCAATCTCCTACTTCCCATCCCCAATGCACTGCTCAGGGTGAGGGGAGGGAGATGGATGAGTTAGGAATGAAGGACTGACATCGAGACTGGGAAAAAAAGTGGAGTCAGAGGTATTTTGATTTTTGTCTTTTATTTCTCGACATCCAAATCTATTTTACTTGACAATTAATGAAATTAATTTTCCCCAAGTCACATCTGTTTTTCCTATGATGGTAATTGACGAATGATCTCCTTATCTTTGTTTAGACCCACAAAGCTCTTTCCATTTCCCCTCCTTTGCTGTTGAGAAAAGAAACTGGATAGACATCTGGCGTCAAGACAAGGTCAACTCACCCTGCTGAAAGTTAAGTATCTGAGCTCTTTCTCCTCTCACTGGGCTTCACTCTGTAAACAGTGGATGGAAGTAGGCACCTTTAGAAGGAAATAGATCTGAGCTGTCTAAGAGTGAACTGAAGCAAATGTTACCTTGATGTTACCTTGATTAGAAAGAGACCCAGGAGTGACTAGTTCAGTCTTAGATGCCAAGATTTTAGACATCTTATTTTCTATCTGTACTTCAGTCTTTCAAGTTCTGGATACCAGCTTTGATGTGCTATCAGAGAATATAAAGTCGTTGGATTTTAGACTTTACCAGCTTTATTTCCCATAATAATCATTAGCAAGAGAACAGTCGCTCTTCTTTCTTTGGCATTTTATTTTCACACAACTTTTTTGTTTTTTCTCTTTCCTTTTTTTTCCCCCCACTGATTTTCCTTTTATGCCAGAATAAAGAAGGATCAAAATGGCAGTCAGAGATCTTTGGAAAAGTATTTATAAAATACTAAGGATGATATTGTGTTATACATGTCTTTTGTCCATATGGGCATTTCTCCACTCTCCTTGATCCTCTCACCATCCCTCTCATCAGTATCCAAAGGAAAAAAAGTATTTTTGACTCTTTTTTTTAGAATTTTTTTATTCTTTTTGGCTGTTTATCAACATTATTATCATACAACAATTGACCAGTGACAAGAATCTCATTTCTCAGTGGTCTCTAACGTAATCTGTAAATTATATTACTGAACCTTACTCACTGCATCTGACATACTTTGAATTTTGACTGGTCGGTCATACGTCCTCTCATTTGAGATTTAGGTTGCCAAAAATTTAACAGAGAAATAGAATGGCTTCCTGCCAATCAAATTACAGAACACCAAAAAGGTCAGAGTTACACAGTATATTACTGTCTTTAGGAGATTATTCTGGGTGTTAAAATTCTCTGATGTTTCATTTGACTGACAAAGATTGTAAGAAGAACAGGAAAAAGCACAGGATGGATCAAGCTTTGTGACCACAGTGATTCCAAGAGTGATAAAGGAAAAGGAAAAAACAAAACCCAAGAAAACCTGACTCCTCATTATATTGTGATTTCTGATATATGGGGTTCTTCTGGTTAGAAAATCGAAATAAAATTTCTTAGAAGTGTCTGGGCACCTCTGAGTTAGAACACAGTAATTCTATCTCAGTTGTAGAATGTAAAATGAATTGTGTGAGAAAATTAACAGATTGAAATGTTAAGTAAATAGCACCAGACAGTTTCCTCCTGTAATTTACTGTGTGTTCTGAAAAATTCAAAGTGGATGTTCTAGCTACCACTTCACAGCAGGGTGAAATCAAGTATCAAAACCCCTTCCACACTGAATGAGTAGCAAAGTAGCATGTTGGGAAAGTTGTAATTCCTGGCCTCAGGGACCCATATTGAAATCAATTTTTAAATTCATTACTATTTTACTGTTTGGGGCTTTTCCCAAACACACTGCAGTTTGTGCCTCAGTCATCACACACATATAGTACCACGACTTGACATTTTAACTCGAGAGTGGTTTATTACCTTATTTCGCAACTGAAAATGGTTACATAAAGCAACGGATAAGTTGCTTTTAATTTCTTTTGGATCAAATGTTTATGATTATGTTATGGAACAGTTTGTCTCCAGCTTTTTCTTCTCATCTCAGATAAGTGCAAGTAACAGAAAAAGTAATAGAGGTTTAGGATGTCTTTTCATGCAGCCAACATTTCTATAGTAAAAAACTATTTAGCTGGAGCAGATAGTCTGCACTTAAAATATGACAATAATAGTTAAAAAGAAAATAAAGGGAAAAAAAGAAAATAAAATATGAAAAGAAATAGAGTGAAAACATAGGGAAAAATAAGATGTTTACGAGAAATGACAAACAGAGAGTATGAACTGTGAAGGGTTAAGTATTACCTCTTTCCTTTCAGAAAGTAGTTCTTCAGAGTAGGTATCAGAAAGTATGTTTTTAAAAGGAACTAGCAGTTATATTGAGGCTTTTTTGAAACTTATTTATTTGTTTACTTCCATTATTGGAATCCGTCCCACGGAAATACTGTTCCATAGCATCCTTCATCTGGTGTCTCACTGCATTGTGAGTATATTTTAGAAATACCTTCACGTAAGCAAAAATGTACCAAATGTATGAACCAGAACAGAATTGTCCCTCAATCTACCAAAGTGCAGTGAATGCCACAATAGACATTGGTAAACACACACAACATCTAAACTTGTATGGGAAGGATTAGAACTAGGCCAACTTTATATTTTATTTTCTTGAATTTTCATGTATTTGTTTGAAAATCAGTTTCTAAGTGTAGAATGCAATGGTTTTGGTAGCTTTTACTAGTACCATAGTGGCAAGTGAATTCATGTTTTTTAATTCCACAGGTATTACTCTGATGATAGTCACAGATTTGCCTATATTTGAAGCTTTTGATAACTGGCAAGAAAATCTGTTCTGCTTCCTGTAGTATGCATGTTAATTGTAGAGTCTGGGCTTTCTTTCCCTAATTACTTGATTGAAAACTAAAAGAGAATTTTTAATAAAAGATGGATTTCTTCTTTCTGACATGTCCCTCCCCCAAATTTATGGCCTTCAAACCATTGGTAACATTGAAGTAGAAATGATAATTTCAGATGGATAAAAAAATAATAACCATTTTGGGAAGAGAATTACACTACATTTGATCTAATTTTACTTTTGGAACAAATGTAATTAAGACACTATAAAGTTTTGTTCAAGAGATTTGAGAATTCAGACCAAGTCCAAGGCCAAGTTCAGTACTGTGATAAACAATGTGATAACATTTTAAATTAAACAGACAAGTTCTAACAATGTGCAAATTTTAAAATCTATTTTCATTGTGCTAACATTCATTGACAATAAAATTGACATCACTCCCATCCCTGACTAGGAGTAATTTTAAAATTTATTTTATTCCATTACAGATAACCTTTTCAATATTTACTACAGAAAGATTAATGGCAATGCATAGGCAAAGCTTTGGCGACACGGAGTACTTTTTACTGAAATTTAGTATTTCTTAAACTTTTCTATCTCATTAATTCCTTTACTCCCTGCCCCTCTGTTTTAGAAAAATTACTGAACATACTCAAATTACAGAAGCGCCCATACATTTTGTTTTCAAGACAGCTTGAGAAGGGGAAGTATTACGTTCATTAATTATAAAAACAGTAGTCAGTATTAGACAATATTTTCCTCTAAGTGTTTTCAGGTGCAAAAAGGAGATACAAAGCATACTAAATTTTCTGGTATGTAACTCCTTCTCTAAACTATGAACAATGCCTGTACCACTATATTCATAAAGTATAAATTCTGAGTGTCTAGGGAAGGTGTTGTGTACAACTGTTGTGGTTTAACCCCAGCCAGCAAAGTCCCACACAGCTGTTCACCCACTTTCCTCAATGGGACCAGGGAAAGAATCAGAAGAGTAAAGGTAAGAAAACTAACAGTCAGTCTGATAGCCTTTCTCAATTCTCCTTCTTCATCAATCACCTCTGAAAAAACAGAAATGAAAAAAAAAAAGAGACTACTATCCAGATAAAAATAAAAATGAAAAAAATGTAGAGAAAGTTGGTTTTGGTTGCCTAGATTTATTAACATAATAATTTCCTTCATGCTAGAAGCTTGCACAACTGATTGCTCATTTAATGACATTAAGTCTTGTCTCAGAACTGCACTAATGACTCTGATTTATGCTAAAATTTAAAATGCTGTTGTCGCAAATGCTGTGAGTGAGCGCTCGGTGTATTATTTGAAATAGACATTTGTAGTTTGCATGGGTTGCTCTTTATAAGACAGTAAGTCTGCATTTTAAAATTTAGAGTGCAAATATAAGGTTTTTTAAAAATAAAACCAAAGCAAACCAATCCACTGTTTTGCAAACTAGGTTGTGATTGGGTATTAAAAACCAGTGCTGGGCTCTAAATTCTGCTGAGATAAATCTGTGAGTCCTGTGATAAATCAAATATCATAGATTATAATGCCAAAAGGGATACCAAATGTGACCTACAGTTGAAGCTAGGATTAATATTCTCAAGTGAAACAACCCATCTAATTTTTAATATTCTATCTGATGCACAATTAAAACTCTCTATAAGCTAGTCTGGTAGCTAATTCTCTCATAATTTAAATTTAAAAATCCTATTATTGAGCTGAATTTGCTTAGCTTCAGTTTTTAGACACTGTAAATTCTTAAACTTCTGTGGGCAGAGCATATTATTGAGTTTTATTTTTATAATGAGAGATTTAGGATGGGATCCATCTAAAAAGAATTTAACAATTATACTCAGTTGGAGGTGAAGAACCTTAAATTTATGTGCAAATACGTCAGAGTTTGAAAGTGAGCCAGGTTTCCAAGAGCCCCTTGTTTTAGGCAATGAAGTCAACAGCACTTGGAGGTCTATTTCACTACATGGACGAGACATGGAACAAAATTGTTCTGGCTGTTTTGACTGAGCTCTCCAGGTCTCTACTGACAGCAGCCAAGATTTAGACCTTCACTGCACAAGCTTTCACAAGTTTTAGGTATCTTAATTTGAGCCTGAATTACAACTTTGCTGCACATTTTTTCTACTGAATACTGGTAACTCAAATAATTTTCTGATATCTGAAAAAAATGGCATGTCTGTCCTCTGTTATTAAATGTGTCCAGTAAGAACATGTAGATATCCAAAAGATTCAAGTCTCTGTTTAAGCTTAAACACTTCTCTGTTTCCTTTAAATTCTAAGAATGATAAAAGTTAAGCAGATGGTTAAGTTCTGTGCTGGACTGAGGTCATTGCTTGTACTTCAGAACATATGTGGACTCTTGTCAAAATGGACTGACAATTAAATGACTGCAACTTAACTTCTGTGTATATGCTGTCTTCTGCTTTTGTTTAATCTACCTTTGTACTTTTCAAATCTCAAGGGTTGCCCATAGCATCTGCTCCGCCGTCTGCATCTTGTATAGAAACCTGAAATAATGCCTGCTAATAAGCTTCCATACATTAACTGATTAACACATAGAAGTTCATGAACCTTTTAAAAGACACAGGGAATCACTGAAGTTCAAAACTGATGATGATGAATTACCTCAAACTCTAATTATGTTACTTTCTCTCTCCTAAATAGGTATATGAGAGTACTTTCTACTTCCCTGATTGACAGAAGGAAGTGAGAGTTGGAAAGACTACAAGGTCAGGAAGGAAAAGGAGAAAGATTTTTGATTTCTGGTTTAATTAGGAAATGGATTTTTTTTTTTCTGAAGGTTGTGGTGCAGTCAGGCTGCATTTATGAGAGGAAAGAACTGCTGCCAAGGTCCTGCTTTGTTACAACCTATATTATAAACATGGGTCAAAGCCAAATTATGTTTATACAAGAAAGGGTGCAAGCATGGAGGTAGAATTGATTCTTTTCTCTCTATTTGTTATTGAGGTAGAAAAAACAAGTTACACATTTATTTCCATTTATTTCAATAATTGTCATATATCATAAAGGAGACAAGAAACTCTTCATGTTGCTTTGACTTAAAAATAGTTTGTCCAGATCTAATTGGATGTAGATGATTTTATATTTCAACACTGATGCAGCAATGGGATTATGTCCAAATTAAATACGCATATTCACATATAAAAAACCATACAATAAACAATACAAAAACAATAACAATACAATACAAAATACAATTAAACAATACAAAATTAATTTCTTAATTTCTTAAATTTGTTTAAATTTGTTAAATTTTCAAAAACATATATAAATAGGCAGTTATCACTTACTGGATATTGTTCTTAGATGGATCCCAGAATTTCCTTTGATTCTAGCTATTTCTTTTATATAAATGTTAGAATCACTGGTAAAATATTCAGATGGGCAAATGTCTGGGGACTGATAAACAGTAAACATGACACCAACATGGTGCCAGACAAAGACTTGTAAATCAACAAATAATACATATTTTACTGTGGGCACAAATAATTCACTTATCTATGAACAAATGCTATGGGACATTTCAGAATGTGAAGATTTTCAAAAGGTGTGGGATAATGGTGGATAATCTGCTGGACATTGTCTTCTAAAACCTCTTTTTCAGGTAAAAAAGATAGATATCTTCCTAAGTGAATGAAAACCAAAGTCTTACAGGATTGGAAACAGCGACAAATCCAAGAAGACCTAGAGTCCAGACAGTGATGGTCTTGTGTTCAACCTTAAATGCCCCTTGGCCTTCCTGGACCCTTCTCCCAGGTGGGCTTCTGGTCATTTGGCCACTCAGGTGCTGGGTTAGGGGAGCGTGGAGCACTGCCTCCAGTGTGCCATGACTGGCAGCTCTTCTGGGTTGGGAGAACAGGTCTTCCAGCATTGAACAGCTGAATCTGGCAAGGAGCCATGGAGACCTCATAGTCCAGCCCATATTTGACCAAAGATGAGGTCTGAATGGGCTATAAATGAAGTCTTGCAGAAAGATCGGCTGAATCTGTTCCTCCTTGGAGCATTGGGCCTGCAGTTGAGACCTCTCCCCATGGCTCAGAGCACCTAAGGTATTACCTAAGGTAACTCGTGGTTGAAAACCCTTGTCTTGTTGGGTGAGTGGATTCTGGAGAATGCAAAACCTGTACAATTTGTAAGTCAGTAGGGTACTATCAACTCTATCTGAGATCAGAAATCTGTAATCAAATGTTGCCAGAGCTTTAACTGATCTCGATTTATCTGGTTTGACTTGATTGTAAAACAAATATCATTTTCGTATGTTATTTTTCTCAGTTTTATGAGTACCAGAGCCTGTGAATACAGGACTACTTCTAACCATCTGTAGCAGTCTACCAGAAACAAAAAGTGATGGGGATTTTCAAATGTTGTAAGATTCAGGCACTTGTGGTATATTTTTGACTTTCAAATTCTGCCTAGAATTAATTTAAATGTATTTACAATAGATTCTAGCTTAATGAAGAGTTTCTGACCAGGATGGGGAAAAGATTAAAAAACCATCATTAGTTTGAAAATTATGGATGTCAACAAAGACAAATTTTTTAATGTTATTTAACATTGCACTGAGGCTGATTTTTGCCTGGGATTATTCATCTCATTTACATCAATGAGTGCAGATATGTATTTGAATGAGTTTAATAAAATTCCTGTTGCACTACTGCACTGCTTTTCTTTTACACTCCTGTGCTGAGTAATGTCAGTAAGTAATTGGAGCATGTACTGGGGAATATGTAACAGGAATGTATTTTGGGCCCATATCATGAAATGTGATTTCTCTTGCACACCAGAGGTACTCGCAAAGCAGGAACAAGAAATGTGTAATGCTGCGTCAGAGCTTCAGAACAAAGTATTGCTATTAGCATACTTCATTTTCCAGTATGTTAATTCTTCTCAAGGTTTTACCACTACTGCATTCTATCCATACGTGCCTTCAGCACTAAAACCAAAATATCTTCTTTTGCCTTTTTTCTCACAGTCACCTTTTATTAACCACTGAGATGATCCTAAATCTTATTTAAGAACTACCTCCCTTGATACTGATGAAGGAAAATGTTTTGTGGGTACCTGTTTACTTTTAGTTTATTGTGAACTAGTAGATAATGTAAATTTTATGCTGAACTGGGATTCACAGACAATATTCTTATATGAAATTATCTTCTTATAATGAAATTATCATAATCAATAATTGTTGGAAATATATCTCAGTCAGAGAGCTCTTTAAATCAATTTTTGTGTTTTTTTTAACTGCTGAAAGTTATATAATGTCTTGTACTGGTTCAAAAAAGCAAAGAAGAGAGGAAACCAGCAACTGTTTTCTGTATCTTCCTATGTTAGAAGCCCTAGTCCATATTTAGAGGCAGCTTTTCTTTTTAATGTCTCTAACATAGCTTTTTTTCATGAAAAGTAGAAAAAGAGGAAAGAACTGAATATTCTATTTCACTAAAAATTAAATCCATTTGACTGGGTTTGTGTTCACCTAGCTAGAAATCGCGTTTCTATCACTGGTGTTAGAAGGTTTCAATTTGAGTTTTCCACTGGGGCAAGTGTTAAGAGCTGCTTATTAAAATGTTTAGAGAGATGCCTCTGCCTGAATTAAGGTGCAAATGATACCATATGCCAAACCCAATAGTATGGATGTTATGTACCAGGAAATAAGAGAGAGAGAGAGAGAGAAGGAGAGAGAAAGACAGAGTGGGAGAGAATGACAGATTTAATAGAAAATATCACCACACTGTGGATCCCAAGGGCATTTCATTGATCCTCTCCATCTGGTCTTCCTGGGCCAGGTGGGAATGCCCAGGTACGTCCCCTGGGAGTGTGGGGGAAGTTCAACTCTGTCTCTTGCAGACAGAGTCTTACAGGCTCTGGATCTGTTGCATCACTTTGCATCACATGCAGTGCTCTGCTGCAAAACCTCAGAAATGAGTCCAGGGGAGTACTTTGGGGGGCTTTGATGGTTTATGACAGTCCCTAAGCTACTTCTCACGTGAATGTCCCATGGATGTGGCCTTCCAGGGTGGGGAGTTTTGCAGCTGAGGCAGTTTGTGTAACTCAGGGGTGTTCACTCCCTCTGAGCAGAGGTTACACCACACAACCCAAAACTTTCCTCCTTCTTCCTTGGATGTATGCAAACGTGGCCTCAGCAGATGAATCTATGGGCTATGGCCTCCCCCACCCCAAAACCAGCCATGGATGATTTTCAGAACTGGGTTTGGCTTTCCTGTGAATGCATTCTTCTCTCTCAGTTTTCTTTATTTCTCCCTAGACCTGAGATAATTGGATAATAGTGTCACCTTTATATTATCTCAAGTTCCCTTAGGTAGCTAACTCACAGTCCAAAGTTCCAACCAGGCATATTCAGGTGGGAGTGGGCTTTTTAAAGAAATTTTCAGCTTCTTTACACAGTTTTATCATAATGGGCAAAACTCCTTCCTAATGATGTTTAAGCCATTGACCATAACATTTCTCTGACAGCAAGTAACTGCCCCGAACTAACTACAGTCTTTAGTTTCTAAACTTTTGTTCACTACATGAATATTTAAATATTACAGACTAAATGAAACTCTTTATCAAGAGGGATTGAGAGAATCACTTCTCAAAAGAGTGATATGAGATGCACAACACTCTTCAAAGAAGTGGCATGAGTTCCTGCTAATCCCTTCAGACATGACAGAAAAGAGAAAGTTTTCCAAGATATGGATGCAATCCATTGAGCTGATGAAACAAGAGGAAACCATGGTGTTCTTACTATGCTTTTTAATGAAACTACTTTCCTGCTACCACTATTTTTTCTAGAAAGAAAAAAGAAATTGTGATCTGAACTTCTAAAAATAACTATTAACTTGAAACTGACAGACATCTTTTTGAAAAACATTAATGCTGTAATTCTAAAATCATTAATATTTTCACATTGTGATTTTAAATTTAAAGGAAAATATTTATTTAGATTTGACTCAAGAAGGAGAGAAGATTAGAACACAAAAAAAGAAATCATCTAGAGTTGAGAATTCTGTTTTTTGAATTTTTTTCCTGGCAGCCAGAATTATGATCAGCTGAAGAGCAAAATAATGAAGCAACTTAAATTTTTGTTATCTACTGCTAAATTTTTGGAGATGGAAGCTGACTTATGTACATCCAAAACTTTCATGAATGTGGAAACAAACCAGAGCATGCCATTAATCACTACTATAGGGTCATGGTGAAAGTGCAGCTTAGATAGCCACACTTGGCTAACACTCTCAATATCATCAGAGAGATTTTTCTTTTGGCCCTTCCTATCTCATTTTGCAATTTATAATGATCATATCTTGTGGATATGTTTTGTTTTGATTAATAGGGGAATATAAGAGTCTGAGAAAGTAACTTTTCTGCTGGTTTTGTTTGTTTTTGTTTTTGGTGGGGGGAAATGCTAATTATAATTAGCCATTAAAAAATAAAATAGTGTTCCTAAATTGAATCTAATTAATTACAAGTTAACAAAATGTTTCATAAATTTCTGATCTATTGAGGACTGACTAACATTAGGTGTAGAATAAGCCCTAAGTATCTCATAAATCATGTATAAATGGAATTCATTTTTCAGTACTATTTTGGGATCTGGTTGTTGTTGATGGAGTTTTTTATACCTTTACACTTGATTATACATTTCAATAAAGCTAAAGTGAGATTATAAGAACAACTGAAATAAAGAAATTTCTAGTAAGCCTGGTATTCAGGAAAAGCATATAAATCCTGTAAGAACTGTTTTAACTGCAAGGATAATAAAAATAAAAAACATTCTTACAAAATCTAAACCACGCTAACTTCTGCTACATGCACCTTAACTGTCAGAATTTGAGCCTTTTATTCTATTACAGGTGAATTAGAACGATTTTACTAATTTTCTTTAAAAAAATGTTCTTTTGGTCGAAGAGATAAAAAAAGTTAAAAAACTTTAACAGAAGAAGAAAATTCTGAGGTTTGCAATCAGTTAGAGAATAAAAAAACCTGAAACCCCCAGCCCTAAAAATTATACGATTAAAGAGGGTTAAAATTCTGCTCTTTAGAAAGGTACATGGAGAACAATATCAAATTCCCTTCCAAATATGTTGTGAAAAATGAACTTCTCTTTGAGTATTTTCAAAATGAAGTCGAGTGGTATAGTCAACCTGCCTATAGTGAAGGTCAGCACATATGTTGTCATTTTGATTTATATTTAAGTACAACCTTATTCAGCTGTCAAATAAATCTCTGTGACTTCTTTGGTTGATTACAATGGGATTAGGGTAGGAATCAAAATAATTCAATTTTTTAGAAGAATGTTTCCAAGTCTAATGGTACATTGTTTTGAATGTTATGGCAGAGGGTGTGGGAAAACCAAAACCAAACAATTAAAAAAACAGAAAAGTAAACTGCAGCCTTTATAATATCTGAAGAAGTAAAGTTAACTCATTGTCTGAACCATTGTTTAAAATGCTTTTTTTTATTGCATCTTCACGTTTTTTCACTTTCTATCAACTTAAATCAGTTACGGAGTAATACAAACATTTCCCTTTATGCTCTTAGTGCACAGGTAAAAATTCCATTGACTACAAAATAAGACCTACAAGAGGAAGCCAGTAAGCTCTGTAAATTTTACAAAGGCCTTTTAAAAAGCATCATCTACTTGCTTCTTCATACAGGCTGAGACTGCTTCTTTTATCACGGTCTGGTATGCTTTGTCTAGGTTAAGAAAAAGAAATCTTGATTGTAGGGTTTCCTCAAGTTTCCAACAGAAAAACTAATTTTTATTGCTAACACAATTCTGTATCCAGAAAGCCATTGAATATTTTTGCTGATAGTAAGTGGAAAATGCATTGTAGGCTCATGATTTGTAAACAGCAACTGACAATTGCAAGGAATATACAGTTGCCCCAAAATCAAGTTATTATTTTGGCAAATCCATATAGGTGTAGTTTTCTATCTGCAAAAGCTAATACTTGATGAAAAGATAAATATTTTCTCTTATTTTCTCTGTTGCTATCAAGATTGAGTTGCAGTTACTATTCAACTTTACATGCTCGGAATAAGCGAAACCCTCTTCCTAGGCATGTTTTGCCAACGTGAGGACTTCGAAATATCCTTCCTCAGTCTGTAGAGAGTCAAGTGTAAATTGTTATTATTATTAAACCTCCTGACATAAGCCAAGTGTTTGTTACCTATAAAATATTTAAATGACATGTCATACAATTTAGGTTTCCTGAAGTCATTTGACTTGATATAGCCAGCATTACTCCCATTTGTTTTTTGCTTAATAAAATTACATTTATAAACCAAGATTCAGAATTTTCTTTTTATCCTAATGTTAAAACATCAACAACAGCTATCTGAAGAGCATATTTATGATTTCTTTTGCAGTTAATGAGAAGATAGGTTTTTTTTCCCAGTGGAGAGGAGGATCAAACTCTTTGTTATTTTCCATTTTCATGAATTTTTTCCACTAATGCTTCCTAAGACAAGGCTGTAGGGAATTTCACCCTATAGCTGAGGTAGCAGCTGTTGCCAACTCTTGGTTTCCATCACTGCAAATTAAATAGTGCTGGCAGTACTTGCTTATAAGCTCTTACTTGATTCATAAATTATTCTGTCACTAATGCCTAATATGCCCATTCTGTTATTGTAATTTGGATGATGATGACTTTCCTTGTCAAATCAAATAATTATAAAGACAGTAACAAGAAAAATCTGAGTTAAAACCAATGATAAAAATTAATATTATTGTGTAATTTTTGCAAGATCACAAAATATTTACTTCTTCTCTACTAGTACAATTTTCTGTTTTTCCACATTGCTGTGATGGCATAGGCAGATACATTTCTCTTAGTGGAAGTACTCCAGGTATCTCCTGATATGTGAATGTCTTAGCAACACCTAGGGCAGTTTAATGCTTTGTAAAACTCATTATTCATCATGTACTGCTATTAATTTAGCATACTACCAGAATCAAGCCCATCAGTCTCATAGCGTAAGAATTTATCTCTTGTACTAATGGCAAAATCCATATGTAGGTTTTATCTTGAGCTACTGTTATGCTTCAGCATTCAAGTTTGTAATCTGAATTATTTTTCTTCCTGACTGTAACACCACGAATTAAATATATGATAATAGATGACTCCACAGTGAATACATCATAATCCGGTATAGTTACACTACACAACTTAAGATCAATAGCAAGAGATTCCCAGAAATACTCATTCAGCACCATATTATACCTTATCTCTGAATAATGCAAAAAACTTACTTTGTTTTCATCCTCAGGCATCTGTAGATACTCTTAAGATAAAAAGACTAAATAATTCTTCTATTTTTGAGGATCCATCAGGATAGGGGTGGCTGGATGAATGAGACTGGAAGGTCTTTTTCTCTGGGAAGTGTGCATTTTCTCATGAGAAGGCTTTAAAATGTGAGACTTTTGAGGGGCTGCCTCACCACTATATATTTTATTCATTCTGTTACACACAAAATATGAAAACATGGCTGTAGTCAGATGCTGAATTAAATTTCATCACTATTTGTACTTTATTGCTATATTAGAAATACACACACACACCCCCCCCCCCCCACTATAAAGGAGTTCTTAGTTATCTTTATAATAAAAAAATATAGAGTACAGTCGTATGTCACCAGGCTATCACATTACTTATTATAGGAGAACTGCATACAACAATTACATTTAATGTAATCCAAACTCCCACCAGATCAGGGAGATTGCCTTCTCTCAATAGTTACTTCTATGGTAAGTTTCCTTTGCATAATTTCCAGTTAACATTATACTTAGAGCTGTTTGAAAAGGCTTTAAGAACATAATCCTTTTTGTTTATTTGGTTTTTAAATAATTGCTCCATTGTCATATTTAAAAAAATGATGTTATGAATTTTAGACTGAGGCATGTACCTTATGTAATATTTTCAGGAGGGATTTGGTTTTTTGTTTTCTGTACATGGGTTTAAGGCTATGATTAATCAATATAGTTTATTCAGTTTGCAGAAGGGTATATTGTTACACAGTACCAGTTTAAACTGTTAAAAAACAAACACACAACGAACAACAAAAATTATTCTTCTGTGCTGCTACCAAAATCAATTTCAATAGCAATTACATTTTAACAGTATGCTTGTAATACAGTGAAAAGGTCAGTACAATTTCTTGCCTAGTTAGCAATGTAACTTTCAAGCTTCTCTGGGCAGGAGTTGTGATCTGATAAAGTGTCTGGCAAAGTCATTTTTCCACAGACCTTGTGTTTGTCACATTATTCTCCAGAGCTGAACCGTTTGTCTCTAGCATTCTTAACTTCACAGCCTGCTTTCTTTTCTGTCTTGATTTCTTTTAGCAAAATTGATGATAACTGCAGAGTTCTTGTAATTAAGAATTGACATTGCATGGCAGTAATAAAAAATGGCTGATTTTCATGTTACTATTTTTAAACATTCTACCCTTAAACCTTTTCCAGTTTTGTCACTGCAAGCAGAGAATGCTATTGGTCAGTGGTTGTAGCATCCTAAAAACCTCAGAATGTGATTTGAACAGTCAGAAAAAAGAAATCTGGAATGTAATTAAGTAACATGCTCATTGTTTATGAGCTGATATCTCTGTTATGCTACAGAAGTCTGGGTAAAATTGGAATTAGTAAGTTAACTCCCAAATAATCACTTCCTCTACAAATGGAAAGGATCATCAGTATGATACAGAACACTTTCTAATGCAAGTATATTCTTCTGTTTTGCCCTGAGATAAATGAGTAAGAGCAGCTGTTACCTACAAAACAAAAGATTTTTTTTGTATTCATTCAGGGTAATGTTTGAATTTTCTTCTGATTTAATTTTTTTTATCTCTAACAGATGTTTACCTAGTTAAAATTTTCAGTTAAGCACTGGAAGAGCATCTGAATTCTGAGAGGTTTTCTGTTACCCATTAAAATAAATTTTCCACTGATTTCAGAGAAAACAGAACAGGTCTCTAATTCCTTAATGCAATAGCTAGAATGAGTGTGGATGAAACTTGAAGTTTATTGAGACAATACTACTTTTCATGATCAAATTTCACAATTTTATGATGATGTCTTACAAATAAGAATTGGAGAAAAAGTTGTACCATTCTGGCTGTTAAATTTACTGCTCATTCTTATTTTAGAGTAGTAGTTTTTATTCAGCTAGCTTAATTTTTTTTTTTAATTATGTGCCACACATTATGTATAAAACCTGTATTCTTCCGAAAGAGTAAAGCCTCCACTCATTGCCTGCTACTCATAGTAATCGGTGCTTTCACAAGAAACTGACACATAGAATATCCAAATCTGCATTGTACATCATAATTTTTGTCCTGGAAGAACAGCAAACATTTAAAAAGAACTCCCAAAAGAAATATTCTTAATTATTTTGCTAAATATATTCAGATAAATTCTATGAAGGAAAAACAATGAAAACCTACAAAAGAAGACTAATAGAAGGAAAAAAAGAAATTTAAAAGAGTGTAAGGAAAACAAAATATGAGGAGAAACTACCAGTATGTAAGAAATATCCCATATGCTTGAGTATTAAAAACACCTGAATTTCTAACATGTTTTACTAGTTTGGTAGCATATGTTACAGTAATTTGCAGCAGAAACTATGGTCCTGAACAGCTTATAAACTTCAAAAATAGAACTCCATTTAATTTTTTCGTCATGTTTTACTTATTTAAAAGAATGTGGCAAAATTACAAAATATCTATGAAATAAAAACCAGTTTCATCTCTTGGTTTCTGGAGAATAGGTCCTTGATTTTGCCCCAGTGTTCTATGACTTGCAATTAAAAGTCATGTTACTGGATCCAGGACTTTTTATTACACCTCTGTTTTCACTGCTTTCTCTTCCTTTCCTGCAATCTTTTACTATCTCCTGCTGTTTTGGAGAGAAAACTATCAGTTCTCATGCCTATTTGCCTTTATATTACATCTATTTGATTGTGCTATATTCCCTTCAATTGCTTTTGCCACTTGGGGTCTTAAGAGAGGAAAACTATCTCCAAGATGATATTTCAAAAACAATTTAGCCAGCCGTCATGCGTTGTTTTCTGAAGTAGCAGCACAATCTGTAGATGATACAATAATACCAATGGGTTCTCAGATGTGATGTGCCCCATGACAACAATATTTCTTAGTTAAAACCCTGCTGTGTCCCTTAAACATATCACTCTATTAGAATTTTCTGATGCTTTGTGACCTGAAAATAAAAAAATCATTTTCCAAAGTATATTCATTCTATCCAATGACCAGTTCCTGCATGTACTTGCACAGTGCTTGTACCATTCCCAATCTGAGCAAGTACATCTACAGCCTTTACAGTATTTGTGATGGAGAGTACAACATTGACTAGAGACAAAATAAGTGGCCCTCAGCTTCATAAATTTTTAGGTACAGTTTCCCTGGAAATTTTCTCAGGAAATTATTCCCTATTTTTGCATAAAAGTTAATTCTGTATCTTTTATGTAAGTAAATGAGGTAGTTTTTTCTACTCCACCAAAAGAAACAAACAAAAATCCTTAAACTTTCTGACCAGATCCTAAACTTCTGAAAAAGGCCCAGGCTGGTGATGGAGCTGGGTTTGCCAAGAAGCTGCCTTGCTGTCCTTGAGAGGGATTCATAATGGAAAAGCTTCTGGACACCTGTGATATAAGGGCCAGTTTTCTTAGCTCCACCTGGTGCTCTTTAAGTTTGGGTTTTCTTAGTATCTTTGAATGTAAACCATCTGGATGTTTATCTACTACTGGGTGTCCTTCAACCACTTCAGTTCCCTCCTTGATTTGTGTTTTTGCTCTCTGTCTCTGTCTCTGTCTCTGACACTGGCATATCAGTCCCCCATAGTGAGGGCTCACTACTTTCATTGTGCAGGTTGCCTTAGGCTCAAAATCCAAGACGTTAATTTGGATTTTATTGGAGGTTAAGAGTGCACAGATTGAATATGCTAAGTCTAAGCAAAAGGTTCCTCAAATACAGGAATTTGGAAAGACAAAAATAAGCAGCTTTATTAGAGGTCAGTAGATTCTTCCTCTAGCCTTAGGCTGACATTGTTTGAGATCCGCGATGGCTTTTGCGTTGAACTGTTTTTCTGAGAAAGTGGAATTTAAAATAACAACCTTAAACAAGCAAGGCACACCTCTTGCTACATGTATGTGTAGTCTTAAAAATGAGATGAATGACACTGTGCAAGGAGGGACGATTTGCAGGAATATATTTTAACTACTGAAACTCCTAGCGTTTGAAAATATTAGGTACCTTAAGGAGGTATAAAGTAGCTTTTTCTGTGTACAATGTAAATAAAACCTGTCCCTCTTCAAGAATTCAAGGAATCCATTTTTTCTGCAATTCCTTCAATCTCCTTCCAGAACAGGCTTCTTCCTTCAGATGAGGTTGAAGAATGCAGCAAGACAAGGGAAACTGTGCTTCTGTGTTTTGCTGTATGATAAGTGGATGCATGTGCTCAAATATACAGGGAATGCACAAACTTGTACAGATTATGTCACATTTTTTTAGATCTCTGATTTCAGAATGTCTTCTTCTGTCTGGAATGATTTTATTGAGCCGAAAATCTTACTGAGTTCTCCACTGAAGTAATAGAGAATTTTTTATTTGGATTCCATTGAAATTGGATGTATTTCGTAAGTAGGATAAAACTAAGTATCCTAATCAGATCATTTGACACAAGAGTCTGGATACACAGTGTTTCTGAAGGTCAGCAGTGACTGATGATGTACATTCTGTCCATGTCACTGACTGGACCACAAATCCTTACCACAACACAGTTATCTCAGCGTGTTCTGGTTATTAACTTTTCCATTGGCAAATTTTTTAAAATGTTACTGAAGAAAAGATTCGGAATGTATAAGTAAGCACCACCAGGTTTCTGAGAGAAGATGGGCTTCCTGGCTGCAGCTGAACTGCTTTTCCTTCATGTCACACAAGCTGGATATCCTCATGGGTTCTGGGGACCCCCAGCACATGGGTCTTTTCTTCTTTTCCCAAACTCTTGAAGTCACACAAGGGTTGTAGAAGGCTACCATTTGGAGCAGCCCTGACAAATTCTCTGTCTCTGAAAAGGCAGCAACTAGGTCCAAAGTAATTTGAACTCCAAAAGGTCTAATTGTTCAAATGCAAAGCTGAGATGTGTTTCATACAAGGAGTAGAGGAACTGGTTGTGGGTAGATGAGCAAAACAGGGAATAAGACTTAGGCCTTGCTGGAAAGGTCCGGCTGCAGCAAAGGCAGGTTAAGCTCAGAAAAGAAAGTGTTAAGGTATACTGTAGTATTTAAAACTTATGCTAACTTGTGACATACTCCTGTTTCTAACAAAATTATAGAGCAGAAAGGATGTTATACAGCAAAGAGCAGTATTCATACACTAGTACGATTTTATATATGTTGACTTTTTGGGTGATCAGAATAAATAAAATTAGAATAAATTAGAAATATTGACAAATATGGTTTGAGTTTCAGGAAGAGACAAATGGAAAAAGAAATAAACAGATCTGTCTTAACTCATATTCATAATTTATTGCAACTACTGCCATTGATTTGGGATAAAAATTAGGCTCTCTCTGCACTCCACATAAACAAATTAGTGCAATGTGTTCTTTTTGATGTGAATTTGTCTGTTTGAGTGTCTTGTTGAATTACTAAAATATGAGTATCGATCTAGTATCGATACCCAACTCAAGACAGACAAAGACTCTAACAAGGCTGTTGGAAAGTGTATGTTTATTTCAGCGCTGGGCAACTGTGTGGTAGCTCCCTAATACACAGCGCAAAGCACAAAGCAATACAGGATCTAAATATTTACAAAAGCCTTGAATATTCACAAAGTAAGAATACATTCATCACATTGGTACCTCCCATTTCCCCACTTCATATGGTAATTAGTTGAATACTAATTAAGCATGCATAGTTTGTCTTTCACTTTGCGTCGGTGGTCGAGAAATTTGAGGAGAGGGCTAGAATGATGAAGTAAAACTTCTCTTCGTCTTGTTTGAACCTTTCACCTCTTGGTTTTTGACAATACAAATTGCTTCTAAGGGAACTTTCAGTTCTTTCTTGCATTTCTCTTCAATAGGAAAATTAGCGACTGTCTACATTCCTTTAGATCTATGAAGCAATGTTTTCTATTTCCCTATTGCAACTACAGCTGAATATGCACTAAATGACAAATAATTCTTCCGTTACATTCCAAACCTGTTTCAAACTTAATTCTTTAGTTAATCATCGATTGTTTTAATTGACTTCAGCTAGATCTACTTCCTAACTCTGTTTTCTTTAAATCAATTCTAGCTGGGTCTACTTACTGAGTCTATTTTAACTGATTTTTACTTTTGTCTATGATTCTAATTTTTAAAACTCTATGTTTCATTGTGGTACACACTCAGGAGTGCTTGCAGGACATTCAGTGTCCTGTTCAAAAGTCACTCATTTGTGCAGCTCCAAAGCACCCCCAGACAAATCAGACTCAAAGAGTTCCAGCAATTGGCTCCCTCTGTAAGCTGTGCATGCCCAGAGGCACCACCTGGTAAAGACCCATTCCATCTAAACACACAGTGTGGAAATAAAGTCTTAGAGAGATAATGGATCATGGCAAATATAATGGCCATCATTTCCTCTTTGCACTCTATCAGTAGGTAATAGAAATAGAATGAGTGATTTCATACAATCCCAGGATGGTTGAGACAGGACAGAACCTCTAAGGGTTATCTGTTCAAGTACAGCTACATGAAGCCAGCTAACCAGGACCAAGTGTTCAGTCACCCTGACAGTGAAGAAGTGTTTCTTCATGTTCAGAGGTAACATCCTGTCCTGGGTTGGCCCAGAGGGGTCAAAATCTCGGAAGTGACCCATGCTGCAGGAAGTAATACAACTTCCTTCCTGGGAGAGAGAACCAATAACCAGCTAGTTTTGAGTTTTCATATGTATGCCAACCAATTAAAAGTTGATCTGCCTTCAGGGGAAAAAAAAAACAAAACATATATAAGCAGAGGGCCCTTTAGAGCTCTCCCTCATGGCCTTCCTGCTTTTCAGAGAGAAGCAGGTCCCTGCTTCTCTCTCTGGTAAGACTGGGCCTTTGCCCCCACCCCCTCAGAGGGAGGTGGGGGAAGAGGTTTGGAGCGGCAGTGCAGCTGGAGCTGGGCGTGGGGAAGGAACCGGCCGGAGTTCTCAACTCAGATGCAGTTCGGCCAGGCTGACATTTCAACCACATTAGGCAGGGCCAGGCTCCTGCTCCGGGCCAGGGAGGGGCCAGGCTGGCTCCATCCAGCTCGGGCCAGGCCCTGCCCTGTCACCCCGGGCCCAGCCGACCCTACAAGGCCGAGTCAGCTTAACAGAGCCGGGCACAGAGACTCTGAGAGCTTCTGCCATCCAGCTCGGAACTGTTCAAACAGCCCGGCAGAGACCATGTGACCATCGCAAGGCCCGAGACAGAGATTAACCCTCTCCATGCCCGGATGAAACTTCCAGACACCCATCCTTCCCTGCACAGAGAAAGACTGAGGACATCTACAGAAACACAACATAGAGACTTTAAAGTCAGTGAAGGAAGCAGAGCCAATGCCTAGAGGGAGGAGCATGAAAAGTGCTTCAATAATGAAGGTAAAAATTCTTTTGTGAAACCATGGTTGAGACTAAGCTAAAATATTCCCTGTAATATATGAGAAAATAGTCCAAAGGGGGGATGTGATGTTCTAACTGCAGGCAGTGAGCCAAGGCAACTGTGTAGAGGTAAGCAGATACTGAAATAATTGCAGCCTGATGAGAGGCTTGAGCAAAGACAGAGAAGAGGCTGTGACCTGTCCCTTGCCCTGGGGAATGCTGGAGAACTCGTGTTGCCAGGAGAACTTGTGTTGCCAATAACAAAAGGGGATTTTCTTTGCTGCTGTAATAGAACTGCTTATCCTTAAAAGGGTACCCCATGGACTGTCATAACCCACTGTAGTAGCTGAGGGAAGGCTACAAGTATTGGGGGGGGATCTTCAACAACAAACAGATTTTCCTCCCAGGCGGCTGCTGCTTGTGAGGTTGAAAACCATAAAAATTGTATTTTCTTATAGAGAAGTCCATGGTATAAGCAAGAGGAACTTCTCTCCCTAGATGAACTGAGAAAAGACTATTTTAGAGGTGGTAAACTGACTGAAAGTCAAAGTGTTGTCTTTTTGTATTGTCAGTGAGAAAGAAATGGAGAGGTGGGGGGAGGAAAGGTGGTCTCAGGGTTTTGTTCTGGTTTTTCTTGGTTTTTTTTCTTTTTTTATGTTTATTAATAAACTTGCTTTATATTCTTTAAAGTTTGAGCCTGCTTTGCCTACTCCTAATCCTTATTTCACAGCAAAATTAAGTAAATTTTTGTAAGTGTGCTGGCATTTGGCCAGAAACTCGAATTGGCAAACTCAAACCACTACACATCCTGTGTTGCAGTTTGTGCCTTTTGGCTCTTGTCTTGTCACTAGGCACCACTGAAAAGCTTTGTCCTCTTTGCACCATCCCTCAGGTATTTGCACACATTAAGATTTCCCCCTCAGCCATCTCTCCCCTAGGCTCAAGAGTGCCCACTCTTTCAGCCTTTTCTCAACAGGGAGATGTTCCAGATCCTTAATCATAGGATCATAGAATAATAGAATAGGCTGAGTTTGAAGCTACTCACAAGGATCATGTAAGTCCATCTCCTGGCCATTCACAAGACCACACCGAGAGTCACACCATGTACCTGAGAGCACTGCCCAAACACTTAAACTGTCAGGCTTGGTGCTGTGACTACTTCTCTGAGGAGTCTGTTTCGGTGCCCAACCACCCTCTGAGTGTAGAAACTTTTTATAATATCTAACCTAAATCTCCCTAGACACAACTTCAGGCCATTCCCTCAGGTCCTGTCACTGGTCACCACAGAGCAGAGATCAGTGTCCGCCCTCCCTCTTCCCCTCTCAAGGAATCTGAACGCCACAATGAGATCTTCCCTCAGTCTTGTCTTCTCCAGGCTAAACAGACCAGGTGACCTTAATCACTTACCCTCAAGACCATCTCTGTTGCTTTCCTTTGGACTCTCCCTAATAGTTCAATGTCTTTCTCATATTGTCATGCTCAAAACTGCACGCAATATTCAAGGTGAGGCCGCCCCAGTGCAAAGCAGAGCAGGACAATCCCCTCCCTTGCCCGGCTGGCAATGCTGTGTCTGATGTCCCCCAGGACATGCTTGGCCCTCCTGGCTGCCAGGGCACTGCTGATTCACATTCAACTTACCATCAACCAGGATCCCCAGATCCCTTTTCATGGCTCTGCTTTCCAGCTTCTCATTCCCCAGTCTGAACATATATCCAGAGTTGCCCCTTTCCAGGTGCAGGAACCAGCACTTTGTTAAACTTTGCACAGTTAGTGATTGCTCGGGCCATTCTTGTGTCCTTTTTCTGGGCTGTCTCAAAAATGGCCTTGTCTCTCTTGTGCCAAATATCTCAGATCTGGATAAAGTACTTCTAGTGTGGTCTCACCAGTGCTGAGTAGAGGGGGAGGCGATCCTTCGGTCAACCTGCTGGCAATACTAAGCCTGATGTAACTATTTGCCTTTGCAGCAGGGCCGCAGTGCTGGTTCATTTCTACCATAAGCATAACATATCCTTTTATACCTATGTGTTCAGATTAGGGGAAATACTGAGTCATTTTGCATGCAGAATCTACTTATATCTGTACCTCAGCTTCAACCCAGCTGATAACATTAACTATATAAACAGCTAGCATCTCCTACAAGAAAAATGTCTCTATTCCATAAAAGCCAAATCAAATAGAAATCCCTGAAGAAATTAACTGGAAGTGAAAAATACCAGTGCTTCATTAGCACAGAATTACAGTTTCTAGATGATGTTTTGTGGTGTGCCCCAAAAGTTCAGTTCATTAAAATGCAGGTTTCTGAAAACAAACACAGTGAAATCCAAAAAGTATTGGTGCCTAATTTTGTAATTTCCAGTAAATGTCCCTGACAGAATAAGGAGTGCATGCATAGCTTCTGTCTTTGAAGTGTGCTGAAAAGGACGGTGCCTACAATCGCCCTGCAGTCAAATGCTGAGGATGAATTTAGACCATACCGTGGAACACAATGTAGTTTCCAAGGCTTGCAAAGATGAGAACCAGTATAGCTGCATAACCACTGCAGTCCGGAGAGAAAAGATTTATTATTTTGGTGCAGGATTGTGTGAATGAAGCGATATTTCTTGCAGACTGAACCTGGCTTGTATCCAGACATTTCAAGTCCACTGTACCCTGTAGAACTTTGAAGGGTCACATTAGTGTGAATAAAGGCCCCGCAGACATCCCCTTAGTTTAGTCTACCCAGATACAAAAAATCTTTCCTGTCCAAATTGCTTCTATTTCTTAAATCTACTTACCCTCATAATCTGCAACTTTTCTTGCAGCTGAAAGGCTTGAGATACCACCTACTAAACTTAACTGAACTAAAGATATATTTTGATCTTTGAAATTATAACAAATTCACCATGCAAAAATGCCTCAAAAGTTATTATGTTACATATACCAATTTCTTGCAGAGAACAAACATAACATTATTCTGATCAAATTCATTGTACAGCCATCAAAATATAAGGCTGAAATTTTCAAAATTTTGAATTCTTACTTAAGTAAAGACATCAGAAGTACAGGGTAGAGGTCTAACAGTAATTAATTTGTGTATTCTTCAGCTATCACTGGGTATATTGTGTTCTCTGTGAAACTGTGAGGCCAATAAGACTAAAAATAACACTATGACTGATAATATCTTGACTTTATTTCATACCTTTTATATAAAGATATGGAACTATGAATCTGTGATATTGTATGCAAAGTAGCAAGGGTCTGCTACAAAGCAGTTCTAAGTCTGCATATTTATAGAAACTATTAGCATATTTTGCAAACTACCAATAGTTCAATAATATGCATATTGGTGTTTCAGTTTAATTATATTTGCAGCCACTGCAAGTATTTAGGATAACTTCAGTAATCTATTATAAGTAAGGATTTTCACTTAGGCTTACTGAAGACTTATTGCAATATGTAAAATAATGGATACTTAGTTTTTAACTACTGCTAAAACAGGATATATTAATATTCTTTCAAGACTACAGAAGCACTCCTGATTATATGTATATAAAATTTGTTTCTATAGTCCATTTATCACAAAGAAGAAGTATGAAAATATTCCTTCAGGAAACACAGTAAAGGATGGAAAAAAATTCCATTGTAATTCAAAGTTTGAATACCAAGTTAAGTCGCATGATGTATAGTTCAGGTACCAACACAGGGGAATGACTGCACAAACCACAGGCACAGTGGGGCAGGTCTGGTTGATGCAGAGACATCTGGAAGCTGAATACCTCTTTCTTACTTTATTTGGTAGTCAGGTTGCTTCTTGCTGCATGGAAAAAAAAATCTTATGTTCTCTAAGGCCAGTGACACCATTTTGATTTATTTAATCCAAGGATTGCCTGAGACATTCTCCTTCAGACATTACTGGGAATTCTCAAGTAGTAGGCAGTTCTCAGCATTCTGCAGAGGGACTGACTGTAGATCCATGTTCCTTCCTACCTCTGGCCGCATCCTTGTAGACCCCAGTCCAAACGCTGGAGGGAACAATGATGTCCTCATTTCCTCCACAGCCTGCAGCTGACTCACGGATTGTTATCTATCTCTGTGTGTTCTGCACATCTCCACCTACCATATCTTGACTTTCATGAATAAATTACAAAAGGCAGCTCAGCCCTGTCATAGTCATACTTCACACTAAATGTTCTGAGAGAGCCTGGGGAGCACAGTCACTTCACTGGAAGAGACATTATTAGAAATTAATCCCAAATGTGATATCAGTTTTGGCTCTTAAAGGCTAAGGAACAAGGGTCACCATAACTTGTGACTGCCCTTGCCTATTTGTTAGCTTTCTGTGATTCATAGAGTTTTGTCATCGAGTAAGTTAAATTTTGATAAGAGAGGTGGTACTTTTTTCTATCATGCATATTCTCAGCTCTAAGTTAGACAGAATTCTTTGAGTCTTGAATAGCTAAAATGTTCACATATATTTTATGTATGAGCTGTATATTTCTCCACTGAACTTATTCACTTAAAAAAAATAAAAATATTGAAATTAAAATAATCATTACTTTGCACATTTTTTCCCCACTTAGAATGGTTTGTTTTTGTTTGTTTGTTTGTTTGTTTCTTGATTATTTTAAGTAAATAGAGTTCCGATAACTGCATTCCTGAAGCTGAAGTCCTTTAGGTTCCATCATCCATCATCTATGAGACATAAACATTTTAAAATAACCCCTCATATCAATGACCTGTGAGCCCATACAGTAATCAAGACTAAATACTAACAAGTCCCAGTTAAAGTGGGATAATCAGGGTTTGGTTAACCTGTCTAAACTAGCAATATCTATAACAAGAGAGCTGGAGGAAGATTACCAACTAGTGAAAAAACAACATATATGTGAAAATGATGGGGAAAGTGGGGAATAAACAAAATATGAAAGGCAAAAGAAGAGTAAGTTATGTCCAAGATATAGAACATGGAATTGAATTTTGTCTTCTAGGTTTGAGAGATGGGCCCATGCAAACCTCATGAAGTTCAACAGGGCCAAGTATAAGGTCCTGCACCTGGCTGGGGCAACCTAAAGCAAAAATACAGGCTGGGATAAGAACGGATTTAGAGCAGATGTGAAGAGGGGGACTTGAGGCTGTTAGTGGATGAGAAATTTGACGTGACCCAATATTGTGCGCTTGCAGTCCAGAAAGCCAGCTGTGTCCTGGGCTGCTGATCTAAAGAAACATGGCCAGCATGTCCAGGAAGGGTTCTGCCCCTCTCCTGAGTCCATATCTGATGTAGTTCATCCAGCTCTGGGGACTCCAATATAAGAAGGCCATGTGCCTGTAGGAGTTAGTTCGGGGGAGGGACATGAGGATGATCAGAGGGCTGGAGCACTTCTCCTGTGAAGGCAGGCTGAGTGTCTTTCTTTCTGAGAAAGAGAAGGCTCTGGGGAGACCTTATAACAGCCTTCCAGTACCTAAAGGGGTCTACAGGAAAGCTGGAAAGGGACTTTTTATAAAAGCTTGTAGTGATAGGACAGGAGGGTGTGGCTTTAAACTGAGAGAGGATATGTTTAGCTTAGATATCCAGAAAGAAATTCCCTACTGTGAGGGTGATGAGGCACAGAAACAGAATTCTCAGAGAAATAGTGGACTATGTGTCCCTGGAAGTATTCAAGGCCAGGTTGGATAGGGTTCTAAAAAGCCTTGTCTAGTGGAAGATGTCCCTGCCCATGATAGAGAGCTTTGAACTAAATGATCTTTTGGGTCCACTCCAATACAAACCATTCTTTGAATCTGTGATTGCATGGTTGTCTGATTTAGGGCCTTCAAATGAAAAGGTTCATAGCTGAGCAACTGAAAGTTATCTCAAATCAAGGAAAGAGGAGATGAATAGAGGAAAACTTTCATATTCTGAAAAAAGTTTTTCATTTAATTTCATCTTAGAAAATTATTTTGTGCTTTGTCTTTTGCTTATGCTAGCAGCACAGCAAAAAAACCTAGCTATTTCAGAAGAGATGAAATGTTTTAATGTTGTTTTGAAATCTTAAATGCCTTTATTTTGTTACACTATAGTATAAATAATCAGAATTGGAAAATAAATTGCAGTGAAAAGTTCTAATAACATTAGAGTAAAATATTTTGATTTTGTTCATATCATCTATGAGCTATACATCATGTAATCATTTTCCTGCAAATCATGTTGTCAAAATTTGACATACTCTCTCAAAAAAGGAATTTTTAGATAAAACAGCTCTTCTTGATGGGCAGCTTCTTCATCAAAAAGAAAATTCAATTTGCTTCTCCTGTAGGAGTTGTGCACCCAAATTATCTCAGAACTAGGAATAAGGACATGTTGTATTGTCTTGAATATTGATGGAATTGGAGCAAAAACGTGTTTCAAAATCAGAAGTAAATAATTATGGGAAAATATCAAACAGTTAATGTTGCTTTTGATTTAGCAGCAGTGTTGCTGGTATGTCAAACATAAATACTTTCCGAATGGCTTTGTTTCATTGAATCTGAATTTGGTGATTAGAGGTTGTTGCTGTGTGTCCTATGATCAGTGGAATCAAGAAATTCATCATATGGATTATCAACAACTCTGGTTTACTTCATGCTTCTTCCTTTTTAGACTCTTTATAAGGTTTTATTTTAATCCCTCATACACAATAACTGCCACTTAACTTTGATATTGTGAGCCACACCCAGCTGAGTTTTATATTTTTCTTGCCCTGTGTAGTCATCACTTTTTAACAGGCTTCATTAAGTCATGTCATTATAGTTATAAAGAATAAAAGCTAATAACATGCAATTCACATTCGTAAGGAAGAATATACTTTGGGACACAGTTCTCGTGTTACTTTCCATATCCAGCATGTCCTAGCTCAGCAAGGATAGCAAAGAGAAGCAGTTTATATTTTGATTTTCCATACTGAAAAATGTATTGTTCCTCTAGAATATTTCCAAGTTGCTAAAATACCCCTAATGGAAGGACACAGACTTTACTAAAACTGAAATATGCCTCAAAAGTTTGCTTAAATTCTACTGGTTTTAAAGGCTTAAATTTATTAACCTCCTGATTGATACATGTTCTAATACTTAAAAAAATAATTTTAGTTTTTAACATTTTATTTTTAAAGGAAAATATTATCATTTTGTTGTTAAATGTATGTGTTGAGAGGTCTGTATATCTTACATTTCTACCAGATATTCCTGTTGTGGGATATTGGGATATCCAGCACATCCTTTGAAAATTATTAGTAGAGAGCTGTATTAATAATTTGGATAAAATAAAATCTGCTCTGAAGCTTCACCCACCAGTGACTATAACTCACATGTACTAGCTAAAGGAAATCATACAACAAAATGCAGAGGAAAATCAGCTGTTAAGGGGAAAATCAATATCTCCTTGAAAATTGCAGCTGCTTAATTTGTTTTGTGCTACAGCCTGTTTTTCAGTATTGTAGCATATTAGTAGCTCACTACTTGACTCTCTAGACATGGCACATTATACCTAGGAAACCACAAAATTCAAGACCTGAATCTAGAAGTAGAGAGAGCATTGAGCAATCTGTTCTTATTGCCAGAGAACTACAGCTCTTAAATACAAGTCACGAATTATCCTTCCCAGAGAAATCCTGCCAGAAGTGAATCATGTTCTTAAGGGTCTTTTACAACCTAAATGATTCTATGATTCTGTGATTTTGCAAGAAGGCCAAACACTGACAATGGAGAAGAGAATAAGATTACTTCAAAGAGGAGGTACTAGTTTCTTGTGAAGTTTTAGGGAAGTTTGTCAAGACAATTTGTATCTTAAGGGAAAAGGAAATAAAAATTTAGAAAATAATTATTAATCTAATATTTTTCAATGAATAAGAACTAATTCTACATTTAGCTAAATCAAATAAATGGCATATTTATTCAATCTATGGGTCTGTGAATAAGTATGACTTTAATAAATTTTTCTGATCTAATTTGCATTGTTTGAAAGGTAGGCATTTATGGTTCAGTAGGAGTTCAGATTAAGCTGGTCAAATGATATGTTGGACCAGGCCAACAGATTCTGCTTCATGTCAGATCCCTAGGCTTAAATTTCCTAACAAGTTATGATGCAATTCATTCCTGTGTGACATTCCACATTAGTGTAGCACAACAAGTGAACGATTTCCCTCCCTTTCCTTTTTTTTAGCACTCTGTTTTAGGAGCTGAACTCAAAGGGAGATGTGCTGGCTAGAAGCTTCCATGTTATCCATACATGCACATTTATTCAGGATAATCACTGGAGGCTGTACATCAGGATCACTCACTGCAGACCAGGGCAGGTTACAGGCCACATGCATCAGCACTTTGCAGCTAAATAAAAATGTGATTGCAATTAAAGAAAAATAAAAGATTTTGAGCAAATTTTCATTTACCTCAAACTCTGAAAAACTTTAAATGTAAGGAAGATTTTAAAAATCTAAGGTTTTGTAGTTTTCACTCTCCCCTTCATTTCCCTTTTGCTCATCAGTTCTTGGGATTTTTCAGGTTTTTTGGGGAGATCTTGGGTTTGGGGTTTTTTTCAATGCTGTATTTTTTCTTGTCTACTTGTATGCAATTTTAGTAAAATATGGGAAAAGAAGCTTTTGGTTTTTTGTCTCCTAAATGTGCTGTTCTTGTCAATTCATATATATATCATAGTGTTTAAAAGACTTCTTTAGTTATGAACTTCACTGGCTAAAGAAAAAGAAAGTGTACCAACACACTAACTTGAGCAGTTATTATTGTCCTAAGTTTTAGGTGATTCTTACATATCAGGCCAACTTCAGCCTAAAAGTCCAGAATTGTAGAAGAAACAAAGTTGGGCCATGCAGTTATCTTTTACACGATAAAATAATTATATTTTATAAAGTTATGAAAATATTTGGTTTGTGATATATTTTTGCATTACTTCTAGAAATTTGTTTAATCCATAAGTGAGCAAGTGGGAGGTGTTAACACTTCCTGTTCATTCTGCAGCAATTATGGAAGTGACATTTTTTAAACATCACTATTTTGTTAGTCCATGTATTCTACATGAATGGTCAGGTAAAGACATAAAAATATATTATTTCTAAAACTTCTGTGGAAGGAATCATGATATTGGAGTAGTAAAGTTGGAAGATGAAGGAGTGCTTGCATCAGCATCTTTCCTTGTGCTCGTACTATCACAAGAATAATATTGTGTATCAATTTACAAATACTGCCATAAGTAAGAAACAAATTCACTGAAATTGAAAATATCTCAATAGCATAACTGAAGAAAATTAAATCAAGAGATGGAAGACCATGCCAAGCTCATTTCTCTGCTGTGGCAGCCAACGTTTACATAACATCTCTTTTGCAGATCAAACTTGATCTTAAGTAATTTCATTCATTTTGTTCCTGGTAGAATGCTGTCCTAGAGTGCCACCTTGGTGGTGAGTTATCTTCCATCTTAAATTCCAACCTGATCATTTTATACATAGTTATCACCTCAGATTTTTTGGTCTTTGTGTTTATTATCCTGGAGAACTCATGAGGAGTTCATCTGAATAGACTCTTGATCTTCTTTTCCTAACCAAGATATATCTATTTCTTTTAGTGTTCTTCAAAAAAATAAGTCATCTATTTAACTGACAATTCTAGTAATCATCCTTTTACTGTGCTCCAGCCTGAATTAATCCTTGATTGGTACTAAAGAATGAAGACACACCAGTCTCTCTTACCTCCTTCAGATCCAGTGACCAAAACCACTGAAAAGCTGAAGCATTGAACAGAAGAAAGTGGTGATACTAAATTCAGAGGCAAATATCCACTCTGAGCTCACAGGAGCTGACAAAAAGCACCTGCTTTTACTGTTAACTAAGAGTATAGGTGCCAAGCATATCCACAAGCCAGCCCTCAAAACCTTTAAATTTTACCAGAAATTAGTAAGAGTCATAAATATTAGACACTGTATAGAATGAATAAAAAATCCTCCAATAAATCCTCTATCAACATTCTATCCTACCATTTCTGAAAACAATGTCACACGTACAAAAAAGTGTGCTTAAATATTTATTTTCTTCAGACACTTATATATAAAGCTGTGTGTTTTAATTCTGAAATAAAACTTCCTAGAAAGGTGTTAATGATAACTGTTGCTACAGTAAACTAAATTCTTTTAAATTCCTCTGAACAATATCAGCTCTGTTCAGTAATATAATTTCGGTAATTGACAATGATACAATAAAGTAATACAACAATATAGTAATAAGATAATTGGCATGGATGTTCTGAATTACTATTTTGATGCTTCCACCAGTAATTATTAAGATTAATTTCCATATACTCAAGGAATTTGAAATATCATTCAGGTTATAAGGAACTGAAATTTGGGCTAGTTTGATTGTAGCTAATTCAAACATTTATATATTTACATATAGCCATAAATGTACTTGGAAATGTAAAGATGGCATATTTGCATACTATTTAAATACTATTGGCATGGCATTTCAATGTAGGTGTATACACATGCACACATAAAATAGTATTTGAACACACAAAATCAGCACTCAGCAAGGCAGGAAGTGGCAACAGTGGTAAATTCTGTGTCTGAGCACTAGATTCAGGTGAATGGGGATTCTCACAGCCAGGAGAACCCATATAGGAGCAGAGTACACAGTGGATACCATTAAAAGAAATGATGAGTGCTTGTATTGGGTGACTGTCCTTTAACGGTCACTAAGGTGCTCATCTGTCAGCGTGACAGGGAGTCATAAGAGAAGAAGCTGTCTAAAATCAAGGCATCTATCTAAAGTTAAGGGCCTAGGTGACTTTTACTAACAAATGCATCTGAGTAGAACTGACCCATTTACTACAGACTGAGAAAATTAATATTGGAAAAAATTGCCTTCTGAAGATTTTTATTTATCTTGATTAACTCTCTAGACAACCTATTAACTTAAACTACTCTTACAGCTGTAAGACAGTAGTTGATTTTCACCCTAGTTCTTAAAGCTCAGGGACAAGAATTTTCTCTGTAGAAGAAGTAAAATATGGTAAGAAAAAAAGAAAAGACAGAATGAAAGAATCAAATAGAAGAAAAAGGATGAGGGGAGCTAGAGAAAAAGGAGGAGGGGAGGTGGAGAAAAAGGAGGAGGGGAGGTGGAGAATAAGAAGTGATCTAAGGAACCCTCCAGTGTTTACTGCCTGGAGTGAGAATGAAGAGAGAAAATCAGGCAGTGGTACACTCAAAATTAGAGTGAGTGCACCATGGTCTAATGGAAGGGTCATCTTTTAAAAAGAAAAGAAAACTTGAAAAAAGGATTACAGTAAAAATTGACTGAAAGGAAAATTCATGTGAGACAGAATGAGTAGGAGATAAAGAGATTAATAGAAAATGCACATACAGAAATAAGTTTTCTGGAGATGGAGTATGAAAGAAATTTATATCATCCTGTTTGACCAATAAAGGATTAAGTTTCTTTAACCTTTAGCTTTTAGTAATTCTTAGTCTGACATAGAGTACCACAGAATGAAATTAATCTCATCCAATCTTATCCACCTAAAATGTAGACATATAGTTTAAGCAAGTAGTATCTATATGATGGGGTGGGAAATGCCAAAGCGTAATCTATCATGCTTTTGTTCAGGTAGTCTTTGGTAAGATTATTCCCATTCCCTATGCAGAGATTTCAGGCATACTTCCTCATTTTCAGAGTAAATTTGACGAGCAAATATTATTTCCTATTCTTAGGCAAAATCTAGATTTGTGATGGCATACCTGTAATGTTGAGGTGATTTAATTAATTTGTAAAGAATATGAAAACCTTATGGGGAAAAAATTATTAAATTCTTTATTTGGATACATATCCAATACCAAATCTTTCACGGGAAATTATGCCAGTGCTATTCCCCATCTAGAAAACTCTTGCCAATTTTTTTCCGCACTGGGAGTTTTATATCCACTTCTGTTCATATCTTTTCTAGTCTTCATTGTCTCACAATAGACCAGCTACACTGCAGGTTAGATCTGCAGATGTCTGTGTAATAAAAACCAATTTGTAGAAATTACAGTTCAATCAATTTATAATTAGGATAGAAAGGAGAGAAAGAAAGAAGAATAAGAACGTCTGTGTGTTCCCACTGTTACAGCTAAGGAACAGCGTGACTAATTCCATCTACATCTTGCAGCACAGTCTTCTGTCAGTGATGGGTTTTTTAAAAGGTAGTGGTAAATTAGCTGATGAGAAAAGATGCTATTTAAACTTAAATGAGTAATTTAGGAGAAATGAAGACAAGAAAGATATGTAGTGGTGTGACTGTGTCTCTGAGTGTGCTGCAGGAGCACACGCATGGAGAATGGCCTTAGCCATGGTAGATTCATTGCTGGATGCATTCCCATAAGAAAAAGTATTTTTGTACAGAGATGTAGCTAACACAGCCTTACAGTTCAACACTTACTAGAGCTAATTACCAACACGAACCTAAGATCTGTATCAATTTTGCTTTTCAAGGTAGTTCTGTTATGACTTGGTACTGCTTGGTGGACAAGTACCTTGAGCAACTCATTCGCAGTTGTAAAGACAGAGATTAGAGGTGATCCCGTTTCTGTTCCTCTGTATGATCTCTCAATCATAAGACTTTTGTGAACTCCCTGAGATGCTGGCATATTTCAATGCTAGTCACCCACATGAATGCCTTTCTTTATTTAATGACTACACAAAAAAGTACAGTCTAGCTTCATTACAGAACTGTGTGTAAGGTCTTGTTTTCACTCAAGAAAAGCACTATTTGAAACTATTCATGCAAACAAAAATTCAGTAATATCCATCTTGATGAAATAATCTCCAAATTAATGACAAAAAAAATTCAAAACCACTAAAAGATTTATTGTTGATACAACCACTTTGATTTACCAGAACTCCTCATCAATGTCAAATAACTTAAGTTTGCATTTTTTAGCTTTTAATTGCTCTTAAAAGCCTACAAAGCGTAAATTATCATTTGTTCAATTTTCTTATTCTTAGTATTTTTTACAATCTGCTTAATACTGGAAAGCCTCAAGTACATTTTCTGTATACTGAAGTTTGATTTTTTCACATAATTGAAGGCATCACTATTGCTAATCTACTAGTATAAATCATTTTCTACAATGATATGATTATTGATATTAATTTTTGAAAAGACTTTGCAGTTTCTATGGTAAATGTCAGACTGATAAGTCACCATTTTCTCTTTTCTCTCTTATCTGTTACTTCTTTCTCAAACACCATTCTCAAAAAAATAAAACCTGGACATGAAAATCAGCTATATTGAATTTCTTAATCTTATTAAAACCATGATATGGTAAATAATTTTATGAAAGATTACACTGGCTAAGTCAAGTCTTTATTTGGCAGACTCTCAAATTGCTCATCAGAGGACCATCTATCAACCCTGGAACAACTTAGGCAGAAAACAACCGAAATAAATCTGAAAACAGTCAGAAAAGATATTAGAGACTAAGTAATACGTTGCAAATATTGAATGCTAATATAACATTTTTTAAATGACTATTTTTCTGTTCACAAATATTGACATTTTAACTTTTATGATCTGATTAGTAAATTGATTTTAAAATGTCTTTCTTTTTCTTGTTTTGATTTTTATGCTCTTAATTTGCAAACATTTGTCAACTACATGATATGGAAAGCCTAAAAATAGCTGCGAACATGAGTACTGTAATGATACTATATATGCATATATTTTTATATATGCATATATATTTATGAATATATCAATTTACACATTCATGAATATGTAAACAAATATGCTTATTTAAAGAGCCATTTTTCAGGTAGAACATGTACAAATATAAGCATAATTTATTAAATATTATATTCATAAGTTATATTTAGGCAAGTTACAGAGCAACTTCAGTAGCAATTTAGAGCAACAGAGAAGAAGCAGAAGTTTGGGTGTGGGGTGGTTTTTATTTCTTTAGCAACAAACCAAATCAATGAGTCATAGAGGAGCATCTTCATACTCAGTAAAATAATGAGTGTAGCCTGAAAACTTCACGTATTGTTCTTCCTAATAATATCACAAAGCATGTCAAAGATTGGTTTATAGGGTTGATCCAGTGGGGCTGGATGGGAACAGGAGAATGGACTACAATACCCCTTCTTCAGCAGCCCAACTTGCCATCTTTCAAAGTCTCACACACGGTCAGTTCAATCAGTTTAGCAAAGACATATTCTGAGAGGAGTGCATCTGGCTCAGATGGAGCTACTCTTTTCATAGCAGCCCATATGGGGCTGTGTGTTTTAGATTTCTGACCCGTTTCTCACTCTGCCCCCACACTAAGTAGGCTGGGGATGTGCAAGATGCTGGGGGTGGGGGGGTTGCGGACACAGAGAGGGCAACTGACCCAAACTAACCAGAGAGATATTCCATGACATATAACACAATGATGAACAATAAAACTGTGTCAAGTTTAGGTTGATGGGGTTTTTCCCAAAGTAGCTGTTGCTTGGGGACTGACTGGGCATCAG
Organism: Eopsaltria australis; assembly: GCA_034509425.1. NCBI lineage: Eukaryota > Metazoa > Chordata > Aves > Passeriformes > Petroicidae > Eopsaltria > Eopsaltria australis. The sequence continues at coordinate 4,713,934 of JAVTVJ010000026.1, forward strand.
ATTGCTGATGAAAGGTGGTGAGTGATCGCCTTTGCATAACTTCCATTTTTTTTTTCATTTGTTTCTTTCCCTACAGTTATTACACTATCCTTATCTCAACTTTATCTCAACACAGGGGAGTGAATGAGCAAGAGACTGGATGAGGGCTTAGCTGCCAGCTGGAGTCAATACAGCACAGATGACAAGGAAAAACTGGTCTTTAACATTCTGATTAAAAAAATATTAAAAAATAGCTGGAAGGTGAAGTTAGGGTGAAAAAGAAAAAAAAAAGGACAAAAAAAAAAGAAGACCCCCAAACCACATTGCTCATGAGAATTGATACCATGAGATTTAGGGTCTTCACATCAGTGCTGTTAGCTAATGAAACTGTTTTGTTAGGGATATACTGGAAATTTCTTAATATGCATTTACTGAATCCAGATTTAAGGTCTATGTATTTTTCAACCAGAGTCACGGAACTGTTGTTAGAATCACTTGTCAAAATTATAGAGCCTAAACTTAGCAGGAAATTAAAATAAATTCTTTCTCATATTGTTAATCACTGATCCTAGGCTTTTTCAAATGCATGTTAGCACTAGGTATGGAATGATATTAGAGACAATTCAGGTCACACAGTTATTCTCTTAATCACTATCTCATATATTGAATGTTTCTGAAGCTACTCACAAAATAGTTATCTTTTGGCAGAATTTCACAATGGTAAACTAAAGTTTGATAAATTATATTTCTTCTCATTTGATTATAGAGAGTACTGATAATCCTTGGTTAGTTTTAGTATAGAGTCATCATTTGGTGTGAACTACAGAATTTATGAATCATACAAATTTTATGTATCATGCAAATTTGTTTCTTCAGCAGATAAAGAGCATACTATTGGTAGTGCTTCTGATTGTGCCTCTAAAAATGTTTAGCTGGGAAGGATCACAGCATGACATGCAGTGAACTTGGAAGTGCACACAGGCGTGTTTGATGCAACAAGAGTTTCAAAGAAAAATAGCTTCTATTAAAAAATCATTATCAGTTATTCAGCATCAATCCAATACTAACAGTTGTCTTAAAATAATAATAATAAAATAATAAAGATAAATCTCTGTATCTTGACCCACAAGCTTTTTCTTCTTATTTTCACCTCCTATCATGTTAGAAAGATGAGTCAGAGAGAAGATGATCAATGAGAAACTGCTAAGTCAAACTTAAATGAAGTACAAAAAGAAATAACAGTAAATATTAAGTAGTGTCTTCTCCCTCAAAAACATCATTATTTCATTCATAGAACATTTTTGTATTGATTGCAAACATAGTACCATAAGGTAATGTGAAGTTCACCACAAGAAATAAAAATGAAACTACATTAAGTAATTTTTATGATTAAAAGATGGATTCTGCTTTACTTTAAGAAATTTGACTTGTCTCCTTTTCTGAGCAGTGATAGAAAATTAATATAAGGACAGTGTAGGCCATTACTTTAAAAAAAAAGTTAGCAATCTCTTTGGCTTTCCCCTCTTATCCTCATTATCTCACTGAATTACACCACAGGTTCCCAATGAATTAATATTATCAAAACTTTATCCCATAACCTTTCTTAAATATCAAGTGATTCTACAAAATCTCCTAATATTACAGCTGATCTTTTTACAACTGTACCAGAAATGGCAGATTAAAAACTTTAATTCAGCTGACTTTTTGGAAGGATACCATTTTCTTATTTTCCACAGTTTCTCAATCAAAAACAATTAGAGAGAAACTTTTGTTAATTACGTATCTTGATGATATATAAGAGCATATCTGGCATAGGTCACTAGGTCTCCTTTATAAGAACCACCGATGAGATATCAAGCATATTGTGACTCAATATTAATGACAGAACAATGTTTTCTTTGCTGATGTCATATTTGTAACTTTAATCTTCTGGAAGTTAATCACTTAATGCTAATATAGTACTTGTCTCTCCCTAATAGCTGTGATCTTATGGTCTCTTTATTGTGTATCAGTGCACCCAAACATTCTTGCTAGGGTTCATTTTTCTCGTAAAGTTTTTACTACCCTGTAATTTTCAGGAAATTTTGCATTAGATGTTGGTGTATTCAGAATTCATTTACTGACCCAGAGGAATTGCCCAGTATGCCTTCCAGTATGCAGAAAACAAGTGTGCTGAGAAAGAGTACTGCAGTGGACCTAAAGTTCCTCATTAAAAAAAAAAAAAAAAAAAAAAAAAAAAATGCACTTTGTCCTGAAGAAAGTAACTGTTAAATATAAAGGGATTTATCTTAAATTTATAAGAGATGAATAAGGCATATGACTATATATGAATAAGAGATTGATAAGGTTTATATGAAAATAACACCTACATTTAAGAAATCATGAGAATTTATCTATACAGTGCTTTGTAGCCTTTTCTCTACAGGGGTAGGAATATTTTGTTCATATGCAAGAAATTACTAAGGCCCTGTGTTTGTCTTGACTGTAGGCAGAAATGTACATGTTTAATAGCTGCTTCTTCTTATAAATGAGTCCAGATACTTTCTTTGTATTTGGCCAATCAGTTAGACATATATATTCTAAATTTCCCTAGAGACTCAATTATTCTAAGGACCCAAGTGTTTTGTCGTATTCAGCCTGGATCTTCCAATGCTGGAAGCTCTCTTCTCAAGTGAGCTGGTTTTCTCATTTTTAAGCAAGTGATATTTTCACTTTCTAAGGAAATTCTACCCCTAGTTTTATTCAACTTTCCTACTACAACACTGAATAAATTTTCCAATATATTCAATCAAATATTGAGTATTCATATATCATGCCAATATATGCGTATAACATTCATCTAGGAAAACAACATAGTCAGTGTCAAATCTGACAGAATTATTTGTTGCCTTTCTTCCTTTTTCCTTCCCTTTTTCTGCCTTTATTTTCCACTAAAAAGTTAGTGATTAGCATAAAAACAATGATCTGGTTTGCATAAGAGTGAAACAAAAGTGATGTGTAAGGTACAATGCTTTTTTTAACTGTACTATCATAAAAGACATCTTCGAACTGTTATTAGTGCAAATCAACAAATGATTCATCAGTTACTACTTATCTTAAGGGAAGCAATAAACTGCTAAAACTGTCAGTAAAGGCCAAGTTCTCCAGAAGTTTTCCATATTGCATGCAATATAATATAACTCCAGAACATGTGCAAAGGAACATAAGTAACAAGAAGAATGAAACTGATATTTTTTTTGGTCCTATTTCCAAGACAGAAAATCTCTAAATCACAACTAACATTAATGTTCATCAAGTTCTTAATATGGCAGGCTCTTCTGTGACTACTTTCACTGTTGTAAGTCTGAAGTCTGGTTTATGCTCCTGACACGTCCTCATAAGTACCTTTATGAAAGTGTTAGTAGACTATCCTGGCAAAATGAAAGCTACCACTATTCTCTACCAGCTGTGATAATCACAACAGCTTCTCACACATCTTACACAGTGCAAGTGCTATATCAAGAAAGGTAACACTAAATTTACAGTATGTTCTATTATATGACAAGCTGTTTGCAAAAAAAATGTTTTTTCAAAGCTATAACCATATTTTATGGATAGCAAAATATCTGATGCCAAGTGTTTAAGCCTTATCAATTTATCTAAAAAGGAATAAAGATATATTGTACATGAGAAATTCTTATTCCTCGGTAAGTTTGAGAAAGACTAATGATTATATTTCTCTTTTATCTGAACATACTCTTTATTTGCTATACATAAAATAATTTAGGCAAATAGAACAGAGGCAAGTAAAGAAGCAACCAAACTTTGAAGCAAACCTTTATGAAACTAGGAAATTTAAGTATTGTGTTTATAGTTCCTCATTTTTGCAGAAATGTACAAAATACAGTTTTTATTACTACATTCCACTAATTATTTAGGATAATTATTTAAGAACCACAGAACTTCTTGACTTCAGTTGATTTAGTTCAAGAAAGTTTTCGAAAGAGTTGAGAGGTGAGAAAAATGAAAGCATTTCAATGAACAAGTGAAAAAAGATGCTTCAAACTGAGGAGAGATTTTATTAGACTAACTCCTCTGATTGGAAAAGAAAACTAAAGAAATCTTCCTGGTTGTCCTGGTTTGAAAGACAGGTGTCTGTTAAGGAAGGCAGGAACCTCCCTTGGAATGGGAAACTGTAACCCCTCTCCCTCCGAATTATTATAAATTTGAAATCAAGAGGCTCTCAGGCAAAGATATGGGAATGGGAATAACAGTTCTTTACTAATATCTAAAACAAAGCTAACAAATAACAACAGCTATGGTGTTAACCAACAAACAGAACCAGAAACCCAGTGGCAGCCTGCTCGGCTCAGGCACCTTTTCCCTTTGGTGCAGTTCCAGTCACAGCCTGCAGGGGCGCTCTGGGTGCGGTGATTCCCCGGTGGCTGCAGGGGGCGCTCCGGCGTGAGCTCAGGTAGCACACGGCAATGGCGGCTGCCCGAGGCACGGAGGGATGGAGGAGAGCCCTTGCTCCACAGACCCTCGGGGGCAGCTGGTGTCGGTGCCACAGCAGGATCCCCGGACACAGGGAGCTGGGACGGTAAGAGGTCCGGAGGTGCAGGGGGAGCCCCGCTACAATGTAGCGAACAACTCGGAGCGGCGAGGAGGAGCGGGGCAGAGGCAGGCTGGTGGCAGGCAGCTCCGAATGGGGCAGAGAGGAGAAGACTCACAGCAGACAGACCGGCAGCTCCGTGCTGGCTTCTCAGGGGGGCCATGGGTTCAGCAGACAGCAGCTCCGGCCGTCCAGCTCCGAGGGTCCCGAGCAAGAGGAGTGACCTCCCTCTGCCCTTGCTTTTTCAGTCTCCAAAATCTCGCGTTGTCAAGCTCTGCTTCCATGAGGGGCAATTCTACCCCACCCTGCCAAGGAGAAAGGCTCTAGCCTTGTGCTTTGTTCTCTTAAGTACTGAGCTATTAGTCTCTTAGCAACCCATGGGAGAAAAATTCCGGAGAAAAAAACTAAATCCAAACTCCAACACTGGTAGTATGAACAAAATCATGAGTGTTTTGAGACATTCATATGATAGGAGTATATTTTTATTTTGGGTAACTTCTGTGTAAGCCAAAGATAATCTTACAAATTTTTTTTCCACACTGGTTTTGGTAGGATCATTAACTAGAGGTTATGATTTGTGTTTGATTCCTGTATTTTCCTTCATACTTTCTCACATGTTTGTTACTTGTCCATATGACATTTTAAAGATCCACTATTTTGTCTAAATTTTTAAAGTGGTTTGAGATTAACACTTTTTCTTTGAATCCCCACTTCCTTGGTAATTTTTTTGTTAGAGTTTTTTGGTTTGGTTTGGTTTTGGTGGGGTTTGTTGTTTGCTTTTTTTTTTTTTTTTTTTTTTTTTTTTTTTTTTTTGTGCTGTTCAGAGTGTTTTAGGAGGCAGGGAGAGGAGGGTGAGGTTTGTTTGCTGTACAGAATTGGAAATGAGATGCTGAAGAACCGAAAGGGACCTGGGGTTCCTGGTCAATGACAAGTTGACCACGAGTCAGCAGTGCCCTGGCAGCCAGGAGGGCCAACCCTGTCCAGGGGGGCATCAGGCACAGCATCACCAGCCAGACAAGGGAGGGGATTGTCCTGCTCTGGAATGGCCTTACCTCGAGTCCTGTGTGCAGTTTTTGTCACCACAATATAAAAAAAGACATGAAGTTGTTAGAAAGTGTCCAAAGGAGGGCAGTGAAGATGCTGAAGAGTCTAGAAGGGAAGCCATAGAAGTTTCAGCTGTGGTCTCTTGGTCTGTTCTGCCTAGGAAGGAGGAGGCTGAGGGGAGACCTCATTGCAGTCTACAACTTCCTCATGAGGTAAAGCAGAGAGGCAGGTACAGCTCTCTTCTCTCTGATGAGCAGTGACAGGATCTAAGGCCTGAAGCTGAGTCAGGGGAAGTTTAGGTTCAATATTAGGTAAAGTTTCTACAACCAGATGGTGGTTGAGCACTGGAACAGCCCCTCCCAGAAAGTGGTCACAACACCAGCCTGACAGTTCAAGAGCACTTGGAGAATGCTCTCAGGCACATGGAGGGAGTCTTTAGGTATCCTGTGCAGGTACAGGAGTTGTCTTTAGTTGATCCTTGCAAATCCCTTATAATTCAGGATATTTTATGATTCTATGAGTTCCTGTGACAAGGACGGGATACATTTTACTCCTCCTGGCATGTATATGAAACAGATATTTTGAGGGGTCCTACAGAAAAAATAAATGATTGGTCTAATTCTTGGTGATCTGAGGGAAAGTGTTTCGTGCTTTGTCTTCATATTTAGAGCTACCTTCAGAATATTTTAAAATCTCAGTGAACTTTATCAGCATTTACAGCAAACTGAGAAATTAATTCTGTTATCTACACAGAATTTTCACTTGGGGCATGAAAATCAATAGTGCCTACATTGATTAGATTTGGACTTCAATTAACCTTTTGACTTGAAAGTTACCAAATCTGGAATTAAACCATATCACACTTTATATATATGTTTTAGGATTAATATTTTTATTAATGTTTATTTGTTATGTAGGAATGCCTAAAATTGTGGTGTCTGAAATTGTGTATTTCCCTTAGAATATTAGGCAGTGTCCTAAAAACAAAACAAAAAAATCCAAACAAACGAGACGTTCAATCAAATAAAAAGACAACACTCCTGTCTTAGAGTTTGGAAATTTAATAAGGAATTGTATTTCCTGCAGCTCTCAGAGTAACATAAGCCCTAACAGCTAAACTAGGACACAAGTAACTCTCACCATGCCTCTTTTTCTTTCTTTTTTTTTTTAAAGACATTTGTTCCTTTTGTAAAGCAGATGTAAAGCAAAGAGGCAACTGTTGCACAACTTTTGACCCTTCCATAAAGGATCATCCATGTAACTGATGAAATATGTTATATATAAATATATATATGCATTTTCTAAACTATTATAAGAGTCAATGAAATTATTGGAGTATTGATGTAACCAGCATAATGAAATTTTCATGAGGAAACCCCTCTAGGTTCATGTGTGTTTAAACGAAAATAAGATCAAAATGATTTATTGATTAGTTAATGATTCATAATTAGCAGCCAATCAGTGATTCATTTAGGATTGATATAAGCAGTACAATAGAGAAATCTCCATGTTAGGAGGTTTAAAAATGCTAAGAAACACTCATTATAGGCAATTCCGAAATGCTGTAGCATCACACCCATGCACATGCACATTCTCTCACAGACAGCGTGGGCTACAGCCACAAATGCCCATTTCCTGAGCATACAGGCTATCCCCCTTGCACACACCTTCTCTGGGAGATGTGGGTGTTCCATCTTTATGTGTATGTGTGCTGCTCCCCAGTGAGAACATATTTACCCATGGATGACAGGATTCAAGTTGTCATGCCATCCAATGACTCTGGCTGGCCAAGGCAGAGGTCCTGATATTATTAGAAGATTTCTAGCAGTGCATAAAAGGGTTTTGCAAACTGCTCTTTGCACTGTTACATCTCTCTCTCACAAATTTTACAACTTAAAATTTTTCACATTCTCATGCCACTCCTGTATAACTTTTCCAGCTCAATCAGTCTTAATTTCTAAAGTCTCAGTATCATACCCAGACCAGTCTAGATTGTCCGATGGTCATCTTCACCTTTAAAGGCATCAGTTTGGGCAAAGGTGCCCTCAGGAAGTTTTGCCAATATTCACATACCTGTCTGAACAACTGCCAGGCCATGGGTGGTCAGTGGAAGAATTCCACAGTAGTGACTAGAATTACATCTGAGAAATTGCTTCCGTCTACCTTGCAGTAGCAGAAAAGAAACTGAAGCCTTAAAGATTTGGTTATGTTCAAAGTCAGCTAGAGATTTATTTTAAGATATAGCCCAAGAAACATGAAAAAAATGCCACTATTATGCTCTTCTTGTTATTGAAGATCAAATATTGAAGATCTCTCTCAGTAAGATCTTGCTTAAACACTGAACTGGCTTGAAAGGAAAGGAGTGACAAAGGGATCCACATAGTTTCTTCCCATGACAACCTTTCAGACACAGACCACAAACCTATCACCACCTCCAAATTTTCTGAGCATTTCTTTACCCTTGATGTTAGTATCAGCCATGTCGTAGTAACAGCAAGCTTGAATAAACTTCATGTACTTTATCCTAAGTTCAAATTGTCCCAAAAGTTCAAATATTCAGTTTGATCATCCATGCACCGAGAAACAATATTTTGGGTTTATTTATCAAACAAAAAGATTTTATTAGATGAACCCAAAGTCGCATTATAATTCATATATGCATACTGCCTGAGAATGAATAAAGGAGAAATTCTCAAAATTTTTTTTTTGTTCATTGATTTTACTAAAATGAATAAAAGCTTTTCAACCCTGTAGAAAAATATTGGTATAGAGATGTTCAAGACAAATCATCAGGCACTCAGATAAATCATTTATTCTGTCTGACATGCAGCACTACCAACTAAAATTTAGGACAACCTAGAGGTCACATTTGGAGAATCTACATGGAACTGAATAATAACTATTAATCATATACGAGTATACTTTACTTTTTCTCTTGATGTCTGTTTCCAAGTACTCTTCACTCTTTCCAATAAGTTGTAAGCATATACTAATAAATTATATGACACACACAATTGCAGCAGCTAGCTTTATATAAGTGGATTGGGAGCAGAATGGGGATTAGCAATCGGATACAGAACCTTTATTAAAGCTATAGCTAAAAACTAGTTTCTCAATCTATGTTACAAAGGAGTAACAGTAAGAGCAGAAAGAAGTTTCATTTACAGAGCTTGTAATATAAGACATACATACAAAATTAGATAAGTTAATGAATAGGCATTGGTGGGCATAGAGAACAGAAAATACTAAAAAAAGTATATAAAGAAACTTCAAGACGTACTTCAGGTCCTGGGTGTAGCAGAGACATCTGAAATAAATCACAAAATAAATTCATAGAAAACAGATTTTTATTCTGAATACTAGTGAAAATATTTCTTAAAATATGATGATAATAGAATGCATTTAGTAGAAGAAAACTTATTTAAATATTTCTATGTAAGTCAGATTTCTACATGTAGAATTTTAGAGTGGTCTCTTTGAAGGTATATCTGATACACCTTTTAGATAAAGAGCTGATTTTTTCGTCTTCCAGAATTCAGGTCAAAAAAGGTTAAGTTAAAAGTAAATTAAAGTTCTGTAAGCAGGGACCTTATGATGAGGATTCTGTGGAAAGTTCTGTGATAGCAGCATTGTTTATCTACAACTCTACAAACCTCATTACAATTGTCAGTTTTATTTAATGAAGGTTCTGTGATATATTAGAGACTAGATTGCAGTGGTTATAGCAACTGGTATATAAGTTTATTTCTTTTCTATCTGAGTGTAGTTTTTAACTTGTGGTGAGTAAATAGGTAATGTTGCTATGCACTAATAAAAACAGCATTAAATGCTTCCTTACTTCCAAGAAACTTAAGCAAGTTAAAGCACCTGATATGGCTGTATTACATATATGCATAGATTTGGCAGCAACTGCCAAATTCTGGAAAAATTTTCATTATACAAACCAGTAACTTCAAGTCACCTCCTTCAGGATATTGTCTGACACCAAATCGGTGAAGAAATATAGTAAGATATTCTAAATTCTGTTGCCTATAACACTTTATCATCCTGGCTGCAGACAATAAAGGATGATCCAATATGCTGCAACTGATATAAGGAGTTTTTTGGTTGACAGCTGGTCCAAATGTCATTTGAAATAATGCACTTTTTCATGTATTGCAAACTGTAAAGCAGTTTAGATTTGTGGCCTTTTAATGTTTGAAAAATATGCTTACAGTGGTGTAGTGTGATGTATTGTGGTTTCAAATGCTAGGTAACCTTAGTTAACCCTACATGTTCTTTTATCGTGTATGGCAATAAATCAAAAAATAGCATCCCTGTAAGTTTCTTCTCTTCCCCAAATTACCTTATCCTTGCTATTGTATCCTACATGGCCTCTCACCCTACTCCACCTTTCTCTCTTACTTTCTTCTTTGCCTCCTCTTCTATCTGACACTACACTCAGTTGCTTTAAACTTTTTTGTCTGTAAACTAGTCCTATCAAGCTTTTTGTTTCATACAAAAGACTTAACCTTTTATCCTGTAAAATTTTACACAATTGAAAGTGTAAAATTGAACCTTATAAAAATGTACTTTGAGGATTGATTATCTGAACACTTTCTACCACTCATCAGGAAATGATGCCTACATTTTAATTACTTTTTTTTGTGACTGCATGTTTTTTTTGTCTTAGAATGTTTGTACTTTATAATCTGATATGCTCACTCTGATGGAGTAATTACAGTGGATAAGGATCCAAGTGTTTTTGCAAGAAACAAGGAGAGTTGGAATAAAAGGGCTCTGCAGATCAGAACATAGATGCAAATTTCACAAGAGTCCAATGTTCTTCGGCTCAGTCACAAGACTGATGGATTGCTCTTCCAATTACTTAGCAATATATGCATTTTGACATTTTTTAAAGAAGAAATCACTCTTTCACCTTGATCCATTGTGGAATAGGAAAGAAATAGGAAATTTATTCACTGAGTTATATCAAGGCTCCTATGGAGAACTGCCCTTCATATTCTGATAATTCTGCCTGCTAAAGCTTCTTCTTGTCCACAAAACTCTCCTAGTGAGAAAGTGGAGAAGTTAGCTTTCCCAGATCAGGCTGTACACTCTAAGTTGTTGAGAGTATGATGTTAAAGCAGACAGGCTTAAGGATAAGTATAAAGGAAATAAATCATAAACAGTTTAAGCTTCATACTGGAACAGACTCAGTGTCATTAATCATTCAGTCAAGAGACATTAATAAACATTCAATGTTTGAATGAATAACTAATGCCAAACACTGCATGTGTGCCAGACTCTCTGGTATCCATCCTGCAGCAAAATAATTCTGGAGCAGAACGATTGGTAGAATCCAAGCTGAAAAGTTTAACTTAGGATGTCTTTGTTTTGTTTTTTTGTCTGTTTGAAGAACAAAATAAAGGTTAGATGAATACAAGTGCACGTTAGAGAAGGGAATTATTTGAAAAATAGAATGTAGTCACTTTGGACCTGCACATGATTCCGGAACAGTCTAAGGAGAACTACACAGAACATGCATACTACAAAGAGAGCAAGACATAAGAAAATAAATTTGAAACAGAAGCCCCCTTGTAGTCTGTAAAGCTATTAAATGTAGAGATATATTAATTCTGAAGGAATTCCTACAAAGATTATTAAGGAGTATCAACTAAAAATAAAACTATTGAAAAGAAACCATGGTTTAGCTCTCCATTACCCGTGATCAGGAACATAACATTTATTTCTTGCAAATTGAGTATTTTTGATCTACCATATATGCTGTCATACTGAACCATGCAGCATAATAATACTACTTGTGAATGAGGTAGAGTCTACTGTGCCACAGTAGAGGCATACAACAAAATTGGAGTGACAAAGAGCTTTCTTACCTGCACTGGGTTTGCACTGCAAGGTTTTGGTAAAGCGGTGCCTACAGGGTTGTCTTCTGTGAGAAGCTGCTGGAGGACAGACTCACTGCTGGCCAAGGACAAGCCCATCAGTGATGATAGTAACACCTCTAGGAAAATATATTTAAGAAGGGGGAAAAGTTTCTGCACAGTGTGCAGCCAGTAGAGAGGAGTGAGAATATGCAGTCTCCAATGTCAGTGAGGAAGGAGGGGCAGGAGGTGCTCCAGGTGCTGTAGCAGGGATTTCCCTGCAGCCAGTGGTGCAGCCCATGGTGAGGCAACTGTGCCCCTGCAGCCCATGGAGATCCATGGTGGAGCAGAGATCTACCTGCAGCCCCTGGAGGAACCTCCACCCATACAGGTGGATGTGCCCAAAGAAGGTTGTGACCTCATGGAAAGCCTGTGCTGGAGCGGGCTCCTGGCAGGATCTACAGAGCCGTGGAGAGATGAGCTCACTCTGGAGCAGGTTTGCTGGCAGGATTTGTGAGCCCATGGGGTACCAGTTGTAGAGCAGCTGGTTCCTAAGGGACTGCCCCCCTAAGGGACCCATGCTGGAGCAGTTCATGAAGAACTGCAGCCCATGGGAAAGACTCACACTGGAGAAATTAAGGCAGGACTTTCTCCTGTGGGATGTACCCCACACTGGAGCTGGAGAAGAGAGTGAGGAGGAAGGAACAGCAAAGACATCTGATGAACTGACCAAAACTCCTATTCAGTGCACCACTTGGGTGGGAGGAGCTAGAGAAAACGGGAATGAAGTTGAGCTCAAGAAGCAGGGAGGGGTGGGCAAGAAAGTATTTTTAAGATTGGTTTAGCTGTGCACATGTGGAAAGTCTAAACCATGTAGAGCACAAGTTGTATAAAGTTTTCATCTTGATTTTACAGAATCAAGATGAAAAAAGACTAGAGAGGCAGTCAAATAAAACTGTAAGCAAAACCTGGCCTTAGAAACTGTCTCAGTAAATGATTAATCTGAGATAAAACCGTGAGAAATGTATATACATATAAATTTATATACTTGCAATAAGAGGACTAACTCCTGTCAATAAAAAGAAAACTACAAGATGGATCCAAGCACATAATCATTAATAATAAAGCAAATAAATAGTTAAAGATATAAACAAGAAATTAAAGAATTATCTGGTTCTTGAAAAAATATGTGGCCTAATAAAAAGTAATGGTGGTAAAGGTCATACCTTGAGTATGAACTTCTCTGCTTCTCATTATTTGGCAACCATTACATAAAAGAGAAAATAGCAAAAGCGCACTAACAAAAGCATTATAGAAGAAACACAGACAGTGTTTGGTGAAGGTACCAGAAGGTTACTCTACAAAAATTGAAATATAAGCATTCTGTTTTATGTACTCAGTACCTAGGACTACCACTGCCTTGCCTGGTAAAAGGAGATAATTGTAAGAGGCAATAATGTCATGCTGAACACATCTTTCTGGCTCTCATCTTCCCGTCTTCTTTGTAGCCTTCTTGTTACCCTGCAGAACTGTTTCTGGAACCACTTTTCCTTCCTACCTCTTTCTTTTTTTCTTTTATTTCTTTCAAAGCAAATAACTGTGATGAGTATTCTTGTGTTGGTAATTCCACTTAGAGAAAATTCTTTTCTTCTCTGGCTTTAGCTTTGAACTATTGCTTGCTTTTTCAAGATGAAATTCCTTCTTTCAAAATATGACAAGGGTACAAAGCCACCCATTGTTCCCTTTGCTTATCCTGAGTGAGGGCAGCTGACTTCCTCATCCCTTTTAAAATGTTACTGGTGTTTTCAAGTATCACCTTTCCTCTGAAGAGTATTTTTCTTGTCTTCTGCAATTGTAATTTTTTCAGAACACTGACTGAGTATCATTTTTATTCAATGGCAAAACTTATATGTACTTCCTTGAAGTCAGGAACTTCCTCTAAATAGGTGGAACAGAGTAAATGAGTTGGGATGATAATAAATGCCACCCTAATTGTCATATTTTATTTCTGTAGATCTACAGCAGAATGAGCAGATACTTGAAATGTTGCAGGCGTATGGCAGGAATGTTTCTAAAACTCTGTTCAAAATGTGCTTGGTGACAGTGGTAATAAGATTTCTGAGCATAGGATGATGTAATGTGCATAGGTATAATCCTTACAGCAGCTTTTGTTCCATGAGGTGTCTGAATTTTATTTAAGCAGACATCCTGTCTGTAGGTCAGCCTCAAATATTTCACTGCAATTTCACATGCAGTAATCTGACTCTATAATTTGAAGTCCTTAGAAATACATCTCTATAAAGCCCTTATACTGCTCTGATTTAAGGTCAAAACCACTTGTCTCAAAACCACTTTGTCATTTCTCCTAAGACAGATCCGCATATCTCTTCTGCATGATCAGAGATACTCTATTTGCTCCACATGCTGAGCTATGGAGGAAAAATTGCTTAACCAAGGAACAGGCATCCCTGGATGGGAAAAAAACCTGACTTACCGTTTAGGACTCAGAACAAGGAGTGAGAGATATGGTAGGATTAGATATGCCAAAGGGGAAGTCACTCATGGATGAGTTTTAGGCCTTGACCAGAACAGCGTTTAAATTAGGACTTGGGCATTTCTTAGAAAAGTGTTCGCAGGCACAGAAATAGCCTCACTTTGGGTAGCCACAACCACTACTAGCCATGTGAAGCTTCATTGTTCCCCTCTTACAGACTAATATCAAATTTTAATCACAAGTACTTTTAGTTAATCTATTTACATTTTCATTAGAAGGGAAACACATACGTTCTTGCACATGTAGGCCTAGTGGGAAGCATAAAGAATTTATTTTAGACCAGGGCCTATCTCAGCTCTCTCTCCATCTCAGGATTTCTGCTGAGAATGCAGGAAGAACCTCATAAAGCTGAGACATCTAGCCTTACTTAATTGAAAGTGACGAATAACATGACTGTTACTGCCTGGAATTCCCTTGTGCTCAGCCTAACACAAAGATTTGGGAGCTATAGTATCAGATCTTATGTCTACCAGACCAATTATCTTGATTCTGTTGTTTATCAGCTAAAACGCACAATAGGTAAAAGAGAGTGAGCTGCCACAAGCCCTGATTCCAGTCCTATTCTAAAACCTTCAGAGTGAATGCATGATAAAACACTACATATGATATTAAGGGGTTTAGGTACTGAAGTGAGAGAATGTATGTAAAATAAAACCAATAGCATCAATGGAGGTTTAACAAAAGTAAATATCATTACTTGCACTGCCACCCACTTGTATGGCTTTTGCTGAGATAGAAATAATTTTAAAAACACTTACCCCCTCTTGTTTGCATGCTTGAGGAAAATGATAAAAGCATTTTAAAAGCATGTGATTCTTGTACACAGGAGTATCTACACATAGCTCTACAGAACTACACATCCCCATCAAACAAACAAACAAAAAAAATTAATTTCAGGCTTATACAAGTTCAGTCTGATCTTTTGCTTAAATTCCCCCATTAAAAAAACACTTACAGAGCTTTTCAGATCATTTAATTACATCATAATTGATCAACACTTTAATAATTAATGAAAATTATCTGTGATGGCTCTGCATAAGAATGTGAAAGGATAGAACCACCAAGTCAGGCTAAAGATTTAACCTTGTTTCTTTATCCAAGACTACCAGCGGATGTTAAAGGAAAAATATAAAGGGGTATCTGCCCCACTGTATCCTATAATCA
The DNA here is from genome assembly GCA_034509425.1 of Eopsaltria australis. Taxonomy (NCBI): domain Eukaryota; kingdom Metazoa; phylum Chordata; class Aves; order Passeriformes; family Petroicidae; genus Eopsaltria; species Eopsaltria australis. The sequence goes on from JAVTVJ010000026.1 coordinate 4,729,130, forward strand.
CTTCCAAGAAGCAATCACCATGCTTCATAATCTGGATACCCCTTCTCAATTAGTTCCCTTTTAATTTCATTTATATATTTTAGACTTAAGACTCTATAAACATGAGAAATATGTGAAATGTGAAAAAATACTTTTTACTTTATTTCTCCTCCTATAAATTTCTTCATGTGTATACTGATTCTTGCATTTGACAAAATACCAATTGTTGCTTATTCAAATTCTTTATAATATTCTTGAATTGACAGACCAGCATCACATCTCCTTTTACTCATCTCTTTTATTTTCAGTCTACCCCATTTAATCTTAACTTAATCTTTACTTATCCTATGCTTCCAGTTATCTACTTTACCCTCTTTGCTTTTTGCAGTTCTGTTGTCTCCCTGTCCTTGGGTGACCTTGGGAATTGGAATGATCAGAATTACATTTTCTATTTAGCATGTTGTTACATTATAGGCTTATATAGGGAAAGAAGGTTTTTTTTTTTCCCCCAGTGTACATAGAGTGCTGCATAGTGGACCCAATTTCCACAAGATTATCTCTTTATGTCAGAATAAAAGAGAGGAAATTAAATACATGGTGACTCTAAGAGTAAGTTCTTACCTAGTTTTATTCAATCTTGGGATTTTAAAAACGGAATTTCTTGTGAAGTAGAGCTGAGGCCAGGAAGTTAATGGGAAATATAAAAAACAGCCTGGTCTTTTTACTCACCGACTGAATCTATCTAACAAACAAAGTAACACTCACTGACCTGAATGGCCATAGAAAAAATGCAGGAATTGACTTTCTCCATGGGGTACTTAGTAAAACAGAAGAGCAATATACAGAAAAAGTTAAATCCTTAACTAAGAATACATGAATTAAAGAGACTAAACTGAACCAGTTGAATAAAATTGACCTACAGTTGCTACAAATCCAACTCATTCCAACCTCTGGTGAACTGTTATAGAGTCCATATCTTTCAGAAGACATTTCTGTTTTCTCTAGAAGTGAATATATGAATACATAATATTCATAAATATCATAAACATAAATGTATAACATATTTATAGTGAATATTTTTATAAGGTATATTACTATATGACACGTTCCATATATAATACATTGCATATATTATTATATTATTTTTCAACAATATTTATTGTATTTGCATAATAAGTTCATATATATCCACACAACACATTTTCAGGCTTGTAGATTTTCATGTAATGTTTTGCTCATAATTTATGTGAGATACAGCAGTAAAATTGCTGTAATGATCAATAAACTTGTTTAAACCTCCAGTACTGACTGTGCTGTGGCAGCTCCACTGGTTTCCAGCTGGTGGAAATCTCAGCTGGCAATATCATTCCTGGTTCAGTGTGTACTTTCTCTTTGGGTGCATGTTGCCAAGATTGGTGCTGGCATTTGAGTTTTCTCTGCTTAGTGCAGGACGGAAATGAGATTAAGAAAGATTTCACAAAGGGTTGTAATGTCATGCTAGGGATGGATTTTACTGTTCCCAAGGAAAAAGTTGCCCAGAAATCAGAAATGAATCAAAATAAACCAGCTTGACTGGAAGGTTCCAAGTTTAGTTTTATAAGATATTAACTCCATGTTTTCTCTATTTTTGGTCATGTTTATTTGGAGTTTATGTAGAAATTTATCTTGATTGATGTGATAAACTCAGGATATACATTTTTAGGATTTCCATTCAAAATTTTTAAAGAAAAAAGGAAGAAAGAAATGTAGAAATAAGAAAAAATATGAAAAAGGAGAGGAAAGACAGAAAAAAGGAGAGTGTATTTAATGGTGCTGCTGTTTGGGAGTACATCTACAACACTTACTGTGAAAACAATTATTGGGTGTGTTACGTGCTATAAAGCCATGTTAAACTCTAAGTTTAATTTCTGAAATACTTCATCTTATCTGACATTGGTCAGAAAGCTGGAAGTCTGGTTTCAAGTCATGTTCTGAAGTTTTCAGATTGATGATGGAGCACAAAGCACAAAAGATTTTTATTTCTTCTGGACCTGTTTGTTGTGTCTTTGGTTTTTTCCTTGAAAAAAATCAAACAGTCCCTCCACCAAACACATTAGCATAGTAATTGTAAAAAAATTTAAATTTTTTCACATTTTTCTCCGCTTACAGTCACTGACATTTAGGAACTCCCCAAGCTCTCCTAATCAAATATCTGTGAAAACCTAGACTAAGAAAAAAATAGCTTAGAAATTAATCACATGTACCAGAAAGAGCTGGAATATGCCTGACAAGTTTTACTTTTAATTTCTTTTATATATGTACTATTTTTCTCTTTACCCTTCTGTTTCCTCTCTGATAAGGAATTACACCACTCTTTCTGCAAGGTCAGGAGAGCAGTAGCAATGGACAAGTGACAGGCTGAAGGTTGGAGCAACTAAAATTTAGCTGTGACCTTCATGGAAAATCTGAGTCCTCCCACAGCACAGAGGGCAGTAATAATGGGGTATAGGTTAGGGTAGTTAATTATTTTATGAAGCCCATGAAATTTAGCTTAAGGGGAGGAGAGATAAAAACATAAAAGCAAATAATAACCCAATCCTCTACTTAAATAACTTCTCCCATGTACACAACCCTTTGTAAAATATGTTGTTTCTGTGGATACACAGGGACAACATTTTTGAAAGTTAGTGGCAGATGTTTTCAGGTATTCTGAAAAACTTATTGTTTTGTTCCTAATAAGTAATAGCCAGTGCCTGCACAAGTCATTAGGTAACATAGTTAAAACATGAGAGACTCTGAAGCCAAGGTCACAAAAAGGAACAGTATTTACACTTGGGGACTTTGGAATCTTTGTTTCCTTACCCCAATAGCTCAGCAATCACAGGCTGGGGACAACAAACAGCAGGAGATTCTGTCTCACCCCCATGGACTGATGTTCTGCAATCACAGTGTCCTAAATAACATGGCTAAACCACTCAGATGCCTTCAGTCTTACTGCCAACTTTTCTGTATTCAAGATATTATTGAAGCCATTCTAGCGCAAGTGTAAGTTATAGATTAAAGAGCTCTTAGCAAACATTTTTGCTGTGTGTATTGGATGGTCGTGTCCAGGTTTTGACTGTGGGGAGGGTGCAGTTCTCTCTCTGAGAGGCCAGGAGCTGCCCTGTGCCAGACACAGCTCCAATGGGCCAGAGCTGAGCCCAGCAGCCACGCTGGTGGTTCATCTAATAATAACACATTTAAGAAATGCCCAAAACACCAGAGAGCAGGGAGAAAATGAAGTTTTAGACAGAACAGTGAAACCACCAAGGTCAGGCAGGAAGGGGAAGGAGGTGTCCAGGCAGCAGAGCAGAGGTGGCCCTGTGGAAGCAGGTTGATACAACGGGAACTGCGTCTGGTGAAGAGCCCACTTCAGAGTAACTTTATCCTGAAGGACAGGGGAAAGACTCATATTGCAAAATGAAGAAATGTGAAGAAGAAGAAGGAGCAGCAGAGAGGAACAGTTATGAACTGACTGAATCCGCATACTCTCTATACTTCTTGAGCTACAGGAAGGACACAGATGAGTTGTGAATGAAAAAGTGACATGAAGACGAATAAAAAAGTGGAGACAGGGGTCATATGTTGTTTTAATTTGTCTCTAATTTTCACCATACATGCCTATTTCAATTGACAATTACTTACCTAACTCCCCTAAATCAAGTCTGTTTTGCCAAGGACAGTAATTTCTTACTAATCTCCCTGTCTTCATCTTGAAATTAATGATCTTTTAAATCTTGTTTTCTCCCCTTGTCCTCTTGAGAAGGATAAGTGAGAGAGCAGCTGGGTGGGCATTTGGCAGCTGGTGCACCCTGTAAGCAAGACTTAAAAATACTACATATATATCACTGAAAGCTAAATACTCATCACAAAATTTTCAGGCTTCACATTAAATGTTCCACATTTGCAAACTTCAGGGAGAAGTGGAAACATATTTTTTATAAGAAATTATTTTTATTCTGTTGAACTTCAGTTATTGGTTATTTATAGATGGCCAAGAAGAGGCAGCAGGATTCTTTATTTTGATGGAGATTCAGGTTTTTTATCCCAACCCTATTATTCAATGTCTCTAATTGTGACTTTGACTCTTTTCAGGTTAGTGATTGGGTATCTCAATTTTTTTTGTTCTTAGTTTTATGATAAACTTTTCTATAGGCATGGGACACATCATATTACTGAGGGCCATAAAACATATGATGTCTTTAAAAATGGATTTCCATTGCAAAACTCATATCCCTCTACATCAGTAAGAACTAGCAATACAAGTACCTAAACAATGAGAAGTGAAAAACTCAATTACAGAAAGTGCTTTCACTGTCATTTGTTTTTTTTAACCCTTCCCATAATACCACTCTGTTTTTTACCAAAAAGTAGAGATGTTCAGAGCTACAATAATATCCCTGAGCTTCTATCAATATGCTGTTTATAAGTAATGGCTTCCATTTTCAGTCCCCAGCATGTTTTCCTATGCCATGAATCTGAAAACGGACAATGGGAACCAGTTGCTCCTGCAGAGCTACAAATGGCTTTGTACATGAGAACAACATTTGCTGTGGAACAACATTTTGGTTCTTCATGATACATGTCCATCCTATGTTTTCTAAATGTTCTCTAAATTTGGGTTCCTCCCACTTGATTCCAACATTTTTGTTAATGGGGTTATGTCATTGTCTTCAAGTTTGGCTAAATAAATATAGTACAGTGGGAATTGACAAAATGTTCAGTGAAAAAAAGGGTTGGGTTGCTATATATATATATATATATATATTATATCCTGGTTTTAATTAGCTATTCCATTAAGAAAAATGTTGACACATGTGTGCCTTCATATAATACATTTATACAAATATGTATAAAAAAATGTTCAGAGCAGTCATGGTTCTGTCTACTAGATCTTTCAATATGAACTCTTATGTTCTTTGTTGAATACACTGCTCCTATTAGTAATTTTGATAGATTAATTTCATTTTCAAGTTTTTTCAAAAATAGTTTCCTTGTTGGAATATCTATCTAAATAGAAAGTATTCCATTTTTTTCTTACTATTACTATTACTCTATTTGCATTCTTAATTTGCTAGTATTGAAAAACACACAGCAGCATATATTGATCAGGAACAAAACAGCTTCTGTTTTACAGTATTTTGTATTTTGTTTGCATTTGAATATATTCCCAAGTCACTCAAAGTATCTCTTTCATTGTCCCTAATTGTCACACTAATATTTTCACCACACTGATACATTGCTACAAAAAAAGTTTTTATCAAAGACCAAGTTTTTTTAGTGCAGTGGTCCTCTTTAGTAAAATCTGTTTTAATGGAAGAGAAATAATAAATTTAAAACAGAAAAAAATAAAAAAAGAAGGGGTTGTCTTACACCTACAGAAAATAGTTTTGTAAATGTCATGCATCACTTTTAGAAGTGATTGGATTAGCCTTAGTTTGGTCTTTTAGCTCTGAAGTTGAAATATTCTTTAAATTAGCTTCAATTGATGAATGTTGACTTGGTCTATATTTTGGTAATACGAATAAGAAGGAATAAGACAGTACTGGTGATAAAAAGAAGAAAGCAGGAAGCAGTTCAGCCATATCTCTTCTAAGTAATTTTTAAAAGATAAGGAAAAAGAACCTGTACAATCTGTAAAGTGCACATTTTATTAGTTAATTTGGTTTAAATAACTGAAAAGTTTGATATTTCCCTCTGCATAAATTAAATACAACAAATCTTCTAGTTAAGAATATACTTCAGAGCCTGGTTTGGACAGTATTGGTATTAAAAAAAAGATGAGGACTAAAAGCTTATTCAGCATGCAGTCACATTTCTATACCATACACGTCTGCAAAGTCTTATAAAATTCTATTACAAGGCTATCAAATTTAATCAGCTAGTCAGTTTTTAGCCGAAGTCTTGCACTCCCTACATCTTAAACCTGTCATACTAATACAAAACAGGCACTAGCTGTTTCCGTTTTTTAAAATCTTATTTTGATCACATAAATAAGTAAAGCAAAAGATTGCCTTAAGCCAGGCTGGTTTTCTTGCTTGTCATAAAAGCAACCATTTCCCTGCAATCTTCCTCTTCTTCACAGCTCTGTCATTGCAGTACATTGAGACTACACGAATATGTGGAAAGATGCACGTGGCTCAGTGCTTCAGTGGAGGGACTCAGGCTCCCTAGAAGGAAAGGTCTGGGGAGGTGAGAAGAGGGATTTATCCTTTATGTGAAATAGCTGGATTACACAAAGGTCTGCCTCTATGATTTGTCCAGAAACTGGTCAAGAACTCACAGGAGGGGAGCCATGGGCAGCCCAGCACAAGTGTTTTTGTAGTCAGAATCCATTATAGACCTCCTGATCAGAAAGTAGATAAGGCCTCACGTGCACAGGCCCTGCTTCTCATGGGGGTCTTCAAACACCCTAACATATGCTAGACAGACAATACAGCAGGACTCGGGTAATTTGAAAGACTTTTATGATGTGTTGGAGACAACTTTCTGGTCCAGATAACTGAAGAACCAGCAAGAAAAGTGCTCTGCTGGATCTGACTGTCATGAACAAAAAAGAACTGTTCAAGGATGTGAAAGTCAGGGTAGCCCTTGACTACAGTAGCCAGGAGATGGTGTTCTGAATCCTAAGAGGAAATAGTTCAAGCTTAGTCCTTGGGAATGTGATGGAGAAAATCCACCTGGGATCTAATTCCAAAAACATGAATGCGGCTGATTGCGTGGGCCGGCCAGCTGCCCACCAGGGTCTCAGACAGCAGCCCCACGGCGTTTACAGGCCAGTGTCCCCGACCTGAGCAGGTTCCCTGCTGTCGGACCTTAAGGTCCCTGGCCGCAGGCTGCATCCCCCTTTGCGGTGGACATTGTAACCAAAGAGCCGGAGTATCGTGGGAGGGTTCTTTCACCCTGTATAATAGAGAAACTTTAACGCAGTGTTACCAGCTCTCTGGGTATCCAGGCAACAGACCTGGGGTGCCCTCTGCATCAGACTTTTATTGAGGGATTACAAACCCATCACTGACGGGCTCAGGGGAGGAACCAGGGAGGGATCAGGGGACAGGAACCAACTGGGAAGGGAAGGGGGAGGAGAAGGGGAGACCGGCAAGGTGATGACACAATCAAGTACTGAGTAACAGTGAACTTTCTGGAGCCTAAAGATAATAGACAGGAGAGTGGCAGGTGGGGACAGGGTAGCCAGCCCCTGGGAAGCCCGGCCCATCCACAGGGCAAACCACCCAGGGCTCTGCCCCGGTGGAGTCCCCAGCCCTGAGCTTCCTAGCGAGGGGAAAAGGGTTTTTGGAGACTTTTAACCACTGCAACACATGAAGGGCAAAAAGGTGGTCAAGAGTAGTCAGTATGGACATATGAAGGAAAATTCATACTTTTACAACCTCAGTGAAGTGATGGTTTGATAAGGGAGAGCAGTTCGTGCTATTTAACTTCAACTTACAAAATTTTCATCACTATTTCTAATAAACTTCTCATAGAGAAGCTAAGAAAGATAAGGAGACCGTGAGGTGAATTGAAAACCCACTGAACAGGCAGGTCTGGAGAGTTACGATGAGCAGTGAAGGGTTCAGTTGGAGTCCTGACATGGGTGGTACACCCCAGGGGTCAACACTGGGACCAGTGCTGTTGCAACATTTCATTAAGACCTGGAGGAGGAGACAGAGTGCCCTCTCAGCAGTTTCAAAAATACTGAACTGGGGGAACTGGCTGGTACACCAGGTTGTTGTGCTGCCATAAAGAGCAGCAATCTGCTTGTTAGGCTTCACAAACACAGAGAGATGAATCACATCAAGTTCAGCAAGGGGAAATGCAAAGTTCTGCATGAGGAGAAATAACCACAGAGACAAGTACACACTGAATAGATTAACAGCCACTGACTGCAGAATTCTGGGACAGTCCCTTTTAGGGAAAAATAGTAAGACATTCACCACTAATGTGTCTTAACTGCCTTGCTCAGTTCTCCTTGACTCTAAGGTAGCAAACATCTTCTAGGTACTGTGTGCACTGATGCAATGTAAGTCCAAAAGAAAATATGGTAAAGATACTGCCATGTCCAAAATCGTTCATGCTAAACTTAGTAGATACACTGGGCAAAGATAGCAGATCATGCAAACTACGTGAGATTTGAAACTGACTTCATTCCATTTAGATCAGTGTTTTACTCACTGATGTCTAGTTGTGACATACATTTTTAACACAACACCAGAAGAAAAATTGGACTTAATAATAGTTTTCCACATACTTAGTCAGGAGGAGAAGAGAAGGAAGCAGCTGCAGAGCTCCTGGAGGTAAAAGAACTTATGGAATTCCTTTGTTCCTCCTTTCTGTGTCATATAAGGCTGTGTGTCATGAAGCAGCTACTTAAGACATCTTTCCCACATGCTGTATTAGCAAAAAAGATGTAGGAAGTTAGTGACAGTGAGACATGACAACAAAGTGTATTAAGCTTGGAGGTGGGCTGCAGAACTGAGCTCAGAAATGCAGCATGCTTTTTTTTAAGCAATACCATTCTAATAGCTGATTTGAGTGAACCTGATCAAATTACATACAATGTGCCAGTGCATTCGTGTGAAGAACACAATCTTTAGCTAATTATTCAAAGAAGTCCATACTAATGCAGTCGGGCCACCAAAGGAGAACCCTGGGCTGGAAAAGACAATCAGTTTCAGCAGCTGCTCAAGACAAGCAGCCATTCCTTTTTATTTCAGAAATTTTAAATAATGAGCTGCTCAAGGATGCAGAGGGGGAACAAAGATGCTAAGAAGAAAAGAAGGAAGAAGAAGGAAGATAAAAATCAGTGTACTAGAATAGTGAAATTGGAACGTATGTATTATTTTCTGCTAGACACTAAAACTTAGGAAATCTAGCAAATAAACTTGTACAACAGCTGTGCCTATCTTAGTATTTCTGCTGCTATCCAGTTTAAATTTAAAACTACATGGTATCTCATACTACAGCATTTCTACCCATACTTTAAAAATATGTAAATCTGAAGGTGATGTCTCATATCATGCAATAATGTGTGGTCTGGAGGCAGAGAAGATGAAATTGAAACATTTTGTGTTCTCAAAATGAATTTTAAATGAAACCTGAATACTCTGTGAGTCAGCCACAAAGAGGATTTATTCTTATATCTGTCAGTTCATTTGGTCCTATTTTTCAGCCAAGCAAAAGTATTCCCAGAGTATCTATTTTAAAACAAGTATCCAATTTTTTACTTAAAGGGAACGCTTAATGACTGTTTTGGATATCTCTGTTCCTTTAAAATCTACAACACTAGTTACCACAGCTCTAGGGAGCAAACACTAGCTGATAACATCTCTTGGGCCAGTAATGGTTTGGGAAAAGCTTTTTCATACCCAAGCAAGCTGTGGCAATCACATATTTATGTTACTGTTATTTGACATTCCCAGTCTAATTTCAGCTTCCATTAAATATTTCTTAGAGATATGTGGGACTGAAGAATTGCTATTGTTGTCAAAATAATTTCTTTTAAGATACTTGGAGATAATTCTTGATTATTTAATGTTAAATTTAATCTCCTATGGTATGCTCACTTGGTAACCAGATGCAGTAAGAACACATTTCTTCTGTGAGAAGAGTAACTCTATCAAGGAAATAGTGTAAAACCTTCAGCATCATGCTGTCCCTTTAGATTCACACAGGAAAAAAACCTGACTGCGACATGAAAATTCTTTGGGAGGCGTTAAGGGTTGCAAAACTAGACAATGCTAGTACCTAAAAGCGGACTCTGGCCTGGTCTAATCCAGTTCCTATTTTTCTTTCTTTTCTCTGACAGAGAAGTGGTCTGAAATCTTTCTAAGTTCAGCTTGTGGTCAGTATCCTGGTTCAACCAAAGTAGGCAATAATAACTCCAAATATATGGCATCTTCAGAAGTAGAAGAAGGTTATTATTTAAAGTCATTTTCTGTTGAACTTAAAACAAGGCTCCAGAATAGGGTTTCCCCATTTCTACATTTCATGTAGAGCCCTAAGACCCCAGCTGAAGTTTGATTCTATTAATGTCTGTGGGGTGACCACTTAATGCACTGCAGGACTTATGTTGACCCACTCAGTAATATATTCTGCCACAAAAATTATGTCTTCTCAACATTCCTCAAACAGCTGTACTTTACAGGGAGATACTGGATAAATAATTTAAGAATTTAAAGCTTTTTTTTTGGCCTATATAATTCAAATTTGCCCCATCTGATAGCAAGTCTTAGGGTTTTCTTTCAATAAAATACTGAGACTGTCAGACCAATACTGGTAAGAACTTTAATGTGGTCTTACTTATTGTTTTTTTTTTTTTGTCCTAAATTGCTTTCCAGTAGGAATGATTAAGGAATGGGAGTTAAATTTTAACCTTTTCTTCCATAGCTTAGGTGGTCAACTGTCTAGTAAAAGCTTTTAAAAATAGTATCCAGGTTATAATGATTCAAATTTATGTTTGATTATCCTGTCTTTCCATCTTTTGAAGAAAGCATTGACAGCTAAATTAGGAAACTTCCTTGTCTTCAGATAGATGGACTGAAATATCAGATTGTGATCATTTGAAGTGCAATTGGCATGGAAAGCACTGGATGGTCATTCCCTGAAATACTCCTGGGAAATTTCCAATTTCTTCACAGGGAATTGTGTGCCCATAATACCAGAGACTGATAAAAGTGTTAATGGTGCAAATGTCCATCTCTCCAGATATTCAGAACCTATGATGAAAATGTGAACTCTAGTTTTGCCCTAGAAGAAATGAAGAAATCATATTGTCCCCTGTGTATTCAAGCTGTACACAATGGGTCTAATTCCCTCTAAGATTTTGCTGCACTCTGGAAACTTTCAGATATCTTTATATATCTTTAATCCCTGCTAATTCCTCAGAAATATTTCTGACACAATTTCATATGCTGTTGTGCCCTGTATGTGTGACACAGTCATATGCCAGGATATAAATTTTCTCTACTAAACTAAAGAAAAATATATGGCAATGTTTGTGTAAGTTTGATTAACAATAATTTCTACAGAATTAGCGCAACAATAATGTATCCATAGGATGCCTTCTCTCTTATTCCCTTTGTCTTGTCTTGTTCTTTCAATTTAAATAAATGGCTTGTTATCGAAAGGACAATAAGGTTCTGCATAATAATTTATTTTAAATAATAATATTTTTCTTCCAATTTCCAAACTAATCTTTCCTTTAAAATAATTTTAAATCTGGTGAGGATTCTTAAATTTTCTAGATATATTTGTTTAAAGCAAACACGGTTAAAAATAGTTATTTATTTTCTCATGATCCATTTCCAGATCTTTGGACAGCAGATCAAATTACCAATAAGTGGATTAAATGGAAGTCATTATATGTAAAATGGGAAAGCTGCTCCATAATACAATAAGAAATGGATAAAATTCAATATATGACAAAATAATTTCAGAGGCAATTGCTGGACTCTGAAAAAACACTTTACTTGAATATACATGTAATTATGTATTATGTTTATGGCATAGTTAAAGAAATAACCATAAAAATATTTTCTTTCCTCATAGCTAATTCTGTAAAACCACTTAGTAGAATTTTCCTGCTTATTAATTTCTCTAAGAGAATTTGATATTTGCCAAATATTCAGAAAAAGAATCAGCTACTTAAATGTCTTCAATACTGATGTGCATAGTGATTTTTTTGTAATGCATAAATGCTTTGAAGGATTGCCTGCTCTGAATATTTCCTTTTGACTGCCTCTTACAGCAACAGTGAAGAATGAGTGATTTAGGATTTCCCAAGAATTCCGCTTTATTTTCCAAAAGTGAATTGGTCTCTTGTATGTATTATATAAATAAATAGATAATGTACATGGGCTAATTTTCAAAGAAAATGTCACCTTTCTACTTGTCTTTTTGATTGCAAGTAATTATACTTGCAAATAATTGGTTTTTCTCAAGTACTTAGATGTCTAAATACCAGATTGGGCCCACCAAAGACGTAATTAGACTCAAATGCACAATAAAATGAGCCCTCAATTAAATACAGATTTGAAAATACAAACACAAAAGTGGAAATTTAGCTACAATACAATTGAAAAGGAAAGAGAAAAGAAGAAATCCTTATATGGGAAATCATATATTCCATTATTTCTGTCTAACCAGTATATTTTTATTTAGACATTCCACTTAACAGCAAACAACCACAAAGTCCTATCCCAGGATTCTTCCAGGAAAATAATAATCCTGCATCTTATACTAATAAAGCTTATAACATAAATAGCCTTGGCACTCCCCTAGGACCATGGAAGATTCTAGCCAGAAACAGTTGCTATTTTCCCACAGAAGTTAGATTCAGAAATTGCATGTGATGGTTTTCTTGCCTTGTACCTGTGAATGTACTGACATTTCTGCAGAGGGGTTGTGAAAAAGTTACCATTCAAAATCAAGGATATTTTATTATTGATTCATATAATTACTAGACAAAGGGTAAGAAAGGGAAGTGTCAAAACATCATTTGTGTCTGCCATGCAGTTTTCTAACTCTAAAGGGACATTAAACCAGCACCACTTTTTGAGACTGTTAAGGGAGTACCTTAACTAGAATCCTTATTCCTATAACATCGTTTATTTCTACAGTTTTCCTCTTTGATCTCCAAAAGTTCCTCCTGTAGATCAACCACTTCATTCTCAGAATCACCAGCACATGAGCCAGCACGTTAATGTGCCTGCTAATGTCTCAGATGTTTCTTCTTCTGCAATCATTTTGCAAGAAAATGTTACAATTTCTCATTTTTAGAGACAAATGTCTTAGGCTGTTCTTTTACCTAATGATTACAGACTTCCCATGTGAGCAGACACTATTTGCTTATGTGAATATCATGCTTTAAGAAAACCATTATAAACTTCTTTTTGTTTTATGACATCCTGATTACCACATTTACTTCCTAGCAACAGAATAATATTTCCCAGTGAAGTGAAATCATCATCAATAGTGGAAACATTCAAATGACAGAAAGCTGATCAGAAGAAAGATTTAAGGTAGCAGTATCAAGCACAGTAAAAGATTTAGGAGCAGAAGTCACACTGACTTCCTGATGCTTATTTTTGAAAAACTTCCCCTGCTTGCTCATGATTTTTCTTGGGCTCCCAGCTAATTTCTCTGATTTTCCTCTGAGCATTTGCTGAGTTTGCTGTCCCTCTACACCCACCACTTCCTCTACCAGTTAAATACTGTGACGTGAAAACAGAAAGAAATTTTTTCAAAAAAACGTTTTTCCATTAAATAGCAATGATATGTTGACTGTAACTTTTAGTGGCAATATGCCTGTTTTCACAAAAATTTTGCTAGAATAGTTCCCAGGTCTGGCGACAGAAACAGGAGACAAGACTCATTACACAAGAAGCACTAAATTGGATGCATTCATGTGGGTGTGGGTGTTAGACTTCTGCCCTGGTTACCACTGGCAGCTCACAGCAGCCCAGCCATTCCCTGTCCCACTGGCCATGTAGCAGGAAAGTTCTCTGGCTGCAGCACTGCATTCCCATCCCTCTCCCATTGTCCAGATGGGGATGCAGGGCCAATTTACATCTCGGGACTTACTCCAGAACACACAGCTGCGCAACCCTCCACACTGCAGATGTGGACAACTCTAGTGGTATCATTCCTTTTTAAGGAGCTTTCAACTTGCTCTGTACTATGCCAAAAAATGGCTTAACCACAGAACTATTGGCTGAGAAGAAGAGGAATGGAGGAAGCAGTCTCATTTGCTTGCTTGTTTTTGGGGATGTCACTGACAAAAAAATACAAAGTTTTCTGTGACACCTGAAATTTGGGTTTGAGTTTATTTTATTATTTTCCCATGATGTAGCATTCCTGCTATCTAGCCAGCTGTAGTTAATATGGAAAACATACCGACGGCCAGCGCTTCCCAAACTTTCAAACTCAAAAAATAGCACCTCATGCAGTAAAATCCACTGAAAACATCTCCCTGAATTTATAAAACATTTACACACTGCTATATTCTCACAATGAATAAGGAATTGCTGTACCAGCTTTGGATGATAGATACCATATGTGCAGCCTGTCTACAGTCATCCTTACTTTCTAAAACTGTCCTGTCTTGCTTTCTCTCTATATTGAGGTGCAGCTGGTGGATTCCATTGGCAAATGGATGTCTGTTCACCTAGAAGATTGTCCTGGTACCTGCAAGAGCAATTTTTCAGCTATATGGGCCTTGATTACAATACAGAAGTCAGAAGTGTATGTTCCACTGCGCTCAACAGGCTTTAGATAGAGCATTCATTGCTGAAAAAGGATCTGGCACAATGAATTCAAGTGGAAACAGGAATGGTTACAAATATATGAATAACTTGTGGAAAATGCAAAATTCCTCAGCTAACTGTGCCAATAATCTAGATGCAGCAGTTGGAATAAATTTCATTATTACTTACCAAAAGAAGAAAGGAAGAGAAAGTAATGCATCCAACACAATTTTCTATTCAGGTTTTTTCCAATATATTTTTATAAAAAATTGCAATTATTATTTGTGTACTGTGAAAATTATTCCCTTTCTGCACTTTCTGCCTGACATAAGGTTAAGGTAGTGTCAGTATAAGACCAAAGCTTCTCACTTGGAAAACAGAGCTGGAACATGAAGGCTTTGTGCTTCAGGGGCACATTGATGCAGAAGCCTAGTGCAGAACTGATCCTGAGATACAGATACTTGCTGAGGACATCCAGTGGCTTCCTATAAATAGGGAAACATGAATAATTTACAAATTATGAAGTATGAAGTAGCTGATAACTCTTTGCTATAGATGTAAGTTGAAATATGTGTCTGATGCTGTTACTGAACATTGATGGCAATCACCATAAGATGATCTTACTAAAACCAATGTTTAGTATATTTTTTTAACCATTAGACCAAATACTTCAACAAAATGTCCTTTTTTTCAGAATTATTTAGTAGAAGCAACCTTCCTGAGACACTGAATGTTTATATGCATGCATGTATGTTTTGTGTGTAGAACTTCCATATTACACCATCACTGAAACTTTCATCTTTCTACAAACTTAGGAAAAAATATTTTTCCAGGGATATAATTCTAAAATCTCCATAACAGGCAAGAAAAAGATTGAATCTGGTCTTTACTTGGAATAGTAGACATAATGCATTTTTCACAGTTCTTTGCATTTAGATAGATATATAAACATATATACAGGTACATTTGTTTACATATATATGTGTGTATATGTATAAATTTATGAACACATTAATTATTTAATTACGGTTTAAACCTAATGTATGGTGCAAAGCTGATCTGGTGCAACTTAGGACAGTATAGAGGTGCAAGCCCTATCTATCCAGCCTGATGCCTTTGTAATTCACATAAATTTTAGAACTCTGTGGTTTGGGGTTTTTTCACAATAACTATAGGTCCCAGCACCACCCTGTATAAAACAGTCTTAGGTATTGCTCTTCCAAGAGTTGTTCAGTTTCCAACCACCTTGGCATGGCACCTCAAAGGAAGTCCTATGCTTTAACAGTGAAGAGAATATAGATTTTGGAGGGGAAGCTAGGACTGGATGGGGGAAAGAGAATTCATAGCAGCAGGAGCAGCAAGAGCAAGAACTATCCATCCCTATGAATAACTTTTTTTTCCTTTCTGAATTTTGCTATGGCAGGATTTAATTTTCCAGCCTTTCTGAGAAGTTTGTAGCTAAGCCTGTGTGAACTAATGTTTCAAATATATTTTTGCCTTTATGCATGGAGATTTTTGATTAAAATTAGTACTTATTGTCAGTGACATAATGGTTATCACTAGGAATGGAGCAATAGAAGTCTGAATAGAAGTCTGACTGTGCACAATCCTGTTGTAGTAGAAAAATTGGTGCTTTTTTCTTGGACAAAACATCACTTAAAACCATAAGAAAAATATTCCTTGTAGACAACAACTCTTTAGACAACAAGGAATGGATAGCTAGGACAGATAACTGGTATCATACAATTATATCTTCAATATAAGTTTTCTGCTCAGTTTTACTGAATCCATAGCAATGGACATTTGATTTGTGGTTGTATCACAAGTGTCTAGCAAAGAGATTTAAAGGGGAAGAGCATAAGAGTTCTTTGAATGTTTTCTTACATGAACCATAAATTCTAAGTAGAAATGAAAATATTTATGGTACCACTTCTCAGGAAATGGAAAATCAAGGACCGTTTCTGTCAGATAGCGGAAAAAGACTATAGTTTTATATATTATAAATGAAAAATTGCACTCATTGTGTAATTCAAAGTCTTAAGACTAAAAACTAGTGAAAAATTATATGCTTCCTAGCCCAAGATACAGAAGCTTTTTTCCTCTTCTGTTCTGTTTTCTTGATTTGAAAAATGAGCTTTACCTACATTGAGCTGATTTTCTGTAAAATAGTGGAACATATGCGTGAGTATAGATTTGTCCTGGGAAAGCCTGCTGCAGTATTAACAGCTAAATTTTTAGGGACTGAAATACCCAAAAGAATTCTTAAACAACACTAAAATCCAGTCATACGCTCTTTGACATGCCAACATCAAAAATGTTTTGCTGAGCCTGACTCCTGGGCTCAAGCCAAATGATTTAGGTGTTTTGTTTCAGTTTCTTTGTTCATGCTATTTGTAATTTTCTTCTACATCTTGTGTAACAACTAAAAAACACGTACACACATTTGCCCAGTTAGAAGATAGTAAAATTCCAAAAAGAAATAAATTCAAGTACGAAATTACTGATCACTTGTCATGGGTTCTATAGGTATTTTTCACTTTTTGCTCCCTATTTATGAAGGCTAGCTTGCCAATTGGACAGTGTTCAAAGGAAGAGGATAGAAGTAGAGTAGATGTCATTGGAAAATTGATGAATGTCTCCACAGCATGCTTTCTGTCATGAAAAATTTGCATGCAACAAGAAAGAATAGATCATAATTTGAATAATTTTGCTGCCAGCATGTTCTGTGATGATGTGTCATTCACCACAATTGTGATGTAAGAGCCTGCTGGCCTCAAGATTTCTCAGGCTTCCATGGCTAGGAGATTGATAGAAGTATGAGGACAGAAACTGTTCTTGGATGCCATGTTATGCCAAGGTGTCCTGTAGACATTAACCTCTTTTCTCTTTGCTGTGCTTCTGCCAGGTCCAACATTCCCACTACAATGTTGCAGTTCTTCTCTAGCTTTTCAGCATGAGATGCAGGAGATTGACTAGCTGATGAGCTACATAGGCATGAGAATTTTCAGAGCAGGAAACAGACTACACTGTGCCACAGACAGAAAGTATTTGTTTCTTTTCAGTTGAAGTCCAACAATTCATTTTCCTTACATTTATGTGTCCACAAGGAAAATGTGGCCACCAGTACATGAAACAGTACAGCTTCACAAAGATTCCCCTTCCTTATTCCCTCTGGGACACTTCCCAACTTAACTTCCTTTTGGAATGAATCATACTCCCAGCAAAACCAGAACACAATAGACTTTGTCTAGCACTGCTTAAATTTGGGTAGTACTGTGCAGTATTTTGGATTTCTGTTGTAGCCAGTGTTTATTCCTGTCTTATTTTTCTTAGAAACAGATGTGGCTTCTTCTTTATATAACAATTTTTCATTATACTTCACCCTGGATAAATTTGCAGAAGTTCCATTAATTACTGTCAGAGTAGGATAGAATATCCAATCCTACACTTAAAATTAAATTTGTTTCCTGTTGCATTCAATGTCGTTGCAAGTTGTGCAGAATTTTAGCTGAATATAAAAGGTGACTTGTCAGGTTCTTAAGAGATGAACCATGTTTTTCTCAATTATCCATCCTAACACAATGAAGATCAGTAATTGCTCCGAGGCATTACCACGACACAACTAAATAATAATATATGTCTGTTAAAAATACATCTGTAGCTAATAAAACAACTCATATAAACTTCAAGAATTCTTGTTTAGACTCTTGTTTTTCATTAGAGATGGAGAATTTTTACACTGGCTTATATTCACTTAAAATTATCTTTGTATACTGCTTCTATCTGTATCACTTTTTTTCTCCTTACTTCTCCTGTATTTGTCTGTAAATCATGTTGCATATTAAGAAATAATGCTGAAATGTTAACAAATACCTGAAATGCTAAATCCAGCTTACCATCCTTTGGCATCTCTTTTCTCCATTGTTTGATTTGATGCAGTTATAAAGTTTTAAAAACAATATTACTTAAAAAAACATCATATATTACTAAAAAAAGTAATCAATCAATATGATAATCCTTCAACAATTGTCAAAATTTCCTTTGACTGTTTTGAATTGTAAATTTTGCAAATTGGCTCCAACATTCCATCCAAACAGCTTGCTGCAGAAGATGTCCATGTTAGAAATCGGGCTTGATCTACTTTTAATGGGTGTAGTTTGTTTTGTGTACTGTTCAATCAGGCTATGAATAAAGATTTAACTTTCTGACATAAAACATATGCTAAAAAAAAATTCATACAGCCTAAAATGAAAACAGATGAAATCCCAGCTCTGAATCTAGTTTGATAGGAGGAGAGCTCCCCACTGACCAAATTTATCAGTATTCCACCAAAGTATCATGTATTAAAACATTTGGTATCCAAAGACCTGATCACAGAAAACTGATGAAAGTTCTTGTTTAAACCATTAAAAATCCAAGTACTTTGAATGTTCTGTTGATCCTTATTTAAAGACTTTTGAAAGTACAACATATGGTGAGCTTTCATCTTATATGAAACCTAATCATTGTAGCCCTCTTTTGTCTGGGGGGCAACAAACTACAAAGAGAAAATATGGTTCCCTAAGTCTTCTGCCTTTTTACAGTTCATTTATTGCTCATACACAGAATAAGCCTATCAACATTTGCTCATTATTAATATATAGAAAGTGCATGGCATGATAATGTTCAGAAAATCTGAGAAAGGTAGAGAAAGGTAGAGAAAGGGAGGGAGGGAGGGAGGGAGGGAGGGAGGGAAGGAAGGAAGGAAGGAAGGAAGGAAGGAAGGAAGGAAGGAAGGAAGGAAGGAAGGAAGGAAGGAAGGAAGGAAGGAAGGAAGGAAGGAAGGAAGGAAGGAAGGAAGGAAGGAAGGAAGGAAGGAAGGAAGGCACACCTAGCAGGTCTCAAAGGGAAAAAAATCACACATATTAAAAATTGTGATGTTTTGTCAGAGGAAGGAATTAATTTAGGCTCATATGGTCCACAGGGGAGAACTGAGCAGAATTCAGCTTTGGTTCTCAACAGCTATTCATAAACCTCTGATTATTTTACTGTCTCCCAGGCTGAGCTCAGAATATACTTCTTGTAAACAAAATCCAAAAGACATCTTTAGGCCAGTTGCTCTCACGGACAAATTAGGACATATTAAGATTTTATCCAAACCCAAATGTGACCCTGCTCTTAAATGCTTTTCAGCCTCCTAGCCCTAGCAAATATCAGCTCAGTAATCCTCACTGCATTTCTTGCAAATTAAGTGTTATCGAAAAGATTATGTAGCTCACATAATTCTATACAAAAAGTCTATATCAGATATAAAATGGGAAAACAAGTTTCCATTACCCCTGGTATGCAGTGGGAAAACTGGAACATTTTCCCCTAATTCTAAATCTATACATATCTTTACTTATATTATAGTATACCCTTTGATTATAATTGTTTCATTGTAAATGAAACATATAAAATTACTACTTTCTATCTAAATTTTTCTCAGAAATAGCTCTATCAATATCCGCAAAAAAAAGGGGGAAATAAAATTAATGAAGCTTCTGAATTTTTTTAAAATAAGTGCTAACTTAATTCTAATATTGATAATAAAATTAGCAAACAACATTTTAATCAAAGTGTTATGCATTTTCCACAATGAAATACATAAATATATTTTTGTTCTTCTTTGTTTTTTCTTAAGTAAGATACTTCTTTGATTTATTTTTGTTCCATTTAAAAATGTGACTAAATGAAAAGACTCAAAGTTTGCCATGTAAAGGGAAAATAATTTCCTGTCAAGCTTAATAAAAATCCATTAGACTCAAAATGGTTTCAAATTTTTCACATTTCAACATAAAAAGCCTGACTGTTGTGGGTCTTTAACAGAAATTCAAGGACTGGTAATTTCTGCAATCAGAATATATAGTATGTAATTCATATAACCATTACAGAAATCTACAGAGTCAAAAAAAGTATTCAGCCAATCATTGCTGTTGCATTAGTGTGTGGGGTGGAACAATTAAAGAAATCATCAAACTTTCATAAATATGAGTCTCACAAAATAAAATAAACCCTGTCAATAAATAAATATTTAGCAAGGACATATTGATTTTAAAAGCACCGTTGTCTACCATGTTGGTAGACATTCTAGCAGTGATTGCAGAGAAGTGAATAGTAGCTCATCAAAAAGGCTCTCAACTTAAAAACCTCCAGTGAGCATTGCAATGCTATCTTAAAGCAACAATTCTTTTTTGTTTTTCTCAAGCTTTCCTCAGTCTACAATCTGCAACAGCATGATTTTTAAGACTCTTAACTTTATTGTGAAATAGACACTGATGTTAAAAACACATGGCTAGACAGATGCTTCTGTAAATTGCCATCCTGCTTTTTTTCTGCCTTCATCAATCACTGGTCATTGGCAAGTTGTTCACATAGTGTATGAAAAGACATCCAGCTCAAAAATTTTATGGGAGATTCTCTGCTTATGAATTTATTTGAAACTCTAAGCTTCTCTGTTGTGGGAAAAATTGATGCATATAGGTTTACACACATTTAATGCCTATGATACAATTTAGTGTATTTTTTGTCTGACATCTGCAAAGAGAAAGTCCTCTTGCAACATTTCAGTTTAGTTACTTTTTTGTATTGAAATGATGTGCCTTAATTGGGAAATCTTGTGCTACTGGATAAAATTAGCCATCGAGTGTAAGTATATAAATTTGAAAACACTGCTTGTTCTTGAAAAATCTAACCAGTTCTATTAAAACTTTTTGTTTCTTTACCCTAAAAAGCACTGTAGGATCAAGCAATTTTTTTTTGATACAGGCAGTTCAGCCAGGATAAGTTATCCTGTAAATGATCAGCACAAAACAGCAGTGGATATGAATCAGTGAATTAAGTCTTATTAATTCTAAGAGCTTTTCTTCCAATAACACTTACACTGCAATTCTTAATGCATAATCCAAATGAAATAGAATAATTGAATTGGCTTTAGAGTGTCAGATACCTTGAAACTATCTAACCATCACTAGCACTGTCAAACTTTTGAAATTCAAGGAAGTGTCAGATTTCCCTTGGGATAAAAATTTTAAAAATATGTTTGCCTGTTGATTTTTATTAATTGCTTTTGTGTTTGAGAACAGTTTCCAATGTAGCATTTATAACTTGGTTTCACAAATTGAAAATCACAAAATTACATATTGCTCACATGCATATATTTATAAATTAAGAAAGAAAAAAAGGATCAAATGTTTTAATTTGATAGTGATACTTAATACATATTCAAAGAAAATTATATGAAACAGATGTCTGCAATATGCAGAGAATGCAACTCAATTCACTCACAGAGTTGTTTTTTCACCAATAAACAAATTTTTTTTCTTTGCAGTAAGTCACTTTATTGAATGGTTACACTAAACCAATTTTCTTGTCTTCTGAACAGCTCAGGGAGAAATAAAAAACCACAAACGTTTATATGACAAAATGTAAATTTTTATCTCCAAGTGCAAGTCCGAAAATCTGGTCAGCAATTCCCACTTAATTACTTAGGTGCCTAACAGCCTGCAGGCAACCAAATTGTACCAGAAAAAATATTAATGCCCAAAGTCTGGAAATATTTTTACTTAGAGGATCTGCCATCTTGGCTGAACCAAGCAGCTCAGGGTCCCCTCCAGCCTCCAGTTGTTCAGGATTTACAGAACCAGTGTCACTGGCTTCAGGTCCCAAGGGAGCTAAACTGATATGAACAATCTTTGTACATTTAATACTCTCTGGAAGCCTACATAATCACAATTATTTTTATTACAAGCCCTGGAGGAAGGGTTGCTGCCTACCTCTTCAACAGTACCTTAGAGGATGCCACAGATGGTCACTTTAGCTACAGAGCTAAAGCATTTACTTCAGAGAAGATCTGCTGTAACCATCATGTTTTACAAAGGTGGAATAGAGACATTTCCTGTGTTCCCTTCAAACCTGTGCCAGCCTATAGTTAAGTAAAATTCTATGCATCACTTTGAAGCCTAGAGGGTACCATAATTCTTTGTAAACTTCTGTCAACACAAAGAGCAGTCACTGGGCCCATCTCTTGTGGCCTCTGAGTTTCAGTTCCACACACCCAAATTCATCTAGGTTATAATTGCTGGGCAGCTCTCAGCTTTTAGACATTGAAAAAGCAAAGAAGTGATTAAAAATAGTAACTTACAGTAGGTAACTACAAGTAAGATAGGGCTTTTAAAAAAATGTATACCTTCAACAAGGGAAGTTCTTGGTCAAAAGTCAGAGAGAAGCATACATAGTAATGGCAGAGGTCAAAACTCTGATGCACTATTTCTTAATGGATTTCTGAATGGTGAAAATCTGGTTTATATAGCATAAACAGAAACAGAACACCATTTACACATTAATTACATGAACAGTGCTGCGATGAAACCTGGATCTCTGCTTCAAATGTCCTCCTTCTTATACATCTACTTTTTGATTATTATTGCTTTCAAGATATTCAATAAACAAAATGGTCATGAAATGAGATAGTGAAATAGTCACATATGGATATCTGTGGGAAAGAGATTTGTGGTACATCATGTCAGATAATCTATGACCTGGTCTGCCCTCTGCTAGGAAATTTTTTATGATCAATCTCTAAAACATAGATATCTAGAGCTGAGCCAGTCTTCAAGACTCTTTTCTTAGCCCATGAAGGGAAATAGGCCTATTTATAGTCAGATACTTTTTATCTTGCTGCTGATGTCCAAATTGAGGCAGAAGTACTGCAATGCAAAAACACCCTCTTTCTTATGAGCAACTCTAATTTAAATCATCCTGGAATGATAAGATCATTGCAGATAAGTATAAGCCCGGTAATCTGGTCTGTCTCACAGATGTGGACAAAAGTGTATTCATATCTTCCATGTAAAAGTCTTTGTAGTGTCCTCATGCAATTTAATCCTGTGACTACAAATAAAATACTTTCTTCAGACAGCTTGTAGCAAAAGAATAAGGTAGAAATTGTACAGAATTTACACCCACAAATGCAAGGAGCTTTTTTCCTGTGTCATCTTTTATTTGTCCTGATCTAAAATTAAAATAGTATATGAACACTCATTGTTTACTTGTGCCCTGAGATTTTGAGGTCTTACAAGCTACCCTCTGCTGTTGACAGGTAATATTGTTCAGTATTTTTTTCTCTGTCAATGCTTAGCAACTCATGACATGGGCTGGTAACCTTGCGAGGGCTTTTTCTGACAACTAAATATTCCATGTATTGTCATAAACAGGCTGCAAACCTGATTGTGAGAAAACATACACTTCCAGCAACTGTTGTTAACATAGGACATCATAAATATTTTTCCAGATTTGGAAAGACCTAGATTTGTTAACAAGGCTCCTCACAGTGGCCTTCTTCTGAATTTTGCCTTCAGAAAATTCTTTCACAACTATGTTTCTTGAAGCAGAAAATCTTAATCACCGGCCTTTGACCTGTTGGAATTTTTCCACTGTAGCCAGCAGAAAAGGAAGCTCTGAGGTTATCATGGAGACTAGGGATGGAAAGCATGTCCCTATCCCATGTCTTGTGATGTGAAAAGAAATAATGACTTTTATTTAAAATTTTTTTTTAAAAATTGTATGCAATATATCGGTGTGACATGTACAGCCCCAGCAGAATGAAGACAGGAACATAAAAACCATTAATTTGCACAAGTTTATGTTATTTAACCTCTAAACATATGCCCATGACATAAATGCTCTCCAGAGATCACCTGTTCTTGTCTCTGCGAATCAAACACTAAGGAAAAAATGACTGCAAGCTTTTCTATCCTCATAGATATCACTCATCACTGCCCTACATCACACCATTTTTCCATTATATAATTGGATACAGGAAAAATAAACTATTTTCAAGGCTGAATCTAGTAGTTAATTCCTGCTATGGCAAGGTCAAACATTCAAACAACTGTGCATTGATGAATAGAAAATGATCTCTGTCTCGTTTGCTGACCACATCACAAAGCTGTTAAAAATCGGAAAAACATCTGAACAAATTAATATTGATTTTTTCATGTTCCTCCTAAAATCAAATATGCTCAGCACTTGTTGAGAGTACACTTGGGTAAAAAAAATGAAAAAGTAAAATCCCTAAGTTGATTTTTTTAGAACTTTATTTCAGCCGATTTTGAAGAAGCTGTTATAAAATAATGGGGAAAAGATCCACTATTGCATTATACATTCACAAAGAACTATAATTTCTTTCCTCATTCCATTGTCACTGAGGAATAACTTCACTAAATTATAAGTATTATAATTTGATTGGGTTAATCTGGTTAAATGTTGGTGACTGCAATGTTAAAATCACCTGAGATCCCTCACTGTTGGCAAGTAATTGATCAGCATGGAAGCTAAGGTATAATCCACTTCTTTCTAAATTAAACTTCTACATCTGGACAATGGACTTAAGACTAAACTCCAGTGAATATTCTGATTAGACCTCTGTCATGTATAGTGGGGAAACTAAGCAGCTAATTCCAAATGAGGGAATCTAGGTGTTAGGATACCTAGGTTGAAATGAGCCCTACACACAAGTGAATCTGAATCCATATATCTTTCTATGTCATTAGAAAAGAATTAAAATAATTGCATTATAGCAAACTCATATTACTTCCATATTTCATCATTTATATCTTTTGTGTTTCTGTTTTTAAAAAAAGTCTGAAGGAAGATAAGATTATAAGCCAAATAGATGTAGGCAACAGAACAAAATTCTTGATCTTCTGAAGGTCTATTCCTGCAAAGTACATGCATATCTGAGCCCTTCTAGGGACATACACTAGTTCTTTTTCCAGCTTTGAAGATCAATCCACTTCTTCATGAATAACTGTCTTTTAACTAGGGATTTATTTACCCTTCCTTATTTTAAGCAGTCAAGTATAAAAATTTTAAACCTAGATCAGTATTTAGTCACGTAAATACCATTTTAAGCATTAATTTAGGGATTTCCTTACTGGCATCATATGCAGTCAAGCCTGAAAACTGGTCCTTTAATGTCAATGGAGCAGCAAACTGGAGCCAGCCTTTTATGTTTATGAAAGAACAAGGAAACTGATAGAAGCTCTGTGTTTTCAGAGGAATAGCAGTCAAGCCACTGCACAAAGCAATTTTCTTTATTAATTCTTTTAACAAGCAGATGATCTTAAGTACCTGAGATTTTTGTTACA
The DNA here is from genome assembly GCA_034509425.1 of Eopsaltria australis. NCBI lineage: Eukaryota > Metazoa > Chordata > Aves > Passeriformes > Petroicidae > Eopsaltria > Eopsaltria australis. The sequence continues at coordinate 4,754,538 of JAVTVJ010000026.1, forward strand.
GTATTTTTAAAGAGTTCAACTGAAACACTGTGGTTCTCTTTGGCCTTTTTTTTATCTGGTTTATCTTTAATTGAATACAAATCCATTAGCTAGCAAGGGAATAGAGAACACAAAATATAGTCAAGGTGCCCTGATGTTAAACATCTCTTAGGGATTGTTTTATAGAGCTCCAATGAAAAACTGTGTGGGTTTGAGGAAAAGAGATCTTCCACATAAACACCATCTTTCTCATAATTATACCTGAAAGGCCGATAAGATTGATTCTGCAATGTGATGATGACAGATGTACACTGGTCAAATTTCTCAGCATCCCAAGGATACTAACAACCCTTCCTGGCCCTGTCCAGCCCGATCTGGGACCTCCCCTCACACTGCCCCATCAACACTATAAAAGTGGCCATTCCTGTCCCCTGCATGGACATCTTGAACATACACTGTAGGCATCTCTCCAGTGCCCTTCTCCTTTTGCCCCGAGCTTGGCTCCTGAAGGGATTCCAGCTGCTACAAGTCCAGGTCTCTGCCTCCCCATGTTCATCCCCCACAGGACTGTGCATTGCTGATGACAATAGAGACTGTTCAGGGTCAGCCTCAGCTTGACCCCTCATGGGGCAGCTTCTCCCTTGGTTCTCCATAGTATCCAGGCCTGTCTGAAACACAGAGACACACTCCTCCACATCAGGAATCAATACTCCCTTCGATCTTTCAAACGATGCCATGTTTGATTAATTTTGGCACAAAAATCATATTTTTAAGTAAAAAAATATTAGCTTTGTTTCTGGCACTTTCTGAAAGGAAAAACAGGCAAAACAGCAATGGTCCGTTTAAATGTGTTTTGCTATTATGCTGAAATTTGAGCTCAGGTTTCAGATGTTGCTCATCGTTCACAGCAACAGAATTAACAGCTGTAAACCTTGTTTGTCATAGAAATAGCATCTTTTCCAGCTAAAACAGCTCGATTTTATACGTAATTTTCACACCTAATTAGCTGTTTTTTTTTTTTTCTCTTCATACATACGTCCACTTTTAAAAATAAAAAATCTGTCAAAATTACTTCTTTTTAATTTAATTACTGGGTTTCCTTGGTTAAAATTCCACATATCCATACTTTCAGCACTGACAAACATGAAAAGATTGTTGCTATATATGTGATAAATACCTGCTGGTGTTTCTGATGGAACTGGAGAGGAGACACAAAAGAGGAAATCATTAGATAGTTGAAGACTCTTTTGATTAAATGCAACTCTATTTTTTTATCCAACCTCCCAATATTGCATGTAGGTATGCATACTACCAAAATTCAGGCAACCCAGGTCAATAGAATAGCCATTACTGTAAATAATATAGTATAGTTTTCTTGACTCAAAAACTTAAAAAATATGTCAGATTGCAGCAAAAATGACAAAAAAGAAAGGGTATTTTGGAGCTAAGAAAGATGTTACTGGGTGAAGATGTCTCCCAATCTCCCGATCAGTCAAAGTAAAGAAGACCTTGTGTTATTGCACCCAATTAATTTATAATTGATTTTTCTTATTCTAAGAAGCAAAACATGCTGTCATAGGAAAAGAATTTGATGTTACCTGCAACTAATTCTGTCTTGGATGGTCAGCCTGTCAAAGAGTTCTTCTACAGAAGTCATTGACTGTTTTGAAGGGGGCTTTGGGGCCATTTAAAAGTAAGATCCAAAAAGCAGCCTTACAGAACACTCAGTAAAGCAGGACAGAAAAGGAAGGACCGTGAAGCAAAGTAAAAAGAACTCTTTCACGAAGCTAAGGATTTTCTGCTTCTCCATCCAAAACCTAGAGTAAGAATCAAATATATAAAACATGTAGGAAAACATGGGCAGATGTGTGTAAAATCTGATTACAATCCAGTTAGACTTTCCTTTGTTGTATGGATTTGAGACAGATTCCAAGATTTCTGTAAATAGGAATGTAAAGGAAAATGTAAATTTCTGATATTTTGTTTGCTATTTAAGTATATTAATTCCTTTAAGATTTAGGGCAGTGGTGTGCAGGGTTAATTTTTTTTAGGTTTTACTCAATGGGAGAAACTTCAAAGACTTGATGTTATTTTTTCCTTAATCCAATTGTTACTAAACCAATGTATTAATTATATATGGCTTAAAATAAAACCAGACTTATAGCTATTATTCCTCTATAGATTTTTACTTTATATGGGAGCTTTTTTTGCCATATTCTAGCTTTTCTACTGCATTTCTCATCCTCCAAACCTGTGCACTTCCTCCACCTTATTCTGAGTAGAAGTCTCATAGCAATACAGGATACAGTCTTGTCTGCAAGGTAAATATTTTAACTTAGGGGAAAAAAAGAAGAAAATAATTCATGAAAAATTTATATAGACACATGCTTAGAAAATAAGTGCAACTTGTAAACAGGACTCTAAAGAAACATTTAGAGAGTAACAGAAAAAGATTTTAAACCATCCCCCAGAATAAAATCACCACCCTCATGCTATAGGTAGTATTTCTTTTTCCTCTTCTTCCACTGATAAATTGTTGCATACAAATCTCATTAGTTATTAACCACAGACCAACTGCAGTGGTAGACCTGCACTGAATGAGTCTTCTATGATAAACTAAAGCTGTGTGATGGTGCTTAAAATGAACTAAACTGTGGTTTTGGATCTTATGACCTTGTTAAGCCAACTGTTAAAAGATCGTTGGATCCATCTCCAGTTTAACCAATAACCAGTTGCAGTTGATGCAATAAATTGTGACAACACCTAAAGCTGTTGGTCTTCAAATCATTTACCCTGTGAGCGATTCATCACTGAACAGAATTTTGAAAATTAAAGGAACTCAGTATTTGCCATGTTTGGTTTGGAAACTGCATCCTGTGTACTGTACTTGTATTTTCTTTATGGCAGTGGAAACTGAGCTTATCAAAGACACTAATGGATTCTATTAGCACTCCTACTTTTTTAATAGAGTTTAAATAATGGTTAGTGTTTATTTTTCTCTTTTTGGGTTTTTTTTGTACTCTTTTTTTGTTTTCTTTCCTAAGAGATGTTGGGAAAAAGTTTTAACAAACTTCAGAATTGCATAGAAAACCCACTCAGGCTTGATGACATAGAACTCTTCAGATTATGTGATTCATTGTCTAACAATAAATCTGTTCATCTTTTCAATTACTGTAGATTTGTTTAAGAATAAGAGCAAGATTTTTTAAAAAACACTTCAGTCTACTTATGTTTCTAGTTCTGCTTTTTCTGCTTCTACCATATTTTCTACTGCTTTTTCTTCTGTTGGCAAAGAAAATGTAGATACAAAGAAGAACTCTTTTAAAAGAATAGATAAATCCTTATTCTGGTGCTCCTCCTGAAGCCAAATGTATTTTACTAAATACCTGTATACAAATAGAAAAAGGTAGGTGGTTAATATTTTTTAATTTTTCACTTACATCCTTTATTACACTGACCCTGTTGAGAAAAAATAGTAAAGCTGATTTTTAAAAGCAAAAATAAACACCAGCACCAACAGCAAAATCCCAAGAAGCACCAAAAGAACATAATCTCAAGATCTTCATAATATTAAGTCAAATACCAGAGTTGAACATTCATTTTACAGAGTCCTTACACTGTATGTAAGGAGATTGTCAGTATTTGGAAAGACACATTTCAAGTGAAATAGTTCTTGAAAAGTATCTGGCTTTAATGTTCAACATGGAATGAAAAAATCATAATTCCAAGATGATAATTCAGTGAAATTATTTATCCTGCTATAGAATTCTTTCATGCCTGACAGTCTGTCACAAAATACAACCTTCATATTTTAATTGAATTTTCTCCATTCAATGCACAGTTATAATACTTTCTTCTTGCTTTCTTTTTTCCCTATGGACTCTCAAATTATGGCGTTTTATTCTTATATCCCTATCACATATTTGCTCAGGTATTTGAAATGTCTAATAATTTCACATCTTCTCTGAAATATTCTGAAATCCTGAATGAAAAATCAGATACCTAACTTACAATTCATGGGTTTATGAAGAAATTTATAAAAAAAAGGACTTCATATCTTGACAAAACTGAATTAATTTTAAATTTCAATTCCTTTTTTATTGTTTCTTATTGCTGTCATTGTTTTTCTCAAGTAAAAGTCTTAGAGATTTCATCTTCATTAAAAGACTGAATGACTACTGCCAGTTCCAGGAATTAAATGCCTTTGAATTTGGTCATGTGTTATAAGTCAAGAGTAATAGGGCAGGAATCACCAGAATTTTAACAGTCTCAGAAAAGAACACAAGGAAACTAATATTTTTGTTACAGAATTGTTGTAAAAGAAAATAACATAAAAGGACTTCTCCAATAGTTTTTATTTCATAAGACTGAAAACTGAAAACCTGTTTTGATTCTGCTTAATTGTAGCAATCATTCTGATTGAAGTAAAATGGCTTTTAAGTCCCTGAAACTGCATTATTGGTATATTTTTATCCTTGTATCTCTTGATTTAATGTGTTGCTGTTCTATAGTGGTTTCTGCTAATCTAAAAATAAATTTCAGAAAATGTTCAATATTTTCATGTTGAAAAGAAGCTTTCTTTTGACATCTATACATGCACACATTTTACAGTAGTTAGTGATGTATCAAAACTGTCTTCTATTTATTCATAAAAATTAAGTATTTTTTTTCTCTTGGAATATCATTTCAAAATACTACATGGCAATGATAATATCCATAGCATTCTTCTGATCACACACAAATAAGCCTTGGGCACTCTTATTGTCAGTAAATGTGGTTTGGTAGTCTTAATGATAATTTAGTTACCAGTTTTGGTTAAACAACTAGCTAAATGAAAAGCTTTGAGATTTTTTTTTTATTTATGTCACCCATTTACCCCAGTCATCTTCATCAGTGCAGGAAAAACTACAGTCCAAAAATATCTAATGACTTCAAATACAATTTCCTAAGAAAAACTTGTCACACAGACTTAAGAGAAAAATCTTCCATCCTTTCAGCTAACATCTTTTTTTCTCTTTTTAAATCAATATTTGCATTTTTATTATACACCTTTTATTATGCACCACCTTAGAAAATAACTAGAGGCACAAAGTTTCATTGTTGTCAATATCACCAGTCCATTTTCTCCCTTCTGTTTGCCTTGAGACATTGATCTTCACCTGTGCTATCTTCTATTTCTTTGTTCAAGCTCTGGTGATTTTGTTAACTTTTTTTATTATTCTCTTGACACTGATTTTTCCTTAAGCTCTGTTTTTCCCTTTGCTAGACTTGACACTTTCTTCTCCCATCAAAAAGATGTCAGACATCTCCTCAGGTCCCAACATCATAATTAAAACTGTGTATTGATGTACTACTTAGTTTCATTTAGTAGTACATCAATAAAGAGCAGGTGGGATGGCAAAGTCTCTCTGAGAATTCTGAGGTATTTTGTATTGATTTAAATTACTTCCCACAGAGTAACTTTGTACTTCATCTGATGCAGGTCATATTATACTCTCTCTGGAGCCATTAGTATGATGTTTATTTCAGATATTATGGTCGAAATTCTGGTCACTTTTGCAATGAGAAACTTCAGGGATGAGAAGCATACAGACAATCCTGGCTCTCTTTTCCTTTTTTTTTTTTTAAGCCAGTGTGAGAGACTGGAAGGATTGCTGGCTCAAAATATTTCAGCTGTATGTTTGGGTGAAGGCACAGGTCAAGTCTTGCCCTGCCAAAGTTCCACACACCCCATTCCACCCCACCCTAGAGCACAGCCCAACAGTGGCCACTAATCCCTGACACACTGCAGGCAATTCTCCACACCTGTCCCCGGAGCCCCTAACCCAGCTCCCCAGTGGCCACCAGACTGGAAGTCCCACCTGGAGGAAGGCCTCAAGAAAGCTAAAGGGTACTTAAGCCAAAGCATGAGGCAAGCACATGTTGTGTCCCCATTGTCCTTTGATTACATGGCAGCTGAGATCATATCAGAATCGAAGAGGCAGTAGCTATACCTTGCTTTTCTCTCTTTCTTGTCTTTCTTTCTCTTCTTTACTATTCCTAATTTCCTCTTCTAGACATATGGGTTACTTAAGGTTGCATGGGTTGTATGGGTTGTTTGCTATTCAGTGAACTTAATTCATCTGAAATGCTGTTGCACAAATCAGGTTTGGAGAAGTTTCCATTTCATAGTTTTTCCAAAATGAGATAAGAAGAACCTGTTAGGTCTAGATACTGGCATCATCAGCTTAGGAATCCAGACCCCTACAACAGTGTCAGATCTCTGTAGGGGCCAGTATGTTTCTGAATACTCTCTTGTTTTTTGGTTCTAGTCTCCACTGCAGCTGGTGCTTCATGAAGAAAGATATTTCTGTTAGTTAGCAAGAGAAGTTGGAACCATCTGTGACCACAGACATAACAAGACCTGTGACTAGAGAAGTTAAAGTGTGGGAAGGACTATGATTATATTGCTGCAGTGACTATACCCTTCCTCATATTAAGAAAAGGGTCTGGATATAGGAAAAAAGATGATAACCTAGAATAGCCTAAAGGATGAATTATTTGTGCAGAATTATATGCAATAGCCTCATTTACTTGTGATTTAGTTGTGTTTTATTGAGGGGAAAGGAGGAGCCAAGGACTTGGTACACTTAAAGTATTACTGAAAATATTTACTCATCTTTCCATCTTTCTCATTTAGCAAATAGATTCTAAATCTGAACAGTCATAAAGTCACACTCAGCAAGATTAATTTTATGTTCTGAGGTCTAGAAACAGCTCAATGATCCTTTTCCATCATGACAGTTATCCTTTCTCAGGATAGCTCTGATCCAAAGCATGTTAGCAACTTAATTCCTCGTTGAGACCAGGACTTTCAAGCCAAGCACATATCACAAAGCTGCTTTGCAGGTACTGTTCATGCTAAAAATATCACCATATAAATGAATGAAGGAATTTGGAGAGTGAACTAATTTTTGTTGTTCTCTTAAAGTGAAGATGAAGTAAACTATGCTCATTTTTAGCTATTTGTTAACTAAGCTGTTACTTGAAAAAGATCTTTCTGTGCGCTTTAGGTTCATTACTAAAATTATGAAGAGGCCTTTAAAATTACCACTTGAGTCTACATAACAAAGGGTACACTTCAAAACATGTCTTCTACCAGTACTTTTTTTTCCACACCAAGAGTTCATTTTTGGAAGTGCAGTTTAGCAGAGTATATAAAATACAGATTTGACTAGGAGGCTAATTGTATTAGGATCTCAGCTGGATACTTTCTACAGCATTTTTATGGTTACAGTGAAGCTAAATACAGAGTGTCTAGTTAGAAATTGAGTGATTCCAAATTTATACTGTTGTTTAAGATTCCCAGTCATGTATGACTTAGTGTCCTGTATAAGCTCAATTTACTCAATAGTGAGCATACTCATGGGAAAACTGTAACATAGTGGGACTATTTATAATGTTGAAACAGTCATTTGTAAAAGTAATCTCTCCTTATATAGCAATAACAAAGATACTGAAGATTCTACTGAATAAATGTTCTGAAAATTTAATAAGGCCTAAACTCAAAGGTCAGTGACAATCTTCATAAGCCTGATCATCTAATTTTTCACAGAATTAAAAGATATTAAAACAATCCAGTCAGTGGGTTTACTGAATATTTCTGTTCATATAATTTAAAATAATTAATGTGGTATTAAAAAAAAGGCCCAATCTTTTGAATATTATTCTCCAGCTTTGGTTGAATTAAGCTTTTCCTCTGTAAAATGTTTCAGTGTTTGACTGTGTTTCAAGTTGACCATGGTTGGCACCATTTAACGACAGTGATTTCATCAGGAGGAAGAACCTAAGATCGTTAATGAACTTAACCTGTTGCAGACATTAGTCCCTTCTCACTTTTCCAGTGACTTTCATGGGACTCTCTTATTTGAAAAACAGATACTATGATTTATCTACCAAGCTGATTATAGCAAATTGCATTAAATTTTCTATATGGCCTTTGGAGAAAAGTAGTCTTTAATGCCTGTTGGAACAATAGGCTACTGGAAATTCTAAACACAAACTCTCGTTCAGATCTAATCTTACCTGTATGGTTTATGCTGCATTTATTTATTATTACTATTTATTCAAAGATGGACATAAACAAAAGCTGGCAAAAAGTTTGGATCCAAAATGTCTGTTTTGAAAAATGTTCTAGAAGGAATATCTGGAATCAAAGTGAGAAGCAGAGGGCTGAAAAAGTACTATATCTGCTAGAAGGAAGCCTTGAAAGTAAAAACACAGCTTGAAAATAGGACTGTGGTTATGTTTTGAAAAGGTTATTAATAAGAGCTTCAATTGTTTCTGAATGTATAACAGATTATTAGAGGACCAGGATGCCACAGATACCAGAGTTCTGTAATTGTTGGTAGACAATGTTTAAGTGCAACAAAAAAGATTTAAAATACATACAAATTTGCCTACAGATTTTATGGAACAAAAAGTATGGTTTATATGAGCAGAATTTTTACAATCTTATTTTTGTGTTAAAAATTCAATATAAAGTAACAGAAATAAAATGAACTGCCTCTGTACATTTACAGATATGTATGTAAGAATATATGTATACACATGTATGAATATGCATTATGACTAAATAGTCCTGCATTGCAGACAATATTGCAAAAGACAGCATAAGCAAAACTTTGTGGTCACCAAAAATCATAAAGCAAGTTAAACCTTCTGTGGGAATACCTGGGCTGTGGTCAGTTCTTCAAAAGAGGTATTGCCTGTTGCCAAGGAACCTGTTTTGTAGCTCTTCCAGGCATATTTCTCAGTAACCCTATTTTTCTTCCTTAGAGAATTTAGTCATTTTTTTTTCCCTTATTCCCATTCAAAGAAAATTATGCAAGAATAGCCACTTGTTTTCCTTGACAGGATTATGCCCAGCAGAAATGCTTCACATTAAAATGACGAGCCAACAAAATCCCAATTTTATTGCACTGACATCATAACAGCTTCCTCGCAGTTGTTACGCTACTGCCAATATATAGCATGGATATAACTATGATACAGGTTGGTGGTGTTATTTAGCCTAATAACTCCTTCAGAACACATGCAGTGTAACTGTACAGCCTCACCTGGAATATTGTGAGCACTTTAAAGACAATAAGCTATTAAACGATGTCCAAAGGAGAGCCATGAGGATGGTGAAGGGGCTTAAGGGGAAGCCTTGTGAGGCTGAGGTCACTTGGTCCATTCTAGCTGGAGAAAAGGAGACTGAAGAGAGACCTCATTGTAGTAACAACTTCCCCATAAGGGGAAGAGGAGGGGCAGGCACTGATCTCTTCTCTGTGATGACAGTGACAGGACCCAACAGAATAGCCTGAAGTTGTGTCAGGGGAGGAGAAGTTGGATGTAAGAAAACGGTTCTTCACAGGGGGGTTGGTCACTGGAACAGCTCCCCTGGGAAGTGGTCACAGCACCAGCCTGACAGAGCTCAAGATGTGTTTGGGCAATAGTCTGAGGCACAAGGTGTGACTCTTGAGGATGGTGCTGTACAGGGCCAGGAGCTGCACTCAGTGATCCTTGTAGGTCCCTTTCAACTCAGTTTATTCTGTGATTCTTTGATATATCTCTGCAGGGCTTCTTTGAAATCAAGTCACAAAGTGAAAAATTTGTATTTAACATTAGTATGTGGTAGATGTTATTAGATGTTTTTGACCTGTAACATTTCTGAAAACAAAGCAAAACAGTATCCTTTTTACTTTTATATATATTTTATATAGGTATTCCACTTAGTCTTGTTAAAAGTCCATTTTGAAGTTCTCAAGTTTAATCTAGAAAAGAAGGAAATAAAGGAAGTATTCAGATGATTTCTTCCTTCTGTCCTCTATGACTTAAAATCCATGATTTTATATTAGTTCTCAGAAAAAAAGAGAAAATGAAGCAAAATAAATAAATAAATAAAATTTTCACAATTTTCTATTGTTTATTTCTTTTGTTTCCCACAAATATTTGGGCTATCAGCTTGCAGATAATCAGAGCTCGAAATGTAATTTGTTTCAGGTTTTTGTGTGCAGCTGTAGCAAAAAATAAAAGTAGCTTTTTTTTATAGTTATGCAGTTGAGAGAGATGAGAAACTTGGAGGCTACTAGAAACAAGATGACCTGTTCATTGTATTTTTAATTAGGTTTTAGATATAGGTATTTCTTATATTTTGGAATAATAAGATCATGAGTAGTTGAAAATAGCCCAAAATAAAACTTTCCTCTAAGATTTTTATATGACAAAAAACTCAGTTATTTAAGACATTTCACTCCTGCACTCTTATACATCTCCCTCCTCTCGCTTCGAATTGTGATGTCAGTGCCAGAAACAGAGCTAAAGCTAACTAAAGCTTGATTTTACTCACCTGTCTCTCCCATGTGCTGTCCACTAAATGGATTTAAATTAATAATCTAACCTGAAGAAGAAGATACTGATTAATAAGAAATTGGCATAAATGTACTCATAACTTACTTAGATGGAAGCCATTATGTTCATAAAAAACCAAACCACATTTTTAAACTGTTTTCTCAATATTAATGAAAATGATGCTTTCTAATTTTTAGCTTCTACCCAGCAATATTTCAATTGTCAAGGCGTGAGTTAGGCTATATTCTGTTTCTACTTGTACCTGACAAAATGTTCCTGACAACAATTAAATTACATTTGCCTTAGATGAAAGTTAGGATGAAGCTTCCACCTTGCTTAACACAGAGTATATCCACTTGTGTAGCTACAGTAGGTATTGTCTTTTTTGGTAGCTCTTCTAGTAACAAAACAGATGTTTATCAAACCTTTCAAATATGTAAACATAAAGGCCCATTACTCATATCCAACTTATATAATGGGCAACATGCTGTAGGCCTAAGGCAGCCCTAAGCACCATGAAGCTTGAAACTTCATGCCAAGCTTGCATTGCTTCACCACTTAATGGTGATTATGGGGACTACAATGTGCTGTAATTGCCATTGTCATGCCATTTTCTTGAGCTATGATTAAAGCTTGCTTTCATGTGGTCTGTTGGATATTAGACTTCAGAAAATTTAGAAGACTAGAAAACAAGTTTGATTCTCATAGATCCTGTGTTGCTTTTTGCTTCCAAACTGATTGCCAGATGTTTACTGAAAAGAGAGTAGATTATTTTTAGATCCTTGTGAAAATTTCCCCATGTCAGGTTCAGCTTTCCTGTTTCTTTCTAAAACAAACAAACAAAAGAAAAAAGCATTATCAGTTGGCAATCAGAGGGGACTGAGAAAGCACTTGTATCTAGTTTGAGTTTGCTTCTTGTTGACGAAGGACATCATTCAGAGAAAGGCAAGGAGATTTACCAGACACAACTTTTGATCATTACTTTTGGAGCAGTGAGAGCTCAGTTGCATCCTGTGAGACCACATGATCTGGTTCCACAATATTTTTCTTGTCTTCCTAATAAATGGTAACGTGAAGATAAGGGAAGAGAATTTGTGTAGTGTACCTTGGTGCCGTAGTCATTTGACACAAATGGTCTTGAAAGATAGACAACTGGTGGCAAAATTAGTGAACATTTATATGCTGAGCCCAAAGAGTGAATGTGAGGAGTTAGCACTGAAACTGAGGGGAGAACACTATCTTATGGGATCTCAGAAATTCTACCAGCCTCTGGTTCAATCACAAAATCTTTCTCTAAAAATCAATTTCTTGTACAAATTTATGAGAGCATATTTCCCTAACTTCAGGGTAGATGGAATACTTCCATCCAGCCAAAAGGGTGCTGAGGAAAACAGTACTATTCATCTCTCTTTTATGCCCTTTTGTACTGGGCTGTCCCACTTAAACTGAAGAAAGAAAATCAAGGGTTTTTTTTGTTTGGTTGGGTTTTTTTTTTTAAACAATTTCAAGACATTAATTGACATGCTGAGTCCAGGGAATTCATTGCACAACTCTCAGTGGCTTCATCAGGATCATATGGTATTTGTTGTACGAACTGACAGCCAAGATATCTACCTGCTGAACTAAAAGATAGGAAAAGTCTAAGGAGAAATATCTGGAAAGCATGAGAAAGGATTCATGAGAGAAGAAATGAGGAGGAAGGGGAAAATCTAACAGACTGACTATCTATTCTAGTCATAAAGGTTAGTCTGTGTTTTAGAAATCTAGGTGTGTATGTACAGGAAGGCTTAAACATCAACTTTTCCATTTTGCCAGTGTGGTCCCAAATGGCAAATAAGGTTATTTTAAAAACCCCAAACCTGTGATACTGCTGAGCACTTTACTGAAGAAGAAAAAGAAATGACCCCAAATTCAGGACCAGGAAGGTGACTCAAACATGTTTTCCTGTCTCCACACCACTTTAGCTTGCTTGTAACAGTGTCTGTATATAAACCAGTAATAAAGAGAGAAAACACACCTTTAGTTGTGTTTCTCTAACATGAAAGTACACTGAGGCTTTGTATCTGTAAAATACAATTATTTTGGAAATTCATAGTACTGTAATTCTCATAAATACTTCTGTGGTAATGTGTGCCATTAAAATGCTGAAAAATAATTACAATAGGAAATTTATAATGTCTGCTATCACAACTGTACTGTTGCAATTGCATTTGAAATCGGATGTGCTTCAGCACTTCTAAAAATTAGGTAATACACTCTGATATACACAAAGGAATTATTTTCTAAGCAGATTTTTCAGTATAAGCTTCACTTAGGAACACAATGTTATTACTTAAAAATAAATAATTGTTTTGTCTTTCCTTATATGTTTCTGATTTTCATAAGACACTTCTGCTGTTCAGAAAATAAGCTTTTCTTGTCCTCATGGGACATACTAATAAGCACACTCTGTCTGAGAGTTTTATGATCCTGATGCTTTGTGCATATTTCCTGTGACAAACAAGTTATGGTAAAGTGACAGCAGGGTGTCTGTTTGACCTTACTGTTTTATACAGGCTATCACAAGACAGCCTTGGACATGACTTGGAAATTGTTGCAGTGAATTACTTAAAGCATTAGACTGTACCTGCAGCATGGTACTAAATAACAGAAGTTAATATTTCTTCATGTAAGCATTTGGCATTTTGCAACAAATTAATCATTAAATTTTAGATAACTGGAAAGTAGTTTAATTTCTTGCATTTGTATTCCTAGGACTTGAACTTCTCCAGTATCCCTAATGAGCTGTACTGAACACAAGTGAGGCTGACCTTGACAGGATCACAGGAGACGTGTTTAAATGGAAAGTCTGCACCTTGATTTGTTTAAGGAACATGTGAGTGATAGCAGAAATACACTGAAGAAAAGACAGAAGTGAGGGAAAAAGAAAAGAAGTCTGATTGCATTTGGTAGATGTTTTTGGCTGCAAACTGAGACAATGTCATAATATGTGTTGTTGCCCAAAGGGTGTTGATAGTAAATGTATGTCATAAGGTTAGTCTGTCCCCTGTGGACGTACAAATAGACTCATGAACAAAGAAGAATGTGTGCCTATTTTTTGTCACTTAGAGCAGAGTGAGATTTCAATAACTTTTTGAATAGTAGTTTTGCAGTCATGAAGTTATGTCAAGATGTGTATGTGACAATACAGGAAAAGAATAACTCAGTATGTTGAACTATTGAACAACATCCCACACTGCAGAGGTTTCTGTAGTCCTCTGAATGGTCCACCAGGACACTGAGGTCCTTTTCTGCAAAGCTGCTTTCCAGCTGGGTGGTTCCCAGCATATCCTGGTTCAGGAATTTTTACCTCCCCTTATTGAACTTGATGAGGTTGCTGTCCACCCATTTTTCCAATCTGTTGAAGTCCCTCTGGATTGCAGCATGATTCTGTGGTGTTTGAGTCTTGCATCATGAGCAGATTTGTTGAGATTACACTCTTCTCCATTACCCAGATCAGCAAAGATGATAATAAAAAGGATCACACCCAGTATTGACTGACAGTTTACCCTGGTGACCCTTCCAATCAAATTTTGTGCTGTAGATCATCCCACTCTGGGCTCAGTCATTCAGCCAATTTTCAATTCACCTCATTGACTGGCTGTCCAGCCCACACCTGATCAAATTCTCTGAGGATCTCATGGGACAGTGTTGAAAACTTGACCAAAGTCAAGGTGGACAATATTGACTCCTGTCTTCTCATCTAGCAAACCAGTCATTTCATTGTGGAAGTATCAGGTTGTTCTCCACACCAAAGTGACTGAAATGAGAACTTATAAACAGTGAGAGAGAAAAAATACGTAATGCAAAGTACAATTCTATTACAAGAAATACACTTAAACTAGACATCGGAAGAAGTTTTGTATTAACAGAAACTTCACTGAAGCTGGCCATTACATATAGAAAAAAAACTCCCATCTTTTCTATCATCTGTATCTTCCCTTTTTTTTTTAATAATGCAACTTGAAACTGTGATTGCAATCAGGGAACAGAATTCCCAGCTCTATCTCAAAAAATAGTCAGGTACTATATTTCCAAGTTTATAATCTGCAGATTGAATTTTATTAGGCTTAAAACCATGGCTAGAGTTCATAGTGACTGGTGCCAACTTCCTGAATATTGAGTTAGTGTGATGGAAAATATGCAGCCTCCTCCACACTCCTCTCTTTTGCCTCACTGTCTTTTATCCCCCACAACCTTCTGTTCCTTCTATTTCAATAGCTCCTCTCACTATAATTCCACTTCCGCTTCTTATTTGGGTTATCTCTGGCTTTATTTTTAAATAGAAATCCAGCATAAGGAGCAAAGGTGAAGAACACGTGACTCAAGGCCATTGAAAGATGCAACATTTTTCATTTTTTTTCACTTGTTGTCTCCTCTTTCAAGGTGATGTGGTTTATCTAAGGGCTATAAGCTCACAAATAAAAATGTTAAATGTGTTTTCTTGGTTTATACATCATTATTAAAAATTATTCTTCCCTTACTGTAGTAAGCCATTTATTGAATTATAATCTAATAAAAAATAGTTTCTTCTGTTTACAAGAATGCAAATTGGTACAGTGGGTGGGAAAAAGAATCTTGGTCCTGCTTTTTTAAGTTATTGAGCAATGCTATCCCAGAACTGCCTACATAGCTCTTTATTACTGTGTTGCAAAGCTAAGGGTAGTAGCAAAGTCTTCATGTCAGTGAATAGAACCATGATTTCACAAAAAAAATTAATCATAAATTATATATGTTTAGTTTACAGCATAAGAATTTAAAGAGAGAGAGAGAGAGAGAGAGAGAGAGAGAGATGAAAAAAAAATACAGTAAAGGAAAACAGTTTTACATTGCCAGTGGAGAATCATGAAGGTCAAGTGATCTGGCTCTGCCTGCTCTGCCCCTTTGTGGTTGTACACCAGGATTTACAAAATGGTGTGAAATTAACTCTGAGGGAAAAATATTTTTAAAAATGATTGATATTATTAGTGGAGTAAACAACATTCTGCTTCAGGAGGAATTGTATTTTTCTAATAAAACTGGAAGTATGACAAATAATAAGCAAGGTTATTATTTGGTTATCATTATTATTGCACATCTAGCTGGGGATCAACCTTGACATATAAAGAATATCATTCAACAACTTTCTTGAAATAAATCTTATGCCTGCAGATGTCGTGGTACCTTTTGTGTCCAACTATCTTGTGTGATATGAGGACTATGTCAGAGTGCAGTGAAGGGTATATCTATCAAGGATTGCATGATCCAAAAACCACTGAAAGCAATAAGATAGTTCCTTTTCACTTCAGCCAGCCTTGGATCAAGTATGGGATCGTTATTGCCAGCAGGACTTCAGAATTGTGTCACTTGCGTGTGCTGTCAGGCCATGCTGTACTGAACTGGGACACCAGCGGAAAGGAGACATCTCCTTTTGCCAATAACATATGTTAGATGTTTCTGAGATTGTTTTGCAGACAATACGTGCTTCAGTTCTTATTCTGCTGCACTAAGGAGCAGTGCAAGGTGGTAGGATTAGCATTTTCACATTTTCTGTACACTTAATATGGAGATAAACTGTAGTGTCGAGCATAAAGAACATAAATACTTGTGCCTAACAGCAGCACATTTCTATTTGCAAAAGCAAAGATTCTTTTTGTAATTGAGAATTTGCTGTTTTGTGAATCTGCCTTTTAAACTATGCTCATAAATGCAAAATTTCTGAAAATAGTTCCTCACAAATGTATACTTAAGCTGAGTAATTATAATTTATATTTTATTTCTGTAGTTTTACTTCCCAGAGAAGGGTTTTTTTTCAACAGATTCCAAAAACAATCTGCTCAGTGAATACATATAATTTTACAATATTTTATAAGTTGAGCACTCAGTGCTTTATTGTCTCTCTTTAATTATGTCATAGTCAACAGTACTGCACATGGTCATTACTATATAATTGTCTGATCATTCCCAGAAAATACTGGAGATGTTTGGGCTGCAACCATAGACCAAGATTTCCAAACCTGGATGTCTGCAGTTAAAGCTTTAAATCCTTATTAAGGCTCATAGATAGATATGACCTAATTTTCATTCCCCATTCATTTCAGACACCCTAGGTCTTTTCAGTTGATTCAGGGCCACTGAAAGTCTTTCAAAAGCCAGCGAAATTTATGTAGAAGTAACTATACGGATTTAAAAATTTAATTTCAGATGCTTAGCTGTGCCTAAAAAAATGTGTTGTGATTCCCAATATTAGCATGACCATCATTGTAATTATCTTTTGAAGGCAGGTCTACTTCTGTTAAAATCAATGGGAGCTGTGCCAGTGCCCAGTTGGGGAAGGATTTGGCATGTTATATGTAAAATGTTTAAACATAAAAAGTAAGTACTTGAAAAGTATGACACTATTGTGGTGTTCCAAGGATGCAGATAGATAATTTGGGGGATTTACGTGTTCATAATAAGAGAATAGATGTTCCATTAAACTTTTGTGTGATCCATTCTTTGGCAGGATGTCAATGTTTAGGAATGAGTCGTCATTGTAATCCCGTGTGTTGCTATACACCCTTTTACAAATCAATCTGACAGCTACTCCACATTCATAAATTGTCATGCTAGAGGCTTCCAAGGTAATAGTCCTTCAAAGCACTGTTTTTCAAATTGTTCTGACACACCTCCTGCTGGCAAGCCTACTCTCAGGGTGTTAATATTCCATTACAGAGCCACATGACGTTGAAAATTGATTGCAGGCCGCTACAGAAATGTCAAAAAAGCTCAGGTAGATGAAGGTAACTGGTGATGATGATGGCAGGGAATCTGTTATGAGAGGCAGAAAGAGTCTTCAGAAGAAGCAGACATTGCATAGACATTTCCAAAGTCACTCACAGGATGTTTAAAGAGCAATTAAAATTTGTGGCACAATATGTAAACCATACAGTTTTGTAATATGATGAGTGAAAGCTCATGTTGAAACCATGAGATTTAGAAGTGTCCATTGGCACTAGCATGCCTACAGAATTGTAGCTAGAGAGAAAATATTTTCAATGGAATAAAAGAATGTGCCCAAAATAAAATCTTTGGTTTAACAGTAACTAATATTGTCAGAAAAATAGTCCAGTATATCAGATTTGATTTTATTTTCATAACTATCTTTAGACATAAACACTTAGGTATGCTTAACTTAAAGAACCAGGGAGATGCAAGTCAGATCAGAAACAGATCCAACCTTTTTAGCATTCAGATACAAAGGAATTCTGAAATTGTGACTGGAATTGAGAAAGCTGTTGCATATAGAAGCAAAGACACATTTTGAACTTAAAAGTTTGGCAAGTACTTATTTAAAATGGGAATTAAAATTAATTTGGAAATTGTCTGAATCTGTTTTATGCATTCTAAAATGCATGCTGGTAAATTAATGTGGTCACATAGTTTCTTATTGCTCTAAGACCCTCAAAAGAGATTGTTTTCAGAATTTGAAATGCATGCTTGTTTTCAACAAGAGCTAAAATGAGGCAAGTGAGATCAAAGCAGTAAAGTGAATATTTATGCAGCAAAACACATGTTTAAAAAGTGAATCACCAGCTAAAGCACATACAATTGCTTGTGGGTACATTTCATAGTAAAGACATAATCAATATGACAACCCAAGTTAGACCCTGTACTAACAATAACTTCAGAATTGTCTTTGAACTTTCTTTTTTAGACTATAAAGCACATCATTTGATAAGTCTGCTCTTGGTTACATCAATACAAACAACACAAGAACTTTAAATCTCATAAGCAGATTTATAATTTTAGTAAAACAAATAAAATTGCAAAAAAGTTTTTTTCTGCCTTTTCTTTATTTTTTTAAAGATCCCAAAGTATAACTATGTTTCTTCCAAGATAAACTCCCTGACAATCCACTTCTCATTTTATTAATTTATGTTCCATGAGTTTTTCTCTCTGTCTTGTCTTGCACTCTCTCTTTTCTATACCTCACCCTCTAAGCTTGACACCACAGTTTCTTAGACTTGAATGTACACCTGCTAAACTTCTAGGTAAGAAAAGTAACTTTGTATGAGAAAATGTCAGGAAAGTCAGAATCTGAAATTTATTAACCAAGATATGGCAAATGTAAATGTCAGCTTGTGTAACTCTGGGTACTTGAGGTTGCAATAGATTTTTCAGCTGTCTGGGCAATGAAAAGTGAACTTTCAATGACAATGACAGTGAAATAGCACTATACCTGATATGAGAAAGTGCTGTAACTAGAGGGCATATTTCAAGCAAATAGTTTTTACTTACCTGTGCCTCAAAGTTTTCACATTAAAAGTTAGCATATGTAAAACACAAAAATGTATGTTTTCAATGATTATCATTCGTACTTCACTTATTTGAACAAATAAAGATGAAGAGCTATGTGATCATATTAAATACATCCTTAAATCTTATCCATAAACTCTTAAATACTGCTGACCAAAAACCTCAGAACAACTCAGACTCAGGAGAACTTAATGGACATCAGGAGAAAGAAACACAGGTATTAAAAATGAGCTCTTAATGTTGTAGTTAAAAATATCCGGCTGCTTTAGCACAAGAGAAAAAAAACAACGACAAACCACAAAAATCCTCTACAAAAAACCAACCCCAAAGCAATCTTAAAGCACAATGTAATGCCTATCAGTACTCTATTTACTGGTCTAAGTTCATTGTTTGGAGTACTATCTCCATTTACAGAGAAAAATGGTTTTTCAGACCAAAGCATCCCATTTGTGTGGTCATTTCAGTGAGTGTCAGAACAGGTTTTGATTATGGAAATATTAGTCTTTCTTCCCATGAAATGTAAAATCATGCTGTGACAGAACAATATAAACTCAGCTGGCTGCTCAGAGATGAATTTCAAATGAATGGAATTACTGTAGTCAAATTTTTAAAAAGTTGAACTGAAAAACAATGACAACAATAAATGTGGTAACTATTTTTCTCTCTCACCTCATATATTACATTTGATAAACAATAGAGCTGATAAATGTTCATATCCTCACCCATCTCCTCTTTTGTCTCTCATGCATGAGTATACATGCACATCGTTTACTATTTTGCAAAGGCATAGTAGAATTTTCATAGAAAAGTTTTTCCTTTCACATCTATATTTACTAATTGAAAGTAGAATGACATGAAAAAATATTAAAAATATTACACATCTCATATAAATTAAAAATATATTAGGTTGTGTGAGCTGCTTTCCTAGTTACTGTCCTTTGATTACTGCTTTGGATTTCATCATGGCTGTGATGGCAGTGATATGGCATTGGTTATCAGCCTTTCACTTCTTGGGCATTTATTCACTTTTTATTGCTGCTGCCATGATTCTATTTCAACAAAGAGGAACAGTGAAACTAGGAGTGTAGTACTCACTGAAAGATAATATAGGTCTTGCAAACATCTCTTAGCAGAGCAGTGCACTGCAGTTGTAACAATGCAAAGGAAACCATCACAAAGATTGGAGAGCTCCCACCTCTGTGCTGAGACGTATGCACAGATGCACAGAGAAAACAGCTTCTAAATGAACCTTATAGGAAATGTGGTGGTATTTTTTAAAAGTTCAATTCCTCTGTCAAGAGATTAAACACAGTTTTCAACTCATTTTATTGTTCAATGGAGGAGTTTTTCTGTTGGATAATTACATGTCTTCTCAATACTAGACCACAGAGAGTAGCTCTAGCTGCTCAGGACTATTTTAAGGTAAACAGATCTTAAGATAACTGAAGTTATATGTGCTTCTGAATGTTCAGTAATGCAGTCAGGAATGATTTATTTGTTACAAGACAAATCCTATATCAGATCATTTAAAATTAGTTAGTAAGAAAATTTGTATCTATGACCTATGTATCTGTTTAAAAAAAGATGGATGATGGCAGGTACAAACATGCACTTTATGGCAAAGAGTACATATAACAAACATTTCATTTTCAAAAGACATTCACTAAAAATTCTCACAATTAGCTGACTATTCCAATTTTGTATCTTCGTAAGCCAAGCAATTGCTGTAAGAATAAGAATCTATAATAAAATAATTCTTACAGTGCTTGTAATAAAGATAGAAGTGTATAGTGATAAAATGCTATAGAATTTGCTGGTTAATAGCAGTGATAATGCTACTCATGTATTCTCATTTCAAATGGCCAAGCCTAATACCCTAAGTTAGTAGACTTGTTTGATTACTATTATTTATTTTTTTAAAAATAAAGACATAGCTTTTAATTAAGTGTGAAAACTCTGTCACATTTGTATTTCTCATTTGACCCCTCTATTATGGTCTGCAAGAACTGGGAGAAAAAAAAAGGGCAGGGGCCTGAAACAATTCCCAAGCCAGTTAATATCGTGTTTCATTCCACTTTACTTCCTAGATGGGCATCATAGTTGAGACTAAATGATACCACTTTTTGGCATCCAGTTAGTTACCTGCATAAGAATTAGACTCAGAATGGAGACAGACTGAAGGCAAGTTAGCAATTGAGGTGACTAAAGTGAACACTGAAACCCAAATCTACTCTCATCAATGACTATGTTCAAAGTAATTGACCAAATGTCAGAAGCAGGGACAACTCTTTATTCCCTTTCTTGCAGCTTTTCCCCCTTACAATAAAGAATCCAAATATTTTTAGATAAATTATATTTTCTTCTCTAGACCAGAAGTTCTGTGGTTTTCCAACTTAGTGTCTTCTGCACTTATGTAGAAGGGAAAAATTCTGGGCTCCTGCCCTTATTTAAGAACTTCTTATGTGATGTACATACTTTTGATGAGATGCACAAAAAAGACTGTATCAGGGATCACAATCTCCAGAGTTAAATATCCCATGATTTACACTTCTGACAATGCAAAGGGCTTGATTGGTTTTATATCATTTTTTTTCTTTGATGCACAATTTTGTCAGGAGTTGGGTGGTTCACATATTTAAAATATACTCGGTAAGTAGATCGGTCTTCCAGAAAATAGAATTACTCTTTAGTGGTTTTCATAGAATTTATTAAACTGAGAAGGATGCTGATCCTCAGTGCCTGATTTGAAAGCTTGCTTTAGACCTGAGACAATTATTTAAAAGCAGGATTATAACACCAGCACCAAATTGCTGAAATAGGCTGTCATTGCAAGTGGAGTCTGTCACGGTACTGAAATGCTGAGAAGCAGCTCAGCCCCCACAATGGAGTTAAACAAAAGTGCACCTCATTCCTTCACCTTTAGTAGGCTAAGGTGCAGGTTGCCAGGCTTTTAAGATAGCAAGTTTAAATATAGGCAATGTAATTCCACCCACATTCTCTTATTGATATTGAAGTCCTCTGTCAGAGTGAGCTTGAGGTTTCTGGTGGAACTGAGATCTCATTCATTGCAAACCTTTTAATCTTAATTAGGGTTTGTGCCTGTAGAAAGAGAGTATCTGCCTATATTCAAATTAAAGCTAAAAAAAATTGTTTCCAAATCAGGGGAAAAAATTGAGAAAAAAGAAGAAAAAAAGGAGAACAATCTGAAGCTTTTAGTCAGAGGAAAAATTGGAGGCTGAGTTAAGATATTAAAGAGAGTGTAGGCAACAAGCCAAAAAAAAGCTTGTCAAATCAATTTTGTGACTGGTCTTTTCTGAGAAATTTTTGTCTTCAAATGCACTTTATTTTTCAGCATTCTGACAATAAAGTTACATGAGGAAGAGCTTCCTTCCCAAGACCTATTTGTCAAATTATTATTGTCAACACAGCCATCTCACGTCCATCAGATTATTGTCTACTTATTTAAATTCTGCAAGTAGTTAATAAACAGGAAGTTTGCATAAAATTATATAAAGTGATTGGAAATAGCTATTAACACTGCTTATATAAGTAAACTATTTTTAGGCATCATCTGTGGCACTATTTTGTTTAATCATAAATAGAAAACTCTAAAATATAATTATAATATTACTTTGGTTGAGTTTTTGGAGAGAAATAGTGAAGAAAGTGATAGCAGAGAAAATATATTTCTGAAATATATTGATATTTCAGTATAATCATATCCAAAATTTGAATGCAACAATTAAAGATTAAAATCTTATCATAAAATACTTGGGGTTTATGAAACCTGATTGCTGAAAAAAATACCTTTTTCATTCCTAGGAGAAACCCTCTCTTTTTTTTTTTTTTTTTTTCAAATTAATTGTCAGCAACAAAATGTTTCATTCCATATTTAAATTTAAATTATATTCCTAAATTTTGATTATTTTTATTCTCCATGTTCCAATTAGATAATTTCACTTAAATTGTCCACTGCATTTTGTGATGCACTTTTAATATACAACCTGACTCTCTTAGAGTCCCATTAGAAAATGTAAAATGAACTAGAAAAGGATAATTCTAAGAGGAGAAGAAAGAAAAGTTCAGTTCAGTAAGATCAGAAATGCACTTAGAGGAAGCAGAAGAAGTAAGGTTTTCTCCAAAAATTGTTTAAAATACTGAAATCATACTGCCACTTACCACACAGATTAAAAAACTAAGCGAAATGTAGTCCTCTAATAACTTGGGATTGGGCAGTATTGCTGGTTACTGACTCAAAAAAGTGTTTCTGAACTTTCTATGTGTACAGGAGAAAATGAAAGGTTCCAAGTCTCAGCAGTTTCAGTCTTAAACTAGTTAAACCTAAATAATTTGACGGCTGAAACTTCTGTAATATATTAAGTATACATAGTCATGATATGTTAAGGAAACCTTGAGGAGTGGAACCAGAAACCTGAACAAAGAAGAAGGAAAGTGGGAAAACATATGCTCCTGAATAAGAAATGAGGTAACATAGTTGTCACTTAATACATTTTCAGGACTTTTTCTAAAGCAAAAATGGGAATTAGAGTTTCCTGCCTTGTCCTGTGTGCATACCCAGTGTGTATGTGAATGGACAAATGGTTTAAACACCACTGACAACCTTTGACATGATGCAGAAGACAACTAACTAAAAATCTCATGTTCATTCCAAAGAATATTCTGGAATATCCATAAAGAACAGGCATGAAACTTTCCAGAAAGATCATAAGTGTTTGAATTCATGAAACTACTTCATACCCCAATATTTTTAACTCCAGTACTGATGCAAACACAGTGACCTTGGAAGCCAATTTCTGAAAGCAGTGACTTTTTGAGATTGAAAATAATAACAAAAAAAATTTTAATTTATGGACTTGATTATGTCTTAGTCTAATCACATCCAACACAATTCACACATGATTTCCTTTAATCAACATCTATGTTATACAGTGTAGGAGAAGACTTCTTTGCTTCATTTCCTGGCCTACATTCTAAAGGGCAGCATAAAATTAGCTTTATAGATGTTAAGGGATCTAAAACAGGTTTAGAGGTGTTGCCCACATAATTAATTTGCTCTAAGCAGGTCTAGATCATCTGAGAGCTCAGCAGCTTTCCTAAAGCTGAGTTTTTTTCTTAGGGCAAAGTTTATAGAGACTCCTGTGCTACGTGTATCCAGTATAGCAATCACAGCAATTCAAAAATTACATGTGTGTAAGGTGGGCACTGGTTCAGGGGGGAAGGTGTGTACTGATTTGCTGGAGAGACTCTTTTTAGTGTTGCAGTGACTGGCTTTTCATCATTTGGCTGCCTAGGCTGCACAGAATTTTATGTTTTTTCTTGTGTGTCATGTCATTACATTTTTCCCCATTTTCTACTGCTCTATGACTATAGCAACAGCAAAAAAAATTGTATTTAATTTGATTATTTAAAAAAGCAAAATTAAGAAATTAATACATTACTCTGGAAGCTTTCCAAATAATAATTTATGTCTGGGATATGTTAGAATGGAACTTTCTGGGCCCTCTAAGTTTTAAGTGAAAAAAGGCCATAACTAAATGGATTTTAATTTCTCCACTGTGGATTAAACCCAAGTCATAAAAAGTCACCCAGGACTACAAATATGCTCACACACAGCATTTGTTACAAGCAGTACTGAAGTAATTTTATCATGTTTCCCACTTAAGAAAACAGCTGACATTCAGCTCGGCTGAGTGAATTGGTGTATTCCTGCTTTTACTTCAAGTGATCCTTCCATTATAAGAAAGTTGATTCATCGCAGATGAGTCTCAGACATACACCTGAAACACACCTCAAATTTAAACTATGGTTATATTTGCCATTTTCCCCCCAGATTTGGAATAAATTTCCATTTTTTGTTTGAAATGTGAGGGTATTCATAAAATTATATTATTTTTAGCATTCTATAATTGATGAACTTCTAATTTTTTTTCACCACTATTAGAGGTGTCTGAAACTGCCTCTTACTACTTCCATTTGCTCTTTTCCCAGTTTTGTTATTGCATTGTTATCAACTCTTTGAAGTGTTCCAGCTGTAGCTTTTGTTGAAATATATGAGCTGAAAATAATTGCCATTTTTTATATGGTTTTGTTGTCATAATATCTCTGTCTTGCCAAAATTTGCACACATTGCCTGTTATACATAGAACTCTTTTATCCAAGCTAGAAGACAGACAACCTTGACTATATAAGGATAATATTCTGACCAAAGGGGATATGTTGAGATTCATTCTGGTTTCCAATGTTCTTCTTATGTACATATCAGTTCAGCTTCTTTTTACATAAGGTAATGGGGAGTGGGGGCTGGGGAAACATCTGCAGAATATGGACTTTGCAGCATTTTTTCTTACACTGACTTTGTCATTGTGCATATTTCAGAAAGAGGTAGCCAAATGTTGGAACTTGAGGTGCCAAAGGTTTATCTATAGTAAACTCTCAGAGAAGATTAAACCTTTTGATATCAATTATCCAAGCTTTACCAGAGAACACAATAAATCTTTTTCAAAGGGAAAAATGGGTTTTTTAAATTCCTTTGGAAGCATCTAAACAAACAAAAAATTAAAGAAAATTCAAAGCAAAAATCCTCAGACACTACTGAAACCCTGCTGACAGCAAGTAAAGTATATCAAAAGCTAATGCAATCCTCTTTCACTACTCCTCTGGGAAGAAATGGAGTTTTCAAAAGCTTAGTTTGAGTCAAAAGTCCAGTTCAATGGTTCGTGACCTTTTTAACAAATCTGGACTGAGTGTTGGTTTTATATTGGTACAGTTAAATATTTCATATTTTGAGTGTGCTTTTTAATCTTCATGACCTGCATATTTTGATCATTTTGCAACCTACTTTTTTTTTAGTTTCTACTCCTGTGGAGTATTTAGAGTCCCCTTAGTGTGAAATTTTCTACATAGCCCTTTCTACTTTTTGTGTTTCAACTTATTGAACCTGCTACGCAGTTCAAAGCTGAGATATTCCAGAAAATGTCTGTTCAGTGTTCATGTAGACAGCTACTCAGCAGCAAAGACAAAATATCCCAAAACTTATTATTCAGCACCGTTCAGACTTACTGCATACAACATTTGCCACTGCAAAATGTCCAACTCAGAATCCTGCATATTCAAGACTACAAATCTTAAATAAACCTTTTCTTTTTCTTTTTTTAATAATCTTTGGTATAAATCTGCAACAAGCTGAGGATAGCTATTTGTACCTATGAAGTGTATTTTTTGCTGCTGAGTAATCAGCTCTACTTTGTACATGCAGATTTTAACACCTGTTTATCTCACTGTCCAAAGGTGAGTCTTTTAGAAGCTGCCAAGTTTTGCAGCCCAACAGAGGCAAGGCTGTTGCAACCTGATAACCTTATGTCCATTCAGCAGTGAGGCTGAGCCTGTATCTTAAATATGTATACTCTTTCTCTCTCCCTCTGTGTGTATATATTTACCTGGTTGAATACATATAGAACAATACAGATACGAACCACACAACACTAACTCAAATACAACAAACACAAATGGCCTGATCCTGTTCCCCTCCTGGCTGATCAAGGAAAAAATACCAGTTTTTTACAAATCATACAAATTTATAAATGGCAGTTGCCTCTGGATCCTAGGATAGTGCATGGCCAGCACATGAACACATGAATCTCTAATGTTCATAGCCCCACTTCAGTTGTTGATACTCAGACATAAACACAAAACCCTGGTCACATGGATGCAGAGACACATGACCCCTTAATTTCCTCCAGTAACAAACCTTGGACAGTCTATCTAGTAGTACGCCCATGGGTCCCTACATTTCCCCCTTTGCCTCATGCCCAAACATGCACTCTGCATGAATGGAATTCACAAGTAGGTGGTTTAGATCTGTGGCCTTGCTCATAGCCCTCCCTGAGATACCCTAATCTCAGTAGCTGGACTGGACCAACTTTCCCTCCAGCAGTCTCAGCACCTCTGAACTCTCCTGTACTTGAGTAAACCTATGGCACCCCTGATACCTGATTCCCATCTTTTTTATTCCACTCATTATCTAGTCCACCCTGAAGTTCTCTAGGTAATTGCACATATATATGCACACCCATGTACAGTGTACACATGTTCCTGTCTCTTCTGCTTCTGGCACCACACACACAAAGATCCTCTGACCACTCCAGCTGCTGGACTCAGACTTCCACATGTGCACATGTATGCCCAATAGAGTGCTCACTCAGGAAAGTAGATATAAAGGCAGTTTATTTGGAATAGAGAATTGACCTCATTGACTAGGAACAGGCCTCTAGACAAGCATAGATCCTCTTATTACAAAAGACCAGCCCATTTTATCTCCTTATCCTTCTATTTTCCTACTTTTCTAAGCATTCCATTATCTTATGCAGTCCCACAACTCTCTTTCTTGGCACAGTGAGTGCCATCTCCCAGATCAGGGGGCTGCCCCTGTGGCGTCAGTGCAGGGACCCATCAAGCCCATAGGGCTCACAATGTTCTCCTGGGATAGCCCCAGGGCTCATACCGATTTCCTGACATAGCCCTGGGGGACAAGGGAGCAGGGGCTCATGTCTCTGACTCAGGATAAAGAGATTTCTCTGGACAAAACTAGCATTTAATCATGTAGGTAAACAGAATCCACTGGGGGAATTTGTTGTGAGGTTCCTGGTTAGATCAAAAATAATATATATTAATTAAATGGTATGATAATTTCTTCTTTGTAGAGAAATCAATGAGGAGACTGAAGGTAAAGCTCCTATCATAATGGTGACTTCTATAGACTCATTACATTTGCTAGTAGTAAAACAATGATTTTTTTAGAAGAATGGCTACAACAGCATAGGTTGAGCATTGGTTGAGAAACTCAACCAAAATTCCTGAGTTTCTATGGACAATTTTTGAAAATTAACCTAAGTTTTATAACCACATTTTTGAACACTGCTTCCAAAATATCAGTTGATAAATGACTACAAGTCTCCATTAAACAGATTATATGCAAACAGAAGCAGAGTTCTATGATGTATTCAAATGTTATACTTTTATGCAGATTCTTAGTCAATGAGTATAATAGAAATTAATTGAATGGAATTTACTTCACTGACAACTACATGTCCTACTGGACAGAAAGGAAACCATTGTGAAATATCTTAATTTTATTACACTTCTGATAGATAACATTCTGAAAGGTGGAATAAAATAAAACCATCAAAGATATATTTTATCAAGTCAGTTCATAAAACTTACTCAAAAATGAGTAACAGATTTCTCTCAAATTGCAAAACATAACAGGATGTGGACTCCCAGAATTATTCCACTCAATGAAGATTTTGTGGAAAAAAAATTTAATAAATATGAAAAGCAGATTAAATTAATGTGCAATGGTATTTTTCAGAAAAAATAACTTATACTATGGTTGTTAAAGGGATTAAATATGATATAAAATTGAAGTAATTACAGAAAAAACTTTTCCTGGGACATATTAATACAAATGTCTCATATAAGAATCTGTGAATAAATGTTCAAAGTCTTTGATATCAATGGGTTTTGCCCCTTAGCATAAGACAAAGACAGATAATTGGGTTATTATGCCAAGTAGATATATAAAAGTGGTAAAAAGTTCTGAAAATAAGATTGTTGCAAAACCAAAATGATGAAGTTGTTTAGGCTGGAGAAGAGAACATGATGATATATGAAGAGTGTTAGCACTCCAAACGCACACAGTGTTTGTTTAAGAATATTTTCTGCTCAGTGTTTACTCAGAGGAGCACAAAAATCAAGTGGCAGAAAGGGAAATTTAAATCACATATTAGAGAAAAAACCCACAACAACAAAAGAAAAAAACAAAAACCTGAAATAAATGAGCTGTAGAATTCCTGTTACTGAAGGTTTTCTGGAAACAGTATAAGAAATGCTTCATAAATAATCCAGGTGTCATCCTAGAGAAAGGTAATAGACTACAGTCTATGGACAAGCTCTTCCAACTGCATGCATATAAGATTTCTGATTGACAGTGTCTCTCTAGTCACACCATTTTTTCTTCCAAATGCAGTGTATTTGCAATTTGATTAAATAGATATGTGCTTGTTCAGTAAATACATGAAGCATCACAAGCAAAAATAAGTCATAATCTGATATAAAAATCATATTCAATGATAAAGCAAATTTTAGACATCTTTCTTCAACTTTTACTTTGAGTACAGATGGTTTAATTGTGAGCTGTAAAAACTCCGTCTTAAGTCCCTGAAATTAAAAAATGAAAGGCTTGAAATTATCTGGTTTAGGCATTTTAAGGGCTAAGACTAAGTAGTGGCTTTGCTCCTTTAAGAACCATTTTTCAAGAATTAAATCTTTACCTTTAATGTTTTCTCTGTTATCTCTGGTGATTCATCTATTACTTTCCTGGGGCACCTGAGAAACCAAGAACAGGTGTCCAAAAGTTACAGTAATGTAAATACTATGTGTACCTTTTTAGTGGACCTGGGCAAACAAATCCCAAAATGGTTTATCCCTTGATTTTCTGAGAGCATTTCACACACATTTCAGATATATTCTTTATTCAGGGGTATTTGAGTAATTCAAGATTTGTATTAGTTATTTGAAAACAGGATTTTTATTAAAAATTATATTTTTTTATCTATATAAATCTGTATAGATATGCTTGGAAATTCACACAAGCTTCATTAGTTTAATAAGTCTAACTGTATAATTCCTAGCTTGCAAATGAATGACAACAATACAAATTAATTTGCTAAATATTAATGCACTTAACCTCTGTTCTAGTTATTGGGAAGTATTTGGGGTAGTAATGGTAAGAAAGAGTTTAAAAACAAAATTGTATTGGTCATGACAGAATATAAGGTGTTGGAATACACATATTTCTTTGCTAAGGTTTTTATTCCATTTTGTTTCATTGCTGATCAGTTAGTAAACTATTATGTACCTGTGGTTTGAACTTGTTCCATATTCTTTTGTCTTTTATCAGCAGAGCAGACATGACAGTTACAGTGAACTAAATAAAAAAATATTTTGAAGGCTGAAAATCTGTTTTTGCTTATTTGTCTCTTTTTCAGTTTTGCCTTTTTAATATCTCAAGAAGTAGACTTGCTATGTCAAAGAAAGCTCCTGCCATGTAAATAATTCCTGTCCCTGAGGATAACCAGAGAAGTGGAAATTATTCATTTCTGTTCTCCAATATCCACTCTCACAGCAGTGTCTATGACTCCTATGGTTCTCATTTTTGCTAAGGGACTTCATATGCATGGTTCTCTCTAGCACAATATTTTAGCATAGAAAGACTTCTGATATTATGGGATTCTAGCATCATTCCTATAAACTGCAGAAGTGCTGTTGTTCTGTACCATAGCACAGGGAATTGAAACACAAAGAAGCTGTTTCACCTCAGATCCCAAGGCCACATGCGTGCCAGATCTGGTAGCTGGGGTTTAGGAGGAGATGCTAAAGGTGTAAAGGGTTGCAAAGCTCAGGGTTGCAGGGGTATGTGGCTCAAGCTACTTGTGTTCCCTGTTTAACAGAAGAACTCAGTCATGATCCAGAATCCTTAGGCCTGCATTTCTTTCCCTGGAATTACCTCACGAAGTCCAAATTAGAGCAAAAATGTAAATTGCATTGCTGACAGATGGAGAATTTTTGCTGATTAACAGCCTAAGAAATATTAACAATATGGAGACAGGGCTCATAGTACAGCCAGTGTCTAAACCTGAGCAATCAGCCTGTGCCATAACCACCAATACTATTTTATAGAATAAAAAATTTTGTGAAGAAAATCTTTTCAGGCTGGGAAAAGTGATTGAAAAAAAGTAATGTATTCAAGACAAGCAGTGACATGTCTGAAACTCTCCCTGAATTTGAATTTCACTCCTCAGTATTTGTGAAATTCTTGGCTATCCTTGTTCAACAGTAGTTTTATTCTTGAGGTAAATGGAGAATAAATCCTCCACTTGTCACTAAATCTTTTCTTATGTCCCTCCAAGAACAGTTCCTTCATCTGCTTGCCTGTGATAGAAGAAAGGGTTTGTGTACACATCAGGCTCAATAAAGAAAAGGGGTTGTATTACCCCATGTTTCTCGATGATTTCTATTCTTGAATTAACACAATATTTTTCTGAAGAATGAAAAAGCATTATAGGGGATATTTAATAAATCTTGAAAGAGAGTTAATAGAAAAATGCAACAAACACATGAAGATGGGGACATTTTTAATGGCAAACACTTCAAGAAATTTTTTTCATATAATTACAAACCTAACTTCCTATAAGCTGATAAGACAGCTACTCTCTGTTGATACACTTTGTCTAGCATGTGTTTCTCTCTTTTTTTTAAGTGTTAAACTGTGCTAGTTGCATTTGTTGAGTAAAAAACACTTTGATGTGAAATGCTGCAAAACTTGCAGGCATATAAGTTTTATTTGGATGATACTTGGAGAATCTATAGTTCTTCATGAACTATTAAACCTATTAATAACAGGGAAAAAATTTCTGGAGGAAAATTTATTCCTCCTTAAATATTTTGAAAAGGAAACTAATGGTTATTTTACAGGATTATTAACATTGCAATGAGTACCATTCACAGATTAAAACCTCACTGTGAAGGCCACTGTAGAGCCTATTCTAAAGCCACTCACTGAATTGTTGATTTTAGTGAGTCAGATTTCTAAGAAATTTATCTTTTTTCAAAGACAATTGGGACTCAGAAATCTCCTGTATAGAAGTATAAGTGGAACATTCAGCATTTATTCCTAGCTTGTTTTTACATTTCTTGGAGGACCATTAATTATCAGCAGGATATCATATAAGTCATAAATTTTTACCCAATGTTCAATTTTTAAACTGATAGAATATTTTCAATGTAGAGTATGAAGCTATAAAAAATAAGGTATGCTAACTTAAGTTTCAATTAATTCCAAAGAATCTTTTCAGAATGAGTTATAATATTGACCTGGGATGCATCATATGACAGAAACTGAGCTGAGAGAGAGTAGCTTAGAGGATAGGAGCGGCGTATTTTACTTGGTTTTGTTTATTTTATTTGGTTTTTGAAGGGCTACAAGGTAGAAAAATCCTTGGATTCAAGCCAAAAAATAAAAGTAATTAGTTGGCAAAAACAAAACCCAAATTGTCTCATGAAATTAAAAAGATCTTGATTGTATTACTCCAACATTCCAGTGTTGATTTCGCTGTAAAGTCTACATGTATTTTTGTAAAGGCACTTGCCAGGGAGATAATTAAGTTAAGCTGCTCAATCATAAGAAAGCTACTATATATTCCTACTCATACTTCCTTCAAACATGATACACACATTCTTCACTGGAGTCATGCAGCTGATTATAGCCTGAAACCACTTTTAAATTAAGGTTTATTGGATCAAAGTTGTGGGCTTTCCGTTGTTGCTGTTTCTGGTTTTGGTTTATTCGGGGGTTTTTTGTTCCAGAGGAAGTTCACAACACTTTGGAGGGGTGTCATTGCTTTGGGAAACAGAGCTGTTGAAAACATATATCTTCTTGATAAGGATCTGGATTATTGTCATAGAGGGGTTTTTTCCACATTTTTATGGTTTTTGCTACATTCTCAACTGGGGACAAATTTTTTGTTGAAGTGAATACTGAACTTTAATATGCAAAGGACCTTAAGAACTTGATATTTAAATGCATTGAGTTCCTCCAAAATATAATTTTTTGAATAGCAAGAGTAATCAATCTTCTCAGGTTTATACAGATTAAGAGTCTACTAAACTCTAACAATTAAAACTGGTACTCTGAATAAGTAAGATTTTCTTGAAGTACGGATTAAAAAAACAGAAAAATACAGCATGCTTTTCACATTAGCTAAGGATTGCAGTTACCATGATGGTAATGCCTTACATTCTAGTAAAAGCAAAAAAGAATTT
The DNA here is from genome assembly GCA_034509425.1 of Eopsaltria australis. Lineage (NCBI taxonomy): Eukaryota > Metazoa > Chordata > Aves > Passeriformes > Petroicidae > Eopsaltria > Eopsaltria australis. The sequence continues at coordinate 4,787,106 of JAVTVJ010000026.1, forward strand.
ATATGACATATTAAAATCCAAAGATTATGAGTCTAAAAACATTACTTGTTGGGGGAAATAAAAGAAAACAAAACCTTGTCAATATAATTCCAAACTTAGAACTGACTTGCTGCAAACAAACCATTTGATTTAAATGGAGCAAGTCAGATGTCTCAAATATAAAATAGACCTTGTCATTTAACATGAAATGTGCTTTCCAGAACCAACTGAGCTCCCTTAGCATTAAAACACCCAGAATGCTAGGTGATACTAAGAATACAAAACTGGTGAGGATTTATAGGTGTGGGAGGATAAATATTTCCCAAATATCTCAGATTTTCTGATCTCTGAAAATTTTCTAGAGCTGTCTTTTAGTATTTATACTTTAGTCAGAATCCCATTTATAGTTCTAAAAAAGAATGCCTGTGTCTGATAGATTATTACTTTTTTTTGTCATAAACATGGGTGTATGTTGCACAGTTGGACATGAAGAAATCAGGCACTCAGGTCAGGTCAGAGCCACCAAGGCTGGGCAGGAGAGCAGAAGAGCGCCCAGCCCTCTTTATTCTTACATTTATATATCTTGTCACAGACAGCTATGGATTGGACAATGAGGTTACCACCTCTCCAATTCCATAGGTAAGGAACACAGTCCATCAACCTTCCCCGCCCTTGGGAAAGGAATGATAAACAATATCAAAGGTACAAAACAATCCTTGGCCAGTTAGCAAAACATAGACTATGTTTACATAAAATCTATGAGAACCTTTTCTACTAAGTATCAACACAGCACACTGTAAAATTCAGGGCGACAGGTGTAGAAGCAGAAGTTCTTGCATAAACAGTCTACCACAGAAATAAAAGTGTTGGTTAGACAAAGGGAAGATACCCTTTGAAAATAAGAAGAAGAGAGATTTGAAGTGGGAAAACACCTTCCTTTTTATATCTATTGGAAAAATGCATTTAAATTTTTCATTGGTTTATTTAATAATTATTATACCAGAAATTTTAGCAAGTGGTATGAGTCTGGGAATATTTTTTTTTAAGTCATTGAAAATCCCAAACATTCACAATGTATAAAAATATTGAAGAAAACATTGTACAATATTAAACACAAAATACTATTATTAAATATAAATATTGATGAATATAGAAGTAAATTATTTTAATTTATTCTAATAAATGAATTGCATTAATAATACAATTAATAAATATACTATTTATTAAAATATCTGATGAAAACCCAAAACATGGACATAGTGAGGGGAAAAAAAAAGAAAAGAAAATTTGTTCACTTCTATTGAAAACAGTAACCTGTAATGGTAGCCTGTAAACTTAACTGCATTTGGACTACCAAAAGGACAGATGGGACATCAGGATAGGACATCGAGAAGGCTGAGGTACTCATCGACTTTTCTGCGTCTGCCTTCACCACCAAATAGTCAAGCCACACTGCCTCAGTCACAGAAGGCGAGGCATGAAGGGGAGAAAAAAGGACTCCTGCTGTAGAAGATAATCAGGTTCAAGGCCACCTAAGGGACCTGAAGGTGCACAAGTCCATGGGACCTAATGAGATGCATCCATAGGTCCTGAGGGAGCTGCTGTAGAAAGTGGCTATACTACATTCAATCATTTTTCAGAAATCATGGCAGTTAACTGAAGTTCCCACTGATTGGAAAAATGGAAGCACAACTCAGGAAGGACATCAGTCTTTTGGAGTGAGTCCAGAGGAAGGACATGAAGATGATCAGAGGGCTAGAGCACCTCTCCTATTAAGACAATCTGAGAGTTGGGTTGTTCAGCCTGGAGAAAGGGAGACTCTGGATAGACCTGATAGCACATTCCAGTGCCTAAAAGGGGCCTGAAGGAGAACTGGAAAGGGATGTTTGTCAAGGACATGAAGTGATAGGACAGAGGGAGATGGCTCCAAACTGAGAGAGGGTAGGTTTAGATTAAATATTAGGAAGAACTTCTTTACGGTGGTGAGCGATAGAAACAGGTCATCAAAAATGATTGTGTTTGCTCCATCCCTGAAATGTTCACAGTCAGGTTGGATGGGGCTCTGGGCAACCTGATTTAGTGGTGGTATCCTTGCCCATGCCAGGGAAGTTGGAACTAGATGATCTTTAAGGCCCCTTTCAACCCAAACCATTCTATGATTCTATACAAGGATGGAAGGTATGTTTCTTTCTTTCTAAAAAGTAAACTGACTAATATAACGTTTTAAGGTTAAAAACTGTGTCAACAATTCTTTTCACAAAAATTTTGTGCAGGAAATATGAATTTGGTTTTTTTGTTATCTACCAAATAGCTTTGAAAATTACTGACTTTTCTAGGGCTGCAATGATGAAGGTCTATGGAGTTCATCATAGTCACAGAAGCAATTTGGTAACTATGCCATGATGTGAAGGTAAAGGAATATTGTTTTTTACTATTTGGTCTTAGAGTTTATACTAAATGGTCAAATACATGAGAAAATTTGGTAGTATTTTTTAATAAAATAAGCACTTGTTGAAAAATTGTTTTCTTTTGAGTAAATTCAACAAGATAGCAAGAAAAATGGAATGTGATGATAAAGGAATTTCACTAATGTTTGTACATCTGTATCTGTGGAAAAATATATCAAAAGTTAGGAAGATAAAAGATAGTGGTTCTTTGAGTAATTTTCTGTGCCAGAAATGTTCTATTTTCCCTCTGTCACTGTTGTTGACATTTTCTTTTGAATAAAAATGCTCTTTCTCTTTCCACTTCAACTTTATTCTTTCTTCTTCAGCAAAACCAAAACACTATGTTTATGACATAGTAGTCTACTGCTTGGAAATAAGTGAACTGTCAAAATGTCAACATAATGAATTCATTGCAGGATCACAGAGAAAGATCATGTGGGTGTGTGAGGAAGAATAAAGCCCTGATAATTAACTGAGAGGGTAGAGAAAGTATTAAAACTTTTGAGAAGTTAATGGCTCTAATTTCAAGGAATGTAAATGTAAAGCATTCCCCACAGCACGAAGGCAAGTCTGCTTTGAAAAATATTTCTGATGCTCCACACAGGAGGCACTTGGAGTTCATCCAGAAGCAGAATCACTGCTCTGGGCTGTTGTACTGCTGCTTTTACGTTTGTTCATTGGCACTTGACACTTGCCGCTCTGAGACTGTAGCCTGCATTGCCAGAAGAAATGCTTTCCAACTGCTCTGTGACTGAATATGCTCTGGAGGACTGGAAGTTGCTTATGGAGTTAAGTATAGCCAATTTCCATAGGGCTAAAGCAAACTTCAGATTTGAGAAATCAAGATACCTTGATAGACTTGGGGCAGAGTGGCTGGAAAGCTGCCCAGAAAAGGATTTTTGGGTGCTGATCAACCACTGTCTGAATGTGAGCCAGCATGTGCTCAGGTGGCCAAGAAGGCCAGTGCCTGGTTTATGAGAAGTGGCTGAGGGAGCTGGGGTTGTGCAACCTGGAGAAAAGGAAGTTGAGGTGAGACCTTTCCACTCTCTACAACTAACTGAAAGAAGGTTGTAGTCAGGTGGGGGTCGCTTTCTCCTCCCAAGTAATGATAGGACAAGAGGAAATGGCCTGTGGGGGGGATTAGATTGGATATTAGGAAAAAATTTCTTCCTTGAAAGGATTGTCAGGCATTGGAACAGTCTGCCCAGGTAAGTGGTAGGGTCACAACCCCTGGAGACATTTAAAAAACATGTAGATGTGGTTTAATGGTGGACTTGGCAAGGCTACATTTGCAGCTGGACTTGATCATACAGGTCTTTTTCAACTTAAATGAGTCTATCATTTTATGAGTCTATAAGATATATTGTATATATAAAAATATGTAATGCCTAATATGCTACATATTACAGAATATATAAAAACATTCATTTTCACTCCTCTTCACAAGTCATCATCAAGCATAGGCCTTTTCCCTAAACTGTTTGCACCCATCCTATGTACATGATATTAACACAACCTGTAGGAACTAAAGAAGCATAAAAATGTACAGTGAGAGTGCACACCTTATTTGCTTTACCAGTCTGATCTGGAAAATTGAAACTGCTAAATATTACAGGGGAATTTTTTCTTCGCAATAGAAGTAAAGTATTTTCATCTCATCTGTTCACTTGATGAACTTAAAGTTTTTCAAAACCTTTCATTTTCATTCTCCTTACATTTCATCTAAGATTAACTCCCAGTCTAGTAAATATTCATGTACAAATCTGATTTCATACATAAGAAAAATAATTACATGTTCAGATATTTTTGCAGATTCAGGATTCACTTGTTGAACAAGCCAATAAGAAATGAAAATCAACAGTGCATGAACAGAGAAAAAAAGGACAATTAGAAGGATGCTGAAAACAGGTGACATGAAATGAAAAAGAGGGCCTAATATTTTTTTCTGTTTTCCTTGTATGCAAATCTCATCTTCTTATGCTGTTTGTGTTAAGCACATTTCAGTAAGCTTAAGATGGGAAAAGTAGCTTACACAGGTAATTTCTGAAGTGAATATTTAACTCTGTTTATGCTTTTTGAAATTTTTAACAGGAATATAGGTAGACTTGGGCTATTTCTAATAATCAGGGGAATTTAAAATGACACACTGCTTTGTGGTTTTTGCTTTTATTTCTTATTTTTCTTAGTTATTGTCAAGTACAGAAGCTGCCTAGAAGTGGCTTCTGTTTCTGTGAGTTTGACACAGCCTCTCCAATTACAGGCAGCTTCTGTGATTGCACAGCTTGTGAAGATGAATGAACTCCCAGGAGCTGTGTAGTTGCACAGGCAGGTCTGACCCAGAAATCACCTCCTTTACAAGTGTTTTATAAAATCTAAGGAATATTCTTGGGCACGCTGAGATTAAGAATGCTGCATAAATACACAGGATTATTATACTGATTAGTTTTGTAAACTAGCAAAATACCTTACTTTGAAAGGTCTAAGAGAGAGATTTTAAATTTTATCTAGGGGTGAAAATTAAAGGTTGTTTGTATTCAGGGAGAATCACTTTAAAACAAAGAGATGTGTGACTATGCAGCCATTAGTTGTGATCTTTGCTTTTGTTAAATACTGACTAGAATGAAATGAGAAGGTTTTATCCAAAGGAACTGCACGGTGGTTACTAGTCACACAATTAAAGCAATTGTCTGAAATTTTTCTGCATTAGTAAAGCTCTAAAAATCATAAAACAGCAGGGATCAGAGAGACATACAGCTTAGTCTTCTCTTACTGCTGCTTCCAATAAAAAAATATGTTCATTGTTAGGATAAGCTGACTTGTGCTTTTATGATATTCATTGTTAATGACTCCATGGTTCAGGGTCAAAATATGCATGAATTTTAAAAGAACTCAACTGAAAACTTATGTACATTTTATGCAAAGGATAGTGATCCTGCTACTACTCCCCTGCTTTGTTGTCTTTTGTGCTGTGATAAGAGGCCTTGAAATGGGCACATATGCTTGGCAGTAATAACTAGTGATTTTAATTCTGTCTAAATTATTATATATGGTTCACAATGATGAAAAAATATGTGGCAGCTGCTACCATAGCATGTCCATGAAAAAATATCTGCCCTGTAACTCCAAACAGCAACTGACAAACAAAGCCAAGGTTTCAGCAATGCAGTAGTTCAGGCATTCATCAGAAAGTATAAATACTTCTTATGGATTACGTTAAGAAAATCACCTGTGTGATACAGTGAGGAGGAAACTGTTCTCATCTAACAGAGAAAAGCTGTTTTTAATGTGGCACTATCCCTTCCTCTCACATTCATTACATGGATAGCTTAAGAATTAGGCACACAAAGCTGTAAGGGCAGTATTTATAAGGCCAGGATCAAATCTCTCTGAGGAACTCAGTGAGCAATGAATTTTAAGTGATGTGTGGTTTTCATAGTGGGCTTTCTACATGGAAGGATAATAACATCTGAGGATTTCCTGCTTTTCTTTCCTATTTGCTTGTATGCCAGATTTACTTCTATGTTAGTTCCCAGAGCACAAGTGGAAAAATAGAAAGTTGCTTAACCTAAAGAGATGTCCTTCCTATGTGACTGGAAATCTGAAAAATACCCTCTAAAAGAGGTACATAGAGTTCCAACTTTATCTGAATACAGGCTTCTTCCTTTGCAGTACATTAAACTCCTCATTTAGAGCTTGTGTTTTCAATGACCATGGTGGGTTACAAAACAGTTTATTCATATGCGACTATGACCTGATGCATTGGGAAGAACAAAAAACAGTAAAAGTGTTCCATGTGTCTTAACAGATATGACCATGAATATGGGGATGAGAAACAAAAAGTTTAAACTAGTGAGGCAGTCTCTTTAAAACTGAGCTGACACGCAGTAAAGCAATCTGTTCCTCTTGTGGCAGTCTTGCTTCTTTAAATTATGTGGCTTTCATAAAGTGCTACGTTCTGTCCATACAACACATACCTTGATCAGAGGTAGAATAGAATTTCGTCATTATAACCCTCATCATTTTTTTGTGTCTTTCACCAAGCTAAATTTGCTTTCAAAATTTTTTTTAAAGAGAGTGGTAAGACCTTAACTTGTTCTACAAGTTCTGGTCTTCCATTGTCCTTTCTCTTCTCTGTAGCAATTGTACATATAACATTATGAACCAGCAGAATTTGGCACGTCCTTTCTTTTTTTCAGGTTGATTAAAACAATTTTCAAGATTATAGTTAATTGCACACATGTATACATTCAAAACATACCCACATTTGTATCTTCTTGCATTGGCCTTTTTCCAGGCAAAAAAACCCCACAAGCAGAGGAAAGTACCTATAAAAGAATATCAGATTGAGAGCAATGTTAAGGACTTATTTTAGTTGTTTTTCCTGTAGTTGTTATGATAAAATCTGCTTCCAGATTAAATGAACAAAGATATTTCCTGAGAGACAAATAAATAGCCACTAAAGTCTCAGACAAGGTTAGTAATTCCTGAACACCATTACGTGGAACAGGATACTACAGGTTACTTTACATAAATTTAGAAAGATTAAAATGGAACAGTCAAAGAATTTCTGTCATGCAACATCTGGCAAAAGAGTAGAGGAAACTAGGAAATAGTTATGAATTTATTTTAAAGAGTATTTGGGGTGCAATTTGTATATACACAGGAGTCTGAAGCCAACTTATTATCTAAGTTTCTGAAGCAAATATGATCCCAACTGAGCACAGAATTCTTCCCAGTTAAGGGAGACCTGAACCTAGAAAAATGGAGACTGCTCTATCATAGCAAGACTCCTCCACAGACTGTTTCTGAAGAGTGATGAATATAGAAGTAGTAAACCTGATGGTAGGAGTGTCAGCATGACCTTGCTGTATCTCTCCCTTGGGTTTATATAAAATTTTAGTTTCACAGCATCTTGGAAAATATAAAAAAATAGTTTCTGTTCCAGCATCCTTCACAACTACAAATAAATGGTGAGGATGTGAAGCCTTTTCTGGTTCTGAGGAATAGATTTGATTATTAATGTTCATATTCCTATTTATTGCTGTAAACTGTGTTTTGCCATGTTGATAAAATACAGGACTTAGATATGTTTTTTGCTTTTTTCACATTAGTCAGACTAAAAGCCATAAGTTCACCTGAAACACAGAATGACAGTTTGGTTCAGGTTGAAACAGACTTTGGAAGTCATCTGGTCCAATGTGCCTGCTCCAGCAGGGTTACATACAGCAGGCTGTCCAGGACTATGACCATATTGCTTCTAAATACCTCTAACAAAGAATATCTCACAGCCTCCCAGGGCAATTTGTACCAGTGCTCAACCACCCCCACAGAAAAGAGTGTTTTCTGATGTTCAGATGGAATGTCCTGTGTTTCAGATTCTTGTCCTGTCTCTGGACACCACTGAAAAGAGCCTAACTCCCTTTTCATTTTCACTTCAGATATTTTTATATACTGTGATGAGTTACTCCTTTGAGCCTTCTTTTCTCCAGGCTAAATGTCCTCAGCTTTTTCTTCTATAATAGATGCTCCAACCTCTTTATCATTTTTGTCAGTCTTTGTGGACTTTCATGGCTGGACTTTTTCTGTATGTCCTCACCTCTCTTGTTCTAAGGAGCCCAGAAGTGGACATGGTACTCCAAGTCTGACCAATGCTGAATGAAGGGAAAGGATCACCCTCTTATCCTGATGACAACACTCCTCCTAATGCATCCTGGGATAGTTTTAGCCTTCTTTTCTACAAGGAAAAAATATTGGTTCACAGTTAACTTGGTGTCCAAGAGGACCTCAGGACATTTTCTACAAAGCTGCTTATCCTGGTCCACCCCGGCATGCACGGGTGAATGGGGATGCTCTGCCCCAGGAACATGACCTTGCACTTCCCCTTGGATAGTTTATGCCCTACTGTGCTATCGCTCTGGAAGATGTCGATCCTCATACCACTCAAACAGAAATCCATTTTTTAAAGAATATTTTGAACAGATGATTTAGTTGGAAAAGGATTAATTGGTGTTTTAGCAACAGCAACTGTTGGAGTTTTGAAGCTGTCTGAACACTGCACTAGGAATTGAGAACTGTTATATATTTTACTTTATAGTGACATTTATTTCCTCAATGGCTTTGCTATCTCTCTGCTCAATTGTACTCAATGGTATAAGAAAATATTTATTGTCTAAATTACGATTTCTATTTATAAAATGAGGGAGAATTCAGGAAGAAAATTGTTCTGAAGAGTTGCTGCAGAAATCACTCTGGTTAATGCACTAAACTGTGGCATAATCAATCTGCCTTTAGTTCCATCCTGTCATGCACTTCCTCATATGTAATGGACAGGTAAATACTAATTGGTCCTTACTTCCTCCAGCATAAAAACAATAAAAATTATTATTTCTTACATTTTTGCTGCCTTGTTCAATAAATAAGACTCTAGAATGGAGTACTTTACCCCTTTTAGATACCCTATGCGTGTTTAGACTCTCCAGTTCACATTTTCATCTTCTACTCATTAGACTGAAACTCCTTTGCTGCACTTACCTTCTTGAAGCTATTCAACATTGTATGGGAATGCTTAAGCTTGTATTCCTCCAACAAAAATGCCTTCTGTGCAATCAGACGCCGCAGTGTTTCCTTAAATCCATTGAAAATTCCTCCCACAAAGGATAAGCTGTATAACTTCACATCCTGATTCTGCCAGTAACTCATTGTACAACTGCCTGAGTCTGAAATTAAAAATTATTCACATATACATTCTGATAAAAATAGCTCAAATGGCAACTATAGTATTCAACATCATTTATTCTATTTTACAATTATTTGACAGACCACATCTTCCTGTAACATCTATTATCCTATAGAGAATTTATAATAGAGATTAGTAAAATTTAAATATGTATTTATGAATTAAGGACAATAACTTGTAATGCACATAGAAACCCAGTATATGCTTATTTAAATCAGAATCTTAATGCTTTATTAAGGGAACACGGGTCTGCATTACTTCTGCCAATGCATACAAAAGTCAATCAGTGATCTATTAATTCTTCCCTGTATTAACTATTTTTCTATTGCATTACCAAACCTCTTTCTACACAATCAGTCTGAATATAATGAATATTTCTAAAATGCACTGCAGGTATTTTATAATCTCAAACATTACCATGAAGTTTGGAATAAAAATAAGTTAATGATAGCCCAAATATTAGAATGGTTAGTATGAAATAACACAGCCCCTAAATAAGTGAGTTTGCTCCTTTTTATACTATTTCCTTTTCCTATCACTGCTCAAAGCAAAAACCGTGACCAGAGGTAAGTTTGGGCCTTCTTTCTTTTTAATCAGATGGAGTTGAATTTATAGTTCCAGACAGGATGTCAGGAAATATGGCTTCTAGGTCAATGATTTAGGAGTTTTCTTATTCTTCACATAGCATAAGTGCCATCTCTCTCAAAATCTCACTCATTCTGATGTCCATCATGAATATGGCATCCTATTTTAGGGCCTCTGTATAAATAAAGGAAGTAAATTGTCTCCTAACTTATATTTTCTTACTTACTCTTTGAAAGGTATTCCTCACTCTATACACTGTTGATGGAAGTTCTAGGAAATAACTGGTAGGAATTTACATCTTATTAAGGAAATTTTGTATTATAATTGTATAGTAATATTATTATTGTGTTATATTCCTTTCAGTTTCTGAGACATCAAAATAATTCTATACATCATGTTTTAATAAGTATTTCAGCAGTGATTATCTATAAACCAGTTAGTTTTACTACAAAGAAGATTTTGAATCTGAGAAGAAAGGTTGATCTAACCCATTGCTAATGGTTTCCTTGTCTTCATTAACTTAGCTGGCCACCTATAATACAAACTGTCATCATCCTTTGCAAGGAATCTATTTTCAAACCAGTATTTTTGTGCTCTCTGTCATGGCTTGGATAATCATCTATCAAAGTAATTCATATTTCTCTTCCAAAGTTTTCCATGAACCTTTCCTTTGCCACATCTTATTCTATTAACCACTATTGTCTCAGTTTTCCTTGTACTCATTTGTGTCATTTTATTGAATATTTGTTCAGCAAAACAAATTGTAAGAAGTCTGAAAAAATGAAGACTTTAGTCCACAGATTTCTTTGTTCTCTATTACCTGCACAGTGCTTTGAGAAAAAAATACTCTGTATGTGAATAGCACAGCTGGATGCTATGACAATGATAAAGCAAAACAATAAGTGCTGTATAAAAAATAATTTTCACAAAAATTTTATTCCTTTGTATGAGAAATAAGCATCTGGTGTAAGCAGAAAGAGAAGAGTTCCACCTCAAGGTTGATCTCAATAAAAGCTTGAAAGGAATTTTTATTTTTTTCCACAAATAAAAAATCAAAAGGTTGTACGGCAGTTTTTGACCAAAATTTATTACTTCAGACCTCTTATTGATATTTTAAATATTTTTCATAATCTTAAAAGACTCAGGAATGCTCTACAGCTTAAACAGTTTCAGTCATCAGAAGTCAACTAAAAGGGAACATTTTCTTACATCATAATTAATGGAGCAAAAATGCTGTTAAATGTTGGAGTGACACTAATCATATGGGAGTTACTTTGGCTTGTGAACCTTGGTCAGAATGAAATTGTTATTTTATTATTTCTGGCACAGCTGTGACAATATTTTCTGTAAATAAGTTACACACAGATGTACACAGTTACTATACACACAATCAAAGTTATTGTTACTGAGATGTGGAAAAATGGCTGTGTACACAGTATATTTCCAGTTCAAATTTAAAGACATTTTCAGGAAATGTTATAATTGTCGCTTCCTGACAAGGAGGTATGAACATTTCTGGGATTTGGAAAGTTGTGGCCATTGAATGACCTGCAGGATATTATTACCAGTCTGAAGAGGAGCCAAAAATTTGCAAATCCTATGTCAGTTTCACAGAATCTTCAAAGGTTATCCACATGACATTTTTGAAAAGATGGGAAACCTCAAAGTACCACAGTTCCAGTCTAGGAGGACATTTCTACATTGGTGGAGAGATATTTTCTCATTTCTGTAGAGGCTGTAGCGGAAAGTAGTGCTTCCTTGGTCCTGGGAACTGTTATGTGATTTTTTTTCAAAGGATAATAGTACATGATACACTAGGAATTAAAACTTCTCACAACAACATACCTTACTGTATTTAGTAAGCTCAGACGTAGATTTCAGTTGACATAGAAAAAGCAGGCAAAAAAATGTCAAGATTTTTGTGGAATTGGACATCCTGTAAATAATTTTTACACAATTTTGGTATGAGAAAGAAAATGGATGAGTTTCTTGTTCTACCACATTTCAGTGTCCAGGTCACTACCAGTGTATTTGTTATTCCTGCTACAGTATTACTCCTGTTAGACCTGATCACTTTGCATAAATAATTGTATGCTAAATTGAACAAGATCTTTACTCTCAGCCTCCCACACAACAAATAAATGCCCAGATTACTGGGTCTCTGCTCAGGTCCACCAAATGTGTAATTTAGAAAAACCAAAACAGCTTCAAGTTTTTGAGAATGTGAAAGCATCTTATGTAGCACTCCAATGATAACTCATATTGCAGTACTGGAAATAGATTTAACATTAACTTCGTGATTTTTAAAGGTCTTTTTAAAATCAAAGAATAATTTTTAAAGTAAATATCATTACTTCAGAAGAGGGTGTTATAATAATATGTAAAATTTTATAACATTTGGGAAAATGACCTGAAATTTCAGTTTTCGTTTAAATTGTAGTTTGCAGGAAAAAATATGAAATGTATGTAATATTTTAAAAATCAGGTAAATGACACCCAATAGCTCAGTTGGATATTTTAATAGTAAACATAAGAACTGAATAGCGATTTTTTAATTAGTTTTTATTATCATTATGTGTAAGTTATATTATTTGAGCAGATTTATTTTTATTTCAATTTTTCATTAGGCAAATAACTATATTTCTTCACTGGAAATTTATTGTCATAACATTTGTGATTACATTCCAATTTTATAATGGGCAGTCAAGAAAACCCAGATATAAAACCAAAATTCATTATTAAAATATTCCCTGGTAGAATGCCCCTGAAAATGTTGAGTTATGCCAACATAAGTTTCTGAGGGTTCAGAACAAGGATGTGACTTGGATTTTGTTTTCCGGCTAATGGAAATGAGATGATTGCTGCTTCAGAGTGTTGTTTATTTATGGATACTAATTTCTTCAACAGTTCTAAGCAAATTTCACACTCACTGAAAGAGGATCGAATCACCTCTCTCCTCTCCTTTGGACTTGATTTTAAAACTTCCACAGAGCCTTAATGGTAAGCTGTTATCAAATTACATGAGACAGAAAAATATATAATAAAACTATATATATATATTTCCTTGACCTTCAAGTTTGCAAATAGGGATAAATTGTTAATTTAGGTCTATACTTCAGATAATTTTGGAGTTATATTTTAGGCAAACAGACTGGAAATTGTTCAAGCTGTTACCAAGGAGATGATGAGTCATCCTGAGTTTCTAGGATCACTTAAAGGTGTTGCAGTTAAAAATATTAGATGTCTAACTTATTCCGGGAGATCAAACCGGTTCAGCAGGTGTCTATTAAATTTGCTGATTTCTCTCTCATTTTTCATTGTCTCTTCTCAGCTCAGTGACACTGAAGGCATGTAAAAGTATTTTAATGATTTTTTTCAGTATAGAGGTCAATATTTTCTTTCTCACCATATCTCTTCTTCAGTCCTCTTGCAACTTCCCTTCCCTTCCCTTCCCTTCCCTTCCCTTCCCTTCCCTTCCCTTCCCTTCCCTTCCCTTCCCTTCCCTTCCCTTCCCTTCCCTTCCCTTCCCTTCTCTTCCCTTGATATATACACATACTTAGATATGTGCTAGTCATGTTACATGAAGACTGAGTGCAACCCATTTTTAATCAATGGGACTTAATTGATTGGATCTATTCTTTCATGAATTTATGCAATTCATTTTTGCTTTTTGTTTTTGCCTCTAAGTATAAAATGGGCCTTTTCTGTTGTTGTTTAAGTGTTTTGCCCAGCTTAAGGTGTTAAAATTAAAGCAGTCTTGAAAATGTGATACTGAAAACAAACAAGTAGACCTGCTTTTGTTATAATCCTATCAAATGCACACTTCTCTCTGTTCTTTTTCTTGATTCTGCATTAATCAAAGTAAATTTTCTGGAATCTGGCAGCGCATGATGGTATTGCTAGGCTAAAGCAAGAAAAGAAATAGACTTCAGAATCCCCCTGATAGAAAATTAAACATAAGATTTTCCTTTTTGGACCTCCTTTCTGTTCTGCCTTCTCGCACAATGTACACTGACAGGTGAGTATCTCAAATGAGTCGGTTCAATACACAGTAAATAGAGGTTTTGTGCTTATCACAGTTTGTCAAGAAGCTGCTGTTTGGGTATGTGCTCTGATCATCAGAGCTTGAGGATTTCTGAAGCATTTCACAAAACTATTTTTCTTTTTTTCCCTCCAGGAATTTCAAAGTATCTGTACCCTTGCCCAGTTGTTTTCTCTTTTTCACAGTGTATACTGCATTCCTGCTTATACAAGATGGCAACTCCTTAGTAATCTTAATAGCTTCATAAAACCACCACCTGTGGCATAATCTGGGCACTCCACATACCTCTGGCACTTGCCCTGTTAACACCTTAAGTCTGTACATATTGTTCTTGCAACCCCTGAGACTTTTCTGAAACTCTAAGGGAAAGCTCGGAAACGTTACAAGAGTTCAAACTGGTTTTTATGGAGGTGTGCCACAGTCCTTCAATGAGAAGTGTGTGGTGTTAGATCATGCGATCTGTTCTGAGTGAAACAGAGAATTAAGTAATTTTTGGTTTACTGACACTTCAACTTTAAATTTCCAAAGATGATAGAAATAGATTTCTAAGAGTCAAATGCCTTTGGAGCTGCCCAGCTTGTTGGCTAGGCCATTCTTGATATAGTGAAAACCTGAAGTCCTGACTACTTTCACAAAGATATACTGGGGCCTTTAACTTCAAAGCATGCAAGTTCTAAAGATTCAGTATTTACTGCTTCTCCCTCCAAGCAAGAAATTCTTCAGAATTACAAATTACTAAACCTATTTTTTATCAACATAGCTGTGAAAGGGTCAAAGCTTGTTCTCAGAAGTCCTCAGAAGTGAGAAAAATGAAAATAAAACAAAATAGGATTGTATGAACTACATTAAAAGAAAAAAAATCACTTTTACATTAATTTTGCCAGCAACTATCCCAATAAGATCATGGAAAATTGTAATAAAGTGACTGAATTCTAATTAGATCCCTGAATTTTCATTATACATCACAAATGACTATAAGGAGAGATAAGTAAGCTTTTCAGATTCACACTGCTCTACTTCTAATTTGAACAAATAAAAGATTATGGAAGTTATTCATGTTGAAGCAGCAACTATATCTTGGGATCACCATAGAACTTTCCAGACGAAGAAGTTAGGATGATTTTGTGTAGATATGTGGAAGTTGCAAGGAGTCAATGAAGACACAAGATGTTTAAGAATTTAATGCTTGTTTTCATGAAGTCATATTTGTTCTTTTAGGGTAAATGGTTTTAAAAGATGAATGACACAAGTGCATAAAGGAATTTGTGTAAAAGGACTGATCATTGTCAGACCCCCGAGTTAGAGTTCAGAGACTTCACTGTTCATTCAGAACAACTTTGGGAACCAGTCAGTCTTCTTACTGATATAAAGTAGAAAAATACAGCACTTTGGCAGTAAGATATGTAGATTCAGATGATAGAACCATCTGAAATGCTGATGAAATCTTCAAAAAGGCTGCTGAGCAGTACCAGAGGAGCTGTTTATGTTATTCCTGTACTTGAAATGGACACATTCTTATAGAGATTTAAGAGACTTTGCCATATAAATTGATGTCTTTGAATTGAGGAAACAATCAGGAAAGTGAGAACTGAAATCAAGACAAAAGGTACCCCAACAGTTCAATTTCCTTTGGAGTTTCTTACTTCAAATAAGTTCACAACTGCAAACTGCATTTGATTTTTTACCAAATGAAACTATGGCAATTCCCATCATTTCCTTGAAAGAAGATTCTGTGTTGAAAGCCCATATTTTTCATGGCAAATGTTAACCATGTTAACAAATTCTCAAAATTAAAAAAGACATTTTCTCTGATCTTTTTTTGGTATTTGGTTTTTGTTTTTTCCTAAATACAAATTGCTTACAAGATATCATGATAATTTTCAAAAACTATCTCAATAGATTTTTTAGAAGTTATTTCAACTGCTTTTTTTGGAATTTTGGTGTTTGTTTTCAAAAATATTGAAAAAGTAAACAGGTAAACATAAGAGATCAATTAGTATAAGAATGTGAGTTGTATCTATCCTTTGATTTTCCTAAACTTCCACATTTCAGAAATTAATAAAATTATGTTGGTTCTAAAATCTTTGAAAAAAAGCTGGGGTTTTTTTCCTATCCTACTTTAATCTCTTTCATTCTCTACTCTGAAAAACTTGTACATTCTTAATTTGATCCTTTCTTGTGACAGCATTTACACACTGACACACTTTACATGGTATAATTATGTACTTATTCTATCCATCTTGCTCCTCCAGTGCACTGTCATTTGTAGTTAAGACATAAAACTGGAAGATTAACAAATCCCTGGACTAATTTTGATGGAGATGTTCAGCAGTCTGTGGTCTCAAGTTGATCACTGTGTTCATAAAAAGGTTGGTACAAATAATGCAACATATGTCATATTTCTAGAAGTAGTTTAATTATTTAAATTCCTTTTTCTGGTGTTCTCAACTTTGTAACTTTATTATTCTCTTAACATTTTTCACACGAGTTTGGGAGAGAGATAAGAAATGCTCCTCTATTTGAATAATAAAGCTTCAAGTCACACAATCAAACCCTCAGTTTATAACTTTGTTAAAGAAATGTAATGTATATATAGATTTTGTCTCCTCTGATTCAGCTTTCATTTTGAATATGATACTCTATGAACCTGGAAGTATCCTTATACATGCATAGAGCACCACATCGTTTCTCATTGAAAATACTTAGAGTGTATTTGCTATTTATTTTGTGTTGATTTTATGTTAACTCATCATGAAATTTAATGAAAATTACTGCTTAAGATTAGTTCAAATATTATGTAACTTCTAATTGTTGAATGCAATGATCCAGTTAATCTCGCAATTATGTGTGATGCCTTTTTCATGTTTCTAGAAACAAAGTCTATGACTTTAAACATATGTTCTTCCAACATGTAGGTTGCAAAAGCTTTTTAAGGATGGCTTTCAATAAATAAAAACTAACCTCAGAAAGGTCTAGATTGCAATCAATAAAAACATGTTATTTTTCCAAAGAAATGGAGATAATCTTTGCAGTTTAAAGTTGGAATGAATTTACAAAGTAAGACAGATGGCTTACAGAAAATAAAATGCAATTTCAGCTCCAGATCTAAACAAGCTTGGCAGCCATCTGCAAAAACCGTAAGAACCTCATATTCTTCCCATTTTCTACAATTAATTTTTTATATTTTTTTTCCATGCACAGTGATATCCCTTCAACATTATTCGTATTAACATTTTGCCTTTTGCTTTCACATATAATATAAACTGTTTCTCTCCCTCTTTTTCTCTTTCTTCCACACAAACACACACACACAGAGGCCAGTTTGGCTTGATGTTCTAGACAAGACATTCATGGGTTTTACCTGCTAACATAATGAATCTGGAGAAGCCCTCAGCAGCAGTGTAGCCTGCATGGCTAGGAACCTGTTTTAAGCCTCAGGGTACAAAAGTTATTCTTCTGAAGAACTCCTGGTTTTCATCTGTCAGTCTTCACCTCCTGTTTTTAAGTTGAGCACCTCTTCTACCACATCCTAAATACTCATATCAGTTTTTACTCTCTAAGTCTTTTATATCTCTTTAGCATTTTCAGTTGATGTATACCTTTAAGATTGTATATAGTTTGTTACCAAAGTCATGTCTGTCATCTGTTTAATACCTGAAAATTCCAATTTTTGCCTTGAGCCTCTCTATTGTAACTACAAAAGCTGTGCTTCCCTTTATTATTCTTTTATTTCCATGTTGACTTTTTTCTGCTACCTTTCTTTATGTAAAAGAGGTGGCAAATCATGAGGAAATACAAATCAAATCTGAACTGAACTGAGTTAAAAACTGGTCATAGTAACTTTCCACACAGTGTGGTGTCATCTTCCCAAAGATGCCCAAAATTACATGTAAATGTAAAAGGATGTGTGAATCATTGTCAGAATCTGGAATTTTAATGAAAGCATATTTTCAATAAAAAGCATGTTTTCATTTTTGAATGAACTTGAATTTCATATTATTTAAATCCAAATTTAATTTTACTTCAAAAAATACATGAAATAAATTATGATGACACTTTAATGCTTAGAGGATGAAAAGGAGTAAAAATCCTACATGAAACTTTTCTTCTTTCTAAGATAAACAGCAAAAATGTAGTTACTTTTCCTCATTTAGTACAGTTTCTTACATTATGAGAAATGCATCGCATAAAACTCAATCCCCATAATAGATTATTGGAATTAATTTCGAGTCAAATAAAAAAGTTTCAAGTAAATCTTCTTTGTACAAATGCTGTTATTTTTCAAAGATTGGCATAGTGTAGGAAAAGAGCCAAGAAAATGCAAGAATAGCCTTTTGGCTTCTAAGAAAAATTCCATTTACATAAAAGAGGATCAAGCTGAAAATTAACACCTTTTTTCAGAATATAAAGAAAACAAATTCTGCAAACATTAATCTTTGGGTGACAGTTTGATGTCTAATTGCCTGGGAAGCCTACCTCTCCTTAGATTTCCTCTGCATGGGAAAATAAAGGCATTTCAGGCACCACCAAGTCTAAAAGGACACAATAATTTCTGCTATGTGACATTAAGAGTTGTTGTCTCCTCTGGCAGCCTCAGCTCAAGACCCTCCTGCCCAGATGTCTGAAGGCCGAGGCTGGAGGATTCAGTTGCCACTCTCCCCTTTGCAGGGTTGGCCATCATCAAAGCTGAGCTGATGGCCCAGAGGGACCCCAGGGGACACTGACGTGGGAGGTGACACAGACTGCCACAGCAGTGCTTTCCTCAGCACCTGCACACTGCACTCACAGCACCAGCACAGGGATCAGTCCCCTCCTCTTGGGCTGGCAGAGACAGAAGCTCACTAGTGGGGCACACACACAGTGTTACAATTGCACCCCCAGCATCCCAGATCCCTTGCTTATCCCACGAGTCTCCTACTCCCTGACCGGTCCAGTCATGGCCATTCTAGCAAAAGGCCACTCGCATATATTGAATGGAGAGCAAGATTTTGCAGAGAGATAGCTGAGAAAAGAGTTACTGTGAAAATAGAACAGATTGCATTGATCAGCTGCAGGGTTTGGTCGGGAAGGTAAGGACAATCCACATTTTTCATGCCACCAGCCCCTTTTATACCAGCTTTGTTTCTCTCTGATTCCCTTCCTCTGCACATTTCCTCATCAGCTGGCATAGTCCCTGCCAGCTGACAGCCCTTCCCCTTTCCCCCAGCGTCCTGGACCCTCATTTTTCCATCCTTCTCAGAGAGAAATATTACTGCTTTGTCTGACATGGATGCATTCAATGTGAGAGGTGAAGGAACTGCACATTTCAGATGCCTAAAAAGAAGACTTGGTATGAATTAGGCTCAGCCTGACCAAGTCTGAGGCATCAGTGGATGTGAAAGCAATTTCTAAAAACACAATTAGGAAATGTAGATAACCACAGAACTAAGACATCAAGAAAGTAATTAATGATTAAGGAAACTGCATTTTGAGTTCTGAAATATTAAAAAGCTTTATGTCTCTTGTGGAAGTACTTGACAACATTTTCTCTTGGAAAATGTATAAGAATGTGAGAATAATTCTGACCCATGGATTATGCATTACTTATGAAGTACATACAAGATAAATCTTCATATAAGACATTTTTATGTGACAGTGTTAATGTTTACTGTGGCAGTCCTCTTCATGTTGGCTTCTGTTTAGGAATTCACCTAAATTCCATCAGTGAATGGATGTCCTGCTATAAGCAGTGAAGGCATAAATGTTTCCATTATTTATCCCCAGTCTGAACTTTGAAACAAACTAGGACTTGTTCTTTACCTTCAGATATTCTATCACAGCAGACTGTATAGTTCTGCTACCTGGTTGGCACTCTTTCATATGTGAACCTTGATGCAAAGATATACGGCTTAGTTCTCACAAGAGATTGATTTTGAGGGACCTTTCAGCACTTTATAACATCAGAACTGAAAAGTACCTGAGTTGTACTGAAGGAAAGGTGATAGAGAAGAGAAATTACTAGAATTCAGCAGAGCACTCACTCCTGTGTCTGGAACGAGTTAAACAAGAAATAGAGTTATTGGCTCTTTTTGTGAGAAAATGTTTCCATTTCTGAGTGTTAAACTGTGCTGCAATGCCAAATTTTCTCATTTTCTAAATTAATCACTACTTGGTGGTATATGAGTTTGTCTGTAACATTGTTAAGTGAAAGCTCTAACTCGGAGCAATTAAACCTCAAAGTTCTAGGATCACCTTTTCTTTGAAAGCACCATTTCTGCAGTTCCTTTTCTCAGATCCCCTGACTGTAATACAGTACAGAATAAGCAGGTAGGATCTGTCAGAGTAAGAAGAGAAAATTTCAGGAGTGACAGAATTTGACATAATATCAGTTTGTAAAGGTTAAAATTCTTTGAAAAGCAGGTTTTGGAAATGCTTCTTATGCACAGAGTGGAGTGTTGTTCAGCTCCAAATGAATGGTAATAAAACATCACCTATTTCTTCATGTGTAGTTGGTCTGATTCTTTCATACATTAGTTGAAAGATCCCAGTCTGAAATGGTAGATGTTTTCAACCCAGGTTATTATTAAAAGTACAGTGACTAACTAATTAATAAACTTACTTTACTTTTCCAATACCTGCACTGGGCACTGAAAATAGCTGAGTAATAAGATCAAGAAGTGATGAAATCATAAAAATCACGTTAAAGAACAGCATGTTCACTCATTTTTTTACATAATGGTTTTGAATTCTTACAGTTTAAATTGGCATATTGTCAGTGAAGCTTAGCTGAAACCTGCATTTACTAAACAAATTAATCCTACAATTTTTAAGAGAAGAAAAAGGTGCCATAGCATCACAGAGAACTCAAGAAACAAAATTATTTGTATTAATATTAAAATTATTTATATTAATACTTGTAATAGTCATACTCAGTGGCCTCTAAATTTTTTTTTTTTTTCATTAAGTGTCTTCAATTGTTAGGGCATGACCAAAAATAGACATTAAATAAACAAATGCCTGTAATTTCCCTGAATTTTTTTCCAATATTTGCATGGGCCTTAACACTGACATAACGAAGACATAGCTCATGAGCTACATGGAGTTTGCTTAAATGTATGTGCTGTACTGGGGGCTGTGTCACATGGACAGTGAATGAGGTGGCTCTGGGAGTGTCACTTGCATGGCTACTGACAAAAGGAGTAAGTGGGAAATGCAGAGACCAGCAATGCTGAGTTTCTGTGCTCACCGAGCCCATTCAAATCACAGAGTGGAAAAGCTGAGGTTTTGTTTTTATCTGGTTTTTATTTACAGCGTGCCTATATCTTAGGTGTGCCATACATATCTGATGTGCCCTATATCCCCTCATCATAGGTCATATAGAACACTGTTTTATCCAAATATTACAGTTCAGAATGCTGACAATGGATTTGTGCATGGCTGGGATCTGGATAACATGAATCTAACAGCAACAAGAGCGGTATGCTTAAAAATTGTTATGCCCTTTTTCAAGTATCATAATGGCTATTTTACTTTAACTTCTTTGTTAAGAAAAATGGTGACCTGAAATGTGCCATTTTTATTATTATTCCTATATAATTTTTATATTTTACATAATTTAAAAGCCTAAAACTGGAGAGCTAATGAAACTATGATGCCACTGCACATGAGAAATTTGAACAGCTGTAAAAGAATGTAATTTATTCAGACTATTTTTTTTCACTGCATTTTAAAATAATTGCTTTCTTTTTGATTTAATGAGTATGTGCGAAAATTTTCCCTTCCAGATAAAACAAAATTTAAAAACAGGAAAAATAATCTTAATGAACAAAGGAAATTTTAGTCCCCTTTTTAAAATGAGAAAGAAAAGAAAGCTGAACTAATTTGTGCAAAATTATCTCCAGGTTGCTCTTAAATACATATGCTGCCATAAAATATTGTAAATAGTAATACTTACTACACGTGTAATTATTGGTGGTTGCAGCCAGTGGTAGTCACGAAAATTATACTTAATTTATAAGTTAATGTAATCACAATGTCAAAGTTTTGCAGAAACATGTCAGCAAGATTATTTTTGTTGTTTCTTAGAGGAAAACAGTAACAGACTTATGTTTTCACAAAGTAAGAAAGAATCTCTTGAAAATGCTGTTGTACAAGAGTACATGTCACCTCTTTTCTAATAGCATATTACTGAACAAGTTTTTTCAATGCTTGCAGTTCAGGGAAAATAATGAAAGGAATTGCGACTGCTCATTGTTATTTCCAGTAAAAGAATGGTTTTACCATTTCCATGTAGCTAGGCTTGCAAGATACTTCTATATACACTTCTTTTCTTTTTTCTTTTTCTTTTTTTTTATAGTGGACACATTTTCCCTTGACAATCTCTGCATGTCATCATGACTTTATATGATCCCTTCCTTGAACCCAAAGTAGAGCTCTGAAGAGTTTCGTGTTGTGCAGGTTCCGTGACTTAAATACAGTTGCTATGGAGTTTCTGAAATGTCATACAGAAAACTTCCTGCAATAATTCAACCACCCTCTGGCTTTTGAATCAAAAAGAAAAACATATATAATCTTCCACAGCAATCAGATAATGGATGCTGGTGTGAATACACAGCTGGTAAGTTTTTCAGCAAACACTTCAACTTGCAGAAAGAAAAATAGTTTACTTCTTTGCTGTTCAAACACA
Organism: Eopsaltria australis; assembly: GCA_034509425.1. Lineage (NCBI taxonomy): Eukaryota > Metazoa > Chordata > Aves > Passeriformes > Petroicidae > Eopsaltria > Eopsaltria australis. The sequence goes on from JAVTVJ010000026.1 coordinate 4,809,560, forward strand.
GACTAAATACTTTAATTAGCTGCCCTTTCCAGTTTTTAAAAATAAATTAAAAAATAGTTTTATTGAACTGTCAGTTTCTAATCTTTTAAACAGGGTACCTGAAATCACTCTTGAGTAATATTTTTCTTTTCTCTTCTTAGTTTGCTTTTTTATAAGAACAATAATTAGTTGTCTAATCCAGAAAAGAGAAGTTCTGGCAAGACCTCAGTATTACAAGGAATGTTAATTATGTTCATTGTTACTTACATGAACACTTACTGAAATCCAGAAAAGATTATTCTGAATTGTTACACAGCTACTGTGCCATAAATCTGAGAACATCTTCTGTATTAACTCAGCAATATTTACACAACAAATTGAATGGAGGGGAGAGAGTAGAGTTTTTTCTTTAAGCAGGACATTCTCTATACTGAATTTTGTGCAGAACAATGGGCATAAAACCTATCATCTCAGTGAAATCGTAATTTGATCATTCTTTTTGAAGGATGTTGTATCATTTTTAAGAATCTATAGAATTCCACAATACTGTGGTTGAATAAAATGATGAAATAATTTGTTTTGATTCTTCAGACCTGAGGGCAATTTGGCCCAAGCCATGATACATCCTTACTATAGAAGAAAAGGTAGTAAAATAACCCCACAGGGTGGAATTTCACATGTGAAAGGAACAATGAAAATGTTCATTAGCCATTTTGTGAATTTAAGAGAGTGAAACAATATGTACATATTTGGTCATAAAAACTAAAAAGAAAAGGATGGATGTCCTTAATTATTTGTGAAAAAAACCCCAAAAAACTCCATGAAGGAAATAGAGATCAGTTTGATAAATGTCATGCTAAGGAGAGGACATTTTTCAAACATGAATGATGAGGTAGAGCTGAAGTCAAGATACTTATCTTTAAAGCAGAAGACCTCAATGCTGTGATAATTCTTCAAAGCATCTTATTCCATGGTCTGAGGTGAGGTATAGTCTGGTCTCTGTTTTCTAAAAGCTGACTCTGGCTCAGCATTTTTCAGATCTCCCTTATACATACACCAGCTGGTTATTCCCCCACTTAACTGAAGAGGTGACTGAGCCCAGATGTGTGCTAGTATATTGGGCATTCAACTCTACAGCTTAACTTAGGATTTATCTCATAGGGTTTGTAATAGAAAAAAAAGCACGGCTTAATTGATAATTTGTGAGTTACTTTTCACCAAAAGACCTTTGAACCCTGTAAATTTTTGCGTACTTGTGGAACGCAGCAGAAATGGTTTTGGCATAGTTTATAGCTGGTTTTGATTTCTAGACAATAAGGATTTGATCTTGCAAGAAGTATATAATTAAAACTAACAGTAAAAAGAAAAAATGTATATTTTTGACATGGATTTTCACTGTAGAGAATCAGTTCCAGCTTGGTGGTATGAGCCAAATCACTGATGAACACTTAATAACTGCCCATGCAAACAACTCTTAAGTGCATAGGCTTCAGTGTAGATTTTGCTAGAACATATAACTTCATACATTATCAAGAATCATACTAAATACAATCTGCAGACAGGTTGTTCACATCCTTCTTTTTTTTTTACTTGTGATTGCCTACTTGTTTGAGAGTAGATGAATGAGAGTAACAGAACTCATTGTATTGCACAGAAAGTATCAGAAATATTTACCTCACTAAGCTCCTAAATATTCTCTATCTCTTCACAAGAGCACAAGGGTCTGTATCACCAATGATCTTGAAAGAGAAGGGTTAACAGTACGTTTATGTCTATAATGAAATCCCTTTGTTTTTAATAAAATCAATCAGGTATATATTTTATATCAATTACATTTCATAAAATTTTGAATATTGTAGGAACTTTGAGCATAGCTTTGTCTTATCTAGCCTAGCAGATGACTTGATTCTAAAAACAAAAAAATTGTATTTTATTTCAAAATGCAGATTGTTTCCTGCACTTTTTTAAGCTGGTCTGCTGTATGAACTTTGATTTTAAGTTCTCTGGGGTAGGAAAATTTATTTTACTGTTATTATGTGTATTGCTCAGCACAGTCAGTAATGGCCATAAGAAACAGGACATAAGAAAACAAGGAAAGATAGGTTTTAAAGCTCTGAAATGTGTGTTTGTTGTCAAGGAATCTTCAGGACACTTTGTGAATTATATTGGTAACAAATTCTTGCAAATTCTGTGTAAGCAAAGGCTTTTTATTAATCACAGCATTACTAATAATACTTAACACAGAATGAATGTGCTTCTGCTTTTGCCATCCAACTAAACATCCAACTAAACAACAGAAATTCATTCAGTTATTATCTCATGCTGATCTATAGTGATCTGTGGGGTTTGCTACACATCTTTATATTCATTAACCTTAGTAAAGATATGTTGATATGCTTTTGGTTGTCTACTAACACAGAAATTCAGACAGTACTTATCTTAATATTGACATTCATAGATTCATTGAACTACTTTTGAGATACTACTGACTTGTCAACTAAATCAGCTAATGGGATTTCCAAGATCTATGATGATAAGGCTTGTACGTCAGTAATGTAATTAATGTGAAAATTTGGGTACTTAAAGGGAAATGATTTAATATTGTAGGATCATATTGAGAGATCCAGCTTCTGAAATGCATTTAATCATTGCAAAACTTACAGTGAATAACATATTTTTATTCCGTTTAAGCAAAAGAAGCAGAAATCAAATGATTTTCTGCAATTGCAGGGATTCCAGTGTTACTGTAGTGTGACACTGGAGGGAAATGTAAATGTAGGCAAGCGTTCATTTCAAAGAATTCAGTCTGATTAGTAAACATGCAGTGTTTTAAATGGTAGCAAAATGTCTGTTTCTTTCTTTGAATAACTGATAGCTGGATTATGGAAATTGCCTCAAAGAAAAGGAAGTTATTACAACATTTTCCAGCTAGGCATGATGAAGCCAGATTGTTTTCCCTGGAGCAGAAACATTTCATGCAGAGCTTCTGGGTCTCCACTGCTGGGGAGGGTGGATGGGGTGTCATGGATTTTTTTTTTCTTTTCTTCCTGGTATATCAAAGCACAGAAATGAACTTTCTGAAGCTCTGTGTATCTTTTGTATGTATGATGCCTTTTTCTGGTCTTAGGAAATAAAGGCTCAGACACAATGAAAGGGTTGGGGGTTGTTTACCTCGGTGTTTTAATAGGATCCCGTTCAATGGCTTCTGCCGTGCAGGTAGACCGCGTCGCAAAAACCCCGTCCCCCCAATCGAATGTACAATTAAAGACTCTACACATTAGCATATCTACCAGGAGGGCCCAATAAGGGGCCTGGGTGGGCTAACTTCTAGTTTACAAAATCTGTCCTGCTAGGAGACCTTGAGGGCTCACGAAAACAGAGTGTTTGGTCTTCTAACTCTACGCGGTTTCAGGGGTGTTTAGTCTACCAGCCTACTAAACACCATGAAACCAGGCTAAACTATCACCTAAAGCATCACAAGTATGCATGCTAATACTTGTGAATATAGGGAACAGTGTAAGAAATATTCAGGAGAAAAGCCGAAAAAATCCTTCAGGCATCTATATATATATATATATATATATATATATGGTGGTTTGAGTAGATGACCACTGATCTTACTTTGCCAACAGGACTACATGGCTTAAAAGCAGAGTAAAATTTCTTCATATTTATCTTAGGGTTGGTAGAAAGACCATGTTTGCTCATCTGTGTGTGCTTTGACTTGTGTGTATATCAATAGGTTAGATGTTTCTTAAAGTAAAATTACTATTAAGTGAAATATCGATCTAATTAGATAATTAAATGTTTTTCCCTCAGAGGTTTGAATGTCTGCTACAACAGATAGAGCCCTTCCTAACACAGGGTAAGCAGAGTCACTGTATGGAATTTGCAAAAGATACAACCAGGTATCAGAATATTAATATTTGTTATGAGGTCTTTTAGACACCATCTGTTGTTTTGTTTTTACCATCAGAAGAGCAGAAATGTAAAATGAGGGAAATCAGCACTTTTGAAGCAAAGATATTTTCCTCAGTGGCTAAACTGTATCATATATTAGAAAGCCAAATACCCTCACACAAAATTACTGTGGATATAAATGAATAATATTCACTTATCTAAGAGAAAGGGGGAAGAAAATATAAGACTCGCAGCAAATAATGCTTTAAAATATACTCAAGGTAGAGCCAGCACACATGATTATTTTAAATTATTTATATAATTCAGATTTAATTATGACTAAACAACTATGTCTCTTGGATGTAAACTTATCTGATGATCCAAGAGTGTTAAACAGTGTGGAGGCTATACAATATGCAGTGTGATATTTTAGTGTTTTTTTTAAACATCTGATCAGAGTTATGACCTGTACCAATACAGTTTGTTGGATTTTATCCTTGCTTCACTGCCTCTTATTTAAGAGGACTGAGCTGGTAAAGGGGTTTGAAAGCTGCTATTGGAAGTACCAACTTTTTTTTTTCTCCTAAACCAAATTCTACTGTTTGTTTCAGCAGCTGCAGCCCAGCCCAAAATCCAGCTTACTTACAAAGCAGCTGTGTGTGAAAGTGAACAGACCACCCACATATTAAACAATAAGGGGCAAAATTCTGCACTCTGTTATTGCTCGTTATCGTCATTGGCTAATAGCTGAATTTGGCATATTTAAACTGCAGTAATGTTTTTTAATGGTTTATTCTATCTTTTCTCAGCTTCCTGTCTGTTGCCCAGGGCTTTTCCTGCTGAGATGGAAAAGTATTTTCTGTGTGAATGGGTAAAATTCCTTCAACAGAAGGAACAGGAGAAGATTTCAGCTGTCTTGAGCCTCAGGCTCCTGGTCCAACAGAAGGTTTACCTGTTACACAGGTCAGAAATGGCAATAAGATCACACTGAATCATAGAAGTCCTTCATAATCTTTAAAAAATGAAGCAAAAAATTACTTCAAGATTCTGACGTTTTTATCAAATAGTTCATGAAAGTAAATTTGTGTTGTCTGCTATTTAGATATTTTAGTAAGGGGGAGAGAAACACCAAGGTCAGACACCTTTCTCTTGTTTGGACTTGTCTTTGCAGAATGGCATACATATCCAGGTTGCATACATATCCAGGTTGCATTTTTCATAACTACAAAAATGTAAATACTTTAAAAAGATGCAGTTACATTTTTCAAAAGTTTCAAAAATCAAAGAATGCGTAAGTTAACTCAAAGTAGAAAATAATTGTAAGGGGACTGGAGAACACTTATGGGCTGATCTAAAAGACACTGAAATCAGCAGGAGATTTTCATTAACTTCTTAAGTATTCAGGGCTCTCCATAACAACTTCTTTTCTGACTGCTGAGAATAAAATGATAGAAGTTTACACATTTTTTGAATCAAAGTTCTAAAAGAGCATTAACTGTTCTGAGGAATAATGTACCACAACTACTTACACAGCTGCTGAGAAGATCTTTTTGAGAATTATTTGTCTGTAAAATCTCTTGGAGTTTGAGAGCCTGAACCCAGAATCTCATTATTTTTAGTGTCAGCTTTGAGCTTGGATATACAACCTATAAAATTATTGTAAAGAATGCTTAATGTTCTTTACAATAGAGACTGACTACTTCTTACTTTTTTTTCTGATGGCTATTCCCAAGTACTTGCAACCTGTCAACAGAATCTGTCCATCAATAACATGCAATATTATGAATCAGTTACTTTGTTCACTTTTTAGCTGTCAAGATCATTTTTAAAGGGCTGTCACTTAGAAAGTCATACAAATGAAAACCGAATTATGCTGCAGACTTTATGAACCTGCAGTCTTAATTTATTTGATGTGATTGTAGAAGAAGGTGAGAAAAATTTGAAAATACTGCACAAAAAAAGGGAATTGAAACTGCGTCAGTAGTGACTATCACAGTTCTAAGGTGAATTTACAGAATTAAGATCTGTGTTGGTTTGGGATAGGCTAATATTAATTTTCCTCACAGTAGCTGTTGTGGGTCTGTGTTTTGGATTGGTGCTAAACACAGTGTTGATAATACTGAGATATTTTCATTATTGCTGAGCAGTGCTCACATAGAGCCAAACTGCATCAGCTGCCTCTCATCCCACCCCACCACTGAAGAGTCTGGGAATTTACAGAATTAAGATCTGTGTTGGTTTGGGATAGGCTAATATTAATTTTCCTCACAGTAGCTGTTGTGGGTCTGTGTTTTGGATTGGTGCTAAACACAGTGTTGATAATACTGAGATATTTTCATTATTGCTGAGCAGTGCTCACATAGAGCCAAAGCCTTTGCTGCCTCTCATCCCACCCCACCACTGAAGAGTCTGGGAGTGCACAACATCTTGGGAAGGGACACAGACAGGACAGCTGATCCCAACTTATCCAAGGGATGTCCCAGGCCATATAGCATCATGCTCAGCACATAAATCTGACATAGGAACGCGGAGATGTTCAGTGTGATGGCATTTGTACTCCCAAGTCACTATGATATGTGATGGAGCCCTGCTTTTCTGGGGATGGCTGAGTACCTGCCTGCCCATGGGAAGTGGGGAATTAATTCCTTGATTTGCTTTGCTTGTATGTGTGACTTCTGATTTGCCTATTAAATTGCCTTTATCTCAACCCATGAGCTTCTTTCACTTTTACCCTTTCAGTTCTTTCCCCATCCATTTGGAGGACATGTGAACAAGAAAGAGGCTTCACGGGGCTTAGTTGCCAGTTGGGATTAAATCCTAATTTTCCTTATAAATCTTCATCTGATTTTTGATGTTATCCAAATATCTATTACTATTGCAAGGTAGAGAAATAAACAGGACAGGAAAAAAACCTCAAAACATAAAACACAATCATGAATTGATGGAATTCCTGTTGCATAGGTCTTAAACACAATGACAGAACATACACACCATATTCTCAAAAGAAGTAGCAAATTATATGAGGTTCTTTTTTGTTATATTTTTCATTAAAAAATAAATGTAAACCAAAATTATGATACATATGGCTAGCCACAGCAAAGACTTGGGGGAAAAAGCTTAAGTGACCTACCTGAGACTCTTAAACAGCTCTGTAGGGCTAGGACCTCGGAACATTCCTGAAACTCATTGTCAATATTATTAAATTCTTAGAAAATAATTTAATTGACACATTCACACAAATGTGAACCACAATTCAGGCATGGTTGGAGAATCAACATGGCCTAGGAAATTGTCCATGCAGGTAAAACTCTGTTTTAGAGTCTGAAATGTATAATACATCAATTATACCTGGCCAATGGTACATTATTTCAGGGCCAGAAAACACCCCCTAGTATGTTTAATCTAACAGAGAGCCTGCAGTCCACCCAAAGGCAGTTTGACTGTTGAACTTAGCCATACAGTGTGCCAAATTTCCTGCTGGTATATTTTTTGTTACTTAAAAATATCTTGGTAATAAAGAGTTCGACACTGCAAGTACATTTTGAAGATATGAATTTCATTGCTAAAATTAAATTTAATGTGCTTTCCTAAGCTTTCTCAATTCCTTTCTATATTTTATCATCCATAAATATACTTGTTTCTTAATTGTACAGGGGGAAAAACGTAGAAGTAACCTAGAAAGATAGATTAGATAGATACATAGATAGATTAGATAGATAACATTTTGTTGCCATAACATATTTGATTCAATCAGTCACCTGAAGTTGTATCTTGGTGTATTTATAAGCCTATAGGAAAATATAATGATCTCATTGTAAATGCTGAATGTCTGATTTATCCTTTTATTGCCAGGCAATCTTAAGGTAAAGGAGAGGTTACAGATTTGAACAGACTAGAACAGTTGTCCAAAGTCTTCAGCTGATACATTTGGTGGGAAGTGTTACCCCTTTGGAAAAAGGCACCAATTTAACAGTAAATTCTGCAACTTCAGACACTACATAAAAGTAACTTCATGCACTGTCTCTTTTACTACATATCCTTTATACAGACATTTTCTAAAGTAAGCTGACAAAAACCAGTAGATACTGGAGTCAAAACAACAAGCAAGGGAAAGTACTTAAAGAAGGAGAATGCTTATATGACCTTATAAATCCATATAAAAAAACCTCAAACCATGTAAATAATTGATATTAAGAGATGCTGAACAGTTTAGGAACTTTGTGCTGCTCTGCTAGGTTCTATGAGTCTGTATTGTTAATTTCTATTGACTTTGTAAGATAATTACAGAGGATTCTAAATATGTCCTCTTTGAAAGCATTATGAAGTACTACCTTCTCTGAAAGCATTAAAAAATAGTGCTTCCAGCAGACAAAGATATCAAATTGTCTGTTACTGATTCTTGCTTTCATGTATTAGTTAGTGTCTACTATTTAAAAACTATAATCTTCTTAATTCACACTACCTGTGTATTGCAAAGTACAACTGATTTTTTATGGCTTTGTGAAACTTGTGAAGAATATTGCATTTTATTCAGGTCTTAGTAGGTAAAATTTCTATATAATGAATCTAATACTGGGTAATGAGTTTTAGTTTAGTAAACAGAAATGCCTAATGAAGAATATGTTGAGTATTAGAAACTCAGATTATTTAAAATAGCAATACACTTACAGTAGGATTAAACTTATTCAACTTTATCCCCTCAAAAGCCATAAAATCAAGTCTAAGCATTAGATCCCTCTACAGTAAGGGATAAGATATTTCATAAAGAGTTAGATAAACATGCAAAGTGATTCATTTAACCTCCCTGAGGACTGGATGAAACTAGCACCAGCTTTTCTTTCTCAATATTATTCCTGCAAGTGATGAGAGATATGATAAGCTCTATATATAATTGGAAGAGTAACATTATCCTGTTGAGGTAAGAAAGGAAAGTTACTGACCTTCACAGAGCTAATTGAAAGGAAAGCATTTTGTACAGTCCCTCTATTTATTTTCAAGTGTGGCACATACTACATATGTATTCATGCTTACATTCATTGATACAAGCAGTGTATAAAATTGCTATGAGAAAGCTCTGAATATCTAAACCTTGATGCTAATGATATTGTGACAGTAATTAATGCTAATTAATATATTCTTGGCACAATATTAGGCTCCATGGAGACACATAAAATGTATTCGTTATTTCATTATTCAAAAGTGCAAGACTACATACATTTTTTTCCCTAATTTAAATTTAGTTCATCATCTGTATACCAAAAGAGAGCAATTTCATCTTCATACCAATAACTGTATGAATTTTTTATCTCTAGCACAGATCTGCTTCAAAAGATTGTCATAGTTCATGTATTATCGTTAGCTTAATAATGACCAGTTTTATTTGTCTCTTATGCTACTTGCCAAGCCTCTGTCCTCTGCTAAGGCATGGAAATTTAAATAAACAATTACTGTTTCTTTTTAACTATAGTTGAGTTCAAGAAAACATTTAACACCTTATACGATAATATTATGTTTCCTTCTTCCACCAATGTAGAATTACTACATTACTCAGGAGTAATATTGGTTGTCAGAGTTGTTTTTTACACTGTTTCTAAAAGAAATGTGTACTGATGAGTAACAGTCTAGATCATTTTGCCTAACTAGTGGAGTAATATCCTTATCTAATTTTTTTCATCTTTGTCATGCACACCATGTCAGACAAAACACTGGGTATCGTTTTAGATTCATTATTCAGGCCAAACAAGTGCCATAAGCGCTTATCAAGGTGCTTGATTGGTTGCCTGAACAACCATAGTTTGCTGACTTTTTCACTCTTTCAGAGGACAATTTTAACTGTGCACAGCACTTTCAAATACTATATACTACAGAGGGGAAAAAACCTACAAAATTGTTTATTCTGGAAATGAAAAAAATAAATAATTTGTGTGGAAATTAGTTTCTTCGTCTTTTACCAGTTGATTCTAAACCCAGAAGTCAAATTCCATCAGTTCTGCCTTACATATGAAATATCATTTACAGAGTGGCAACACTAATCTATGACTCAAGATTATGATGTTGGTCTCTTCCTTTCTGAAATGCTAAAATTTAGCTTCAATCCACTTAGTGAACCTGTATGCAATTTCTGTAGGTAGAAATGCATTTTCTGCATAATTTCATGGTCCTCCATCTAGGAGGAATTAGAAGACAGGACCAGAGACAGAATAGTTAAAAATACCCTGCAGCCAGATAATGCCCTGCAGCCAATTTTCTAAAGCAATGACAAATTATCAGTACTGAAGGATTTAAGACAGTATTTTAAAGACTTTAAAATTATTGCCAAAATAATCAATCTTCATAGGTCATAATATGCTTGCAGACATTTATCCCCCTAATTTCCTACATCAGGCAATATTGATGAAATATTATACAAAATGTTTAATTTTGCCACATTTATCACTTAATGATTTCTTTTTGAAAGGTATGACTTTTGTTTGGATGCAGTGTTTGATAACTCACTCAAAGGGCCACTAAAGCTCTGTCATACTTTCTGTTTTGGCTAGAAAAGCTGCATGAACTCAGAAAATCTATGACACATAAAAATGCTTACTAAGCATTAACAGTATGAAGATCTTTGAAAAAAATCAAAGCTTTTGTTACAGAGTATAATTAGAAGATCAACAGCAATCTTCCATTTTATAAATGCTTGCAAATTATCACTGGTAACAATAGTTGTCTATACCATTTCTAAAATTTATTTGTTTAACATTCCACCCATGTCTGGGCCCTGAACTGTATCACAATTCTTGACTTCAGATCTTTCTCTTCAGGATTTTTTCGACCTCTCTCACTCAAGAGGTTTCTTATCCCAGTATTTTCACGTTTTGTCTGTTTGCAGGAACCCTGTTTCATCTGCTGATAGTTTCTGACAGACTTATGAACATATTAGACAAGATTAATCATACAAATGTAACCTATATTTACTTAGAATAAACACACATGTACATGAAGACATTTTCCAAGATCTTTAATACTTCAATAACTCCCCAATTTTCTTTATTTTTTTCATTTACGTAAAATGTCTCAGAAAACTTCTGCTTAGAAATTCCATCCTCTTCAACATACAGAATTGCTTACAGGTAAACAGTGCTTTTGCTAGATGAAGTTGTATTTCCTTCATGATGTCTCTAACAGACTACTTAGGGAGAAATCAGGGAAAGGCTGTGATGTCATGAATAATACCTACATTTTTTTACACAGGCAACATGGGCATTGTTTTTTCATCTACAGAGAAATTTTTCATATTTTTCATTTTTGGACACAAGAGTGCTTTTATAAGAATTTTATTCTGTGGAGGTGAACAGGCTGTTGGCTGCTCAGCACTCTGTCAGCAATTTTTTCACAGATGCACGCTGTCTATTCTATAGTAGCTGGTATTTGTTCATATGTTTCAAAAGTTCATTACTGCCACATGGAGGTGGTGGAGTTTAAGAAGATCTAAGGGAAAGACTTTCTGTTATCTCTGTTGAAATACACTTGCAGTGAGAGAATTTTTCACTATCTTAGCAAAAAATATCATTATATGAAAGGAAAGAAGAGGTCATTCTTGTCATGCTGGTGTTCTCTTCTCTGAGCTGCTGATAAAATTCTGATCGCCTCAGGTTGCCAGCTTTCTCTGTAATTTCCTGACATTAGATTTGAGAGAGAGCACCTTCTGTAGCTTTTACAGCAGCTACATTTCCTTCTACTTTATTACCATGAGACTATTTCATATCATCCTGGAATTTTTTCTGATGTTTCCCATGATTCTTGTCTTTGAGTTCCTGCATAGTTCAGTGTATCTCACTCAAATGTCTTTTTATCTTTCTTAACCAAACATTTTCTAACCTCTTCTCTGTATATCTATTTCAGTGGCATGAATCTGGACATCCAAACTGATTTCTACTGGTTTCTAGGCATTCTCTTGTTGTGAATTAAATGCCTTTACGTTCATGCTGATATTGCCACATTTTCCTGTTGTTAAAAAAAGATGGAAATTTGTCAATGGGCTGGAATGATAGCAAGGTTCATGACTTAGCACTGGTGATGTATGATGGTCAAGAAGCAAAGGAAAAGACATCTGAACAGGGAACAAACAAACAAACTTTTCATTAAAATATCACTAATTTCACTTCTTGGTTGTAATTTTACTTTTTATTTGTCTGGAAAGAATTTGGAAATCGAGTTCTTTCACATTATGTAGAAATCAGTCACCTGATGACTTTGTCAACAAAATTTTAGGGCTTTCTTTTTAGCTGAAACTTCCAGGTATAGAAAAAGTGCACATAAATAATGATCAAGTGATTAATATTGTTTAATGAAAAACTGACATTATAAATTTAATTTTTAAAATGCACATTATTTTATTATAAAAATTTTATATTTCCTCCTATGTACAATGTTTTATATTAAAAAAAAAAAGAAAGGTGGGACAGTTTGCTTTGTATACCTTCTTTGTCTTCAGATATGTCTTGATCTTTCATTAGGACACAGTATTGTCCAAATACATGGTTTTCAGTAATAAGGAATTCCATACTTTTCTTATCAATTAATTAATAAAGGTTAACCTTTATAATCCTAAAATAATAGGTAAACACAGTGGCATGAGATACCCCTTGTGAAAAAAATAGCTGAACCAAACTACTACTGTTATTATTATTATTATTACTATCACGATTACTATTACTATTACTATTACTATTACTATTACTATTACTATTATTACTATTACTATTACTATTACTATTAAATGTAAAATATGATTACTCTATTTAGCTTTTCATTATCTGTGATGATAAGAAATGACCCTTGAACTATCACACAAAATTATAATGCATCAAAATATTCTTAAATAACTGTAAATATGTATCTGTAGACAGAAATAACTGGAATGAAAGCAATGAGGGGTATCAAATTAAGATGTTTAAATCTTTTTATTCCAGTCTGTTGCTTTTGATAAAATTACGGGATTAGTAGTTTCAGAGAAGACAGCAGATGCAATACATTTTGATTTTACTGAAGCCTTTGATGTGCCATGTTGTGAAACCACAAAAAATTAATTCAAGTTGTCTCGTATAAGAACTCTGCTGCAGAGATTGACAAAAAAATTGTAGAATGATAAACAAAGAAGCATAAAGATAATTTCATCTTTGCTGTGAAGAGGTTTCTGCAGATGATAAGATCAGTTCCCTCTTTTTTCATGTCTTTTATTTTATTGTGTGATGATACAAATAACATATGCTTAAAATTTTTTACATAGCTGAGGGAATAAATAACATCCAGACACACTTGGACAAGATTGGGAAGTCAGCCCACCAGGCCCACCAGGTTCAACTACTCCAAGTACAAGGTCCTGCACCTGGTAATCACTGGGTAACAGGGGGTGAAGGGATTGAGAGCAGACTTGATGAGAAGGATTTGGGGATAGTGGTAGATGGAATGCTGGACATGACTGAGTCATGTTCTGTACTCACAGCCCAGAATCACAGAACCATGGAATTGTTAAGTTTGGAAAAGGCCTCCATGATCAAGTGCAACTGTCGGTCCAGCACCATGACTGTATGCACCACTAAACCATGTCTTAAGTGCCATATCCACACACTTTTTTGAACTCTTTCAGGGATGGTGACTCCACCAATTCTATGGGCACTCTTTTCCAATGCTTGACAACCATTTCTGTGAAATAAGTTTCCACAATATGTGACGCAAACCTCTGCTGATGCAACTTGAGGCCATTTGCTTTCATCCTGTCACTTGATACCTGTGAGAAGAGATTGACACCCACCTCACCACATCCTCCTTTCAGGTAGTTGTAGATAGGAATAAGGTCCCCACTTCAGCCTCCTTTTCTCCAGATTTAAAGTTTTCTCCAGACTTTGTTTGGCGGATAAGCCAACCACATCCTGGGCTGCCTGAAAAGAGGCATAACCAGCAGGTCAAAGAAGGGGATTCTGAACCTGTACTCCACTCTGTTGAGGCTGTACCTGGAGCACTGCATCTAGTTCTGAGGTCCTCAGCACAGGAATGGCTTAAACAAAAAGAGGGTAGATTTAGACTAGATAGTGGAAGACATTTTTTCCAGTGAGGGCAGTGAAGCACTGGAATGTGTTGGCCACAAGAGGTAGATGCCCCCTCCCTGGAAACATTCAATATCAAATTGAATATGGCTCTGAGCAACCCAATTTATTTGAAGATGTTGCACTTCATTGCATGGGGATTGGACAAGTCAACTCTAAAGGACCCTTCCAAGACAAACTATTCTGATTTTATGATTCCATGAAAATTATTAGGTATTTACTTTTTTCTTGGAGTTAGGTTGAGAATATGGAGGTAGAATCTGTGGATAGTTTCCTGCTTTTTCCAAGAAAATTTAAAGTTGTGACAGGAGAAGAGCTAAGAAAGTCTCCAACAACGTTCTTATTGGTTTGAATTGGAATAATATCTTTTGCTAAGACAGATTGTGTTTAAAACTTTATACTTACTCATATGTTTTCACTACAATAAGGAAGTCATATGACTGCTCTACATACCAAGGACAATGATAAATGCAGTGATTTTACATTAAATACTTTGATAAGTTAAGAAGGATTCTATGAAATTACGCAGACACTGAGATTAGATATCTGGGTAAATTCTAGACTATGAAAGGATGGAGTAAACACAGCAAGGAGGACTCGATAGTGTAGCTGGTGAATAATGTGACTTCCTGATTTCTGTAGTCTAAATAACAATGTGTGCATACCTTTCAACTGATTATATAATTTCTATTTCTATGTCATAATAGGTTTATTCTATGTATATAGAGTAAATCGTCCTCCCCTACTTATTTTGCTTCATTTTATGCCTAGCTTGGTCCCACTAAAAATAAAATTAAAGGCTTTGACAGAAGACTTTAATGAGAGCTTAGAGGTTTGGGAAATTTCTGGCTAGTTAGTCAGCTCACTTTAAAATAAATAAATAAGAGTTTGCAAGCGTGGGAGCCTGGGGAGAGCTTAATTAAAGTGAATGGGGAAATTAAACAGAAAAAAAATAAGACAGCAAGAAGGGAAGAAAATCAGTCAGGGAAACTGCTGAAGGAGTGAGAGTAAAAAAAAAAAGCGCCAGAAAATCAAAACAGAATGTTTCATAATCATGCTGTGCTTATCTTTCTGGTAGTTCTTCCTACAGGTGCTCTCCACAGACACCTATCACATGGGAAAGAGATCTCCCTAGTGGAAGGAGAGACACTGTGCTCCCACTGTGGGACTGACTACGCAAAGCAGCTTTCATCAACTGAAGGGTTTGTCTACATGGAGACGTTTTCAGACATAAAACTGGCAGAATAATTAGTCCGCTTTAAACTATCCTAATATGACTCCCCACTGTCAAAATTATTTCAAAAAAAGTTCTTTTATTATTTAGAAGTAAAGTGATTAATCTGGAAGGCAGCTGGATTTACTCAGTGATTGACTGCCTGTGTGGGGGAGTTATGTACGCATAGCTAAATTGATTGCTGTAGCTATACTGGAAATTATCCCACAAAAATAGACATACCATAGACTGCAATGACAATACATGCCCATTTTCCCAGTATGTAAATTTCTAAGCATGGATAACAAATTTAAACGTGTGGGGAAAGACAGTTTTTTTTCTTGGGTTTTTTTTTCTTTTTTTTTTCTATTCTTTTAAAGAGGTACAGTATGAGTCCTTGGAACTTTTGAAAATATATTTCATGAAGAGCAATGGAACTATTGGATTCTTTGACCTGTGGAACAGAAAGATGATAGAGGTCATGGAAACATTTAGTAGGAAGGGGTAAGAACTTTTATTAGGCTAAAGTGTGAGCTTAAAATAAATTAACAAAATCTGACAAGAAGCAGCATATCCAAGCTAAAATTTGGTTAGAGACAGGTGCTCTTAATTACTGCTTATAATGTTAATAAGGCTACTGAACAAAAGTGTCCTTAGACATTTGCAGTAATGAGGGTTTTTATGGATAGGAGAGCTGGCTGTGAGCTTGTGACCATTACAGACACTCAGCACTGGCCAGTCTCTGAATGAAGCAGGCATTCATTACGACAGAGATAGCAATTGCAACTTTGCACATAAGTGCACATAAAGGTATTAAGGCATGACTAACATGTCTTGTCTTTTTATTTTATTTTTTATTTTATTAACCTCTTTTCAGGTGTTTCTTGGGGTTTTTGCATTGGTTTCTGCATGGAGATTTTTTCTCAGTTTCCATGAAAATTCAGTCTCTGAGTTGGGGTTGTTCTGGTGACATATAAGAATCAAGCACCTAATTGCCATTAATTTTCTCTGGAAATTAAAATCATACCCTGAGTTTAATAGTTTTTTTCTTTAAATCCCACTCAGTAATCAATATTACTTTGACAACCTGCTTTGAGTTTTAAAAGGCATGTGTTTTTCTGTCCCAAGAACAGAAAATTCACATGTTCATCTCAGAAGTATGTTATCTATGAGCAATAATGTTGACTTTTTAATATAAGTCAAATTTATTTTAAAATCTTACGCAAATCTGGAGTAACTCTAGCTTTCCTCATATATGAAAGTGAAAAGTATTTCTAATATATAGAAAAGTGAACACAAATTAAAACAAGAGAAATCTGGTCACTTAAGACAACTGAATGTGAACAAGAGCCATATCCATTTGATTGCAAATGTGTTTGATGATAAACTATTTCATAATGGTAGTCATGGCAAAGAAATAGGTGAATAGTAACATTACAAAATATCATCCTATGAGGACATCAAACACATTTTGTTTTGTTTTAAAAGTTAGGGAGTTCTGTTTTGGCTATGAGTTTGAAAAGCTAATTTAAGAAATGCTCAAAGCTTTCTTCAGTTATCACTCAAAACTTTTCTGACTGCCAAAGTACTTTGGCTTCACAAGGAAAACTTCAAGTGCCAGAGGCAAAAGTATGTTAGTTAAAACTGAGGGAGACATGAAAATGTGTTTGGCTTTGCAGCTGTAAACCCTGGCTAGCTCATCTCCCACATCACAACTCCCATGGACTTAGAATATCTATGCTGCATTAATGAGGAGCTAAAGTCACTAATGAATAGTCCTGTGAACAAGCATCAAACAGCAAATTAATCAAAAAAGCAATTGCCACACACAGAGCACGATTTTCAAGTAATTTGAAATCTGTTCATATTTTAAATGTCAAACTGAATTGAAAGGATATGCATTTTAGATTCCACCGTATGTTTTCCTGGAGAGAGAATCATCTATCTGTTTATCCCTTCATAGCATTTACACAGTAGCTCACACGTGATGCCTGCAGCCCAGAAAGATGTTTTATGTTTGGAAAGATTACACATTTCATTAAAATCAAAAAAGAAAAGAAAAAAAGAAAGTTATAAAATGAAATAAGAAAGATAATTTGTTATTGAATCTAAAATATGAAAAAAAAATCTTGAGACCTTTCAATTCTAAATGTCATCCTCAGCTTGTTTCAAGAAGAGTTTGTATGACAGAAACCCTGCTTGGAATTTCTAATTCACATAGTTTAGGCACTTAAGCCACTTTTTAATATGTTGATCAGTTACACTATGACGTGTCTTGTTAAAGTAAGATCTATAAGCAACATAGATGAGTAACAGAGTTCATGAAAAGATTAAGAATGTTTTAAGAAAATCTCCAGGACTTCTTTCCCCAGTATCCAGTACCCTGTGATGCAAGATGAATGTAAACTATTATTGATAATAAAAGACATTGCATGCCATTGCAATGCTGGCCTTAAAGTTCTTCTGGTTGGAGTGATAAGGGATACTAAGAAGAGCCTGATTTGACTTCTTCACCTGGATTTGATTCTGTGCACTTCCCAGCAGCAGAACTCAGTGGGGCAGTCACCTCCGTAAATAGCATGTGAAGGTCAGTTTGTTTATTTAAGGCTAGAGTTTTTATTTGTTTAATGTAAAATATATTTCCCCAGTGCTCATGACCTAAAGCTGACTAAAAGGCCAGGTCTTACCTTTCACAAGAATGGCTGAACTGCATCTGAAGCACATGTAGGGAAGAACATCTGGTTCAGTTCTTGAAGGAATCTATTTCACATACAGAAGAACAGCTTTTAGTCTTTACTCAAGAGGAAGGGAATATGGACAATCTTCCACTAGGTTTATGCAAATATTGTTAGCAAAGGTTCATTTAAATTTGCTTTTCTGCTTATGTAAGGATTGCCACACTAAACAAATCAGAAAAAGGTCCCCTGGCCTCATTTTTTATTTCCAACTGCAGTCAACACTGTGTGCTTAGGAACAGAAGAATAAGATCTGAATAATTACAGTGATTTGGGGGTAAGAGTCAGAGACTGGATACAAAGAAGATGAAGTATATACAGAGTCAAAGAGGTGCCAACTTGATTTGGCAGAAAAATAAGTTACCATCAGCTGAAAAGAGCAATGACTCCAAACCTTCAGGAGCAGAGTTTATTGGAAACATCTCTGTGATACTTTAACTAATAAGCTTAGATAACAAACTGCAGCCTAGCATCATGTAAGGAAAGAGTACCAGAATAACTACAGATTTAAAGATCCAGGTGAAATCCTTAAACACTGGTGTTTTAGAAACATCCTAAGTCAAAAATTCAACAAGAATAGCAATTGTTGCTAAAGTAATGCAAGCTGTACACAGGCCATTTATACTTTTTACTCCCTCTTTTACTGTACAATGAATCCACAATGTCATTATTTGTGGAAAAGAGTTTTTCATATTCTTTGTTTTCCATTTCATGACAAATAGATTTCTTCAGTTAAACTTTGTGCTTTTGGAGTCCATAATGTTCTATTTGTATTTTATCACCATGAATTTGGAACAAACAGGCAAGAAGAATAAAAGCAGGGTAAAGAAATAAAGAATGACAAAAAATTATGTCCATGTAGGATAAAAATTTGTTGGGGTTTGACTCAGTGTTCCAGTGCACAGTTTGCACTTGATCAACCATGGAATACTTTGACTACCAAGTCATATTATAAAGCAATAATATTTGGCTAAACACTACTATTCAGATGGATTAATTTTTTGCCTTATTATTATTATTTGATACTTTTATGTTGTTTAGGTTTTAGTCTAAGATTAGGTTCATTCCTTCATTCACTTTAGTGATGTCTGTGAACTGGAGAAACAAAATAAAGATACATATCAAACAGATAAATTTCAATAAACTACTTAGGAGGCAGAATTTGTAGCATGAATAGCTAAAGTAGTTACAAAGTAATACTTCATAGGAGATGCAACAGAAATTAATTACGGTTACATAAACATATATCTTGTCTAAGGCATAAAAGAAAGTAGTGAGTTCCCAGAAAAAAGGAGCCAAGAAGTCTTCATCTTACTGTGGTCATTGTCCTCCGTATACTCTGAATGTACATATATGCTTTGAGTATACACAAATGCTATTCTTTTCTTCTAGATCTCATTTCAGCCACCAGACTTTTCTAAGAAAAAAAACCAGAGTAGTGTTAGTACATTATTCATCTGTTAAAAGAAGAATAAGAATTATTTGCTAAGAGTATATTTATAGTTTTAGATTATTTTGCTTATAAAATCTTTAGAATTTAATCAGAAAAAAAGGAGACCTTTTTTCAAAATTTGATTTATATTTTGAGAAGTATGACAAAACAGATTGAGGTTTGTATGCAAAATTTTTTCTAGATGGTGCCTGGAAGATATGAACCACCTGCAAAATGAAGCTTCTGTTACAGATATATGTTGCTTATTGTTCCATTTTATGTCCTTAATTAACTAAATTGGTAATATTTTCATGGTCTGTTCTGAAGTCATCAAAATTTTGCTTTAGCAATGAAAGAGAAAAAGCAAAATGCAGTGAATTTTGGGCCTAATCAAAAATGTAATCAGTTGAAATTTTCCTTGTGTTAAATCACACATTTTCAATAAGTAAAAGGAACCACATTTGAATTACTTTTGAGATAGACAGTGTAGTAATTTTAGAGTAATCTTAAAAGAACTATTTATAAAATTACATTTCTGTTATTTTCTACAGTATTTTGATTATTCTCTTGTACCTTGATATAGTGTTAATTAATCAGATAAAGCACTAAAGGATGCAAACTCAATTTATATTTTCTTAAATTACCTTTTTAGTTATATAATGCATTTTAGGGGTCAAAATTCTCTGCAACATATATTTCTCTTTAAAAGATACTAGGGGTATCCTGTGGGATTTATCCTTGAGTATGAATGGTAGACGTGAGATACATGGTAGTTCAGAGGCAATCAATAATTCCACAATCTGCCAGATATCTGATCCCAATAAATCTTTCATCCAAAGAATAATGTTGACACTTTTTTAACTTTTTAATAGGAGCATTAAGTTATACATTTTATCTTATTTTTTTCTAAATTATAATAATCCCACAATACCGAAACTAGTCTACTTGTTGTGTTTTTTTAGGGGAGTACTTCAGTACAATTCAGTAGTGGATTGAGGTTTTTGTAGCAAGTTTTTCAGAATGTTGACTCTTCTCTCACTATTATTTGCAAATTTTCAAAATGAAAACCACAAGGCACCTCCACACCACTATAAGAAAGGCTGAGCATTTATTAGCCAAACCGTTAAATGGAGTATATAATATATAGTCTAATTTGGTATTTTTATTTTGTGTAACAATATATCAGATTGCACTTGGTCTGTGGACAGACAGAAAATCAAAGTAAAAATTATGTACGAGCCTAAATTCACTGAGACTTAGAATTACATCATATGGTCCATTGCACATAAGGATCCATTTCAGAAATATGATCAGCATTAACATGCAATCTATACCACCCTGCATAAAGTAAAACTTCTTCAAATATTATAAAATGTGCCTGTGGCAATTAAGTTCCTTACTGTTATGCCAGAAATGAGGCTGGATCGAAGACAGAGCTTTTAGTACAAAGAAGATTTTCTTCATTTTTATGTAGTTCCAGAAGAAAAAAGGAGAAAGGAAAGTAAGAAATTAAAAGCCACTTCTCCTTCCTCCTATATCTGAAATACAGAGGAAGCCTAGCTCTGGCAATTTGCAATATATAATTCTGTGGTGCAGATTTGTGGTAGTGGGGTAGGGGTTTGTGCAGTAATAGCTGAATTTCTATGAAGATCCATCCATTATGGAGCTACACCAGCAGCTCTAGTTGTGATCCAAGTCTTTCCCAAACTTCTGGGTCTCACCAAATTACTTGACAATGTGGATAGCTATAAGCAGAGGGCAGCACAAATTACTTCAATAAGATTCTCATGAATTTGAAGTCTAGTCACTTATGTTGAAAGAAAACTCCAAACCTAAAATAAATTAAATGCATGTCTTCATCATTATCAAAGCCTCTATTTATCCTCCCATTTATCCTTCATTTAAGAAAAAATAAAATAGTCCTACATATATTTTCCTAGTAAATCCAAACCTTTACAAAACCTAACATGGACCACATGATTGTATAATATAAATCATTAGAAGCCTGTAATGTATTCAATTTCTGCAATATTTCATTTCCTTGTATTTAATTTAAACCACATTGGAAAAAGTAAAAAATATAAAGACACAAAAAAAACCCTTCCTAAAAACTCCCAAACTTATTTTCCTTTTTTTCTTCTTCCCTGTAGACATCTCGCAAAGACATAGAACTTGAATAAGTTAAACTTTTCCTATCTCATTCAGGGTCTTCTATATTTACTGATTAAGAAACTGAACTAAGTGGTACTTCTCTTGTCTGCCTTCAAAAAACCATTTTTCATTAAATTGCTGTTCCACACAGCACATGGTTGTGGGCCTCTCTTCCCTAAACAAGCACTTCCAAGTAGCCTCAGAAATGGCAGAGATTAATTTAAGAGGGGTTTATACAATCCTGTCAGTGAGCCACTCTGCTTGTCAAAGAGATAGGACTCTAAATGTTTGTCTCTTTGTGAAGGAACTTGAAGGTAATTTGTGAAAATAGCCCACTATTCAAAAGAATAAATCCAGATGTCATTACCAGCCATTCCACGTGAGTTTCAAAGATTAGCTAGAGTTGTATTTTGATTTCTCAGTGGCTTGAACAAAATTCAAGGAACCACTTAGAAAGTGAAACACAGAATACTTTAGAAATAGGCATTAAATTAGCTTTTTTCTTTTCCATCCAAGGAAAGGGAAAAAAATGCTTCACAGTATAAAATATGGTTACAATCAGTACATGTTAAAATCCAAGGAGAATTTTTTTTCTGTGTTCTATTGCCATTTGCAAATCATTTAAAATGGGTTTTTGAAAACATATTGAGGAAGCCTGGCATTATTTTTGAAGGGGAAAAGAAAATGAAGGATGTTCATTTTCACTATTAGGTTAGAAGGAGCTTTAGGAAATATATATGAAAAAGGTACTTACTTTCTTTGCAAAGCCAGAAAATCTTTAAAGAAAGGGGATAATTTCTTAAAAGAAAAAAATTGGCAAAGCTATTTTATCAGTTTGAACATGTGCATAACTGCAAAAAAGAAAAGGGCTACAACTTGCTGGAAACCACTGCCTACACTATTTTAATTAAAAAGGCCTCTATTCATAATCTAGATATATATATATTAGTTGAGTTTCAGTCACAATTTTTGCTAAGTATTTGGCTAGTCTTTCAAAATTTTTGTCATTATTTGTATGTACCAGTTCTCTGATACCTTAGCCAAGTACAGATGTTGCCAAGAAGTTCGAGATTTAATATAAAACCTTGCTTATTCTTTTTGCAGCTAACAGCATAAATTTCCATTCTTTCTTATTTCCCCTGACTCTCGGCTGTGCTTCCAAACCCTACCCATCTTACTGAACCTAATAAAGTTACATTTTGGCAGTGTTTTATTGTCTTCTGATGGCTACTTCATTTTCATTATCTTTTCCTTTTTTTTTTAAATTTTTGCTCCTCCCTTTGAATTTGTTGGGGTTTTCTTAAAATCCATTTCTGCCTTCTGCTTTCATCTTCTTAAAGCAGATTCTTTCTTGAGATATCTGTATGTATGTAACATATTTTATATATATACACCTATGAATATGTGTATCTATATACAAATATAAATATGTTTATAGATAAATATAAAAAGATAATCCTGGTTTTATTCCCTGTAATTTTCTTATAATTTTCCTTTTCCTTTTTTGGTACTATGTCCTCTTTCCTTACCTTTTATTAAGACTGCCTCACACATTTTCCTGAGCTTCAGCAAGCATTCTTTAAACTTAATCTTTCAAAAGTTCGATTTTCTGAAGATATGGCTCAGAATTTAAATAATTCATTAAAATATGTTGACAGTCTATTTCCAAAATATACTTTAATCCAAATAAACCCTAAAACTGGACAGCTACAAAGGCATCTTCTCCAGTGATACTACCCAGAAAATATTACAGCAGCCAGCTGTCATGTAAATCCCAGGAAAATTTTTCTTCATCAGATGGTATTCAGAATTTATAAACATTTATTGGAGACATCTCTGAAGACATCCAGAGTTGCAGGCCTAAACAACCAACACTGAGGAGCCAACACACAAAAGTAAGGAAGTAATAGTGACTCTTAAACAAAGTCTCTGTAAGATTTGTTATTAAATCTGAGTTCACATAAATTTATAAAATTTATTCTTGTCTATGTTTAAAATCAATGACAAGATCTTTTTTGTAATAGAAATTACTCTAAGAAAATCCATTCTCTTTTTTTAGTTATGTTTTTCAAATAAATCAATATAATCAGGCTGAATAAACTGTGGAGTTAGTCTCAAATATAAGCAGGTTAATACTGTCTTTTCAACACTTTCACAAGTACTCTGCAGGTTTTTTCAGAAAATTATTTTCTTCTACATAAAAAACCTTCTTCCAACGTAATGTATGACATTTTAAAAATTGGCAGAAAGTTGTATGACTGCTAAAATATTTCTAAATAAAGGCTGTGAAAAAGCTTTGGAGCAAACTGCGCTGTAAGTTTCTACTTCTAAGTCCTTCTCTTTTCTTGCAAAAACTGATTTGATGTGTCCTGTGAACAGGTGTTGAATAAAACACTTCAGGAGGATGGCACACCTCCTTGTCTTACATTTGTGTTATGCTGTCAAAGCTTCCCTTTACCTTTCCCTTTCCCTTTCCCTTTCCCTTTCCCTCTCTTTACCTTCCTTATTTATATCATTGCTCTGTGACACTCAGCAATACATTCTCCATTTTAGCAGTCACAGTGTGAAACCTAAAGGGAAACTGGAAAAAAAATATTTAATTTCTATGGAACAGTAAAGTAAGGTTGAAAGCATTTTCCAACCCACCAAACACCTGTTTGCCTCACACCCTGTACTTGCACCGTAAGGGATCAAATATCAATTGTTTATAGAATTTCATGATCCTTCTTTTGTTGTGTGTAATGTCTGAGAAGTCTGTTCCCTAGGACTGAAAATACATCAAACAAACACTTCATATGAAAAGAAAACAAAAAACAAGCAAACAACAAAAAACAAGGAGCAAAAACAAGAGAAAAAAAGAGAAAGCAACCCAAATCCACAGGAAGTTAACCTAGTGGAAAATAGAACTTTGTGATTATTTCTTACCTGTTTGTCTCCAGACTTGATTGCTTTAGTTTCTATTTCTCTTGCTACACCAGAAGTAATCCTGGTACCAGTGAAATAGCCTCCTCTTAAACAAAGCAGTAATATGATTTTGTAAATATTGTAGACAGATATGAAGTGAGAGAAACTTTATTATGTTTTCTTTTGAAGTGGGTACCTATCAATGACTGACATGATGTGAAAAAGGAGTGTTGAGCTTCAGTCGTTGAAAATTGAAAGACATGACTCAAATATGGCATGAACTGTTTTGAAGTTTATGAAAGCAGGAAAAGAGTGGAGAATAAAACAAGGAACAACAATCTGTAATCAAACCTAATGCAATTATTGCCTATTTTCTTCAGAAACAAACCAAACCCAAACAAACAAAGCAAAACAAAACACCCACATTTTCTTCAGAATTAATCCTAGAGAGCATACAGATCATCAGATTTTCTGACTCAAATCTTACAAATTTTTGTGTTATTTTAAGGGCTCCACAAAAACTTTGGTAGTAGCAAAGTTTTTAGAAACTGTCTTCTAATAAATTTTGATATCAAATCAATAATGTGATCTGAAGTTGTGATGGTTTTGGCTGAGGTGAATTTAATTTTCTTCACAGTAGCTAATATTTGAGGATATCTTTTGGATTTTTGCTGAAAACAGTGTTGATAATTCAAGAACTATTTGTGATTGCTGAGCAGTGCTTGCACAGTCAAGGCCTTTTCTGCTCCTCTCTGCACCCCACCAGTGAGGAGGCTGGGGATGCACAAGGAACAGGGAGGGTCCACAGCCAGGACAGGTGACCCTGAGTCACCCAAAGGATATTACATAACATATGGTGTTATGTTTGCCATATAAATCTGGGGGGAGAAACAAGGAAGGGGGTGAAATTCTGAATGGTGGATAGTTGTGATGGTTTAAAATCAGCTGGGAATTTAACTCCAAATAAGCTACTTCCCTTCACCCTGCCCCACCTCTGGTGAGAGACAGGCAAATGCAGAGACTAAGGGTTGAGACAACAATTTACTGAAAACAAATAGCAATGGAATAAGAAAAGCATAGTAACAGCAACAATATCAATAACAAAAGTATACAACAGAGAAGTTTCTTTACACATGAAAGGTGCTCACCATCTCGACTCAGTTCCTCATTGCCACCAAGACAAAGACAAGACAGCAGACGTTCCCACAGCTTGCGTTCCCCATCCCTGAGCCCCAGACAAGGAAAAGCAATGATGGACAAAGACCTAAAAAGTTAGATTGTCCATATTGTGAGACCACTCCTGGACTGCTGGACTCAGCTGTGTTTGGCACTTGGAGCTGTGTTCTTCACAAGGAATGGGAAGGGACGGGCAGCAGTGGAGAAGGACAGAGTGGTCTGCACGGGTGGTCCCAGCAACTTCCCCGGGAAAGAGGAAGAAAACAGAACAAAACTACACCACTTCCAGGATGTGTTCACCTTTCCTTTCCCCTGAAGCCATGCCCAGCTGTGGTGATTTGTGTGGTACAGAAAAGCAAACCTCGCCGTGCCCACATGGCTCTAGGCTCTGCCCACTCTCAGCTGGGACTATGGTGTTTGTCTTCCCAGGTCACCGTTACTCCTGATGGGGCCATGCCCTCCTGGAGACATCTGAATACCTGCCTGCCTGTAGGAAATTGGGAATAATTCCTTGTTTTGTTATGCTTTGCTTGTTCACGTGGCTTTTGCTTTTCCTATTAAACTGTATCTCAACCCACAAGTTTTTCCACTTTCACCTTTGCAATTGTCTCCCCCATCATACTGAGGGAGAGTGAGTGAGAATCTGTCTGGTGCTTAGTTGCCATCTGGGGTTAAACCACAACAACAATGATCTTCTAGAAATGTTTCACATTTCACCTGATCACAGAAATATATTCTGAGACAAAGTCTTGTCGTGATTTCAAAGCAGTTTTATAAAGTCCAACTTCAGATAATATATAAGCACAGACTAAAGCTCCTGCTATTGAATAACTAGGCAAGAGATGTGGATTTACTACCTAGAAGAAGATTGTAAGCATCTTTATGTACTGCAAAGACTCTTATAAGTATTATATATTGTTGCAGTTACTATTTCTGTTCAGCTTTACAAGAGGTATTGATATGAATCTGCACACACACACAGAGTATCCAGTCATTTTTCCAAAATTTTGAGACTGAGGAATGATTCCCAAAAGTTCTGGACCTTTGTGCCCTATCTTTCCATATTCTTCTATAAGATAATCTGACAGACACATCAGGCTTTTCAGATTCTCCAGATGCTGATGTTAGTGTTTTCCCCTTTCTCCTCTACTTTGTCTTTCATTTTTTCTTCTTCCTTCTTAACTCAGATGAGTCTATTTTTCAGAAGAAAACTAAATAAAATTGATAAAACTAAATTATTAAAGAAAATTCCATGCAAGCAGAAAAAAGTTCAGACATTCAGGTCTATAAAGCCTCACTCCTGAAGTTTTGTAAACTGAGTACAAAGCCATTGGCTCATTACTAGCAATGGAAATACTGCTTTACTCTGGGGTACAGGATTACAGCATCATGTTTAATGTTGTTAGAATCCAGTTGGGAAGAGGTGTTTGAGATTTAACAGCTGAAGTTAAAAATTTAAACAGGTAAAAGGGCACTCAGTCATGAAATATAGGTTTAAAAAATATTGACAAGATTTTTGTATCTTCCTGAAATGCAACAAGAAGGAGCATAAAAGACTTGAAAGTGGAAATACCTCAATATAATATCTTACTATGGAGTAGGTACTTGCACTGCATAGAGGATTGGATAGCAGTGGCATTGGCCATGTCCATCGCTCATTGATATCTAGCCTTGGAAGATGAACTGCAGTGTACTCTTTCATGAAGCCTAAGCTGACATACAGGAAAATCCACTTAGAAGTTTCAATGACTATAAATACCAAGATATATGAATGAACTTAAAGTACATTTTTATAAACTGGGAAAAATTATTTTTCAGAAGTACTATATACCCTGAGTGTCTAGGGAAGTTTTAGCCATTAGAAGATGCTTAAAACAGTATATAGAAGACAAATGCCTTTACAGTGTATTATGTGAATTACTTCCCCAAGACTGCTCCTAATTTTATATTCAGTGAAATGTTCCACCCTTCTGTTAAAAATGTTAGAAGCTGAAAATAGTTTGTTGAGGTTTTATCCCCAAGGTATCAAATTTAGCCAACAAATTTAGTGCTTTAGATTTGAAATTAAATACGTCCAGTGTGACATACTGAAAAAATAACACATAGGAGGATAATTCATAAGAAAAAGTTAAAAGGATAACAGAAGAGTACACAGATAAAATTTATCAGCAGTGAAAAGGAGAACCTTGATATTACAATTAGTAAAAAATTAGTCAAGTGTATGACACAGACAAAAATTCGGCAAAGTGAATATAGTCCATGAAAAAAGTTAGATGCATAAAAAAAATCCGTTGATTTTAAATATTTCTGATTAACAAAATTCATAGAAGTTTTAATAAATTCTGATATAATTTTGCCAAATATCCACCATGTGTGGCTGATTTACATAAAAGAGCTAAAGAGTTCTTGTCTATCAATAATTTATATTAAGTTCAATTCAACATAAGCCGTAAAATGATGTAGAGCAAAAAAAGACCTGTGCAAAAACTAGTCAAGGACTGTGCCTGAGACAGGATTTGGGGAAATAGGAGTCAATCAAGGAAACAAGATGCAGACAGAACCAAAATCTCCTCTAGGACAGAGGAGAAGGAATGAAGCATGCCATATGAGGAGCACCTCAGAGAGCTGGGGTTGTTAGCCTGCAACTAGGGGCTCAGAGAGGAACTTATTACTTTCTACAGCTACTTGAAAGGTGTTTGTACTGAGGTGGGTGTCAGTCTCTCCTCCCAGATAACAAGGGATGGAATGGGAGAAGTTTGCCTTAAGTTGAACCAGGGGAGGCTTGGTTTGGGTATTAGTGGAAAAAAAATTCACAGAAAGGGATGTAAAGTTTTGAACAGGTTGCTCAGGGAAATGGTGAAGTCATCCTCCCCAGAAGTATTCCAAAAATCTGGATATGATGCTTGAGGACATGGTTTAATGGTGAATGTGGTTTAATGGTGGTGGTGCTGGGTTGACTGTTAGACTTGGTGATCTCAGAGGTAATTTCCAATGTTAATGATTCTATAAATAGTATCAACAGGCAGAGAAAAAAACCTGTTCTTTAAAACCTTCATGTGTAAAAGTGGTTTGAGTAGTAACATAGAAGTCAAGTGAGTGAAAACATCATGTCACTGGTAAACCCATTCAATGAGCATAAAAGAGCTAAAAATGTAGTGGAACCTATTTAGTACTGGTTTTTTTCCTACTGTTTTTATGCTCAACTGAGTATGACTTAGGCAAACGTGCCTTTGCATGTTTTTAATACATTAAGTTTGATTCTGTGTTTAATTTTACTTATGTACAGCTTAAGGGAATTTGGAAACTGGCCTCTTTCCTATTTGACTGGGAAAAAACCAGACTATTTCTACTTATTCTAAATGTGCTAGTAACAGAGTGAACAGTTGTTTTTCATGCTTCTGTAAATTATTGTTGCAAAAGGTGATGTTAACAGCAAGATGCCTTTGAAGAAAAGTAATCCCAGGTGATCTCCTGATATTTCATTGTTTCCCAAAGCAACTGTAATTGCTAATTCAGAGTGATAATGAGATTATTTTAGATAGAGCTAAGCTGGTTGAATCCTGAGTGAAAAATATCCATTTACTTATTTTTTTCAATACTGAAGTCATTACCAAAGAATGACAATGTAATAATTTATTTGATGATTTTCCCCTGGAAACTTCGTTCTTTATTGCTAATATCAAAACAATTTTAAGAAATGCCTTCTCTGCCATTACAATCTTATCTTTCTTTATTCTAACATGATGCATGTTAATATTAGAATGAGCATTAGTTTGTACTTTGGCATGTGCTTTAGAACTTGAGGATAAGTAGGACAAAGATGAACACAGAACCAGGCATTAAGCCATTTTCTACTGTAGAAGGGAGTATTTTTTGCCACTATCATATTAACATGTTTGTTTCCCTGCAACACATGTATAGAATTAGGTTTTTTGATTTTCACTTATTTGATAATTAAAGCTATAATGTATTCAAATTTGAATGATGGTTTTAATGTCCTTTTTTTCTTACTTTGCTGCCTTCCATCATCCAACCAGAATAGGCGACTCTTTACCCTTAGAAAAGGCCCAGAATTCAGGGGCATTTTATATACCATTGAAAAAACTTGGTACCTTTTATTTAAATCAATGTTTCTATTATAGGAAACACTGGCAGGGAAGCATGAAATGTAACTAGAGAAAGGAAAATCTGCTATAGTCCAAGAAGCTCAAGAAAAAATATTACAAGTTTTTGTGTCTCCCCTCCTTCTTTTCCTTCATTTCTCTTTCTCCAGTAATAACTGTGAGAGCATAACACAATCTTTCAGCCAAAAGAGGCACTAATCAAGGATGCATATGGGGCCAAAATCTGCATGTGAGGCTGAGGCACACTCTTAGTGCATAAAAAAAATTACTTAAATAAGAAGCAGATGCTTTTGATGTTATACAGAAGTACAAACTTCAGTCTTTACAGGTTAGATGGTAATGTCGTATATTATTTTTTGTCCTTTAGACAAAACTGCGTTGTGTCACTTGTTAAAACATCCAGAGATAAAGCTTCAGATTAACCCTCAAAAATGTTACTAAGTTGCTCCATTCTGGAAGAAAACAAGCTAGTATATATGTATTTCAGATGCTATTTAACAAATGTGTTGAGAAATCAAATGTAAAGGCTTGCTTTGAAATGGATATTAGAAATAACCAAGTTCTTCTAGTTTCTTTTATGAAAATTATGAATATTCAATTACATAACCAAGGTGATTATTATGAGTAGCAGTCATCTCACCTAATTTACACTGTTTGAAGGAAAAGGTCTGCTACTTCTATATTTTTTTCCTTTCCATAGATGATGAGAGCTGCAGAAAATCACAGAAACCCAGAATCTGATGAGTTGGAAGGGACTTACAAGGACCATTGAGTCCAGCTCCTGGCCCTGCACAGAACCACCCCCAAGAGTCCAAACACTTCTTGAGCTCTGTCAGGTTTGGTGCTGTGACCACTTCCCTGGGGAGCTCTTCCCATGTCCAAACACCCTCGGGGTGAAAATCCTTTTTCTAATATCCAACCTAAACCTCCTCTGACTCAGCTTCAGGCCATTTTCCTAACTCTAAATCTGAACCTCTGTGCTGGTTTTGGCAGGGGGAGAGTGGTATGGGGTTATGTTTTGGTTTTCTGCTGGAAACAATGTTGATGATTCAGAGATGTTTCTGTTACTGATGAGCAGTGCTTACTGCATCATGACTTTTTCTGCTTCTCGTCCCACCCCACCACAAGGATGCTGGGGGTGCTGAAGTATTTGGGAGGGGACAAAGCTGGGACAGCTGACCCCAAATGACGCAAGGGACATTTCATACCAAATAGCATCATGTTCAGCACATAAAACTGTGGGAAGTAGAGGGAAGTGGGTTACATTTGAAATCATGTTTGTCTTCTCAAGTCACTTTTACAAGTGATGGAGATGGTTGAGCACCGTCCTGCCTGCAGGAAGGGGTGAATCCTTACTTTGTTTTGCTTTGTGTGTGTGTCTTTTGCTTTCCCTATTAGACTGGCTTTATCTCAACCCAGAAGTTTTCTCACTTTTACTCTCCCAGTTCTTTCCCCCATTCCACCAGGGGGATGTGAACGAGCAGCTGAATGGTGTTTAGCTGTGGGCTGGGGTTAAAACTCAGCAAAGTTAAACAAAAAACTAGGTAAAAGTGCTATTTCTCTTCAGTGTGTAAGAAAGATCTTGCAAGACTATCTTAGACTATATTCTTAAATCTTGGTTGCCTTGAGACTCACAAAATCTATGTCTTACCATATCAGATGGAAAATCAGAGAAACATCTTTCTTTTAAATAAAATGGAGATGACTAGCATTTTCTGTCATCATTTATATAGTTTAATCAATGTTTTACTTCTGAATACTTTGCTTCTTTCCACATTTTTCCAACTGTTCTTTTTCCTCGGTGAAGGTTTTTTCCATCATCCATTTTACTTCCCTTCCTCTCAGTTGTTATTCTCTGACAGAGAGCAATTACTCTGATTCCTCTGTTCACAGAAACCTGTGAGTTCACCACGCTCCTCCTAGTAAAGACATAACGCACTGTAACTCGTGTTACCTTTAGGTGGGTATGGTCACCGTGACCTAATGTATATTAACCTGTACCTGATATGCCTGAGAAAATGTGCACCTAAATTGGAATTTTCTATATAACTTGATCTACGTGATATGTTAGCCAAATTAAACAATATTCATAAAATTCCATTGAAAATTACCTGTTATATTTATGGTTCTTCATGTCCTTCCTCTACCTGGCTCCCAGGATTCATAAGCTATGCATTTCTTTTGGTTAACTAAGTTGTGGAGTTCAGCTCTACAATTTTCTGAATGAGTGTTTTAGCTATTATGGAATATACAAGATGATTTTAACTCAGAGACAATGCTGTGTGAAGGAGCAACCTGTGATGCAAGAAGATCATTGCAGGAAAGTGAACAGCACATTATACACATCTTTTCACTTACCTTTCAGTCCTGAAAAAGTTTACTTACCTATTGGCAGAGCTTGTTGAGGTAGACACAGAAATATTTCAAAGTTCTGGGTGAGCAGAGTGACATAAAATAGAGAAGCTCATCTATTATGGGTCTAGAAACCTCCCTACAATGTGTAGTTTTAGACAGTCTAGACACAGGGAATGTGGAGTGTTTTTATAACTGGGGTATTGGGTGATAGATCAAGTAATAATATTATTAGAAAACTGTTACAGAAAACAACAAAATTTGCAGAATTTTTTAAAACTCTTGATAATTAAACTGCATTTAATATTTTTATTTTATTTTTCACAGAAGAAATGTCCAATATTCTTTCTGCCTTCATTATCCAGATATCAAGTTCTGCATTTTTTCTCACAGAAACAAACAGTCCCATCTGTTAGTCAAGATCCAGACTCATTCCAAAATACATCCTGGACTTCCTGTATAAGCAATCCTAGTCTTAAATTAATAGATTAATCATGACTTGAAGGTGAAGCCATCTCTCTTCATTAAACTTAGCTGTGAGATAAGAAACGCTCTTCCTGAAGAGTTCTTATACCTCATATCATGGCAAAGTCTTGATCTCCTTAGGATTGATGTTAAATTATAAATTAACAAAGCTGAAATCAAAACCTTTTTCTTTAATCTAGCAAATATCACTGAATAAAATATAAATACCTATATATATATGTATATATATATAAATAGATGCAGTGCATGAAGTTTTTGTTCCATTTTGAAAAACGTCTCTTTAAAGTTACATTAGAAAGAAAGTAAAAATCATACTGATGGGATAATCTTCTATATCTGCAGTGCACACAATATCTAAAGAGCTATACAGGTACTTAGAGTTTTTATTTTAAACAGAATTATTCCCAAAGTGCTGGGAACATTATTGTTAGGAGTAGCAAAAACCAGGATGTTGTGCGATGTAAGTACTAAGGGGTTGTCACATCAGCATGAAAAGTATCTGAGAGACATAAAAAGAAATCTGGTAGAGAAGATGAACTTTTTAACAGTACTTTGTGTAAAACCAATTTCTGTCTTCATTTGCCTTAAAATTCATAGTACTTAAATGAAAAATGAAAACAGGAAACACTTTATTGTTCTCTTTACCTTGTTCTTTTAAAATTGGTGAATTCAGATGGATTGGAAGTTGCTGCATAGTTGTAAAAAAAACCTAGATAGATCCCTGAGCAGGACATTTTCAAGAGGAAGGATTTGGTCTTGAGAATTTAGCCATATTCTAACCATCAAAAAATTATTAGTGTGGGCATTGACTCTAGGCTACATTGTAGATTACACATTAGAATAAGAGAGCAGATTAATTTGATGTTTCAAAACATTTCCAGATTTCCTTAAGATGGGAAAATTTTAATTTTTTTTTCATAGTAGATTTATAAGTATTATGTTGTTCAAAAATTTATTTCCCCCATTAAAAAATATAAATTATATTGTGTTACATCAATTAATGATTAAATGTTTTCCAATTTATTTCCAAGTCTCATCATTAGTAATGATGTTACCTTGTAGTACCTATTCTCCTGTATCTTACCTTTGTCCATTTGAGCTTTAGTGATATCCTTGTGTAGAAATTTCTGAATAAAACTGCAGCAGATAAGAGCATTTTTCTAAGCTATGCATTAAAGTAAGGAAAGAAACTAAGAGGTCTTATTTTGTTCTCCATCTCAAAAAACTAATATTAGGACCTAGTGATCATGTTTCTACTTGACAACTGCATTCACCTTTTCTCTGGCTTCTATAGGTTATCACCTCACTTCCCAAGTCAAATGAATCCCTCTAAGAATGTCTTACTTACCTTTTGCTTTGACCAGCCACAAGAAGATCCTCTAAGATTTACCAGAGACTACACTATCAGAACTCTATAGAAATATTATGAAGTATTATTAGAGCTATTCTAAAATATACAAATGAATATAATATCCCTTAAAAACATCTAAAACTAGCAAAGAAATAAGAATGGAATAGAGTCTATAATTTACATTATTTTGAATTTTGTTTAGATATTTTGATTTACTTATTTTCTTTCCCCTGAACTTAAGAAGGAGACTTCTCAAGGAAGGACTTCTTCAGGATAAATTAGACTGAGATTGGGAAAAGGCAATTTTAAAGCTTTCGTTAAAAATATATATACTTACAGCTAAGGTTGTTAAGAATTCCTCTCAATGAATCCTTTAAAATAAACTCAAACATATATTTTTTTTGAGTTTAAAAGCATTTTAGTTTAATATTTCTATTGTAAAATGAATTTTGAAACTGTTGAAATTCCTGCTTCTGTCTTATATTAAAATTTATAATTTCTTAATCCAAAGTAAACTTCAATTTGAAATTCAAGCTACAATTATTCTATTTTTTATGAAGATACAAAAGACTTAGTGCCTGCTCTTGTATATCTCCAACTTTTCCAAATATTGATAAATGAGAATCTGTTTTCACTGAAAATGAGAGGATGTCATGTGCAGCAAGCTAATCAGTGAATATTCAGTGCACATTCAGATTCATCTTGCATGAACGTATGTCTGTAAGTCAAAAAAGGATACTGTCATAGCCTGTGGAGTAAAATAGTTAATTCCAATAAAATACTTATTTCAATACGGAATAGCAATCTAAGATAAATCAATGGAACCAGGCCCCATTTCTTCAAATAGAAAATATAACATTACAAAACTCTGTAAGTGTCTTTGTTTAGGCAACATTATCCCTTCTCCATGTCTGACTGTGGCTTCCTCTGGTTACTGGTTCATAACTGGATTGTTGACAGGATTTGAGGTTTCCCTTGGATTACTAGAGTAAATCAACATTTTTCATGTTCAGTGCTTATATTATAATATCTACAGGTATCCATTTTCTTTGCTTTTTTTTTTCAAATCCCTGTATGTTTATAGAGGAAAGTCAGGCTACAGGTAGCATAAATGCTAAAAGAATGTGTACAACAGTTTTGTGTATAATCCCCC